>JAWNKY010003071.1:1877500-2477500 GCA_035041765.1 Drosophila algonquin
TGCTGTTTTGCTATTTTGTTTGCACTGCCCATTAATCATGTTAATCGCCCAGGAATGCGCACTTCTGACACTTCTGACAATTGAAGCTTTATGCTCTGGCTTGATTTGACCATTTCAGAGATTCATTTTCCCATCATCAAAGCAAAGAATGTTTTCAGAGACGGACGACTGGTGGACGGACGATAAATATGGCTCCGTGGCTCCTTTTCTTCCAGGTAACCCTAATTATTGTGAGTATTTGCTGCTGAATTTAGAACTCTGTCCTGATAATAGATATTCTATTAGGTATTTGGATCTTTGCTGATAGGTAATGCCACTGCTTGGGTCTGATAACAATGATTAAGGGCTATTACAGCATCTGACTTAAGATTGGTGACACTTTTTCTCTCTAGTGACCCCGACTAAGAAGCATAATTACTGTTAAGTTATGGATTTTACTAATAGACAAAGATAATGGCAATAAATCTATAAAACTGTTCTAAGCAATCACTCAAATCGATGCATAATGGAGGCTGCTGTTAATTTTATCTGACTGGTGACCCCATTTTGGTTGGGTGACCCCCAATGGCAAGCATAATTGCTAAGTGCGACCATTGTTTGCATTGTTTTGTGAGCCTGCAAATGTATATTTCTTGTTTGCCGAGCGAGATGGTATTAATTTTTCTCAAACACTCTGATGACATCATCTGGTGGCAGCCGCAATAACAGCTAAACGAAGCTGTCAGTAAGTGTTCCCCTGCCTAATTGCCATTTAAGCAGCCCATCCTCCCCAGCAGTTCCTCTGCTTCCGTCGCCGCCGCCGTTGCCGTTGCCGTCGCCGTCTCCGTCGGTCTGTCTCTGTCTCTATCTGTCTGCACTCGCTGTTCGCTGTTCGATTAGGGAATGCGATAAGCAGGCAGCAGGTCGAGGACATCCATGGCTATGGCCATGCCACAAGCAGGATTTATGAGTCGACATCGCTCCCACTAAGCAGATTAAATGCTTTGGCGCACAGGCGAGTTGCCAGGGCAACCCTGGATCAGCCGCAATGATAAAAATAGGCAAATCTGCCAGAGGACAAGGACTGGCTGCTCTGACTTCTCGTACCACAACTTATGCCCCAAATCCAAGCCCAGGCACAGGCACATCCAATCTCTTCCACCCGCCCAGGTAACCCACCGGTAACCGTAACTGCCTGCTCCAGCTCCAGCTACAGTTCCATCGTCTGTCGATTCTCTGCGGACTGCGGACTGTGGGCTGTTGGCTGTTGGCGGTTGGCTGTGGGCTGTTGACTGTTGGGCTGTGGACACAAAAATGTCTGGCTAAAACTTGCGCCTGACATGCGAACAAACAAGTGCCATAAATAAATTTAAATTGCGCCAAAAATCGCACGCTATTATTATTATTTATTATGAAAGCAATTTGCTGGCATTTCTCCATAGGTATACGAATACTCGTACGCATGTGGGTACCAATGTGTGCTGTGTGCTGTGTACTGTGTGCTGGGTGAATCTGGGTACAGCAAAAGTTTATTAGAACTTTGTCATAAAGTCAAAGTTCGACAACTTAAAGACCGAGGAATTGGCAAACAATTCAGGCATTTATTTTCAGCAAAATAAAGTGAAGGCAGTACCGAAAGTACCAAAATTCAATGGGTTAAATACTTTTTCCCCAGAGCTCTCTGGGATATCAGACAAATTTATGCCGCCACATGGCAGAAATTTCGAAAGAAAATGCAAAATATTCACAAATTTCTTGGAAAAACTGTACGACTTTTGAGCCTGTCCTCACTCTACATGGATGATGATGCAAAAAAAACCATATTAAAGGACTTTAAGCGATTGGTAAAGTATGGATTTTGTTACATGGAAAACTTTCGGCTTGAAGAGAGCACATCGAGAGGTACATAAATATACGAGTATTCATTAGAAATTATAGTGCAAAATGTTAAGAAGAATATTTGAATAACCGCTCGGTTTTTTGGGTATATTAGAACTGATTTTATTCAGGAATATAGTTTAAGGTACACGCGAACTTCTGTAGAACGAATTTATTTCCAGAACACTGAAATTTCGTTTTTTTACGTTTTGGTCTTCTTATTGCTAGATTCTATACATCAGCATAAGTGGCCGTCATGTACACATATGTACATCCATATACATTTACACTGTACATACATATGTACATACATACATATATGTATGCATGCATATGTAGGCGGAATCACGATCACGGGTGATCATCGAATGCTATATTGCAGAGTGTGCAGTTTATGGGATCCAATGGGTCTGTTGCTGTATACAATGCCCTATATAAAATGTCCATATATATTCCCTATTTGTGTTGAATTTGTCTGCATTTTTATATTCTGTTAGAATATGCAAAGAATATGATGGAATTATAAAATATAAAGATATAAAGATTACATATTGCTACTTAAACCTTACCAAGTAAGTAAATTGATGAATGAATGGAATGAAGGTATGAAGTATTCTGCATTCCTTGCTGAAAAGAACCTGCTGAATCTTTCGAACCACCAAAATGATAGAGAGTCTTGAAGTCACAGTTATAGGATTTTATTTCCATTTGATCATACATTTAATCGTATGTGTGGGTGTGTATGTATAGATGCGTGGATGCATCGCTGTATTCGTACTATTTATAGACAATAAAAATAAGTTTTGTTTAAACATTCAGTAAATGTATATCGGTATGTATGTATGTATGTCGGTTGTATAATATTACGTTATCATACGATAACTATTTAAATTGGTTTGTATGATTTCTTTCAACTATCGTATAGTACATATACATACATATATAGGATATAAAAGTTCTTTAGCTTGATATCTGTTGTTTGTTCGGTTTCCATCTGTTCAGAACTGAGCGATCAACGGAAGTAAAGTAAATGAGAGTTACGTAAATGCATTAGTCGTATTATGTACGATACACGCTGGTATATAGTATAACCGTAAAGATACCAAAACCAAAGGGGAACTCTGCTCGCCCTTGAGAGTTGAGTGGCATCCAGGAACAATACAATACAATCTTTTGTTTCGGCCAACCATAATCATACCCATACCCATTCCCATACGGGTGTATGCTAAGTATGGCGATTTGTGCGTTGATTGTTTGATTGATTGGAATTACTTATGGCTAAGCTGTGTATTTGGATTGAGTTCCATTTGGGTTGTTTCACTTTGTTCGATTTGCTTTGGATTGCTTTGGATTGCTTCGGTTTGTTTTGGTTTGTTTTGGTTTGTTGTTTATTCTTTGTTGTACAGCTAACGATATGTTTTTCGTTTGTACAAAAGAAAACGCTTTCAAGTGTCTTTGTTAGGTGAATAGCTATATAATTTCGATATCTGGTTATCCATAGTATATTTGGTGTTTGTTCTTCTCTATAGGAAGGTAGTATACGCCTTCAAAACGTCTTGTTCACTGAATTAGCTATATAATCTCGATATCTGGTCATCCATAGTACATTTGGTGTTTGTTCTTCTCTAGAGTATACATATTTGGTGTTTTAGTTCCTTTCTGAAGTATATTTGGTGTTCGCTTAGTTCTTTTCCCTATTCCCTTTACCCTTTTCCATCTCTCAATCATCGTCACAGGAGAGAAACAAATCTCTCTTTCTCTTTCTGTCTGGCACAGCGAGTGAATAATAATAAATCATTGTTTCAACAAAAATGTACCAATTGAAACAGATTTTGGCATTTTAATATTTAGTTAAATTATAATCAAATTCGTTCCGATTTCTGTTTCATATTTGGCAACTCAAAAGCTTAACACTCTCCCTCTTTCGCACGCTATCGCTATCGCTATCTCTGTCGCTTTCACACACACACACATCACTAGCTATCTCGCTTTCACAATTCGAGGACTCAAGACAAGTCAATAGATTTCTTTAGCTGAATATTTTCTAGACTTATGTAAGTCGTCCCGATTCGTACCATTCGATATATACTTTGGTATCTCTATAATACAATATACATTCATAGTTCTACAAATAGCTAAGTTTATCGTTTATCATATATCATTTATCGTTATCTATATATATATGTATATATATCAGACAGACTGACTGACTGTGACCTTTGTGGGTGTGCGTGTGTGTGGGGAGCACACACACACTCGGCCACTATCTGTACTTTGTAGGCCGTCCCATTGGATGGAGGTTCCCGCTTCTCGGGAGAGCCTGCTGGTCGCAGCAGTTCCCTATGGTGCGGAACCGCCAAAGTAAAAATATGAATATTTATCGTCAGTTTCTATCATTTCTATCATAGGCACAATGACTGACGGTCTTTCGACAAAATTTTAGGACAAATTTTAAGAATGAATGTAACTAGAAAATTGAAATACAGGAAACGGAAATAGCACAGCAAAGACGCTTCTCTTAGTCTGCGTTTAGTTATCCATATGTATGTATATCCATAGTTATCATATAGCATGGCTATACGAGTAGCCATCGTTTCCTCTGAGATCGCTCTCTTTCTCTCTCTCTCTATCTCTCCCTCGCTCGCTCGCTCGCTCTGGGAGTTCCCCCTTACCACACCTCGCACTTGGTGGTCGGATTCATGCGCTTGCCGGGCTTGCACTGGAAGACCTCGGCGAACTCCTTCATGTTCGATAGGGTCCCGATCACCCGGAACTGCGACGGCGAGTGCGGATCCTTCTCCATCTGCAACAGATTCGTCTCCTCTGTAGTGCTCGAGCACCAGACCTAATCGAAACCGAAACCAAAAGCATTAACATTACTTTTCACCGATCTCATTATCACTAAGCATTAGGCACCTGGGCAAAGGACACGAAGAAGAGTTGCGAATGCGTCAGATTTAGGCCCGGTAGCTTTAGGATGTCCGCCTCCTTTTCGCTCTTGGTTCGCTGGTAGGCGTGGTAGGCTGCCTTGAGGCCACCGTTATCAGCAATGTTTTCACCTGATCATTGGAGGAAATGAATAGTATGATTTCCAAACAACAGCATTACCCATAACCGATCTTACCCAGCGTCTGTTTGCCATTCAGTGTGCGTCCGTTCATCTTGTAGCCACTGTACTGGCGGGCAATGCACTCAGACTTCTCGGTGAAGCGCTCGATGCTCTTGGCGTCCCACCAGCGATTGATGTTGCCAAACTTGTCATACTCTCGGCCCTGGTCGTCGAAGGCGTGTGTCAGCTCGTGGCCCATGACCACGCCCATGGCCCCGAAGTTTAGGCTCTTGGGGTTGTTGATGTCGAAGAAGGGCGTCTGCAGGATGCCGGCGGGGAAGACGATCTGGTTCTTAGTGGGCGTATAGTAGGCGTTCACCGTCTGCGGTGTCATGCCCCAGTTGGTCTTGTTGACGGGCTGGTCGAGGCGCTTCAGATTGCTCCTCAGATTGTAGATGGCCACCTGAAGGTTGTTATCGAAATATGCATTCGCGGTTATGTTCAAGTCGGCGTACTTTCTGTCCAGATCGGCCGGATCGAGGATGTAGTCGGGGAAGCCGATCATGTCGGAGATCTCATCGGCCTTCTCGATGGCCCGCTCACGGGTCTGCTTGTCCACCCATGTGAGGTTCTGCATATTGTGCTTGAAGGCGTCCCGTATCTCGACAATCATCTGCTCGGCCGCCGGCTTCGACTCCCCATGAAAGGCCTGCCGCACGAAGATCGCACCCACAGCGAAGCCGACCACGTTGTTGGTATCGGAGACACAGTAGCGCCAGATCTCCTCCCCACCGTCGGATCCCATCAGGGCCTTGCGCACACCCTTGTAGGCATCCCTAAACGGCTTCGAGAGGCAGCTGGTCAGTGTGCGGACCGCTTGCCAGATGAGATAGTTGTTCAAGATGCTGGAAATAACGGAGATAATCGGGATTACAGCCAGAGTTTCGAAAGATAAACCACATTTCCTTATTCTCACATCTTTCCCTCATCGGTCTGCTGCATTTTCATGATAATTTCGGAGAGATTCTTAAGGAACTCGGGGGCATACACAACGACGACCTCCTCGTCGGTGACCCGCCGATTGACCATCTGCAGGGCATTATCAAAATGATCCGTCCAATTGAGGAAGGGGGCCAGCTGGGCCAGCTTCCGTAGCTTCATCGGATGGTACATGGCCTCCTCGTTGCGGCGATCCTCCAGCGGTATGGTGATATTCGCCAGTTTCTTCTCGAAATTAATGATGCCCAGCATCTGGGCGCGGGCATCGGTCTCGTTGGCCCCCAGAAGGACGCACACCTTGGTCATGTACTCGATATACTCATTCAGAACCTTCCGATGGTTGTCCGTCTTGTTGTTGTAGTAGTCCGCTGTGGGCAGGGTCAGGCCGCCCTGATCGATCTGGATGACGTGACGCGAGGAGTTCTTGTCATCCTCTCCGATCGCCCAGCCAAACAAGCAATTGAAGTTGTATCTGTTCGAGAGAGAGAGAGAGAGAGAGAGACAGACATTAAAGAGGGTTCAAGATGATGATGCTCTTCGATTAGTTAGACCCACTTGTTATGCAGTATCTTGAGGGTGTTTCCCATAGTCCACTGGGACACATTGAAGCCGCTCTGGGTAACGTTCCAGCCACCGATCTTAAGGAGCAGATCGTTCATGGGCTTGGAGCCCAGCTTCTCCATATGCTCATCGGCATCCAGACAGGACTCGTAGTAGATTTTGGCCTTCTTCTCGGCCTCCGACTTGAAGGTCGCGGCAGGTTTCTCGAGCACATTGCGGATGATCAGCTGATTCATTTGCTCCAGCTTACCGAATGTGCCCCATGTCGACTTACCCTCTGGAATGGGGTTGTTCTTGATCCATTGGTTGCTGGTGGAAACAAAAATGAGGATTAGGATTAGGATCAGGATCAGGATCGCAAGGTCTTACCATGCATATCCGTAAAAGTCGTCGCATGGATCTACTGTTACATCGATTGACTTCAGGATCTCGCTCGACGCAAATATGCAGTGCTTGTTCAGGCACGGCACCTCGCTCCCTGATGGGCAATCTGTCAATAAAGGTTAACCATTAGACTTGACCCATTTTAGGGTACTCCATTGTTACCTTTCTTGTGCGGCTGGACGTGGAGAATGTGCTTCGTTTTGTCGCTGTTGCTGTCCGCGAATAGGACGATCAGCAGCGTGAAGATTGTCATCGCCATCGCAAATGTCGTGATAAGCAGCCATTTTTCGGTCTTACTCCTTGAGCGCCAGTTCCAAGTAGCCTACGGGAATGCGGTAATGCGGTAAAGCGGGAATCATTATCACCCAATTTTACTGGCCTCCAAACAGCTCACAGAATATCCGCCTCGTCTACTACCCTCACACAACATTCTCACTCCCAGTCCGACTTGAGTCTTGTATTGTATTTGTATAGAATCTGTTTTGTAAACAGACTCCAACAACAACCAACAACCACACGACGACAGTTCAAATGAGTTCAAACTTGTGTATCCACAGAAGAAATCTCGTGTACTTAAGCCACTTGCGGCTAAATTTTTCCACACACATTGCCTTGCCGCACGTCCAGTGGTACGACGCGAGAAATGCATGTTGAAATGGATGAGCATTGGGATTGGGAAAACGACGGCAAAATACGCTAACGAGAAAATGGAAATTACTTGAATAATTTCCACAAGCTTTGCCTATTTCTGTATATTTCTAGATGCAAGGAATTTCGAAAAGAAAATTTTTTATGCTGATGGTTACCATTGGAATGCAGAGCAGATCAAATGCAGAGCAAACCCATTGCAGATACTATACAACCCTGACCATATGGTAGGGCAAACCAGACCCGACAGACCCATACACACAGGGACAGAGACAGGGACAGAGCAGAGAAGAGCGAGCGACTTTTCACTGTCAAATGGTAACCTTCAAATGAATGAGAAAAGCGCTCACGTTGGCCTCATTTGCTTCCAGTTTTTTTAGGTCATTGTCATAAAGAAACAGATAAAGCTAACCGACTTACTGTCTTGTATATGTGAGAGATGGGGTGGGGTGGTGTGGGGGTGTCGAGGGGGGCGGAGGGAGTGTGAATAAGGGGTAGGACAAAGAGAGTAGAGAGAGAGAGAGTAAAGTCAACACTCACCCGCGCTGTGTGATAGCGTATTTGCATGCCAGTGTGGCCTGTGCCTTCGTTCAGTTGAATGCCGCCAATTGAACTTGAATCATCTTCTGTAAATTCTGTCTGTTTGTAGCGTGTCATCTGGAATGAGATTTGCATTATACTTGGTAATTTGTCCATCCAGTATTGTATATGTACAAATATATGTATGTATATCACAGCCATATGCCAGGGGATCTATTCAGCAGAAAGCAGGAGATACTCGTACCATATGGGATTGGAGTTGCCGAAAAACTTTTGTATTCTTTTGTCCTAAAATATCGGATAAGTTCACAGCTACAACAAGAGGAAGCAATTTGTATGTATCTATGGATATATGTATGTTTATTTGTACGTATAAATTCATAAACATTCGTAGAGCTTTTTCGCTTTTCAGTGCTTTAGCATTCTCAACCCAATGCCGGGTGCTTTATTCTGCTTTCTTACATTCCCCATCCGCCATTCCCCATCCCCCATCGCCATCCGTCGGAGATGTTCTTTCTGCTCGAGATATTCGTGAGTATTCTCTGCTTAACCCTTGAGTCATTTGCAATGCAGAATGGCCAACAGATCATTGATTACAGAGTCTTTTATCAGAGGCTTTTATCTTTTCAAGATTTGCCTGCAGTTGTATGGTATGCAAAAGTGGCATCTAGCTGATTGGATATCTGGCATATTGATAAATATTACTTATTGTTGATCAATACATCTTGAAGATTCAACTTTAAAGATTCATAAAGTGTTCCTTAGACACCATTCTTCAAGTATTATTTGAGGCATCCTTAAAGGGGTTCATTTTTGCACTTGGCGTCTTTAACCCCAGTGACACTTTATAGTATTTCGCTTATGGTAAAAAAGGGGCACGACCTACCGTTTGGCAATCGGTAAGCCACATTTTCAACAACCAACCAACCAAATGTTGGCCCGAACAAACTCAAGATGCGTTAAGTGTATTTGTTTTGGCTGGATGTCGCTCTATTCGTATCGGCGGGGTTTATTGTCTGTGTGTGTGTATTATTTTGTCTTCGATGGGATGATGATAACAGAACGCGGCGATAATATACGTAGTGGTGGTCGTGTTCAGCCCATGACCGTTGGATGTACACTGAAAGCGTGAAGCGCCGAGCGGCGAACGCCGAGCGAGCTGCCTGCCGCACAGGAACGGAACGAACGGAACCACTTTGCTGACGACACCACACCACACCGCACCACACCGCCCCGCCGATGTTTCGGCACTCAAAAAGCCCTGCCCGGCCATCCACCCTTGCCCCTTGCGCCCTGCCACTTGCCACAGTTGCCACCCCGCCTCGCCCACACTCGCACTCATATATCCAATAGTTTTGCATTGTATACAAATTAATTGACTCGATTGTGGCTGTATGTGTGGCTCTGGTTCGGGTTCTGGCTATGGCTATGGCTATGGCTATGGCTGTTTGTGTTCATTGGAACCGAAGATGGGGGCCAGCCGAAAGGCAAACAGAACCAGGGAGAGAATAGACTCTCAATAATAATATACTAGTGCGAGTATAAGAAGTAATTTGACTTTTTATTCAATTAACGCCAAGAAATTCCCAACGAATGTACATTCGAATGTATTCATTATAAATTATTATTTATGTGCATTTTCGGGGGCTTTGTTGCTGTCTTCGCAATTGTTTATTTACACACATCAATTGTTCGCCTTTGGCGAGAAGGCATTCATAAGCAATGGCATTCATTCCCAAATGATGGATCCCGATACGAGTACGAGTACGAATACGAATACAAATACGAATACGACTACGAGTATCGGGTGATAAAAACCCCGATTTGTTGGCCCATAAATGTTTTTGACACTTTTATCACGATTTTCCCGAACCCATTTAATCGCACTTCGGTATCTATTGTCTATCATCTTTACATATTTGTTTGCAATGTCTATGTATCATGCACACTCACACTGAGGCAGATTAAGGACTGCGAATGATGTAAGCTGAATGATGTGAACCAAATACGGTGATCCCTGGCCCAGAAGGACCCACAGTCACAGTAAGTGGAATGTCTTTTGTGCTTAAAGGCAGGAACCGAAAATAAGAGTTCCGAATGCAACATGGACTACCCCAAAAGTACAGTCGAAGTTATAACTTATATGAAAAACAATATCACAATTATTACTAGCTTTAAAATGGCACATCAGATGAGTTTACGGCTGCGAGCATTCTCCCAAAAGATTCTCTTCTAGCTATTAAACTTAGGTACTTCATTAAGAATAACTATAGTTGTACATTCTATGGCAGCCAACGGGGTTAGTCTGCAGCAGCATTTTCTGTTCTATTAATTAATTGTATAGCTTTCAATTAAACCATTTAATTGATTATATTATTTCTATTCTAGGTATGAAGCCTAGAATTCCTTGAAGCTCATAGGATGCTCGTATGATGCTAATTACAGCCCCTCTTCACGTACAGCATAGCCAGAGACGACGGTGCGCTATGTACCCAGTATTGGCTTACAATATGCGGGCAGGGCAGGGCAGGGCAGTGGGGGGTGGAGAATTCAATTTATTACCATTAACGCCAACGCCACAGCCACAACCAGAGCCAGAGCCAACGCCGTCAACAGAGCCGACCAGCCGACAGGCCAGCAGGCGGACCAGGAGGGTGCTCCGTGGTGAAGTGAAAACTGTTGCGCAGTTTATTACTTGTATTTTTTTCCACAATTTTCTTTTATTTTCCCTTTTGTTTTTACGCTCCACCTCCGCGCCTCCGCCCCTCCGCACCTCCGCACCTCCGCACCTCCGCGTCTCCGCTGGTGCATGGGTTATGGATGCCAGCCGTGGCTTTGCCAGCCGTTGCGCTTCCAACGAAATGTAAACACAAAAATACATGCATACATACAGGCGATACAGACACACAGATACACGGCTACACACATTCATAAAGTGACTGACATTTAGCGGATTCTGGAATGTAAACAGACATTAAATGGCATATGCCCAACGAGGACTGCTCGTTCTCCTGGCCGACAGTCAAGCATTTAGATTGAATGACAAAACAGAATAAAATAGATACAGTAGTAAAGAGAGAGAGAGAGAGAGAATTTGGGGATAGAAGGAAAGCAACAGGAGTTCTGTGTGGCAGAATCCTTAAAAAAACATAATAACATAATAATAATAATAAATAAAATAATCACTTTTAAGCACAGAAATATTTGCTGTTTACCAAATTAAGATTAAAGTTTGGGAATTGGGAAAAAGGCAAGAGAAATGTATAGAAGAAAGCAGTAAAAGAGAGTGAAGAAGCAGAGAAATATAAGAATTATAGAAATGTATATTTATAGAAAGAATCAGAGAGAAAGAAGGGATAGATATGTAAATAGGAAATAAATTAAAATGCAAGATTAGATGGATCCTGCTTGAAGGACCTCATAACACTGGGCGAAAGTGTGAGAGAACGGCAGATGAACAAAGATGGAGAGCGAGAGACAGTTGTGGTGGCAGCCTATCGAAAGGTCGAAGGGGGCTTAAAGTTCAAATAATCTTACCTTAAAAAGTTCAAGTTACCATTTACAATATATAAAGGCTTCCCATTCCGCACTTTCTACGGAAATTTCAACAACATTTCGCTCGAATTTCGCAGAAAAGAAATCTGTATTTGAAGTGACCAAAGACGAGACGAGTCCCACGAGAAAAATTGTGCAACTTAAAATCAATATAATATTTCCTAGAAATATGTACAGTGAAATCTCTCTGGGGGTCCATCAATATTTCAAGGGTGGATGGATTCATTTGCAGATTACCCATCCCGATCTGCACAGAACTTTAGCTGGAATTGGCAGAAGCAAATCCAAGGACCAAAAACCAACTTTGATTACGCTTCGAAATGGGATTCGACCCCACCACATAGCACTCAAATATGTCACAGGCAGTGGGAGTGGGAGGGGTAGGGGGGGTATGGGTTTCCATTGTGTTGCATGCAGCAGATTCATTAGGCCAAACAGAGCTCGGCTATCGAGTTGCCAGGCAACTTGTAAATGTGAAACCAGAGCACCCTTCATCACAATCATCTCTTTCTCTCCATCTCTACGTTCATCTATCTAAATCTCTCTTTCTCCCTCTCTCTCGCACTGAGCCTCTGTCTCTCTCTCTCTCTCTGCCGTTTCTGTACGAGTGGCACGGCATATGCTAGAAATCCGTCTTGGTTGCGGGTCTTAACTCAATTTATGGTGCAGTTCTTTGCAATTTATGTATACCATGTACCAGGGACCATAACCATAACAACCATTTCTCTTACTCCTACCGAAGAGGGACAGAAGGAAGGGAAGGGACGGGACGGGATGTGTAGTTAAGGGTGCAATCTCTGGTGGGGCCTCAAAGGGGGTGGCGTGGCTTAATCGCATTTATTCAACTGGCAAAGGCAATTACAACTTGGAATTGGAGTTCGTGGTTGCATTGAAACTGTGCGATAGAGAGACACACAGAGAGGGGGGGGTGGGGGAGTGGCACGGAAATGATGGCCTGCAACATTGTTGATATCACACAGATACACACACTCACACACACGCACGGACTTTAGCACACATGGAGCACTGCAACACACACACATACACACATACACAAAAATGGAAACAAACATGTACGTAGAGGCGCGCTCTTGGCCTACCTTAGCGCTCATTTTCTTTGTGCGCCTGAAAGAATGCAAGGAAATTGTATCCTGCTTCTTTGACTCGCTTTTCCCTTGCTCCTGCTGCTGACACTGCCGCTGGAACTGGTGCTGCTCCTTCTGCTGCTGCTCCACGTTCTCTTCTCGGTATGTATTTGCCTCTATCCTGCTGTCCAGCTGGCTCTTCCCGCTTATTTATCGGCTTTTATTTGTCGGAATTTGTCACACTTTGAACGGTGCACAGAAGTTCACTCGAAACTGGCTCGGCTTGTGGCCATTTTCTGCTGCATTTTGTTGATTACAGCCAGGACTCGGACGAGCTGACGAATCGACAAACCAAGCCAACCAGCAAGCAAACAAACACCCGCAAACACGAAACCAGTCCGCTCCCAACGCTGCGATGGGAAAGAGTATCCACTAACAGAGCAAAAGCCTGAAAAAGAACCACAGAATGCCAGTCCAGGTGGCGCTCACGCTCAAGCTCGCGCTCGCAATTTGCACCCGAGCTCGAAATCGTAGTCGCACTCACCACACCACACCACTCCACACCCCGCCCTGCACCCTCCTACCCGAGACACGTCCGATGTCAGACAGTGACCCGAGAGGGGAGAGAACTTTTCGAAAATACGTCAAAAGGGAAAAACAATAACACAAACGTAGTAAAAGCCCAAAGCACACACAAACAGAGAGTAGCACAGAGAGAGAAAAATACAGAAAGAGAGAGAGTCAAACATACCCTTAACTGGAGTTTTTCCCTGGGGGTTGTGTTGTATCAATGCGCAGAAGCTTTACGCCTGGTGGCAGCACTGTCGCTGCCCAGCGTTGCCACTGAATTAGTCGTAAATAATACCGTTCGACAATCAACAGTGGATATAAAGAATCCTGTCGATATTTTAATCCAATATTTTGACAAGCTTGAAGACTAAACTATTACAATTGTTTTTTGACTTATTGTTTTAATTTTACTAGAATTTAACAGTGCTTAAATGGGAAAAGTTGCGCTTTTTTTTAGGGGGTTAGAAATTTGAAAATTTTAAGCTTTATCGTATTAGCTTTTCTGCATTCACTTGCATTAACTCCCTGGCATTGAGCTTAAGCTACAGTTTTTAGAGCTGTCATCGAGGTTTCAACGATGAACAACTTAATTTGGGAAATTCGAAAAAAATGAACCTATCCCTGACAAAAAAATGTGCCTCAATAGAATATAATGAATAAATAAAAAGTTAATCAGTATCATATTGTCTAATAGTTTCAGATGTCACTATATGGATACGCATATGCACATATGTACATACATATGTATGTATGTATGTACCTACGAGTACAATATCGGCCGACCTACATACTGGTATGCTCTAGGCCCACAAAAGCCCCAAGTTTACGTCACAAACAGCACCGAGAAAGCAAATAATTTGCACTTGCCCCACAATTGTGCTGCCACTTTTCCCTTTCTTTCTGCCGGCCGCGGCCTAGGCCTCCTACCAACAACGCGATTGCATTGTTTGGCTATTGACTTGACCGGTTTAGCCACTGCTCTTCCCTTGGAATGTGTGAAATACACACATACTGAGACTATATCTATATTGTATATAAATTGTGGGACCAACGAAAGCGAGTCGATTTTGAATGCGATTCGGGGGATCTTCAAAGGCGCTGTACTAGTACGAACGTATGTATGTATATCGGTTGAGATATTTGCTATTTGTCGTACGACTATCAACATTTTGACAACCCTTTGGCCCTGGCCCGTGTCGTGCACATCATTCCATTAATGAGCCAACAAATTAACGTGTTCTATACCGGAAAAAAACCCACACACACACACACACACACAAACACACGAATCGCTAAGCCTCAGGCTGAGATTCTCACGTCGCGTCGCCACACAAATTTTCGACCGCATCAACATTACATTGCATCAATTTGCGTGTTCTGTATTTGAAAATAAATTATATAGTCATTTGTATAAAGCTGGGAGGAGTTGCTTTGACTTAATACAACGTTACAACTGTCAGATGACCTGTAAGATCGATGATCGGCATAAGAAAGAGACTGATACCAGCTAGATCTTGGAAAATCATGATTGAATGATGACTGAAAGAAAGATATTTGAATACAAAATGTGTAGGGAAACCCTCAGGAAACTCGTAAATATAAGTACATCAAAATACCCTCCGATATCAAAGATTACTTATATTTACATATATATACAAAATTTTCATCACCAAAACCACAGAAAATTACAATAAAATAATTTAATAAAATAAAGCAAATTAAACTCTTATTTTTAATTCTGTAAACTATTCACAAATCTTTCTTATTCCCATTTAGTGGCATAATCTTCCTTGTTAAAGGTGATTCCCTAAAGTATTCTTAACTCGTGAATTTCCGTTTGCTTCCCCGTTGGGTTCATCATGCACCATCCGCCAGCAGCACTCCCCCCTTCCCGTGCCACACCGCCAAAAAGGTAGTTGAATAAACAATTAAAATCAACAGCAACAACAAATGATGACTCGCTTTTAAAGCAACAACAACAGAAAAAACAGCGCTAACAGTGATCAAGTGACTGTTGTTGTTGTTGCTGAGAGCCCGGCCTGGGCCTGGGCCTGGGCCGTGTGGAAAACGAGTTTAAAACCACTGACAACACTCTGGACGGGATTTAGTTGCAGGCCAGCGCGCAAGCGGTAAACATGTCTGAAACGCGTCTCAATCTTAAGCGGTACTTAAGCGGTAGCATTGTGTTCTATCTGGCTCTGGCCGGGTTCCTCGTAGCGGGTGAGTGGGTGGTGGGGTCGATCACCTGATGTGCCATGCAACAATGGAAAAGTGCACCCAAATAAGCGTAGTTAATGCGAAATAAACACACACACAAAACGCATGCGATAAGCTTCTAAATCGCTTAAGAAAACGCTTACACAAATCGCTAACACACACGCACACACATACAGAAAACTGTGAAAAGTAGATATAAAACGTACATACTCGTACATATGTATATAACGCTGAAAGACATACATAGTACATACATATACATATGTATATTTGGAACACTTCAAAACAGTCCCATTTAAAACGCAATAAAATGCTTTTAAAAACAATATAAAATATACAATAAATATAAACATCAAAAACCAATAAAAAACATAAATAAAAACCAAGACGTTAATAGTTATACTTTTGTTTTTGATTGAAGTTTTTAAATGCCTGCCTGATCGTAATGAAGTGTTTTTTGATTTTTGTTACAGTGAATGGCCAATCGGGAACATGGAACAATGGCAATGGCGGTGTTGGCGCCTGGTCGAATGCCCAAACGGGCGGAGGCATGCATCCGCCGGGGAGCTTGAGCAGCCAGGATCCACAGTACAGCTATGGCTATGCGGGCGTCGATTCCCGTGGCACGTATGGCGGAGCGGGTGGCAACGGTGGCTACTATGTGAGCGGCACGGATGAGCACGGCCGGCCCTTCTCCTACAACGGACAGGGACAGCCCGGACAGCCGGGCTACAACATGGGAGGCAGACTCGATCCGGGCTATCCCGGCAGCTATGGCTATCGGGGCGGAGCAGCAGCGATCACCGGCAGTGGTGTCACCTCGCTGGGCGTGGCCCTGACCCTGGCCCTTGGCGCTGCATTGCTGGGCAGGAGATCTTGAGGGGATCTCGGGGTCGCCGCTACGGGGCAGTCTTTGTTGGTTTTATTTTATTATTTCTTTTTTTTTGCTTAGCTTCTAAGTTTAATTTATACAAATTGTCGAAACGTGTGAATTGTTCATTAAAAGAGAAAAGTGGAGATCGAAAGACAATACATAGTAGTTGTGTTTTTTCTTTACATCTGTTGCAGTTGCTTGTTGGTAATTGGGAAATCAGGCTCCCACAATTAGGTGAAGCCACACCCCACCACTCCAGCAGAGATTAGAGAGAGAGAGAGAGAGAGAGAGAGAGAAAGAGATGCGCCTCCAAGAAACCTGTCCAAGTAGAACTGTAGAACTATCAACTGATATGCACCTGCGCTTATCTTCGAAGTAATCATTAATTACGAGCACATAATTAATCGTTCAAGTTTAGGGTTGAATCGGCTTGGGGTTTGAGAATAAATATGATGCAACAGAATCAGTTTAAACCTTTGTATACTTATCTGAATATGGAACTGCTTCAAATAGGACCTAAAGATCCCAAACTAATTAAAATGATAAGATGGAATACGACTACCCATGAGGGATAATCCAATCACCATTCCAAGGCACATGGCTTCATGGGTCTCTCAATACCCCCCTTCTGATGAACATACCACATGCATGTACTTACTTAATTTCTTAAGTCATTAAATGTATAAATTAAAAGCAAATTTGATCAATTATTTACCCATAATCACCCTTGCAGTAGACCCTTATAGTATTATGAAAACTTCTACAAATTGATATAACCTTTTGATGGTTTCCCCATCTTTCATACCTTTCCACAAACTACAAAAACTACAAAAGAAACCCTCACCGAGTATATTTAGCTTTTGTATTTTTGGGCAAATTAAGATCCATATTCGACTCGTATGAGTATTTTTAGCCTCACAGACAAACGCCCAATTGTATTTTCTTACACATCTGCGTAGTTTAAGTGACTAACGAGAACGTTTACGTTCTCGATTCTGATTCCGATTCGGATTCCACACGCTCATCATCGTCACTTGGCACTCCCACATAATTGATATGTTTAGATGCGAAACGCCCATGTAATTACCCCGCCCCCTCCCACGCCCATCGTGCCACCCTCTCGACCAAAATGTAAGCAAGAAACGAAAACGAAAATTAAAATCGAAACAAAGGCAAAGACAAATAAAGATACTCGTATACATACAAACATATCCATATGTAGTCACCTATATACATATATGTATGTACATGGAATTGGACGAGAAGACACCTGTTGATAAAGCTTTTGGGACAACAGAGTAACTGAGTCACCCGGACCCCTCCAGTGAGCTCATCGACACCCAAAAGATGATACATGCGAATGTATTCATATGTACACTCGAAAAAAAAGACAAAACTGAGATCCATTTCACTATGGCAATGGAAACTACAAAAGTGCAAGTGCAGAGGGTTTTTTCTCGGTGTACCAGCCCCTACAGTTCACCAGATACATTCATTTTTGTCAGCAGATATGTACATATACATACATACTAATTGGCAGATCTAATATGCAGTATGTATGACTTGCTCTGACTTTCTTCTGGATGCGGGGAAGGGGTGAGGGCCTGAGATCTGAGATCTGAGCCGGCAATTTGTATGGCGATTAACTTAATTGCTCTGACGCTTGTCAATGTCAATGTTGGATCACTTTTGATTTCAGTTTCTGTTGTCAGTCCTACAGACGTGCATTCGATGTTTATCAAGCCCACGGGCACTTTGCTGGAAGCGTGATGTGTGAAGGAAGCGCCAGCTAATGTTGATCTCATCGAAGAGTATGATACGCTACGATTCCAATTGATCACACAGCAAAGGAGTAGGTACATCAAGGTATTCCCTAAAAAGGGATTCTGTATAGCTAATGGCTTCCCCTCAACTGGCGTAACCTTCTAAAAGTGTTTGTGGGCACTCCATTATACATACATGGCACCATTTACATAAAACATAAACCTAATCTTTGCACAACTATAGATAACATACGAGTAACTATTCCAACCTACCCAAATTTGGAACATTCTCGTATTTGTGGCCAAGTTCCGAAAAAAGCTCCGCTTCAGCGCTAATCTTCGATGACAGATCTCAGAACCCCAATCAAGTTCCTTAATGGAAGAAGAGTGTACATACAACCAAAAACTGTAGTCTAAGCTGGAACTGGGGTTTCCATACTCTGCAGTTGATTAACAGATGGGTATTTTCGAACATAAACTGTACGAATAGATAAGAATTGAAAAATTCAACAAATTTGCCCAGAACAATATATTCTCTAAAAAAAAGTGTCAACGTTGTTAATTGTTTAAACTATTACCACATATGTATGTACATTTCGAATATAATTTTAAAACGAGAGGGAACGTTGTGAGCCGCGGCAAAGGCCGCGGCTCTACCTTATACCCGGTACTCAGTCAGTATATACATACACACATTTATGAGCCTACGATTTATGAAATTTATTATATGTTCTCAAAAGGGACAAAAATAATATTTAAATTAAAAAAATGAATTTTTTGGAATTTGTATACATGTTTCCATTTTTGTTTACATATGCTTTGTATATCTGCGCCTACATTTCTACATGACATGTATAACTATATATTTGAGACGTACAAGTGTTTAGGACAGAGAGAGAGAGGGAGGGGTATGAGTCAGCGCTTGGCAGGCGTTGCGTAGCCACTGAAATTTAAATTGTTTCTTCTGGCGATAATATTGATCCGATCTGATCCAGATTCGGTAATCTGGTAGAAATGGTAATTTTTCATGATTCTGCGTTTTTGGTTTTCATTTATCTTAAAAATTGTGGATTCCACAGATTTTCGTCTTTTGTGGGGGCGGAAAGGGGCGTGGCAAAATTTTGAAATACACTTGTTCAGGTTTGGTATCACAGGAGCTTGGATAGAAAGTTTGGTTGCCCTAGCTCTGATAGTCTCTGAGAACTAGGCGACACAAAATACGAATGGGCGAAGCGGATGGGGTCGCGTGTGAGAGAGAGCGAGAGGGAATGATGACTTTCGAAATGGTTTCCTCCATTGTAGCTATAATAATGATCCGATCTGATCCAGATTCAACACTCTGATAGAAATGGGCATTCTCTATGACTCTGCGTTTTTAGTTTTCTCGTATCTTCAACATTGTGTACGCCACAGACTTTCGTCCTTTGTGTGGGCGGAAAGGGGCGGGGCGAAATTTTAAATTACATTTGGAGTAGTGTGATCACACAGGAGACTGGATACAAAACTTGGTTGCTCTAGCTTTAATAGTCTCTGAGATATAGGCGCAAATGAAGACGGACGGACAGACGGACAGACGGACAGACGGACAGACGGACAGACGGACGGACGGACGGACAGACAGACATGGCTATATCGACTCGGCTATTGATGCTGATCAAGAATATATATACTTTATGGGGTCGGAAACGCTTCCTTCTGTGCGTTACACACAACCGTTATCCGCACAAATCTAATATACCCTTTTACTCTTCGAGTACCGGGTATAAAAATATAACACAAATTTCCTTGAATTATGTATGCAGTAAGGATCTACTGGCCATTCAATTTTGTTTCATTCTTAATTAATGAAAAATAACCCAAAGTAAGGTACATATTGATGATTATAGAGCATATAGAGCATACTTTAGTCGAAATATATGTAGCTCTAAAGATTACCGTAATCAGATATACGATTGGTAGACCGTGTGAATTTGGGTTGGTTTGGTCTGAGTCAAGGACGACAGTGGGTGGCATTGGCATTGGGAAATGGGGGATTTTGGGGGGGCGGGGAGGGGGTAGGACTGCCAGAGAGTGAAGAGAGACCTCGGGTAATTTGCCAAAAAATAAATTTATTTCTCTAGTAATAAACAATAGTTATATTGGTTTTGATTTATTGATCTTGTTTGTTCTTGTTGCTGTTGTTGTTCCACTTATTCTGCATTTTACTTTTGTTCATCTAGCTCTTTTTTGAAATAAATCTTGTTACTGTTAATCTTGTTGCTGGTTTTTTTTTTTCTTTTGGGGTTTGATCTTTAGTGTTATTTCTTAATGGAAATGGAAATGATGGAAATATTTAGTAGGTTTGCTTAAGGGCAACACAGACGAGTACTTACAGACATAAAACTATTAACTAAGTAAATACATACATACATACATATAGTATATGGGAAATCATTCGTTAATTGGAAATGTTCGATTTTTAAACCATTGATCTAAATAAAGATGTATTCAATACGATTGATTTCTGACTGCCGACTTTTCTACGAGCTACAATAAATGGCTAACATTTTGTCCATTTTCTCCAACAAACTTAAATCAGAAAAAAAAATTCTTTTTTATTTCATTTAGTTTTTGTTTTGTTTTGTTTTTTTTTTTAGTTTTTTTTAGTTGTTTTTTGTATTTTTTTTGTATTTAGAGGCATTTCTGTGTGAGTTTATCTTTGTTTTGTGCGTGTGGTTGACTGTACTTGGCCTCGAAGAACGCCGCCTCAATCATGCGACAGACACTGCCACTGCCCTCCCTACATATAATACATACAAATCGGTTCGTTCGGTTGGTTTCCGCTGCTGCTGCTGCTGTTCCTTCTGCTGTTCCTGTCTGCTTCCTGTGGGCTTCCTTCCTATAGAAATATATATATTTTTGTCCCGCAGGAACAAGGCTATATAGCTATCTATATATATGTATATGTATATGTATGTATAGGTGTGTATATGTACTGTGTGTTTGTATATATGTATATATATACGTATATATACTATATATGCCATACAAATATAATGTTTGTTTGTCTGTGTGTCTGTGTGTGTTTGTTTTTTATTGGTAATTTAGGCTATAATTTCTTGTTTTTGTGTCTGTTGATTTTCACTAATTGAATTTCACTTCATCGTCGCTCCCACTTCGTTCCCACTCCTCTGGGTATATACGTATACGTACGGTATCTAATGGATCAGTTTGTGCCTTTGTTTGTGTATTCGTATATCGTATAATATGTATGTATGTGTTTATGTATGTATGTCTGGCTATGCTCCCTATAATGTTTAGGTGTAGGTCTATATGCGATTCCTATCGGCTGTTCATTCTATTCTCAAGCATCTCGTCAGCGTCCTTTCGTTCTACGTAGCTCCATGGCTCCCCCTCTCTCGCTCTCTCTCTCTATCTATCTTGCTCTCTACATACTGCCACACCTACTAGCGCCTACAGTTGACTCACTATTCAAAATAGTCCACAACAAAAGTCTCTGCGACTTTCCCCTTACGAACGAGACATAAAAATCAAAAGAACAGAATTGGTTTAAAAAAATAATACATATAATTTATATATATATATATCCATAAGATTATACACGTGTGCATAGATATATGTGTGTGTGTTTGGGTGTGTGTGTGCATAAATAAATTTCTTACATTTCGTTACAAGAATTTTGTGTATTTGGTATAAAACAAATCATATTTAAATATCAACTTAACAACTAAAAACGCTAGGCTTTACAAACTAAAATTTTATTAAATTATACTAAATATAAAAAAAAAATATATCTTTATATTTAAATACAAATATTTAGTTATATATTTTTTATATTTATGAATAAAATATATAATAGTGTGACTTGTTGTTGTTTCTGTTCATCTTTTTAAGGACTCTTCTTTTCCGAACGAACAAACGAACGAACGAAAAAATAGAGGAAAATCATTTAATTGAAATCAAATTTCTTTTCAAAATATAATAAACGAAAACAGATCTAAAATACATAATCAAAACCTTATTTTGTGTGTTTGTGTGTGTTTTTTTCCATTCGCTTACAAAAACTAACAACAAAGAAAAAAAAACTATAGTAAAAAATGGGTGTCAAGTCTTCCACATTTTCTAGAGTCGGGATTCTCATGTCGAAAGGATCTCTGTTTCTTAGTTTATGTGTCTGTGCGCAAAATGTTTTGCCTGAGCATTGGCTGTACATGGTTCCTATAGATAGAGGGACGTAGGAAATGGGGTTTGGGCGAAAGAATTGTATATGTTTGAGAACAACATTTGTTCAACGAGAATTCGGGAGAAGCACCTTCGCACCAAGCACTTCGATAGAGTGTCTAATACGCCTTCTTCACCAGCAGCAGCAACACATTCCCATAAGCGAACGGCACTGCCATGATACGCTTTTGAGAATTGAAGCTACTCCTTGCAAGAATATCATCATCAGAGGGAATGAAACAGTGTTCAAGAAATGTTAACTAAATCACCAAAAAAAATATTGATAAAACTTAATAACAAAAGTATCTGTGCGCGTGTGAGTGGGGTTGCGGTTGGGGTGTGGAGGGAAATAAATATTTCATGCAATAAAATGTAAGATATTTTTGTTAATGCTCGCTCTCTAACGCTCTAACTTTCTAAAGTTCTTTTCTATACCTCGTCTATAACGCGCTATAACCTGCCTTACTGTTTTCCTCTTACATCGTTCACATCCGTTTTTCACATAGTAATTCAAAAGCTTTCGCCTACATTTTGGTCATGTGTCTGTGTATGTATGTCCTGCCCTGACAGAGATACATATATACGTGTGTGTGTGTGTGTTTGTGTGTTTTTGGGGCAACATCAGACAGCAATGGGCATATCCGCGATTCGAAACGTACAAACGACAGTTGGATAGGAACAACGAATACAGTCGCAAATGCGGTACGATAATTGCTGCTTTCCCCTACAGATAGTAGATATCTTTCAACAATGGAGACCCAAAAAAATATCTTTAACAATACTGTAAACTGTAGACTGATCAAAACAATTTCTATCTCTCATCGTTCAATTCTAATGCGTCCTCTCATGCATCGTCGTCTGTCTTGGGCCTCTGTCAGGGGCACTCTCCTCCTCCCAAACATTTCATCCAAATTATTGCTAATGTTTTTTATACCAAAAACACTTGGTATCCTCATATCCTGCCATCTCTACTCTCTACATCTCTACTCATCTCATCATTGGCTTAGAATGAGGTTTAAGTGTATGCTAAGGATAGATTAGCTAGTGCCAGCCTTGCGCTAGCTGTGGCTGCACGCGGCGAGCGCACTCTTTTGGGGCAGCTTGAGCAGGCGGCGTGTCCGAAACTCATAGGCACGTCGACAGAACATGACAAGCTCCGGATTCGTGTGCTCCGGCACTGTACGCACTGGATAACAATTGACGATAGCGGTGGTGGTTGCGCTGGCAGTGGCGTTGGCATTGGCGATGGTACTGCTCGGCCGACGCGGCACAATGCTCACATCCTCCACATCCTCCTCGGCGGCACGCAGGCGGCGACGATACCTAAATGAAACAAAGTCGTTTAAATGATTGCATGAGGGCAGAGCTAAGGCTAATCCATTCCATTTCCCCACACTCACCTACAGTACTCGCTGAAGGTAAGCACGTAGCACTTGTCCTCAATGCAGGCCACCGAATTGTGATCCCGATGCCGCGAGGCGTACACCTCGTCCGGGCAATCGTTGCGCTGACGGCCCTGATCCGTATGCTCTGGCCGATAGTACCACAGTAGCGACATCATCATCTCTCCTGTAAATGGATTCATTTAAGATTTCGTTTTATACAAATATAACCCATCGATATGATAAATAAACAGATCAAATAATAGCCCTGTTCTACTGTACAACACTGTACCATAAGCGAAAGGATACATACGCCACGAGGGATTCAGGCTATTGTACGATGCATTCTCGTTGATGCAGGTTACTGAATTTGGTTGCCATCGGATTATTATTATAGCCAGAATAAATCTATTGGAAAGCTATTGCCTGCGGCCCTAATTCCGCACTCTTTCTCTACCAGTGTGGCTTAGCAGTTAAGTCAAAGAGCAGCACCTTTCCCTCTGCTCACAGTTCAGATAATGTGTATAAGAAGTCCTTACCATCTTCAGGATTCTGCCAAAGATGCGCCACCTTGGCCACATAGGGGAGCTCATTATCCTCGTTTGCCTTGAGCAGGACACAGTCCCGCGTCCTAATGATGTCGCCCTCCACATGACGCATTGCCGGATAGCAGGTGCGCAAAACCAACGGATCATCGCTCTTCAGGGTAAAACAAAATATGGCTTAGATTCGATTCGATTTCGAATGTTATTCAATTTAACTTACATTAAGAAATACGGCTCCCTGGAAGGCCTTGCCCGCCCACATCCAGCCATTGTTCCACTTGGGCACCACATTCGCCTTCGTCGCTGGGGGCTGTGTGTCGTCCAGCTCGTAGCTAACCCCACCCGGACGCTTCTGGCGCTTGCGATTACCAAATTTGCAGCGGGATCGTGCCCGCTTCGTGTGCGTCGTGTGATGACTTTGGCGTGATGTAGATCCAGATGTAGACGCAGGCGTAACTGTGGGCATTGCTGAGGGGACGACTGTGGTTGCTGCTGCTGCTGCTGCTGCTGCTGTGGGCACCAGGAACTTGTGTTGCTCCTCGGAATGTTGCTGCTGCTGCTCCAGCTTCTGGGCCTGCAAATCCGCTGTCTGGTACTCATTGTTATTTGTCTCTGCCGATGGAGGACACGCCGACGCTGACGATGCTACCGCGGCTGCTGTAGCGAATGTTTCTGCTGTTCCGCTCTCCTCTGCTGCGCCTGCTTCAGCCCTTCCTTCTGCTGCTGCTGCTGCTGCTACTGTCACCTTCTTGCCCTTCGCTTTGGCCTTGCTGTTACCCTGTTTTCGCGCCTTCTTTGCCGGGGGCTCGTCTGTGGATGACGGCAGCGGCTTCTTGGTTTCAGACTTGGAGCGCTTCTCAGCCGCCGGCTGGGGTGTCGGATGGGCGGCCAACAAAGGTGAGGGCGCGGCATAAATACCGCTACCGCCACCTCCAACTTTCCCCTGAACCTGCACCTGACTGCGACAGCTGTTCAGCTCGGGATCACTGAAATATCCTCGACTGTGCGACGTGTCCACGCCCTCCAGCAGATGGAGGGCGGCTATCTCCTGCTTCCGTGGACGTGCCCGTTTGGGCGATGAGCCACTGCCACTGGATATATTTTTGATTTCCTCCTGGCCGGAGAAGCCTGCAGCAGCAGCTGCTCCTGCTGCACCTGCTGCTGCTGCACCTGCTGCTGCTGCTCCCCCTGTAGCATCTTCTGCTACTTCTGGTGCTGCAGCTGCTTCTGCGTCGCGCTGCTGCTGACGCTCTTGGCGTTGCTGCTTCAGCTGCTCGCGTCTCTGGGCCCGGATCCTCTGCTGCTGGCGCTGTGCGAGCATCAATTGACGCCTCTTGGCATACTTGGCTGGTGCTCGGCCGAGGCGCCGCACAAACGTTCTGCCCGGACACAAATAATTCCGCGGTTCAGCCTGCTTGATCAGGCTCTTGTAGCTGTGGTGCGTCTTCGGGGGTTTGCCAGAGGCAGATGCGGAGGCCGAGGATGAGGACGAGGCAAGCAGATTGATGCGCTGCTTGCTTGGTGCTGGGGTCTCTGTTTCTTCTGCTACTTCTAATTCTCGCTGTGTTTCGAGTTCAGGTTCGGGTTCGGGTTCGGAATCCGCTTCCGCTTCTGGCTCCGTTTTGATTGTGGGCTTCAGATCCGGCAGTTGGCTGATATGTGTTGTGCTGCTCGCCAGTCGTCCGTCATCCTGCTCGATTTTGATTTTGGTCTCTGATTTGATTTCAGCTTTAAGTACAAAAGGCAACTCTGGCTCTGTTCCTGCTCCTGCTCCTGAATGCTTCTCCTGCTCTAAGTCCAGCTGCTGTTTCTTCTCCTCCTGCTGCTGCTGCTGCTGCTGTTGATGGTGCTGGTGCTCCTGCTGCTGGTGCTGCTGTTGTGCTGCAAACACCATTTCTCTGGCCATGCTCTTGCCGATCCTCGCCTTACGCGGCACTCCACCAACTCCTGCTCCTGCACCTGCTCCGGCCCTTGCACCTCCAGCGGCTGCTGCTGCTCCTGCTGGTGATGGTCCTGTTCCTGCTGATTGAAGCGATAACGGTGGTGGTGTGCTCGAGGTCAGATCATAAGCCTCAATGTGCTGTTCCCTGTGCGTGTGACCTTTCTCAAGGGTCAGCCCCAGACCCATTCCCATGCCCATTCCTATACCCATTCCCATACCCAAAACCAGCTCCATTTCCGTCTCCTGGTCCTGATCCTCCAGTAACTTGTCATCGCTGGCACAGTAGCTTTCGGGGGGCGTGGGCGGTGGCATCACATGCGCCTCGTACTGCATCTTCTGCTCCACCTGTGGATGGGAGGGATCGGTCTTCAGCTCCGTCTTGACCAGCATCTGGCATTGCGTTCCCATATTGTTGGTCGTCGCTGTGGCAACGGCCGTGGCTGTTGCGGCCGTCTGCGTTTCTGTGTTTGTTGCGGCTGTGGCACGTGCGCTCTCTGCCGTTGCACGCATCTCGTCCGTGTTGGTTGCTGCTGTTGCACGCATCTCTTCCGTGTTGGTTGCTGCTGTGGCACGCATCTCCACTGAGTTGTTCTCCTCTGTGTTTGTTGCTGCTGTTGCACGCGTGTTTGCTGGTAATGTCTCAGTGTTGCTGTTGCAAGTGTAGCCTTTGCTGTTGCTGCTACTGCTGCTGCTGCTGGTGTTGCCGTTATTGTTGCTGTTGCAGATGTTGTTCATGTTGTTTTTGGTGGCATTTTTCACTGGGCCCCTACTGGTATTCAACGATGTTGCTGTCGCTGCTGCTGTTGTGGCAGCGGTGCTCTGGCTGCTGCTCCTGCTGCTGCTGCTGCTGTTCATAGCACCCTGCAACATAGTACTGCTGCTGCTGCTGCCGCTGCTGCTGCTGGCTGTCTTGTGGCTGCTGCTGCTGTTGCTGCTGCTGCTGTTCTGTTGGCTGATGTTGTTGCTGCTGATGTTGCTACCAATATGAGGCCCAGTATGGACGTTTTTTGGACACGATTGTTGCATTGGACACGGACACTGCGGCGGATACTCTGTAAAAGGAAGAGAGACACACACATATTAGAAAGGACCTCAACAGAAGGACGTTCGCCTGGGACTGGGACTCTGCCTATGAACCATACTTTTCCTTACCCATATACGGTCCCTGTAGGCCGCGTGTATAGCACTGGCCGGCGGCACTCCCTGCTCCTCCCGGACTGTAGCCGGCGTAATAGCTCGGGGGCCCCGGATAGTGCTCCAGGTGTGGTGGCTGGTGAGCCTGCGGCTGTTGCAACTGTTGCTGTTGTTGCTGCGGTTGCTGCTGCTGATGTTGCTGCTGCTGCTGCTGCTGGTGGTGGTGATGCGCGGGCACCAGTTGACTCCCCGTCGGACCCACTCCCACTCCTCCCACAGATGCAGCCTGCTGCTGCTGCTGCTGCGGACTGGTCGCTTGGGATGCTGCTTGCGGCGGTGGCGGCGGCGGCTGCTGCTGCTCGTACAGCTCCGGGTGTGTTTGCGGATGCGGTGGCCCTGCGTGCTGGTAATAGGGATAGCGTCGATAGGCGCCTGGCGGCGGTGGCGGCTGATGAACAGCGGGATGGTGTCCCGGGTGCGAGGGCGGCGGCGGCGGACCCGTCTGGTAGACCTTGCTGGTGAAGTAGGGCTGGTAGGCGGGCGGCGAGTAGCACATGACCTCGCCCGGATACGGCGAATAGTAGTTTGGCGGATAGGCCGTCGTATAGTGCATCTGGGCCGCGTGCATTGAGCGGGAATACGGTACGCCCGGATGGCCAGCAGCCGCTGCGGCAGCGGCTGCCACGGCACTGACCGGATACGGCTGAGGATGCGGCGGTGGCTGCTGCTGCTGCTGGTGCTGATGTTGCAGGAGATGTTGCGGCTGTGGCTGAAGTGGCGGCTGATGCTGCGCCTGGGAGGCCGCTGCTGCCGCTGCCGCCGCCGCTGCTGCTGCTGCTGCAGCTGCTGCTTGCTCAGCGGCCTCGGCTGCCTGCTGCTGCTGCAACTGCAATTGCTGCAGCTGTGTGGGTGAGCCGGCGCCCGACTCCTCTTCCTGCAGTTTCTTAATCGACTGCTGCTGAAGCAGATGCTGCTGCTGGAGTTGCTGCTGCTGCTGCTGCTGCTGCGATGGTGGTGGCGGTGGTCCGCCGGCAATCACATGGGGCGAGATCAGCGGTCCAGCCGGCTGATAGTAGCCTGAAAGAAGCAGAGGAGCGGTAGGGAATCTGGTTAGAGCATCGTCTGTGGCAGATTGTAGATCTGTGGTGCAAGTCGAGGCAGAGGTGCAATTGCAATTGTGAAATGTGGCAACAATGCATAAAGTGAAAGTTGGCCAGGCCAAAAAAAAGAAAAAAAAAAACAAAAAAAACTAAAAACAAAACAAAAAAAGACCCAAACCAAAACCAAAACCAAAAACCAGTTAAGCGGCTCCATCCAGCCAGCAGCCAGCAGCCAGCAGCTGGTCGTGCAACAATCCCTCCCTGCCCTCCCGCTCTCCCTCCCCCCACAACTCCTTTTTCCCCACTAGCGAGCACCTCCCCCGCTGAATGGTTTACCTCTTCCCAGCATGTGGGCCGCATACAAAATGTCGCGAAAATGATGTGCCGCATGCTGTTGCAGAAATGTGAACGATTCGGCTATGTTGGCGGCCAAAACAGCGGCCGCTGTTGCATCTTCTTGTGGCCCCTGTCCAGGTCCAGGTCCAGGTCCAGTTCCTCCCGTTCCAGTTCCTGCTGCAGCTCCTTCTGCCGGACCCTGCATCATGGCAGAGACGGAAGCTGATGGCGACAGCGAGGAGGATGAGCAGCCTGACGAAAGGTTGGAGCGTTCTGTTTCACAGGTGCCGCTGCTGCTGGTGCTGCCCACGCTGGAGCAGCGCTGATGCTGAAGCTGTTGCAGTTGCAGCTGCAGATAATGCGGCCTTTGTGAATGTTGCAAGTGTGGCTGCTGCTGCTGCTGATGCGGCGTTGCAATGTGAAGCGTTTTGAGGAAATCTCCAGAGAGGGACCGTCCCAGTGGCAGCGGAGCTGCTGCTGTTGTTGCAGTTGCAGATGTTGCTGACTTTTTTGTTGTCTCTTTTAGGCGCATTTTTGGACCGACCTCTTTAGACTCTTTTCCGGCTTTTCCTCAGCTTTTCCTCAGCCTTTTCTTTAGCTTCTTCTTTCTGCTTTTCTTTTGTTTAATTTTATTTTTTGGTTTCGTATACAAAATATATATATATATATATATAGATATATATTTGTTTTTTATGTGGTTTTCCTTAAGACTATTTCTATTGCTTTATATTTGATTCCTTCTTTGTTACTTGTTTGTTGTATAACTATTTGCGCTTGCTTCTTGTATATAGGCTTCTTGTATATAATAATATTCTTGTATATAGGGTATACTGCATGTATGTATATGTACTTTGTATATAGTATATGTATATATGTATTTGTATCTTGTATATGTATGCATATATGTCAACAAGGAAGTTTCATTGTTAAGGCAACAGTTTTTTGTTTTCTTTCTTTATTTAATGTTCTTCTTCTTCAACGTTTTCCAGCTTTCCTCTCTCTCTCTCTCTCTCTCTCTCTTCATTCGCTTTCCATTTTCCATTTGCTTCTCCTTTTTTCCTGTAGTTTTTTCTTTTCTTTGATTATTTTTTGTAGATTTTTGTAGATTTTGTAGATTTTTCAAAAGTTTTTTGTTTACAAAAGTTTTCGCATTTTAATATCTGAAAGATACAATAAATCCATTTAGCACACACACAGATACACCTCAACACAGACACACAAGAACACAGGGGTTGACCGTCGATATTGCACGATTTTTTGCGTTTCTTGGAGCACCGTTCGATTCGACGTTTCGATTTTCGATGGATTTTCCGCGCGAATTTTCATATTGGATCACTTTATTGGCACTTTTTTTTAACTTTTTGTAATCCCGGAATTAGTAGGGTTCTCTTTTCCAATGTTGTATTTGTTTTATTGTTTAAATTTATTTTATAATTATTAATTTATTTGGCATTTTTACAACTTTGCTATTTGTTTATTATTTTTATTCACATTTTTTTTCTCTTTCTATTTTCTTCGTTATTTGGATAGTGAAGGGGACAGCGGGGGAAGAAGAGAAATGACGGGTCATCGGGGGGTCAAACGAGGCGGGGCGGGGCGGGGCGGGGCGGGGCGTTTGAGAAATTGACATATCAGAAGCAGCAGCTAGTAGCACAAATCGACGCCAGAGGGCAACACCTAGTCGCACGTACAATAAAGGCGGTGGGCGGTGGGCGGTGGACGGTGGACGGGGGTTTTGGGTTGAAAACAGAAGCAACCGCAACGAACAGCTGTTAAAGTCATGTGCACACATCTCTCTATCTCTCTCGCTCTCTCTCTCAACGCGGTCCCACACAAAGTCCTTTTCACAATCGCCCCCCACGCCCCCCTCACGCCATTCTCTAACCCACAAAAGCTCTTTCATATACCAAGCTAAATTAACTGTAAGGTAAGTCAGCCCCGATTTGTATCCATATGCACCTACATATGCACTTTTTAAACAAAAAGAGAAGGGGAGTGTGAAAGAGAGAGATACAAAAGATGCCGTACCTTCTAATAGAGATACCTTGCACTCTCTTTCACACTCCCATCTGCTATCTGCCGCGTATACTCCCACTCCAACCATAAACCTCTCCCACTTCCCATCTCACTCCTCCTACTCCAGCTCTCTCTCTCTCTCTCTCCCACGCCCACTCACTCTCTCCCATTCCCTAATTGTCTGCCTGTCGTCGCCTGCTCTCGGACCGAGTGCGTGCGTGCGTGTCTGTGTTTCGTGTCTCGTGTATGTATGTGTATGTTCGGAAGAATCGAGAAGCCGAAAAGCCGAACGACAACAAACGGAACAGAACCACCAACAAAAACAATGCCAATGGAAGTTGCAGCGTGTGAAATTCGACGCCAATGGTGACTGCGAAGCCAACAACAATGCCAGCAACTTCGACAGCGACTTTGACGGCGACGGTGACGGCGACGGTGACTGCGACTGCGAGAGTGGCATCGGCACGTAGCACTTTCTGGCAGTGACGTCACACAAGCATGATTGGCAGAGGAGGTGGGAAAACACGATGATGATTTCGATAATGATTATGATAAGCGGACAAATGGCGCTTGTTCTTCTTCTAGGTGGAAGGATGGGATCGGAACGAAACGAAACGAAATATCAATCTTCTCTAGGAACTAGGAAACGCAGCGAAAAGGGAGAGTACGGGAGGAAGGGAGCGCAGAACACGCTTGAAGAATCTTTACAAGAGAGAGAGAGAGAGAGATAGAACAGCCGTGAAATCTTGACGCTGTTCTGGGAGAGGGAGAGAGAGTCATACAAGGTGGCTTTCTAGGATGCATTCCTAGACAGCGTCCCAACAGGAAAATTGTATTCGAAATAGAAAAACTGAAGGGAAACTTTGAACTGTCTGTAATCTTGAAAACAAAACAAAACAAAAGAAAAGGTGGACCCCAGCCCAAAGAACAGGAACGGCGGACACCTTTCGTAAATGCACTCCATTTTCTAGATGTACGAGCGAGAGACTCGTGGGTGGGGGTGGTGGTGGGGGTGGGGTTTGTGTGAGTTCTAGAGAGTGCCATGTGCCACGTGCAGCTCTTCGTGTTGTACGATGTATGTATGTATATTTGTGTGGATATGTTTGTATTTTATGTCAATCGCCTGTCAAATGCAATACGAAATTGTGTAAAATAAACACCCACGAGAACAACCCGATTCGAGCCGGCAACAATTTGTCAATGGGTGCACTTGACCTACACACACACACACACAAACACACATAAAGATAGATAGATAGATAGAGAGAGAGAGACAGAGTAGTAAAATGTTTCGAGTGGTAGAGCATGCCCCTCTCTTCTGTCTGTCATTCTGCGTTTGTCACTCAACAAAAAACAAGTGCAAAAAGGCAAAAGGTATAACGTCAAAGGTGTAAAGGAGGAGGAAGCAGGAAATACGTTGAAAACTCTCTCTCTCTCTCTCTCTCTCTCTCTCTCTCTGTCTCCTTCTTGCTCGCTAGGTCTCTTTCTTTTTGGGGTTCCAGCTTGTCCGCCCAGAAAAACTGCCATCCAATGACCATTTTTCATTCGATTGCATAAGAAAATATTCTTGAGAATATCAGCTCGGAATTGGAGCGTCGTACAGCAGTGCTCCACGGTCGGTTGGGCGGGAACCTTTGGCTAGGTGACGCCCTTATGTACCTATGAGCATTACTATTCTTCCGATTCCTAGAAGACAGTCTTTCATCCTCATTTCTCCATTCGGTGATTATCGATTTTATAATCGAGACTGAAAGTTTTTAGATCTGCTGATCTGTAATGTGATGTCTCATATAAAAAGAGTTTTTGTTAAGATATTATATGGAATTCCAATATCAGTTCATAATTATCACAATATCGATACATTATCGATACATTGTCGAACCTTTTTTCCGGATTCGACCAATAACAATCGATTTCCGCTTGATTTTGTGCATTTTCATTTCCTGCTTCCCCTCGTTCTCCCATTGGGTTTTCCCTCTGTCTATCCGTGTCTTTTCCTGGGCATTATTACCTTCTGGGCTCTTACCACTTAGTTAACGCTAATCGCCCGCTTATGAATCACGTGAGAATTACATAAAAATGTGATAAAAGCAAAACACTTTGGGGCGGCATCGCAAGGCACACACACAAGGCATGTAAGACACCTTTTACAGCCCCGTCTCCCCCCTTTCTATTCCTTGGTAGCCCTCACCCATCTTTTGGGATCGTGGCTCGGGCAATTAGCGGGGAAACGCTTGCAATTAAGGGACCGGGGCACCAACAACGGGCCCACAACGTCATCGGCGGCATCATCATTTCTGTGGCATAACCAACTAAGTGAATAATTACGCATCATTAAGTGCACGCAACATGTGCCACGCCCCCAAGACAAAACGCCCACCACAGCACCTGCACAGCCACTGCTGCTGCAACGATCAGAGGCATGCAACCGAAAGAAGAAAAAAAACATTCATAACAAATACAACCTGAATCCTGAATAGCCCCAGATACCCCCGAAAAAAACCAACAGCAACAGAAACAAAACGAAGCAACTTTCACCTTTCTCCAATCGACAAACAAGCCAAGGAATGTATAAATCCATCGAACAAAGAGATAGTATAGTATCCATATGCTTTATTTCATCCATTTATCTTCCACTTACAATACATATATGTACATATGTACATATGCATGAAGGTGAAAGGTGGAACGGCAGGAGAGAGCGGAGACAGGACAGTCACCAATTGATGCCAGAAATCATTGCGAATTCCATGGTAAACTGATTTCCATATAACATACTCCGGATTACATCCTCTGAATGGTTTATTCCGGGCAGGAATTTCTCAGGAGCGACGTTCCATGAAGCAGACCAGAAAAATCGAGGCATAAGCAGTGATACCCTACCGCTTTTGATACCCTACCCTTGATGTGGGTATACATATGTAATTCTTATGAAGAGCAGGAAGCATCTGTTCCTATTTACAACGTGCAACGTGGCACAGTCCCTTCTTCTTTTGTGGAACTTTCAGTAAATTTCCCCCAAGCGAAAGGCAACAAAAGGGGAACAAAAAAGTCCCTAAGTTCCCATAAGCGAACAGAGTCATTCTATAAGAATTCCAAGAACAGAAAAAAGGGATTTCCCCAAAGAGGAACTAAAAAAAAGATCGATACAAATACATGAAACTTCTTGACTTTTTAGATCGTAAAATTTGTTATATTATGGGACAATAGATCTAATATTAGATGTTATACCAAAGAGTATTTCTTAGAGAATAGAATTATCGAAAAAAAGGTCCCCAATCTGTAGGTTTATCATACTATGTCATACATACGGCAAGTATTCCCCTCCCATCTTTCCATCTTTCTTTTTGGTTAGGTTTTTTTCTGCAGGACTTACTGCCGGACTGCTGGATGACCGGACGGAATGGCGTGCAGTCAAGAGTAAAAGTCAAATATTGTAATTATGCAAAATACATAATTTACTTTTGGAATTAACAGCTGAACAAAAAATGAAGAGTGGCAAGTGGCAGGCAGAGCAGGGCACAGCAAAGCAGCCGCATAAATGATATTGAAATTGCCGGCAAAAGATAAGGAAACAGCCGGCTGTCATGGGGCAGGGGCAGGAACAGAGGCAGGGGGGCGTTACCTCAAGAAAACTGAAATAAAATTCAATTAAATTGCTCGTCCGCTCGCTCTTACCCGCAACGCTCTGACGGACAGGCCAAGAGCCAGAGTCAGAGCCAGAGCCAGAGTCAGAGCCATGGCCAACAACAGGTAACGACAACAAAAGCAGAGGCCAGAACAGGTAAGAGCAAAAGACAACCACCAGAGAAACGAAGAAAACAATATTTTGCGGTTTTGTTTTGGCACCTGCCACAAAAGCCACAAAAGATCCCCCCAGTGCGACGGAGAGTGAGAGATGTGGCAGTGGCAGTGGCAGTGGCAGTGGCAGGGGGGCAGCACACCAGGAGTCAGCTGTTCTGCATCGACATGTGCAACACAATTCTGTTTTTGGGATTCAAACACCGATGATCTTTGCAGAAAGCAAAAAGAACGAACCAGCAAAGTGGAACAACAACAGCCGGCTGCCGTTGCCCCCAGCCCCATCCAGGAGTAAGTGGGCGTGTCCTTATTCATTATTCACTCTAGAGTACACAGCGGATCTGTGAATGTGCCGGACTGTGAGTGGAGTGGAGTGGAGAGTGTCGTCTCGTGGGGATCTCGGACACATTGCGCACTTCCTGGGTTCGTCTCAGGTTTCGGGAACCCTTCAAGGGAACAGAGGGAGGGGGGGGATACGCGTACAGGGTGACCATGAATATGGTATTTTGGTTTGAATACACTCACGTATATGATATGTTACACTCATAAATGCACTTGTCAATAAACCTGAAAGTTGTCTGCGAATGTGAATTGTTTATTGTCAACACTCATGAATAAACTAAAGAATATCGTACGCAATATGTTTGTATATATGTGAATAACTATGAATACACACACATGTGAATAAAAGTGAAGCTTCTCCGAATATTAGCAACAAAAGTATCACCATAGAACAGGAGTTTTATATACGAGAATGTGAGCGTGAATAAATGTATTCATGAATGAATTTCAAGCAAATGAAACATTGAATAGGATGAGATTTGCACACATGGATAGAAAGTGAATGAAAAGTGAATACACTCGTTTTGTTTATTGAATCAATGAGTGGAAGAAGAGATTCCTTTGGATTGTATGGCATATGTATATGAATAGCTTACAAGTGCATTTATGACGTGTGAATGAATGAATACATTCATCATGAATAATTACAACAACAACAACAACAACAACGAGAAAACAGATACAACGAATAGTAGTTGGAAAACATTGAGAGATTCAGAGAAGTCGAAGAAGTAAAATGAGATGAACAAAATACTCACACTTCTCTCTCCCTCTCTCTCTCTCTCTCTCTCTCTCTCTCTGTCTCTGTCTGTCTCTCTCGCTCACTCTTGCTCTCTTTCTCTGACTCTCCCTTGCCCACTGTTTAGCTCCTTCTCTCTCTACCACAAATCTCCTCTCAGCCCCCCTCTGGCCGGTCGCTCTCTTCTGCTCTCTTTCTTGTGCTGTTTCTCTGCGTCAGAAATCGCTTCAAAATATCACCAGGTCGCGGTTTTTGCGCGTTTTTTTCAGCTTCTCTTTTTTATTTATTTATTTTTGGTGTTATTTTTTTTAGTTTTTATTCGTTTTTGGGTTTTTTTTTGTTGTTTTGTTTTGTTTTTAGTTAAAGTTGGTTTTCCATTTGCGCTAGTTTTGGCAATTATCAGGTAAATGTGTGCGTGTGCGCGCGTTTTTTATCGCCACTTTGGGTGCGAGTGCGAATGTGTCTGTGTGTGTGTGTGTCTGTGTGTGTTTGCGCGTTTTTTATTATCTCGTTTTGCTATATTCTTTTGTTGTTGCTTTTTGTTTGTTTTACGACTTGATATTTATTCATTAGCTTTGCTGCCTAGTTTTTATGATTAACTTTTCGAAACTCGAAACTCGAAAAAAAAGCAAAGACGAGACGTCCAGAAAACGCGCGCTTTGCCTCAGAAATCGCGTCGCAATCGCTGTCGGTCTGCCTGTCTGCCTGTCTGTCTGTCGGAAGGGAGGGAGACCTCTGCCAATCAAATTAACACATTTCAATTAGCATTTTTGCATAATGCCACAGCCAGAGACACCCAGAGACACACACACATAGCACACACAATGTATGGGTATGGGTATGGGTTTGGGTTTGGGGGGGGGGAACGACAGATGAAATCCGATATGCAAATTTGCATATGAAATCCAATTGGAAATGTCTCTGCCACACCGCACACATGGATTCGAGTCTTGGCATTTGGTGTTTCTTGTGGCAGGGTAAACCTCTCTCTTTCTGCGTGCAACCCAATAATATTTGATATATTGGAAATGGAAATTCGGGAAACTATTTGTATCTTTCTTCCCTCAATGATCGGTACAAGAATTACATACATACACATCTCTGGATAGAAATATTTTCATTAAATGTTGTTTGAATTGAAAAAACTTCCCCTAAGCGAAAGGACACTAGCCATTGGGCGGGGGCGAACCCGAATCTGTGGGTTGGTTTTCTTTTGGGCTGAACAGCTGATTAAACAAAAACAGCAACTAATTGGAAAACAATTACTAAAGTTTTCTTAACGTAAGGCCGCAATCCGAAATGAATGCACATGTGATTGTAGTATTTTTCAGGTCTTTTGTGGGGGGAATAAAAAACAAAGAACTGTTAGCCTTTGAAAATCTATTTTTATAGTTTTTTTCGAGGGTTCTGTTCTTGTTTTTTGTTGCCTTAGCTGTTGATTGTTTGTTTGAGTTGCAAGTGTCAGAGTCTCAAAAGAAGATGTCGAATCTTGGGGGGCAGCAAGGCACGAGGCACGTGGCACGAGGAGTAAACAGACAGAGAATCTGGAGTTCCTATGGCTAGGAGGAGATCTTGGAGATACCAGATCTACTTGGATCTGCTTTTGAACCATAGCAAGGAAACCCTGGAAACATTTTGAACTTCTCAAAGCCCTCAAAGTACTTAAGCCACAGTAAATTTCCCCTAAGCGATAGGACACAGCGCTCAAATGAAAACAACTCCGGGGAGATCGTAGATCATCCCCCCACCCCCTCTCTTTCTAGCTCTCTCTTCACTCTGCCACCAAAGATCTCTCTCTGGTGGATTCCATGGCGTTGTGCATCTCCTCCCTCTCTGTTTGATATTTGATCGTCCAATTTTGAAGTTTTTCTGTGCGCATAATCCCATGGAATTCACACTTGAAGCGAGTTATCCGCAATGTACTTTCTATCAATGAGGAATCCAAATACAAAAACACAAATAAGGCAAAGGCACAACAAAAACACAAATAAAAATGGGCACAAGAGAAGAGAAGTCGAAACATGTTTCGACCAAAAGCCACATTTTGAATGACTTCCGGTTTTTGGGTCTCTCGGCCTCTCGGCCTCTGGTGTTGGTGTCCCCACTGAGTGACGGACGAGCGAGTAAGTGAGTGAGTGAGTGGAGGGAATGACTGACTGACTGACTGACTGACTGACAAAGGGACAGAGAGTCAGAGAGACTGAATTACGGAGCGACTAAGGGAACGATATGCTAAGCGACAGAAGAGACAAAACGACTGAACGACAAGGAAACTGATAGACTGAAAGAGTGAGCGACTGAGCGACAGAAAGACTGACAGACTGAGCGACGGAAAGACTGACAGACTGAGAGAATGACGGAATGATAGACTGACAGACGGAGCGACGGAAAGACTGACAGACTGAGCGACGGAAAGACTGACAGACTGAGCGACGGAAAGACTGACAGACTGAGAGAATGACGGAATGATAGACTGACAGACGGAGCGACGGAAAGACTGACAGACTGAGCGACGGAAAGACTGACAGACTGAGCGACGGAAAGACTGACAGACTGAGCGACGGAAAGACTGACAGACTGAGCGACAGAAAGACTGACAGACTGAGCGACGGAAAGACTGACAGACTGAGAGAATGACGGAATGATAGACTGACAGACGGAGCGTTACGGAGACCAAGCAACGATTGAGGGAGGACTACAGAGGAGCGGCAGAAGAGCAACTTCGGAGCGGAAGACAAACGAAGGGTCAGGAGATCTACATATGTAGATGTAGATGTAGATGTATGCAGATCGACAGAGGAGGGAGATGGACTACGACACGTAGTAACAGAGAAAGCGAGACTAACGGAGTTTTCTAGAAAGAAAAACAGAGAGACTGATCTACAGAGAAAGAGAGACAGGAGGTGTACTAAAGAAAAACTGATCTGGAGAGATTCAAGAGACCTCTGCCTCTGCCTCAGAATCAGAATCAGAGCTCTCTCTCTCCCTCCCTCTGAAGATTCGAATGTGGAATTCCTTGTGGGCCGAATGATTACATTTCAATGGATGACTGCTGCCCGTTGGGGTTGTATTCAAAGCGGGGGAGTAGCTCGAAGCGTTGCAGGGGCCTATAGCTGTGGCAGGGTCTGCGACTGGGACTGAGGGGGGGTTGGGGTGCTTGAATTAACATACGACGAACGCTCACGTTTACATACATACACCGACCGACTACCAGTAGTATGTGAACAACTATGCGATAAAGCGTGGACTTTTATAACAAGCGAAGCTCTTGACGACGAGGGCAGAGACGGAAACAGAGACGCAGACGGAGACGCAGACGGAGACGACGCTGGCGATGGCGATGGCGACGCTTTGCTATGCGAAGGTCACAGCAGACGGCGACGGGCAACGAGCGACAAGAAAAGCCCGGCCGGCCGTCCACCGCCCTCTCAAAAGTAAACGATAAGTAAGGCAGGGAAAGAGCAGAAACATCGAGAGAGAGAGAGAGAGAGAGGGAGAGGGAGAGAGAGAGAGAGGGAGCGAGAGAGAGAGAGGGAGCGAGAGAGGGAGAGAAAAACAGACCAGAGCGTGGAAGACTTTGGGGTGTAGGCGGAAAATGAATAGGCGATTGGGGAAGTAAAAGAATAGCCGGAAGAAGAATAAGAAGAAGAAGAATAACAAGAGGAAGAAGAACGGCAAGAAGAACTGACAGCAGACGAAGCACAGACCAAAGAGGACAAACAAGCCATAGTCAAATTAAAGCCAAAGAGGATAAGCCGAAAGAAAGTATTCCGCAGAAAATCGAAAAGAAATATCCCATATTTTCAATTTCAATGGTAAAAAAGTGATTTGTACTGGCACAAATGCACGAGAGAATGTGAAAGCCATGGGCCATAAGCCATATTCTTTAGCCGCTTAAACTGGGGATTCAATACAATGTATAAATGAATATGAATAATGCATTCTAATACTCGCTAATGAATAGTTTATTGACCCTCAATGGCCAATAATTCATTCATTTCATTTGCATACATAGGGATAGCTGTGTCTATGTACATTGGGAACTAAAATGAATACAGTGAATGCCCATAATATTCACATTCTGATGATCCAAAACAAACACTCGTCCAAGAGAATACTATTCACATTTTAATTTGAATTGAATGCATTCAATTGCAGGGCATTGCCAAATCGTATGAATAATGTTCCCATAACAAAGATGATACATTGAAAAAATATAACAGAATGTAGAGAAATGGAGAGCTGCACTGGATTCTCTTTCTCTCTTTCTCTCTCTCTGTCTCTCTCTCAGTGTGTGTTCACGTGTGCCACTTCCCTTCTTTCCATTGATTCATTCATTCCGTCTGGGTGTCTGAGTGTATGACATTCAATTGCGCAGCAACAACAGTTAATTGCATTTACGGAATATTGTTGCCACAGTTATGTCGATCCACTAGGCAGTGCAATAGAGGGGGAGAGAGGGTGAGAGAGGGTGAACCCGTGCAGCAGTTCGTTTAACGATCGCCCCAGAGAGCCTCATGTTTATTTATGAGTAGTTTGCCAATCGATTCGTATCCACACAGACACTCACTCCGCTCCGCTCCGCTCCACTCGGCGCTGCTTGAATCGTTGCCAATATCGTGGTTCGGTGCCCGTGCCCGTGCGGTGCTGCAGAAATGCAAATTTTTGTCTGTCACTCGAATAAAAAGTCTCTCGGACCGTAATATTCTCCGTTCCCATAGATGGTGGGCCTAGGGGCAGTGCCAAAACGGAGGCACAACAGACACAAATGCCATGCCATGCCCCCTCAAGGACATTTCAAAGTGCGTCGCAATCTAAACAAGTTCCCCTCCTCCACGCCCTGTGTCCCCCTCAGTGTGTGTGTGTGTGTGTGTGTAACCCTTAAACAGTATGTGAAAGGTAGGGAGGGGATGGGCTCGAAGACAACAAACCCTTAAGAAAACTTTGACATGAGAGAGAGAGAGAGAGGAGAGAAAGGAAAAATATCTCATTCCAAAAGCGACATGGAAATACTCTCATACTTCATTTGCTGCTAAAAATCTCCCATAAACGAAAGGCTACTGAAAGGATTTTCTAATTCCGAAGAACTTTTTTCGAAATTCTGTCAAATGTTTGGTTTTTCACATTAGTTTATGTGAATTATGCTCAAGTCTTTTAGAAAAACTCCGTAAGTAATATTCAGATCCCAATCGATAGTAAAGAGAGGAAAGTAGCGATACTTTCAATGTTGAATAATTTCTCCAGATAAGATATATTTTATAATAATTCCCATGCTTCTGGCAGATATCTTTCAATATATTTTCGCTGTGATCTCTCGTTCTCTCTCCTTCTCTCTTTGAAACTCTGGTTATAATATTTATTATAATGATGATCTTAACTATGATGATGATATCAACCGAAAGCAATGTGTGTCATGAGATCATCCCCGTGCCCCTTCGCTACATTTTCCACTTGGAAAGACAGTTCGCTCTTTCTCTTTCTCTCCACAGAGTAGAGAGTAGCAGAAGAACTAAAATGAAGAGCAGGTAGGCAAGCAACAACAGCAAAAGGATAAACAATGAGCCGAAGGATAAGGACGAACTGTTGCTTCCTTCTTCGGCGGGCATGTGCATGCGTGTGCGTGTGCGTGTCCTTAGATGTCCCTGTGCACGTCCCTGTGCACGTCCTGAGCGCGTGCACAAGCCGTCAAAGAGTGTGCGAGTGAGTGACTGGCAACAGCCGCCGCTTCTTATTGACATTGAAACCGCCGCCACCGCTGCCGCTGTTGCTGTTGCTGCCGTCTGTCTTTCCACCGGTGTCCCCTGCCCCCTGCCCCTTGCCACTGCTTCTTATTCTCCTTCTGCTGCTGTTGTTGAGTAACACCCGGCGCAGATGGTATTTAAAAAAGTGCAGAGGAATTACAGTTCCAAAAGGAACAACAGGATCAAGGAGCGTACTTTTCTACCGGTACTTAGAGGACACACAGAGGAACAGAAGACCCAGGGCAAACCCAGAGGAGTTGGAGAGTAGCGGAACAGCAGGCCAACAGAACAGAAGACCAGGAGCAAGAGGAGTCGGAGTTGGAGAGAACAGAAGACCAAGGCACAAGGCAAAGGACTACGAAGTAGGAAGTAAATTGAGGATTTCTGTGTGGTGTGAGGGGCTAAGGATCTGCATACGTAGATATGCCACAACTGTTCCACCAAATGGTGTGACAGACACTCACTCGCCAAGCAGCAACAACAAATTACCCATAGGCGAACGGCCACCGAAAAAAATATCAATAATTCCGAAAAATTATCCACATTTTTTTGGGTTTTGGTTTTGAGCATTCATATTCGTAGATCGAAAGATACAACTTTTGGGTGGAATACGGTTTACTGCTAGGAAAAGGGAGCTTTTCCAGGGATATCCCCTGCGAGGGTAAGACTTTTTTGAGTCCTTTCTTAAGGATCTTGCTTCTGAGGAAATTACATATTTCAACCATCAATAATTGCCAATAAATTGAAACAAAATCATTATCCGGAGAGACGCAATAGTTGATGGTAAAATATGGTTTATTCTTGAGCAACTTTCAGGGGGAATCCAAAAATTGATTTGGATTGAAAAGTACAAAGAAAATGCCACGCTCTCTGTCTCCGTCTTTCTGGAAAACCCCCATTTACGATATGGGGCCACTCTTCCAGAAATATGATATATTTCGTCTTTGAATAAATTCCACAAATTTTGTCGCAAAGCAAATTTCACGCGAAAACAGCAGCGCGAATTGCAATTTCAAGCGAAAATGAGAAATTGTAATACCTTTAATCCAGTCGCTGATCAAACAAAAACGTTAATACCTTTATAAATAAACAAAATTCTCGATTGTTTTGGCTATCGTATGGTGGGGCAGGGGAGTGGGGGACAAAAACAACAAAACTGCAATTACACTCAACGGAAAAAAAGGTCTAGCCTGACAGCTGTGTGTGTTTGTTCGACTATGCGGATACCCTTTACTGGAATGATGATCTGCCAGGCAGAGAGATTCAACAGGTTTTCTAGCTGGGAGTTGGTCGATCTCTTTTAGAGGCTCTTTTAGGTTTCTACAATACAAAATTCGAGTATTTTCAGCTCTTCTTAAAGATCATTGATGTCCTGCTTCATGGCAACCAATATGCCCCCAACTCTATTTTGATCCACTCAAGGGGGTATCAAAAATTCAAGCGAATTGCCGAATGGAAATTTTGTGGCACGCAAACTTGTTGCTCTCCCTCTCTCTCCCTCTCTTTTCTCTCTCTCTCTCTTTCTATCTCTATATGTATGTGATTGTATCCCTATCTCTGTTGGCGTGTGTGTCCGTGGAGTGCCTTACATTTACATGTGATATTTTAATCATTAATTATTTATTTATTGGGGTTTTATTTTGGTGGATTTGTTTGTTTGTTGTTTTTCTTTAGTTTTCAATTTTAGCAATGCACAAAAAACAAAACAACAGCAAGGCGGAAAAAAACAAACAAAAAATTGGATTTTATTGCGAATTTTTGCGTTTCTTTGGTTTTGGCTTTTGTTTTTGTTTTTAATTTTCTTTTATTTTTTTTTCACGTCACCAGCGACAAAAAACGCGCGCGTATGTGGTTCCGTCGCGTATGTGTGTGTGTGTGTGTGTGTGTTTGTGTATTAGTCGCTTTTGAGGCTGTGTCTGTGTGTGTGCGCCAGAGACGGGGCGTATGAGCAATGCTACTTTTTGTGTTTGTCTCAAGCAAACGCACTGCGCAAAAAAACAAAACACAGAATCAAACACACGACAACAACAACAACAACAACGAAAAGGCTTTACATTTGACGCCGCTGCTGCTGTGGCTCGACGTTGAAATGCGTGTTTTTCCTCTTCTAACGCGCGCGGTTTCCGCCGATGCGTTCCACGCGTTGCGAGCGATTCGACAGGTAGGGCAGCACTGAAACAGACGGCGGCCACACACTCCACTCCGAGCGAGCGACAAAACGAATCGAAACGAAACGAAACGAAGCGAAGCGAGCCGAACCACACAGTCGCCTCGGAGAGAGAGAGCCGAAGCGAAGCAAGAAGAGCGAGCTGCTGCCAAGAGTCGGACACTTCGGCTGTTTTCTCTGGCTCTGTGTGCTCTTCCATTTGTTGTTGTTGTTGCTGTTGCTGCTGCCTGCTGTAAATGCTTTTACATTCGCGTGCATTGCGTTTTGTGTGTTTGCTTTTGTATTTGTTGCTGTTGTGGGCAACACTTGTCGTTTTTGGTCATGATGCAACAACAACGACGACGACGACGAAGCAAACGGCTGAAGACAGCAACGAAGACAGGCCAGCGAAGACGAAGACACGGCCAGAGACACACGAAGTGTTCAAGCTGCTCTCTGATTGGTAGAAGGATGTCCGACACGAGCAGACACGAACCGGAACGAGTCTTAGCTCGTCTCTCATTCTTGCACTACCTCACTCCCGCCCCCGCCCGCCATGACCATCATCGAGCGTTGGTCAAGTCAAAAAGACAGAGAGAGAGAGACAGAGAGAGAGAGAGCGAGAGAGAGAAGGAAGAAAGTCGCTTGGAAGGAGAGTGGCCAAAATGTCATCGGGGGAGCCATCAACACATCCACATCGTCATCGGCGTCAAGAGGCGCTTTTGATCAGAATAAATTTGAATCGAGTTATCCAGGGACACAGCAAGGAGGGGGCAATGGGGGCCGGGGCCGGGGCAACGAGTGGCAGGCCTGAAGGGGGTTGCGGCAGCAACGCAAACTTAATTGAAAAACTATTTCCCACACTTTTTTCTCATCACAATTATGAGTCTTGCCAAAGGATAAGTTCTTAAGTGCTTTACCGTACCGTACCATACCGTTTTTTTTTCTCCCTATTTTTTTTTCAATGGAATCCCTGTGGGTTTTTATCCATTAGAAGCTTTTATGTATGTGTTGCTCACTCTTTTCTCTCTCCCAGCAAAGCTTAGCAGATTAAGACGTAATCTCTAGCTCCCTTCTTTAGATATATTCGAATAGACTCCAAAATGTTAACCAACTGGAGCTACTTGTGTTTTTTTCTAAACTAGTTCCGAGAATTCTTGAAAATTATAGAACCTAATATAAATATGTATGTAGATTTCATTTGGGGGTTTTTTCACTCCATTATCATCCCACATGATCCCACAGACAGAGTCTCTACTCTATGGGTTTTCATCTGTCGCTCGCTGTCTCTCTCTCTCTCTCTCCTTTCGATTTGCCTTTTTTCTCAACTTTGAAACAAGAAAGTCGCCAAAAGCCACAACAATCTGCTGATAAGAAATTTTGTTTGTGAATTCAATTCCCTTCTCTTGTGATCTGTTTATTTGTGCTTTAGCCAGCATTTATTTATGTACATGTGTATTTTTTTTATTGGGAAAAACATTGGGTTTTTTTTTTAGTGTAGCATTCCATTTAATTCCATTTGAGATTTTTATTATTGTTTTTTGTTTTGTTCAGTTGATATTCTGTTGATAAAGATAAAACTGCGTTTATTTTTTTGTTATTTTCTGTTTGCCATTGTTTTTGTGGCTTTTTTTTTGGGTATTTTCTAGGTTTTGTTTTTTGTTTTTTTGCACAAACAATGGGGCGCATTCTATGGATAAGATAAGGGGCCCGACCACATACTAAGCCACAAGCGATCGACAAAACTGAAACCGTAGGAGAGTGATGGTGCGGGTGTGGGCGTTGGGGGGGGGGGGGGGGGGGGGGGTGGTGGGCGGCGGCGCAGTGTCCAAATGTCCCGTTGATAATTATTTTTATAATGGTTCTTGTTGTGTTTTTTTTTTCGTTGGATTGACCCAAAAAGTGAGTCATTCGAGTTCATTCAATGAATCATTCACAGAGCGGAGGAAAAAAAAAAGGGACTGACTGTATCTCAAAGATGCAGATAAATTTGTATCTTAACCCATTAAGGGCAGCGACCAGGCGAGCAGGAGAAAGTTGTTTTTCTTGTGGAGAGTGGAGAAAACTCCACAGCCAGACGGAAAGAGACAGAGACAGAGACAGTGAGAGAGAGAGACGGTGCGATGGTGTAAAAAGAGATGGCCAGCTGATGCTTAATTTGTTTTCTATGTTTTCCATGCATTTGTGTGGAAGTTGTTTGCCGTTGCGCCAAAAAATGTATCATGCTCTCTTGACCATTATCATCATCATCATCATCATCATTATCATCCATTGTTGGCCAACTTGTTTTGGCTCCTCTCTCCTTTCGCTCTGGCACTCTTTCATCCAGTCTTTCTCCCAATCTTTGTCCAGCTCTATCTATTGCTTCCCGTACTTTAGTTCTTTTTTCCATCTTTCTTTAGTTCCTATTTTGACTATACCTTTGGTTCCTTTTGCTTCTTCTTGGGCTCTTTCTTTGGCTCCTTCTAATCGTCCCTTCTTAAGCTCCTCCCTGTGGCGCCTCCTCACACTTGTCTGTGCTTTAATCTAACTCTCCTTTTGGGATCTTTTTCCCCAAGCTTTTCCTCAGTTTTCCGTATATTTTTCCTTGGATATTTCTCAGTCCCCTCTCTGTTTTCCCCAATTTCTGTATGTTTCAGAATTCTTTTTTTAGCATTCCTTCGGGCTTTCTTTTAGCTTTCCTCTCCTTTTCTTTCTTCTCTTCTTTATCCCATTTTTGATTTAGATCTTTCTTTCCTTGGTTCTGTTTTTGATTCCCTTTCTCTGGCTCTTCACTCTCTCTCTCTCTCTCTCTCTCTCTCTACGCTTCTTCTGGTAATTTGGCACATTTTTGGCCACTTTTGCAAAGCGTGAGAGATTTTGTTGTTGTTGAGCGACACAAACGGAACGGAAATGGAGATGGAGATGGAAATGGACACACACGATGACAGTCCATTGCTTGAGAGTGTGGGTGCAAAGGCGAGGGGGAGGTGGATCTGCACGTCGGGGTTGGGGGGGTATAATGAAGTCGAAATGGTCACGCTTACCCGCACATGGGATGGAAAATTATAATGACCAAAGCAGCGACAACAAAAAAGAAGGAAAAGCTGCCACACAGAGGAGCAGCAAGAAGAAAGAAGGAAGGAAGGAAGGAAGGAAGGAAGGAAGCAGAACAGAGGAGGGAAGAAGCCGCAACGGATGGACGTGAGAACGAAACGAACGTCCATTCCCCTCACCTCCAAAAGGGACTTCCCAGAGAGACTTTTTGGACTCGTCCAACCATGCAAATGAGACCAAAACGAAGATCAGCTGAACCAGGGAGAGGAAAGATAGAGATAGAAACAGAAACAGAGAGGAAAGATAGAGAGGGGAACAGAGAGGAAGGATAGAGAGAGAAAAGGTAAAGAGAGTGTGAGTGTGAGGGTGAGGGTTATACGATAATGAAACCCAACGACAGCTCAATTATATGAAACCCACAGTAAATAATACCCTGGAAATACCCTATGAATCATATCAAGGTTTCAATGAAGGAAATGATGGCAGCTGAAACCGGATCAGATCAAATAAAGAAAGAAAGATACAGCGAGGAACACGATACATTATAGAACATCACCATTTCAAAAACTTGGAAAAATATACAAAAAATATGTATACATATGTACATATGTACTCCCATGAGAGATAGTCCTTCCATTTGTTGTCTTCATTCTGACCGAGTACGATCATTCAGATCGAAATTAGTACAGAAACTTTGGATATATGTATGTAATATCCCCAGTATTCTAAAGACTCAGCCTTTTCTTCTTCGTTTCGGGTGGGATGTTCAGGGCCAGCCCATCGGGGGACCAACGACTTCCTAGAAGAGGCTCAACGCCATAACCATTGTAATTTGCATGTTTAAGTTTCGCACTGCACTTGAGCCTACCATCAACATCATCAGTTCCTCCGCCCCTTGATACCACTCTCCCTCCTCTCTCTTCCTGGTCCAGGCAGGCAGCAGCTGTGCGTTGACCAGTCGACAACCTTGACACAGATGCACACACAGATGCCAATAGCCACAGGGCCACAGAGCAGAGAGCTCTCTGGCCATCAGATCCCATCAGTGCCAGATACCAGAGACCAGGGAGACATGAGATGAGGGCAGGCCCACAATCAAGGGCAAAGTGGGCGTGATGCAACAACAGGAACGGCCACAGCCACAACAGCAGCAGCAGAAGCAGAAGCAGCAACGATGAGTGTTGCTACCTGAACTCATTTCCCTAATAGAACAATTATCGACGCCTACGGGGCCTCTCAGCCATGAGCCATGTGCCACGGGGATGGGGATGGGGATGGGATGAGAGTGCAAACGGCGGGCCAGGTGATGATTATAATGACGATGATGATGATTGTACTGCTGGCTGGTAATGATGATGACTATTATGGTAATAGCTCAAGTTGAAGGTGAAAGAATGGGCGTAAAGGAATTTCCAGTCAGCCAGCCAGCCAGACAAACAGTCCTTGAAAATGTAACCATATTTCCATATACGGCCTAAGGATCAGATTCATCATCCACATCGTTGTGTTCTTATAAATATTTCAGCTCTAAAGAGTTATCCGGAGGTCGTTACCAGGAGGTGGCTACCGATAAGAGGGTAGCCGAAGAGCAGGTCGAAGACATCGAAAGGACACTACACTTAATAAGGCTAGTGAAAGCACAGAATGGATTCATTTTTGGCCATCAGGCGGCAACTGTGCAAGTCATGATTGGTAGGTAATTTCAAATTTCTAGTAGTTAGAGGCAGAATCATTTGCTTTGCCCGAAAGTCTCTGCCTCATATGCAGGTCCATTAGTCATAGTCACTCGATTCTTCCCCCGCCCAAGAGTCCGCCATCCAAGAGCCCAAGAGCCCAAGAGCCCCATGCCCATTCACACGTGTCTTGCCCCTTGACCTCCGTCAGTCGCTTGAAAATCAACATTGCGCCGCTGAACAAGACAATGAACGCCGTAATGAATATGTAGAGGGGCGTGTGCGGTGGTTGGTGGTTGGGGCATGGGGCATGGGGCATGGGGCCTGGACAGGCGGCAGAGACAAAGTGCAAGAGCGCATTAAACGGGTTTTGCAAATAAGCGACAAGGACGCCTCGTACAACGAAAGGGAGGAACACACACACACACACAAACACACACACACACACACGCACACACACAGAGATAGACTGAAAATAAAGGAAAAGTACATGTAGAGGAGGCGGCAGAAGGCAGAAGAGGGCCGTTTCAGTCAGCGATGTGTTTTTTAAAAATGTCAAGGCTTCGCTCCGTTTTTCTCCCTCTTTTTTTTTTTTTGGTTGGGCGTTGGGGGTTGGGGGTTGGGGCGTTACCCTGGCAACCAGCACAATTCCCGGCACAACCCTATTTCGGCAAAAGCCAACAAATCCATAAGCCAACCCAGTCATCAAGGGCAATTCAGTTAACAGAACAATGGCCAGAGTCAAAGCCAGAGCCAGAGCCAGAGCCAGGACGATGGCGAAAAAAAACGATGACAATATGCATTGGGGGCTGGCGTTCAAGGACAATGCAAGAGCTCAAGTGATGCCATAGCAAGAAATCCATTTAGAGACTGCCTAAAATCGGTGTATTATCGATTTGACTGAACTTCAGCCAGCAAGTACTTGAGCGGCCACATAGATGCCACACATCAATTAATCAATATCCAGCGCCAGGGATATATCCACATGTCCTTCCACACGTTCATGTACAGCTTTTCGTTTGACCTTGACTCGTCGTCGTCGCTGAGCAAAAGAGAAACAAACATAATCTGGACACCGCTTAACGCTTTTGCATGCCAATCATTTTTGCGGCCAGTGCGTCCACCAGTCCACCACGTCCCCCTCATCCACATCCCCATCCTCATCCTCATCGCCATTTCCCTTTGTTCGGAGTCTGTACTTTCGGGGCTCTGCGTGTCAAATCCGATTTGGTAATTTCTGTTTGGCTCTGGCAGGCAACACTTTGGGGCATGGCCATTCTGAGCAGAAGTTTGCCAGCCAAATGGATCTTCGATACCAAGAATTATTAGCACCCAAAGCAGAATCCATCGGAGGGCATATGTAAGTACTAACATTGTATTTCGAATGCCCATCGATCAAAACAACACAATTTGATACAAAATCGTAGGGTAAACAACAATTTGTAGTGTATCCGAAAGGCTTTTGGGTTTTCTTTAGATTTTCTCTCTAGATTTTTCGCACTTCAAATGCATGTGTGCGCAACAATTTTCGTACTCGCAAATGGCCTGCTAATTGCAGAAAGAAATTGACAGGCAATCGGAGTAGTAATTCCCACAGCCAAAAACAGAGCTGTTGTTGATTTGTGGTAAATATTTGCATGGCCAGATTGTTGCAACGATTCCATTAGCAGCAAACTGACGTTGATTCGCTGGCCAAACAGCTCATGTTCCCATAAGCGAACAGACTCTCTCATTCGACACGAATGACAGGAAGGGAGGAAGTGCCACTAGGGATTTTAGTGTGCAATCTTGTTTGTGTATATAGAATGTATATCGTATACCTATAACATCGACTTGCAACGATTGGTTGCGCTTAACAGACTCAATTGTGCACTTTACAGGACATGAGAAAATGGAGCAAGTCCATGAAAACCATATGCGGAGCACATTAATGTGGAAACCCGTCTACAACCAATAGATGTACAACTATTTTAATCAGCTTTTATTTCAAGTGGCAGTCACGCGTGCACGTGGCATGTGATAACATTCCCCCACATTTACGCACCATTCCAAATTCAATTAACTTTTCTTTTATATGAATTTGATTTGACTACCGTTTTTCCTAGAAAATGATGTAATGGCTCGTGCCCTACTGGCCTTCTGGTGTTTTCCACTAAGAACGCATACTTCAGAGGGATATTCACTTGCAGTTCCGAATGAGAGCTGGTTTCTCGTGCAGTTTGCTTCCTGTTCAGTCGCAGTGAATGGAAAATTTCATTTTCATTTAGTAGTTGCTGATTCATTTCGTTGTTTTCTTAGATCATCTTCTGTGGTGCAGGTTCTTATCTCGTAAAATCCATCAAAATGATTTACTTTTCGTTTACTTTGAAATACAAATTACCATGAATTTTGCTGCTTCCAAGAAATCTTTAAGGAACAAATATTTGCTCGCTTCCCTCCGTCCGACATCCGCTTTAAGATGCTTATTTAATCGCAAGTTTCCCCCTTTATATTATTATACTTACTGAAGGTTTTCCATTGAATTTGTTCGAGAATTTACTTGAATTTCCCTCGAGTTGCAATGCATTTGGAGTGCCACATCCACATCCACAGCAAACACAAATAAGCGTTAATAATTCATGCAAATAATCCAACAGGTGGAGCAGAAGGACCCATGGCATGGAGCTGGCTGTAATCGCAGGTGCAGGTGCAGGTGCAGGCAACAGGATGCGATTCGGCCCACCGAAAATCGAAATGTGCGTGTGCAATAAAATTGCGTTTTACGGATGACCGCAAAAGCTCTACCCAGTGCCCGTACCCAAGGTCCGTGCCGACCTAATTGAGGTTGGAAAATGACTCTGGATGGAGCTGTGGGGGCTGCTCTGTGCTGCGTGCAGGTCCAAAGGTCAGCATTTGCCCCGTTCTGTAGCCATGGGTGAGTGGCTCCGGCCGTCGACAGTCAAGTGAGGCCAAAATACCAACAGGATCTGACACTCTGGTGACAGGAGGCCTGTGGCAGGCGCATGCAGGCAGAAATTGCTGGAACGGAACGGAACCACCCCAACCCCTTCCGCCGTCGATGCAAATTCGATTTCGTTGCTCTGGCCCGGCCTGGCCTTGTGCAGGATATTGAATCCTAGCTGGATTGCTGTGGTTTATCACCACTCAAATTGCAATTCAATTCGATTTCACGTCCGCGTGCGTGTGTGTGTGGGAAGAAATCATTCACAGTGCACTACACCGAGCACCAATCGTATCATATCAAGTCTCTGTCTGTGGCATTCAAGTGGTGTAGCCATAAGAATGAAGGGATAATTGCCTGCCTGCCGTCTGCCGTCTGCTTGCTGTTGTCTGCTGTGCATGTAACGCAATTCATTTCTCAATCGCCTTTCATTGCAGATGATTGCAATTATTGAATGTTTATCCAAATGGTATAATGGTACAAATCATTTGTGTTTCTTTGCATTCTTCATTTGTTAATGAAAACGGTTTAAGTGGAATGTTTCTATATTGATATTGGATAGATATTCACTGAGCATTCATTCCACAGTCTCATTAGCTGAATTATTCAGTGCAAACACTCATTTGTCATTCATATATGGGATACCATGTGATGGCAGAAGTTCAAACACATGACACTGGTCACGTTATCTTCAGAGATGGGAGCTGAACGTGTGCGTCATGTCAGAATCTTCCATATGTCCTCCTTCCCATCCCCTTTGGCATCCCGCTGCCACTCCCAATGCCACTGCTCCTTGGAATTCCACCACTCTCCTCACCCATCTGTCAGCTGCCCCACATCTTTTCTTCTCTCCTTCCTATCCCGCTTCCCATTTTTATATCACCATTTCATGGGTATATAGTTTATCGTAAAGGAAGCGTAAAGCGTTTAGTCTGGTTTGCAATGGATCTCCCAAGATCAAGATTTTGGGTAGATTGTGGAAGTCCCCAAACAGTACAAAAAAACGACTCTATCCAAACTCGATGAATGGAACATCTTTTGGTCTTCTGTGGCCTGCCATTACAAAATGTATCCGTTTGTTTATGGGTAAATGGTTTTGCGGGTGAGTCACAGAGAACCAATGCGTCTTGAAGGGTATCACATGATGCGGTAGCATCGGTTCTTTCCGTCTTGTTTTTTGTGCTGTGCTGCTTTTGTTGCATGTGTGTCACGTTGAGTTATTTTCAACGCGAATTTTCGAATTTATTTGTCGAACATTGGCCGAACGTCTGATGCGAGGGAAAGCGGCAGGGTGCGGGACACAGTGAGGGGAGGGTGGGGAGTTCCCTCAATATGCATTCGCCCAATTCGTAATTCCTATGGCCGATCCCCGCTTGCTTTTTGGCCCCTCTGTTTCTCACTCACTCTTACTCTCCCTCTGTCTCTCTCTAGGTCCCAATTTTTTGTGCTCATTCATTTTCTGCTTTGCTTTTTGTTTTTTGTTCTTTTTTTTTTTTGGACATTGCCAACGATGGCATTTTTGTGGCCTAAATTTCATGGCAACAAAAATGCACGAGGGGGCAGGGCAGGGCGGGGGGGCGGGGGGAGTGACTGCAATGTGTCAACGGGATTTTCCTCTTCAAAATGTTTACATTTTTCACTTTGATGTCCCCCTCCCTCTCCAACTCTCTGTTGCTCACTTTTTGTTGTCGCCTCTCTCCTTGAATGAGTATCTTCCTGGTGCTCTTTCTCTCTCTTTTTGTTCTATGACACCTCTCTCTTACCCCCGCACCCATCACATGGCATTATGCCATGTTCTTGTTCTTGTTCTACTTCACCTCCCCACTCCACTGTTTCTCTTTCAGGCTCCTCTCATTACCGTTTGATAGCTGATAAGAGTTTCCAACAAGAAACTACAAAAAATAAAAACTGACCAAAAATAAGTGGAACGATAGTGCAACAGAGAGACAGGACGGGGAGAAGAGCGAAACACTTTTGTGCAAGCTCACACACGCATTCACACACACACACACACACACACACACACACACACATGCATACATGCCTGCTTAGAAACACCGTTAAACGATGACGGCAAAAACAAGCAAAAAGCCGTTGCTAAAACTCTGCCCAACACGACGTCGACAGCAGCAGCAGAAGCAGCAGCAGCAGCAGCTACGACTCAACTTCCAATAAGAAGAAACGAAACGAAAGACCAGCATCGGTTACCAGACGCATTCGATACCCTTTGCAAAAAGCTCTGTCGGGAGTCCAATGGAAATCTGGCAAACATATGGGATTTCTTGTAAGGAAATTTCAAAATAAAAAACCTGGCATTGAGGGGCCGATATATTCTTTCCAATCTGTTTGGAATGGAATGACCATAAAGTAGCTTTTTAGTTTGAAATTATGAATCTTTACAGTTTCGAAATATACACAAATATAAAAACCTCATGGAGTTGCAAATATTGTATCAAAATGGTCATACCCTCTTTTTGCCACGGTATCAAAGCAAGACGGCAGCAGAGACAGAGGCAGCAGCAGAAGCAGCAGCAGAAGCAGCAAGAAAATTGTTCAAGAAAATTCTTATAAGAAATTAGCAAAAACGATGACGACAGCAGCAGCAGTCAGGCAGGCAGGCAGGCAGCGGCAGCTACAACAACGATGCGATGCAATGCGATTTTGCCGTTAGCTTTTTTCCCCATTTTTTTTTGTACTTTTTGTAGCGTCTCAAAGCTCAAGAACTGGCTGCATGATACTGGGGCGAGAGAGAGAGGCAGAGCGAGAGGGGCAGTGAAAAAGAGAGCAACTGAGAGCAGCGCAGAGCCAAAGAGAGCGCTCATGGAGAGCAGAAAAGGCAAGCAAGGCGCGACTTGCAGTGGGAAAGAAGCAGCAACCGCGGCAGAGGCTGAGGCTGAGGCAGAGGCAGGGGCAGAACAGCAGCCCAAAGGAGAAAGACAATTGCAACAGAAGCAAGGCAGCGTCCGCGAGAGCCAGGCGACAAAAATAAAAAAAGATGATTTGGCCAGCAGTGAACAAACTTTTTAAAGTATTTTAAAACCATTTAACCATTCGTGAGATTTGGAGCAAATAAACATGTGAATATTTAATAAGATGGTGTAGATGTTTTAGATACAGTAGTAGAATATCACCGGGTGACATTTGAGAGTCTATAAGAGGGAATTTTTAAGGAATTTTATGGTACTCAATGTTACTCAACATTACTTAATATATATGTATGTACATATATGTTTTGTTGTGTTCCACTTTATGATTACGAACTTTTATCAGAATAATCATAAATAATCACCCTATAGGCGCTTTCCCACTTTGCCGGCGACCAATTCGTCGCCTGTGCGACAGTGCACCAAGAAGAGCATTCCTCAGACTCTCAGCCGGATGCTAGTTCTCTAGCATTTTTTCTCTCTCTCTCTGTCTCGCAGCCCAGCGAAACAAACCGCAAAGGAAGGCAACAGAAAGATAAAGAGAGAGAGAGAGAGAGAGAGAAATAGAATCAGTGAACGACAACAAAACACAATAATGCAGAGACAAAAAACAAGAGGCAGCGCAGCAGCAGCGGGAAAAGGAGATGAAAAAAAATATAAAAAATTTTTTGCGTTGTTCATAAATCAGTTGCAATTAAAATTAACTGGGGAAAAAAATGCAAGGCTAATTAGATTTGTGGACGAAGCCCGGGACCGTGCCGGAGCTACCCCCAAACCGGACACTGGCCGGCCAGAGTCAAAGAGAACGGCCACGATGCTGCGGACTGGACGATGCTGTTAAGAGATGCAATTGGGAGCGTCGATAATTTACTTTTAGTATACTTTAATGATATTACATCTCGCATCTGGCATAAATTCTTGCTAATCGAAAAACTGAAAGCCCACAAAGAAATACAATTCAAATTATTTTATGCGATCAAGTGGAATATTCTCTAAAAATCGACGGCTGAAAACGCATCGTGTAAGCGGCCAAGCGTCACTGTCGCTGACAGGCCGGTCCGGTCCGGGCCGGTAGCCGGCACGCGATTCCTCTCTCTCTCTCTCTCTCTCTGTGTCTGTTTTCTCCGGTCTCCATGTGGGATGGGGCGGGGCAGAGCTTGTGGATTGCATTCGAGCTATTATTATTAACATTATTATTATTATTGCATTCCTTCACATATTCAAAACACACACAAACACACAAAAAACACACAACATTATTTTTTTTACATTATCTTGTAATTTTTACAATTTTTTTTTCAGAACACGCGCTACGTCGGCATCTTTTGTTTAATCACAACAATAGAACCGGGGTGGGGCTTTCGACTGGGTAGATTGACAATAAACTGACAGTTTGTTGCTGTTGCAACCACAAAACTGAATGGGACGAGGAGCAGGAGCAGGAAGAGGAGGAGGAGGAAGGGATAGCACAACCGAAACACGCGCTTTTCCCACAATACGTATGCGTATGCGTATACGTATACGTCACGTTGTTGTGTCTCGCGCCTTTCACATTACGTATACGCCCTGTGGCATCGCCACCATTCACATTTCGTATTCGCCCTTTGGCAGCAGTAGCACCAGCAGTAGCACCATCAGTAGCACGTTGTTGCCACCGCACCGCATCGAATCATCATCTTTTAACTCCTTGCTTCTGCCTCTTCTCTGCTAACCCCACAAAACACGAGCGACTCTCGAGAGGCATCGTTGCCGTGTCCGACGACGTCTAAATGCGCACTAAAACATTTTTCCCGAGAAAAACACACGGTCCATGAAGCCCAGAAGAACCGGCACAAAACGGAATGGAATGAATAAAAAATCTAAAATAAAAATAAAAAAATGGCAAATGCCAAAATCCTTTTTTTTTTTGTTTTTTCTTTTTCGCCAGACTCTGCCAGCGCCTGGCACAGAGTTGGTAACAGAGACGCAGCAGCCCAAGACCGTCGACAGTCGCTCTATCGCTTACTCGCTCTCTTACTATACTCTTCCCTCTCTCTGTCTGTCTGTGTTTGTGTTTGTGTTTGTGTGTGTGTGTGTGTGTGTGTAGGTGTTCGCCGTCAGCAGCAGCACGGATGAACGAACGTCAAATAGAACATGTGCTAATGAATTATCAACTGTCAGCGTGCAAAGTGCAAACACTCACGCGGACATGAATGAAGGAGAGAAAAAGGAATGTAAAGCGAGGAGTGGAGGCACAAAATGTGAATGGAAGTGACAGAGACAGAGAAATACAGAGAGAGAGAGAGGGCGAGAGAGCGAGGTGGTTGGGTGGATGGATGGATGGATGGAGGATAGCCTACTTATGTAGCATGCACACGGCTGCCACAAGCAATGGCTTTCAATCGACGATGATCCCAGAATGAATGCAAAAGATAATGAATAAGTGGGTTCACACAGACACACACGCACACAGACACACATCGGATCAAGTGAATTCGTGCCGAGTGAGTTATTCAGCTATTCATTGAATGACCCATGCGATTCAGGATATTTTCAGAATAAATTCTGTGAATCTGTCATTTAAATCACGCACAATGTATGCACATGCGAATGTATTTTGTTTCTGCATTCTCGGGCATTATCGAACATTCTGTTTACAGTAGTCAAAGAATAAATCACGAAGCAGTTGAAAGCAAGGTTCCTTCCTCATCAGTTTTCAATCGAGGACCAAATCTATATATATCTGATCTCTTGTGACCGGAGGTACGGTTATGCGTCATGCAGCAGCGCACCTCGGTCGCTTCGGCTTCGTTTGAGTCACTCTCAGGTGTCATAAGCGAACCATACACGATGTTATACAACGAAATTCATACAATGAAATAAGTAATATCTAAATTCTATACGACTCGCTTTATAATAATAATGACGCCTTTCGTTCTATCGATTAAAATCAATGCGAATCGATATTCCAAGCGAAAACCCCACCAAAAAATACAGCCAGCGGGCAGCAGAGAGCGAGCACATTCTCCAAATCATTTCATTTCACATTCCTATCTCTCATCTCATGTCAGCTCATCTCTCATCTCATCTCATTCCCATGCTGCATAATATCGTCTCTGGGGGGAAATCGTCTCCACTCGTCTGCCCCTTTTCCCCAGTTGCATGAGCATACAAAATATGTTGCCTGCTCTTAGGCGCATAAACGCAACTTTTTTCTACATAATATGCATTTCCCTGCCTCTGTGTGAGTGCCACACTGTCTCTGTGTGTGTGTGTGTGTGTGTGGAAAGGTAAATGACATCAATGGAGGTTGGCTGGCTCCTCTAGGCCGCCGCCCTCCTGCCTCCTGCCTCCTGTCTACGGCTGGGGAGGACTTCCTCTCTCTCTCTCTCTCTTTTTCTGGTGTTTACTTTTTGCTTGCATTCTGGTCTCCGTTTCCGTTTTGCTGCTTGCCTGCTTACATTTTCCGGCATTTGGCCAACACAAACACAGATGTAGGCGAGAGCAAGGCTTATTCTGCGCGCGCCTAAGTATATGCAATGCTTTATTCTTTCTTCTTGTTGCTCAAAGAGCAAACCGCAAAAGGCTAAAGATGAAGGGTGAAAGATGCTGGCCGGAAGGAAGGCAAGAAGGCAGCCAGAAAGCCAGAAGCCAGAGGTAAAAGGGATGGGGGTCTCTAATAACTAATATCGACCCCCCATCCCCCCAATCGCCAACCCCAACCCCAACCCCAATCCAAAAGACGCCCATCCAATTTTGAATGCAGTTTTAGGCTGCAAAACTTTTCCAAAACTTTACATATATGTAATTTGCGTCCCATTGTTTGACGATAGTAGAAATCAATGAGAATTTGTTTTTATTGCTGGAGGAATAAACTTTTTGGGGAAGAAGAAGAAGTACCCGTTAAGAGAGACAGAGAATCTGTTGGCCCCTTGCCAGTGGAATATGAAAATGAAATATGCAAATTTATTCCCAATTGAAGTTGCACGAAGTTTTTTTGGGCGATCCTCTTGGAAATGCATCGGGACAACTTATCGATTATTCGATTGTCAGGTTTCGACAACAACTCAACGAGTTTAAAAGAGAAATTGAATTGAGACTAGGGGTGAGGAAAAGGTATCCCCTCATGATTCCCCATAAGTCCCGATTGTTAGTACAGTAATCATTTAATTGATCTTTGATTAATGTTTAAAGGTTTATCGAATACCGGATTTATCGATAAAGCTAGAAATTTGTATCCTATTCTATATTTTACTTCTTACATAACAAGGAATATCCATCGTTGATTGTATTAAATGAAATATGTGAAATTTAAAGCTATCGCTGTGCAGTATTTATCGATAACATTTAAAATGATCACTTCACCCCGAAAATACAAGTAAAATGTGAGACTTACCGCTGGGATCGTGATGATGAGGTGGCCCCTGCTGCTGGCTGTGGTGCTGATGATGGTGGTGCGGATTCGGGGCACAGAAGGCACTGGACCCGCCGCCTATTGTCGGTGGTGGCACAATACCCGACGGCGGCGGGGGATAGGCACTGGCCCGGTACGAGGGCGGCGGCGATCCCACATCACATCGATCGGGTGGCACTGGCACGGCCACAGGTACTGGTACCGGCACTGGCACTGGTACGGGCACTGGCAGTGGCGCCCCAGGTGGCGGTGGCCCGTAATGTGGCACCTGGGGCGGCGGTGGTCCTCCGTAGTGATGCGGCGGAGGTGGTGGCGGCGGACCGTGGCCATACTCGGCCGCCTGCTGATAGTGATGAGCGTGCGCCGCATGGGCGGCATACTGATGCTGGTGGTGCATGTGCAGCATTCCGCCGGCTCCTCCGGGGCCCAGCTGGTGGGCATGGTATGCAGCGGCTGCTGCGGCCGCTGCAGCAGCGGCAGCATACGACGGTGGCGGCGGGCCATGATGCTCGGGCACGGCATGCTCCGTGTGTAGCCCCAGATCGGGGGCATGGTACATCCCGGCGCTCAGATGTTCGCCAGGCAGCAGGACATGCGGGGCTGGCGGTTGAATGGGCAGCGGCGGCGAGCTATGAGCTGTGTTCAGGGTAAATGTCAACGTTATTGGAAGGTAGGAGATGGTAGATCTATTCGGAACATGATTCCGGGAAGGTATGGAAAATGGGTGTGGGTTTGGGTGTCGGTTTGATATTGATATTTAGGGATACCCCGTTGGGGATACTTACCCTCGCTGAGGCCAGAGCTGGCGCCGGGTGGCAGCATGCTGGAGAGCGCACTCAATGGCGTATACGATTTCGGTGGCTCGACGGAGCCGGGCCGCAACACACGCTCCTCCGTGACGCTGGACTGCACACGATACTGCATTTTGCAGTATGCCTCTTGGGCCGCACCATTGCTGGCATTCACATAGACGCCCGTAATGGTCACATCGGTGTCCTGGACAATCACGACGCTGGAGGAGGTCGGTCGGCTACAGTCCTTGGCATCCTTGGTGCTGCTCGAGTCACGGTAGCCGCCGCCGGTGTTCGTGCTGCTGGTGGTTGTGGTGGCATCCGTGTTCGTCTCCTTGGTCTCCTTCGAGTATTTGGAGTCGTTGCTTTCCTCGATAAGGATGTGACTGCTGGGCGGCACCTTGTCCTTGAGGGATGACTCCCTTAGTTCTCTCTCGCGTTCTCTTTCGCGCTCCCTTTCGCGCTCCCTCTCCCGCAGGGATTCCTTGGTTTCCTTTGGCTCCTTCTTGATGTGCATCTCCGTTTTGATCGGTATCATCTTGGTCGATTGCTGAACGACTGCCTGCATCTCCAGCTCGTCGTAGCTCTCGAAGCTGCTGCAATCGCTGGCCAGATTCTTGTCCAGATGACGCTCCACCTCATAGGTGGCCGCCACAATGGCGCTGGCATTCAGGCTGGCCATTCGCTTTCGGGCCAGGATCCCCTTGTAGTCGCCAATCAGCTCCTCGGTGAACGGTGTCTTTCGCTTCTTCGGCACTTGCTTCGGCGGTGGCTTCGGTTTCTCTGGCTTCTTGGCATCTGCCTCGCTTGGAGCGGCCGTCGCTGCCGCTTTCTTTGGTGGCGGCTTCTTTTGCAGCTTCTTTTTCTTGGGTTGCGGCAGAGCCGGCAGCTGCATTTCATCGCCTTCGCTATCGCTATCGAACTCCCAGTGCTTGCCCACGCCCCTGCCACCGGGGACGTATCGCAGCTCCCTTCGGGGCTCGATCTCTTTAGGCGGTGGCGGTGCTGGTGGCGTTGATGGCGTCGACGAGGACTCTTTGTCTTTGTCCTTGTCTTTGTCTTTGTCTTTGTCCTCTCCATGGCGCGGCGACTCCTTGTGGTTGTTGTCATCGTCACTGCCGTCCAATGTCCGTATCCGTGGCGGCTGTTGTGTTGCCTTTGAGAGTCCCAACTCGTGGGCGGTCCGCGATTCATTCTCATAGAGGCACTGCACCTTCGCCAGGGCATTGAGGGAGGCCATGCGATGACGCTTGGGGCCGCTGTAGGCGCTCAGCTTTTTCTCGTCCTCGGAATCGCTGCTCTCCCCAGAGCTGTCGCTGTCGGGGCTATTGTTGGCAGCTGCTGCTGCTGCCGCCGCTGCTGCTGCTGCTGCTTGTGCGGCCTTTGACGCTGGAGGTTTCTTCTTTGCGGGCGGTGCCTTTGGAGAGGGTGACGAGGGTTCTGCCAGCTTGCGTTTCGCTTGCTTTTTGGATGTAGCTGTGGCTGTGGCACTCATCTTGGATGTGGCTGTGGCACTGATCTTGGATTTGGTTGGGGCTGTGGCTGTGGCTGTGGCTGCTTCTGGTTCGGACTGTGCTTCTGGTGTGGATGCTGATGGCTGTTCCACTGGCTTCTCCTTCTCTTTTTCCTTCTTTATATCCACCTCTTCCTCCTGCTCCTCCTCCTTGATCTGCTCTTCCAGCTTTGGCTTAGCTTCCTCCTTCTCCTGCTCCTTTTCCTCCTTCTCTTCTTCCTTCTCTTCTCCTTTATCTTCGTGCTTCTCTTCCTGCTCTTCATTAGATTTCTCCTTTGGCTGCTTCAGCGGCTTGTTGTCCTCCTCCGAAAACTCGCGCAACTGCTTCAGCGCCGGCAGCACCATCTTGATGGGTTCCTCATCCTCGGAGCCCGACTTGAAGTCGTAAATATCCTTGGCACCCGCTCCCCCTTGACTCCACGAGGGCATTGCCTTCTGTTGGCCACCACTCCCACTTGCACCCTGCTGCTGCTGCTGCTGTTGTTGCTGCTGTTGCAGGCGAACCTTCGATCCCGCCGAAGTTTTTGTGTACTTGATTTTCGGTCGCTGTTTTGCTGCTGCTGGTGGTCCAGGACCCTCCACCGGTGTTTGTGTCGGTGTGGGCGTTGCTGTTGGTGTTGGTGTGGGCGTAGGCGTAGGCGTGGCTGTTGGCGTCCGATTGGGCGTTGGTGTCCTTGTCCTCGTCGTGGCTGTACCAACAATCTCTTCCAGCTCCATTTGCACGGGTTCCGTATTGGAATCGGGCAGCCGCTGGGATGGATTCGACGCCTTCTTAGTGGCCTTGACCACCTTGACGGGTGGAGGTTTAGGTGGCTGATCTGGTGCTAGCGGTGCTGCTGCTGATGCTCCTTTCTTGGCTGGCACCTTGCCCTGCTTTGTGGCAGGTGCAAAAGACGGGGAAGCCGCCGCAGCTGGTGGCGTCGTAGTTGGAACTGCTGTTGGTGCACTCGCACTCGCAGTCGCAGTCACCGTCTCCACTTTTGTCTTCTTTGTGCTCGTATGTGTTGCTTTTTTGGATCCTTTCGATCCTTGAGATTCCTTGGCATCTGTTGAGTTCTGTGGCGACACCTTCGAACCACCATCGATGGTGGACTCTGGTTCTGTTTTGGTCTCCGGCTTAGACTTCTCCTTGTTGTCTTTTTCCTTCTCCGGGGAGGGACGCGGTGGCCGCTTCACGGGGATCGCTTTGCCGGGATTGAGGCTGGCTATCACCTTGACAGCGGCTGCCCGCGACTTGGTCTTGACATTCTCCGAAATGGAGGACTTGGAGATGGAGCCCACATTCAGGGACCCCTCACCGCTGGGCAGCAGATTGTCGAATCCATGGATCTTGATGTCCAAATTCTTGAGCATCTTGTTGATGGCTCGCGCCTTGCCATCTTCCTGCCGTTCCTCGGGCGAGAGCTTGGGCGTTGTTTGGGCGCTGGACTTGGAGCCACTGCCACTCGCACTGCTGGTGCTGCTTTCTGTGGCTAATGCTCCTGCTCCTGCTCCTCCTACTCCTGGTGCTCCTGTCGAAGGATCCTTTGTCTGCCTCTTGCCCGATGCTGATGCTGACGCTGACTTCTTTTCCTCCGTCTCCTCTGTGGAAGCTTTAGCTTGTTTCCCCACCCGCTTTTTCCCCCCCGTCGTTCCGGACCCACTTGACGCTGGGGCAGATGTAGCTGTTGCTGCTGCTGCCGCCGCTGCTGCTGCTGCCGTTGCCGTTGAGCGTTGGACACGCTCAGCGACGCTGGAACGCTTCTTCGAGACCATCTCGTGGGGCTGCAACGAGAGCGAAAGGCATAAATAAAGAGCGGAACCCAACAAACAGTCGATGTACACATACCGACTAAGGGAATACCCTGTACGAAGATATGTATTTTCCAAAGAGAGAATTTCATTTACTCAGACTTTCTTTGAAATGATTTCAGATACTGTTTCGTCTTTCATGCATACAGACAGAATTAATAATTCCAAGGGAACTATGTACATATGTACATATGTTTGTATATAGGGTACAAAAAAGAGGAGCATAGGGGCGGAGGATGATTCTGCTCTTTTTCTCCTCCCCCTACATTCTTTCATTTTCCTCCCGTTTATTTAGTTCAAGTGTCCGCACGTGACAAACAAAAAGGGAATGCTCGCTAGAATGTTCCTCGAATGTGGGGGAAGACGGAATACGAAACAGGGAACTCCTATCTCTTTCTCTCCCTCTTTTGAAGGGGGTAAGGAGGAATCCTCATCCCCTGAATGGGGGGAGAGCACATTTGGGAGCAGGGGAATCTTCGAAATTCGTATTGAAAAACTAGAAGCACACTTCGAAAAGTCCTTCGAGTATTTTCGAGTTCGAGAACATTCTACGAAACGGTTAACGGTTAAACGTTACAATGCTTACCTTTCTCACTCTGGCTTGCTCGCACTCACTGGGCCGTTATGGCGACTGCGGCGGCAACGACGACGACGACGTTGACTTCGACGTCGATGGCCGCTGCTCTACTGTTGCTGCTGCTGCTGCTGCTCAGCCACGCAACGGCACTCCTGGGCATCGGCAATGGCTCTGGATAGCGTTGAACGATACCCATTTGGCGCTTCAATCGGGAACCAACCCCACACTCGAAAATATTTAAATGCACTTTTTACAAACTATTTTCGTTGTTTGTTTATTGTTTTTGTTTGTTTGTTTTTTTTTTTGTTTAATTTGTTGCACGTTTTGTTGTTATTGCAATTTTTGTTGCATTTTGTTTGATTTCCACAGCGGCCTACAATATGTGTAAAAGCGAGTGTGTTGATTGTGTGTGTGTGTGCAAATAAACATTAACGTAAACAATTTCATTTCGTCACAAAAATTATGCAGAACGCACACAGCCGCACGTACGCGTATACGCTCAAACACACACACGTACACATACAGAAGGAAATCCCATTCACACAGACACACACACTGAAAGAGAAAATCCATTCAAATGACACATGCATACATACATGCACATGGACAAGGTATATTCAATTTGAATGTTAGGCAATTTTCCCTCTCTCACTGGATCCACAACAATTATGCTACTAAACAGAGGCCGCTCTTTCGGAGGGACCTTACTTTTTAGGCAGTTTTTCTAGGTTTTCCACTTAAACAAGTTTTGGCTCTGGCTCTTTTGCGCTGCCCTACCTTCCAATTAATATACCTTTCCTGGGCACACAAACACCATCCCACAAACAGGGCGCGTTTTTCCCCAAAAACGTTCATTTACACATCTTTTTTGTAATTTCCAGTTATTTTCTCTTCTTTCTGCTTTACATACATTAACAGAGGCCACTACAGCCCCTCAGCCATCCCACCCCCTCCAATTCCGAACAGCACCATAGAGGCTGGGGCCTCCCTCCCTCTGGCGCATACATATACACACACAAACACCCACAAACACACGGGCGCCCGCAACCCCCTCTGTCCACAAACAAAAAGAAAACGCTTTGGCGTGCGACACACAAAATGATGCAAACATTTTCCCAATTGGCATTCGATTAGGCCAAAAATTTAATTATAAATGCCTATACGAGCGCCACCAACGCCACGAGTCATCAATGCCGCTTGACCCTTACATTTGTAATATTCAGAATCGGCTATAATATCCGCGCGAACACGCACTCGATAAACAAATCACAAGAAAAAATAAATAAACGAACCAGTGTGACCGCGGATTCATGTACGGTCTGACCCCCAAAACATACCGAAATATACATTTTCATTTTATATACCGATAAGAAATAAAAACATAACCCACTTAACCCCCTTTATTTAAACAACTTGAGTTAATACTGCGATTAAACTGCGAAATATAATATTTTGTAAATTCTTCTCTTAGATCAATCTTATCCGTTCTCTTTACTTCTAAAACAAAACAAAACCACAATATCTGAACTGCGCTAAAATTCTTCAAGTTTCATAATATTCGCCATTGGTTCAAGTCCATGATTGGAAGTCATATTCCTCGATTTTAAAATTCGTTTGAATATTACCAGCTTACTTAGCCCTAAAGACAAAATATTAACTGATTAAAACTGATAATTTGTTTAAGGCTTTCTTATAGGTTTGGGAAAATATCGATAGTACTATCGATGGTTACAAAATTAGCCGATTGTTTCGGTTCACCACTGATAGTATCGAGCGGAAAAATTGAACACTGATATTATTTAAATACATATTTCGTATGAATTTTATATTCTTGCGATTATTTTAAGACGTCAACTTTAAAAATATCTCATCAGATACAAAAGTTACAGTCATTAGAAGCAAGCGCTGCAGCGAGGGAGGGACATTTTCCAGGAAAAACTTTATATTCTTTATATTCTTAATGGCCAATGGTGAAACGGCCAATTTAAGCTAAACAAAAGCTGAAATGTATGAAACTCATGCCGACCACTCTGACTGGCTCTACTAAAAAATCCAATTGGAATTACTTCTACACAAAATAACATAAAATAATAAGCTATTTACACTACAGTGATTTACCTATCGATAAATGAGACAACTCCATAACTCAGAACTAACAAAGTTGAGTTTTGGCAGCTGACACGCATTTCTTTACATTTGGTTTATTTAACTGTCTTAATATGAATGACGAAGAATTAATGATGCTCTATGCGTCAGAGAAGGATACCATAACGATGTTGAGGTGCATGGAGTTGGCGACGATGTCTGCAGCAACTGTGGAGTATTTGGACCTGGTAAGGAATTGGCATTTCATTTTCTAGTGCTTCTACTTTATACTAAATAATGTATCTCACATAATAATAGGCGCCATTTGGATATTTTTGGGAGGAGGATGTTGCGGAGAGCTCCGATGCGTTTTTTAAAGACAATTTCCGCATGGAAAGGCGCGCTTTCGACCTGCTTGTTGGACTCTTGCCCAATCTTCAAAAGCAAGAGACTCCTTCACGACTGACAATCCCGCCGGAGAAGAGTATTGCCATAGCTCTTTACTGTCTGGGATCCTCGGCGGAACATCGTACGGTGGGGAGTCTGTTTGGTGTGTCCCAAGTCGCTGTCCGCCACATATTATTGGAATTTTGTCGTGAGGTGATCGCTCAACTCGCTGGCAAGTATCTGCCGGCAGACTTCCTCACCCAGGAGAAAATCACGGAGACTGTGAGGGGATTTGAGGAGTTGGGATTTCCACAGTGCTTCGGAGCAATGGGCAAGTGGTGCAAATTTAAACGATATAATGATGCAAATTGAGTGCGAAATTCCCTTAACAGATGGATGTCATATTGAGGTACAGCCGAGACATCAGGATGCAGTGGATCATAGGAATTCCAAGGGTTGGTATTCAACCATCCTATTCGCCCTGGTTGATCATCGGTAAGAAGTGCATTTTCGTATGAACCCAATGGAATTTTATAAGTTTGGTACATTCACAGTCACAGATTCACCTACATCAGTGTGGGGATTCCGGTAGATGTCACAACTCGACGATTTTCGAGACATCAAACCTGAAGAAAATGTTGGATGACTCGGATCTACTCGATGAGAATGCCAAAACTATAAATGATGTCGAAATACCCGTACTAATTTTGGGAGATTCTGCCTTTCGATTCGGTAAAAATGTTATGAAACCGTATCATTTTTCCGCTGAGGCCACTCCAGAAAGCAAGGCATTCAACTACAACTTGTCCAAGGTCAGACATGTGGTGGAGGATGCTTTCGGCCACCTTAAAGCTCGGTTTCCGAGGCTCGGCAAGGGCCTGGAAAACAACATTAGAAACACTGCGGAAATAATTGCCTGCTGCTGTATCCTCCACAATTTTTGTGTGACGGAGAACTGCCCAGTGTCCGAAGACTGGCAGCGTCAAGCAGAGGCAAGCAAGGAGCAAGAACAACCTGTGCGTGAATATTGGGTGGGGAATTCCAACAATAGGGCTGAAACTATACGGCACGCTTTGGGGCTGCATTTCATAAACATAAATAAAAGTTGAAAAATGTTTCATTTTGCTTCACTTATTTTGTATTTATTTTGAAAAAAGTCTGTCGGTTCTCGGCAGTCAAATATTTGAGGACAGGAATCCAATTCCGTTTATTGGATTCGGTCTGAAATAAGGTTTAAACAAGGAAGGTCAACAAATAAGCCCCTTTTCTTACATGGCCTACACGATAACTACACATTTGCTACATATAAACTACATGTTTATGGATTAGGCTTAACGAAAATGTATAGCAACATTTATAGCAGCTTTATGGCAGTTATAGCTGTATCACATTGACTTTGCAAACTGAGACTGGCAAAAACAGAGACAGCCTTATGGGAGAGGCATGCAGCGAGAGTGAGAAATACATATATATGCGTTTAGTTGGCTTTTCAGTTGAGCTGGGAGCAGCGCTGCGGCAGAGATAATGGATTTTTACACTTTTTAGATCAATTTTCTGGCTGTTACATAAAAAATGGGAAGTTTCAAGAGCCATCATCTATGAGCTGAGGGCTGACCGAAATGTACGCCATCCAGCTGTACGAAATGGATTTGTAGTGTCAAGAATGCACCCAAGCTCGAAGTTGAAATGGAGACAGGGGAGATGGTACAATATTTAATTAATGCCACCATCACCAACAGTTGATAAACGCCTTGTTGCGTATTTTCGAAAACCATAATAGTCTCAGAATTCTATGAAATATAGTACATACATACATATGTATGTATGTGTGTATGCCGTAGCAGTGGGGAAATGACGCCGAACTCACTCAGCACTCAGCAAACAACCCGACACCCGAAGAACTCAGCAACGGAATAGAACTGCAGGGCTCAGCATTTACGACCCGCCTCAAATCAGTCTTTAGTTAAACTCAAAACCACACAGCATTAAATTTTATTTGAAAAAGAAGGCATAGACAGGCCGAAGACTTAAATAATTCCATCATAAGGCTCTACTCTCCCCGTGAAACCACCACCACAGACGACCCACTGTAGCCAGAGGACCATACAGAGGCCCCAACATGGTTGGGGTAAATGTAAATAAACAGCGGATACAATCCGATCCGGGTAAAAAAGCAGCGTCAGCGGCTCAGCCATGAGCAGCGTAGCATTGGGCGAGAATCATGATTTCGAATTTGAATAAAACAGTTCAATTTTCATTCCCAAAGAACACGGATGTCTTTAGCGTTCCAAGAAAAAGCTAAAGATATATAAACATATATGCAAATAATTTTGAATGAGGATTTACATATGTGGATATATGTAAGATACAAATATGAATAACAACAAAAGTATTAATGGCGAAGTGAAGTGAAGGAAGAAAAAACTCAAACATATTCAAAAGTAAACAAACAATATAAGAGCCATGGATCTAAGGGAGTGTTGAATTCATATACAAAATTCGGATTTTACCCTAGCAAAAAAAAACATTTTATAATGAAAATATGAAAAAAAAAACCTTAAACGACGCCTAATTAATATGTCTATCTAAAATTAAAAAGTTAGGCATAAAATATTTTTTTTCGACTTTTCCTGAGTTTTCAAAGACAAAATTTAGAGAAAATATACCGGAAAAAATTATGAAATTTGTATTTGAAATCGTAATATCTTCCAGACGTTAAGCTGCAGCTACAAAGTGTCTGCGTCGGCTTGTAGCTGCATTTGTCAGCTTTTCAAAACTGCAAAGTTCAAAACAACCAGTTATAAGAAACTTAAGGTATTTGAAATAAAAGCACTACCTAAACATGACAAATTAAACAAAATTCTTTAAAAAAAAACTGAACTATTTAAAAGAAATTATAATTGTTTAAACAAATTTAAGTCTCCAAATCCATCAGGAAAAGTAATTTGTACGTAAAATGGTACGTGTACAGGGAATGTTTTCATAAATTTTTAAAAACAAAAATGAAAGAAAAGAAAGTGAACAAAAAAAATATGGACAAGGATTCTTGCTGCAAGGTTAGACATACATAACTAGGGGATGGGAAGCCTGTAACTGTAATGCGGTAAGGCAATAACCTAACCTCTAATATATGTACCTCAAAATAGACAAGGTTTACAAGGAGAGAAGCTGTAGAGGAATACCGATTCCCCAGATGTATTTTTGTGTGTTATATTCAAAAAAGAATACAATAAAAGCCACAAGAAAATGAATAATAACATCAATGAAATATTTCATTCCAGGAAGCCTGCGTAGGAAAACGATCACATCATACCTGACGATAGGGATTACCAAATAAACTTTTAACCATCCAACACCAGTACACAAACAACCTTACAATCAAAAACTGAACTCAATAATTAGTAATTGATATAAAATTGTGTAAAAAAATAAATTAGACAACAAAAAATGTCTAATATTCCAACTAATAGCCAGGACTTGGCCACGGTCGAACCGACTAACCAATCCAATCAAAACGACAACAGTCCGCTCGAAACCGACTCACAGCTGGTGTTGGCCTCTACCTCGGAATCCCCAACCCCAAACCCCAGCCGGCTACCTAATGCGGTAACGGAAGTCCTATCCGTGATTCCATTGATTAATATATTACCGACTTATGATGGCAATAAAAGGACCTTAAGCGCTTTTATCAGTCAAGTCGAAGACATATTATCATTGATTGGGTTGAAGGACACCACCCCATACGCACGACTGATAATAATCTTGATCCAAAATAAACTAAAAGGCAGGGCATACGATGCTGTTGTCGCATCAGGAGCCGATCTGAATTGGAACGAAATTAAGTCCCTACTAATATTACTCTTTTCCGACAAACGTACCATGAGCGACCTACTCCGTGACCTGTCCTTCCTCGTACCCAAGGGTTTACCATTTCAAAGGTTGTACGAGGAAGTTGTCGATATCCAAATAGCATTGCTCCAACTGGCCAATTCTCAAAAGCTAGATCAAGCAACGAAGGATTGGTTTGCAGAGACATGTTTAGGGGTATTTTTGATGGGACTGCAAGGCCCATTAGAGATCACACTTAGGGTTTTGAATCCTAAAACACTAGTGGAAGCATTTGATTTAGCCCTCAAGGAAAGCGAAATATTGCTTCAGAAAAATAAACAAGAACAGAAGGGGGAAGAGAAAGGGGAAGCGGAAGGGGAAGCGGAACGGGAAGGGGAAGCGGAACGGGAAGGGAAGCTGAAGTGGAAGCGGATGGGGAAGGGGAAGGGCAGCACATTCAAAACAATATTCAATACATGAGAAACAACAGATACCATCAGGGAAATCGAAGGCGTTCGTATCAAAATCGATACAGACAAGGCACTTCTCAGAGACGATATATAGACTATAATGCTGGGTGGAATAACGGAGGCCGCAACTGGCACCCCAGAATCAATTGGAATGTGTCCGAAACTATGCTACAAGAACAGGATACAACAATCTTCGGCTATCAACAACAGAGATTTTGGAACCAATAAGGGGCACTCCATAAGAATTTGAAAGCTCATTTTTGAGACACGAAATAATCTTACGGCCAGGTTTAAGAAACATTATGTTTCGGATTGGCAAAGAGACGGAAAACAAGATGGAATTTTTAAAAAGAAAACCCTTATAAAATATTCTCTATATTTCTCAAGAATCCGAATTGGGAAGACTTTTTCAAGGCGGGATATGATAGGGAATAAGTATTCACTTACTACAAAACAGTTTTTAAGATAATGAACAGCCCAGCTTATTATAGAGGCAAGTATGTTTGAAAAGAAAACTTTAGTCTATAATACATCCAAGAATTTGTACAATAAATATACAATAAATACAATAAATGTCCTAAACTATACACAATTTTGAACATTTGTGAACAAAACTCTGTGGTCGGTCAACAAATCATTTACCTTTATAATGCTTTCGATCATTACGGATCCTTCTTTGAGTCAGACTCGGACTGGGACGAGTGCGACCATTTTTTATAACTAAACAACATTCTAAACGCATATTTTTCTTTTGTTCGACGCAAAATATTCTCTTGCATCTACTATACATATATGTAAATATGTATACTGAGTGGATGGAGGCTGGAGGAGTTTCGGAAGATATGCATATTCTTGATAAATAAATACGCCGTATGTACCAAGAGAAATGTTTATTGAGGCAGACTATAAACACAACATTTAATAATTTCTCCACAACGATAAATGATTTATTGTACGACAATATCCAAGTAAATAATCTTGTTTTCAAATGTTTACATTACATGTTTACACACAAAATATTTCGATATTTCTTTGGCAGCATTCGCTTGTGCGTCTCGAGTCGAGCATCGTCCAGCGGCTCTGTGCAATCTACAGGATACAAAGCTTAACGGATAAAAAAAAAATTGTTTGTATTTCACTATGTTTGTGCATGGAGTATAACTACTCATAAAATCGACAAAATGCACTGGCTATAACAATATTTGTACTATCTAGGTTGCAGCATCTCTGGCTCTAATTTCATTCGGTTCTTGACCAATCAATACGAGTGTGGACCACTTTATCGATGCACGCCAGCAAGGTGGTGTCTTTTTCGAAAGCCGCTTTGAAGCCATCGGCCACCTCCCGGATGACCATCAGCGGTTCGCAATATAGATTGCATCCCTGTTTGTCAAACAGATCCACATCTCCATCCTCTCCCAGGGATCCATGCTCCTGGATGGTTGGCTCCTGCGCCATCACCAGGAATGGCTCCACAACAATATTAAATAGACGCAGCAAAAAGTTTCTGTCGTGGCCGTATCTTTCAAGGCGGCCAATAAAATGTCTTAGGAACTTTGTAAGCACTACATTGGCGAGAATCTTCTTAGGGTCTGGCCGCGGGTGCGTTTTTTGCCGTAATATCTGGTCGGCCATCAATGCCGCATCGTTGCGCAGTCCCTCGTCATCGTCCGACAGCAGAAGGATCACCAGACGCGCAAAGCGGCCAAGGATCTCCACATCGCCCAGGACGAGCTGCTCTTCGATTTCGCTGCCAATACGCTCGCACAAACCGATGGCCTTGTGCCGCAGATAAACTGGCTGTGTGGCATAGCTTAGGATCTGTGCATACTCCAGGAGGAGCATGCAGATGGTCTGCGACAGCTCCGTCTGCCGGTTTATCAGACGCTTGATCGCCAGCACCAGGCCAAAGTGGACGTGAGCGGCGCTGTTCTCCAGCCCGCGCTCTAGTAGTCTTCTTAAATCAATTACGGGATTGAGGGGAAGCAGCAGTTGTAGGATCCCAATGCGGCCGGCCAGCTGCAGGCTCCAGCAGTTGGGTGGACCGTGTTGGCCCCATTCGTACATCCGCCGGAGATAGCCGTGCACCGACGGGGACGAGGCGAGGCCACAGGCCAGCTCCGTGCGCTGGTCGGGTGTAAGGGCCTTGTGGTAGCGCACAATGTCGCTGGAAAAGCTCAAAACCTTGACGTCCCCGGCATTGACCAGATCGGGATGCAGCGGGGGCAGATCCTGCAGGACCACGTACAGCAACAGCTCACCGTTCAACTCCTCGATCTCCATGGGCAGCGGCATTGCTCCGCGGAAATTGCACAGATCCTCGACAATGTGCGTCATGGCGGCTCTAGGGTGGTGTTCCAGTCGGTGCAGATGGAGCCCAAAGATCTGGAACGTCTTCGGCGAGAGGCGCGCTTTTTGGCAACTGTCGTAGATGCGCCTAGGCGTCAGCTGGTACACCTGCCGCAGCTCGACAATCACCTGCTCGTCCACCTGTCCAGGCGTCACATCCTCCAGTATGGCCACCAGCAGCTCCAGCATCCCGTTGAACAGAAAGACGCTCCTGTCGAGCAGATCAATTGCCACTTGTGGCAGTGTCTTCAGCATCATTCGGACCAGATTCGGGTGACTCCAGCGCAGGCGTCGGTACAGCTCCAGCATTAGTCGCTCCTGGCCATGGATCCGGTTGCGCTTCAGGATTGGAACATCATCAGCATCCTCTTGAGAGGGCGTGGCCTAATATAGAATTTAGGATGCAAATATAAGATGTAGACTGGCCCTGCAAGTGCCTCCCACTCCCATAGGACAACACTCACTTTTAATCGTCCATGGAGCACTATCATTTGACCAAGGATGTGCCTCAGCCGAACAAAAGCCTCCCGGTCGTCCACGAAAATGCCAACCACCGCCGCGGCCTTCTCGCGTGTCAACACATCCGCACAGAGGCTGAGCTTCAGCAGATCCGGCACAAAATTGCTGAGCTGCAACAAACGAATATGTGGGTCGAGTCAGTAGTGGAGAATATATGAACTGATTGGGTGGGTCTTACCTTCAGTGTGGACTCGGCGCCCTCCAGTGACGAGGGATAGAGCCGACTGAGCAGCATCAGCATGCTCTGCAAATGGATCTTCTGCACGCCGTTCAGCGCCATTGGCCCGAGGGCGGCCTTGGCCAGGCCCTTGCTAAAGTAATTGTACAGCTCCGGATAGCGTGTGAAGAATATACGTCCCGTCATTCGATTGCGTACATGCAGCTCGCCAGCGTCATCGCGTGGCCGCTCTACACCGAACACCCGGACGACGAGCGTCGCCAGAAGCAGGCTTGCACTGTTCTGCTCCGCCCAGTCGGTGGCCAACAGACCATCAAGCGTGGAGATGATGCCGCGTGCCACAAACTCACCCACCAGATCGGCCAGCTCGCTGCTCCGGAAGAGGGCTCGCATTATGTTGAGGGCATGACAGCGTGCTGCACCTCCAGCCGGGGTAACAGCAGCACTTTCGCCACGTGGCGTCTCGCATACTTTCAGCAGCCGGTTCATGCAACGATGCAGGGTGTTGTGGGTGCCCAGCTTCAACTCCGAGCAAACGAGGGCCTGCAGCATGTAGGGTATGCCGGCACTGCGACGCGTGGGACATAAACGAGACTGCGACGACGGTAGAGATTGCTGCTGCTGCTGCTCTCCCTGGATCATATCAAGTGCCTCAGTCACCCAAGCGGCGGGCAATTGACTGAGCGCAGCCGCATCGCTGTGCCAGAAACGGCGGCAGAGCATGCTGAAACCCACATACGCTTGCTCGAAGGCACCACGATGCTTAATCTCGGCCAGAAGCAACAGGAAATGATCTCCAATGGCCGTTAGTTGACTGCCGCTCAGCAGATATGTGTCATCGTCCATCTCCGCCTGCTCCTGCTCGAGGGGCGAGCGCTCCACTAGACCGCCCAATATGTTGGATACCTCCTTGATGCTGCGCCAAGCACAGAGCAGCACCATCTGTGGCGTGGTTTGAATCTTGCGCAAAGCCTCGGCATCCATTCGCCGCCTCAGGACATTGGCCACCTGTTGGTCCGTCTCCTGGTCACTGGTCTCCGGCAAGTAGCCCTCGGGCGCCACACTGCTCACAACGGGCAGCACCACCTCGCTAATGGCCATGCATACATCGACCAGCTCCTGCACATACTGCCGCCAGAGGGGCTCCCTGGCCAGCTCCTTCATGTCAAGCAGCTCGATGAGATGGCGACTGGCCAGCAGCAGGCCATACATGGGACTCAATTTAGCCCCCTCTGCGAGATTTTTGGTGGCCAGTGCCAGAGCCCCGCGCAGTGGTTGCAGGCACCACTGCAGGGCCGCATAGATTCGCGGCTGATAGCGCACCGTACCATCGGGTAGGGGTAGGGGCGGTACCAGCTGCGTCCCTACCTTCTTGGCCTGGCAGTGCACTTGCAGGAGATAGGCGCCCGTCAGCGAATCGGGTGGGCGCAACGACTGCAGCAGTTCCATCACACTGTCCGGTATGATGCGCGAGCATGGCTGTAGCTTGATCAGCAGCTGGGCGGCCACTAGTTTGTTGTGCTCGTAGCTGTCCCACAGGCATGCCTCGACGCGTTCCGCCTGACTGGCGGTCAGTATATCCTCCATGGGTATGTCCAGGCGGCTGCACGTGACCGCACAGCTTTGGAGGAGACGCAGCGAGAACCAACGCCGTCCGTAGTTGGCCGAATGAAAGAGATTGTCGGCCAGCAAGGCCATTAAACTATGAAGATAGGCCATTTGATCGGCTCCTGTGGGTGTGGGACGCTTTCTGTGCTCCGCAAGGCAGAGTTCGATACGTCGTATCACCTTCTGCATGTGGCCAAAGCCCAGCTGCCGTATATGGGCACTTGGATTGTTAATATTGTGCTTCAGATAGAAGCCAATAATCGGACGCTCGTAAGAGCTGACCGGCTCACTGGGCCGTGTGGCCGCAGCCACAAAGCGTAAGGTGAGCAGGCGCAGGTGATCGTCCTGCCCGACTAGCGCTTCTCGTAGCCTGTGGCTGTGCTCTTCGAGCAGGACCTGTCGCAATTCGACGGACTCTTCGTTGCGCTCGCTTAGAATGGCCGTCAGGGTGGTGCTAAAGGGTATGACCTCGTCGGGTCGCCGCCAAATGTAGCGCAGCGCTTGCGGCTCCTCTTTGACGGCCTGTGTGATCAGTCCCTCGATGGCTGAGAGTCGCTTGTTATCGTGCTGGGTGGCCTCCAGCAGCAGGTCTAACCATTGCTCGCGCCATTCCTCGAAAGACAGCTCTTTGCGCGAGGCCACCATCATGGCTGTGTGGGGGAGAGAAAAGGAAGGAGTGAGGAGTTATGTTAGGTTAGGTTATCCCGGACGGCCCTCAACGGGGCCTCTCATAGGCCAAAAAAAGGCCCTTAGTAATCCGGATCTTTGTATGGACCTTACGAGGGTGCTTCTGAGGTTCCGAAGTCCCCCAGAATCGAAGTGTTTTTAGCAAAGGCAAGCAGTTTCCCTGGCGACCTCTTGGAGGCATCCTCCAGTGATGCCAGCATCGGTGCGCCCAGGTACATTCTCCTTGCCCTTAAGAGAGCCGGACACCGGCAGATGAGATGCTCCAGGGTTTCGACAGCCCGGGGCTCATTGCATTTCCTGCAGATGTCACTGTTAGTGATGTTCAGCCTGGTTGCATGCGACGCAGCCAGGCAGTGGCCTGTTAGTATGCCCACTAACAGTCTGCAATCCTTCCGTGGAAGATGCAGCAGATAGTGGCTGATTGCACATGATTTTCGAGATTCTGCAGGTGGTGGTGTTCTTCCACTTGCTATCTGTCCTCATTTTGGCCTGCTTCTCCAGGTCGCTTTGTAGCGTCCTTAGGGAGACCGGCACGCTTTCTGTCATATCGTTTGCCAGCCCGACGCCTTCCTTTGCCAGAACGTCCGCCTCTTCGTTTCCTTCGATTATGTTATGTGGGAAGAGAAATTTACTCGCTTACCTTTAAAGAGCGAATCAACGGCATCATCCTCGCCCAAATACTTCGGAAATACGCGATCAAACAGGCTGGGGCAATGCATGATGACCTCGCGTGCCCCCTGAACGGCCACAAGTTTCTCCAGTGCAAGACAGCCAGCGGGCAGGTTGCTACCATCCTCGAATCGTAGATAGATCGCTTCGAAGAGCCCGACCAGACCGCAGGCCTGGCCATGCTGTAGGATCTGCACGAAGATGCCACCACACATGTGTCGCACCGAGTCCGTGGCACTGCAAATGTAGGCCAAAGCGAAACGCTGCAGCGCATAGAGGATCCGCTCGTAGCCCTGACGCTGCGGACCAGGCGAAAGATGATGCACTGGCGCACCCAGACTCTTTGAATACCCATGAAAATGCTTGGCCATGTAAACAAGAACATTATTGACATTCCCCTCCTGCGCCGTGAGGTCCATCAGGCGATCGACAATGTCCGCAGCATGGTTGCCAAATCGCTGATAATCCTCTGGCAACAATACATTCAGAGCTGCCGCCTGTATGGGCAGATACTCAATGGGCATGGCCTTGGACCAAGTGTCCAAATAATCATCTAAACGATGGAAGTATCGGGTATTTTTGCCAATCACTAGGCCAGCAATAGAGCGCACATCCCACGGGGTATCCCCGTGACGAGCCACCTTCTCGGCCATCAATTGAACTGGTAGCAGGGACTCCCCGTTCTCCAACTCGTCACCCCACTCGGACAGCACACCCACATGGAAGCGCAGCACATTCTGCACAAACAGATACAGTTCGTTGAGCCGCGTGGGCGATAGCTCCAGGACAGCGCAATCACTGCAGGGATAGAGAAGCAGCCACGTGTTGATTAAAGCTAAATCTAGGCCCGGGGGTACCCACCCCCATACAATACTAAGATGTTGGATGAGGGCCCAATGCAATATCTTGGTAATTGTAAAATCTTTGCTGGGACCCACCTGATGTCCAGCCAATAGCGGTCCAGGGCTGTACTTATGAGCGGCAAAAAGCTATGCAGCTCATGGCCCAGGGCCTCCCGGCCATAGGGAAAATTCTGCAGACACGCATTGGCCGACACAAACACATCGTTCACCTGGTCATGGGTCAGTGGCTCAGGCGGTTGTGTGGCCGAAATTGTGTCCGCCATTTCACGGAGGGCCTCACGCAGCGCGGCCAACAATTGTGGCTTGGTGTGCTGTGGATGCCCCACCTGTTTGGCCAGAGCCTGGTCGGAGAAGAGCCTGCAAGATAAAGGGGGATGTGATTGATTCATGGTTCATGATTCTTTCTTATATCCTTCGTACTTGATCAGCTGATTGCGCACAGAGTGCTTGAGGGGACTGGCAAAGAGCACACTGGCCAGAAATTGTACCAGGGCCAAACACCGATCCTCCTGCTTCTCCTCCTCCTGGGCCTGCTGTCCGTGAACTCCATGGAACAATGTCCGAATGACGTTCACCTGCTCTACACTGCTTGCGGCCGTCGCAAACTGCTGCACAAAGCTGTTGGGCGCTGAAACACACCAAACTCCAGCAAGTGGCAAGAATAGAGACGGTTGATGTGGCGGTGGCTACTCACATGCCTTCCATTTGTTGGGCACCGGCACGAGGGCGTCGCGCAGCTCCGCGAAACGCTTGGGATGGGCGCACAGCTTGATGGCAGTTACGCGTAAATTTAAATCGTTCATCGTTCTTTTCGCTTTTCCGAAAATGAAATGGCACGGAGGACGGGTAAAACCAAAACAAAATCTACGCTACTCTTTGGAGCTCTACACTTGTTGCGCTTACACCCACACACAGCGTGTGCTCAGTTTTGTTGTGAGCAGTGATGCCAACTTAGCAGATCCGCAAACATGTTTGCAAGCAAAACGTGCCATAGAAAACAGCTAGCGGCCAAGTGTGACCAGATGTGCATGCGCTGCGGTAGCACTGCATAGAAATATATTCGTTAAAAATTCAAATTTTATATCAAAGCAAGCAGGAATGAATTATTTGTGGGCGCTGTGGCACCGGAGAACGACTATAAAGAGATAAAGCTGCACAATATTGGATAAATTCGTTTTTGCCGAACAGAAATTTTTTATTTCCTGTTTATCCCCTAAACTTCATAACAATTCCCTCTTGTCGACAACGTTTATTAATTTCATTGTGTCGTAGTTGCAAAATTCTCCTTATAGCTTGCTTGATTTTTGTTTTTTGCACTCTGTTGTTATTGTACTCACACACATTCACGAACACATATCAGTGTTAAATCTATTTTATTTTAAAATCTAGGGACTGTGAAAAATACCACATATGTATACTATGAAATATGGACTTTACCACCATATATCCGCGTGTTTGTTTGTCGATCTGAGTACTACTTTCGAACTGACCCTAGCAAACACATTTTGCACTCAAAATGTTACTATCGGTTTCATACGAATATCAACCCTGCTAGCAAATAGTGCTAGCAATTTTTCCCCTATTTTTCCTCAGAAACTTTCCATCAAGGAAATTTTAAGTTTCAGGGATTTACAAAAATGATAACGAGTTAAAAATGATATGGAAATTTGTGTTTTTATAGAACTTATGGCTACCAAATTCCTATTAAAATCTATTTTTCTTCAAAATGTTAATTGTATATTTGTACATTTTTTCGTACAAGCGGCAGAATCAAATGCCCTTTATTCTCATCGCTTTTTTTTCCCATAATTTTTTTGTTTCTGCTGTTTTTTTCAGTGATTCCTGCAGGAACCGCCAAAGAAATATTTCCTGCCCTGCCTCCCAATCGATTGAATGCGAACACTGTAATATGATTTCTGTTTATTTATTATGATGGGGGTTCGTTCTCCAATTAAATGTACAGTTGATTAAATTACAATCTTTTTCCTTTCAGTGTAAGATGTAGAAAGAAATTAATATATAGGGGTTACATACGATATTAACTCCGAATTATAAAACTAGTTTCCATCCAAAAGAATAGATTTTAGCCCTAATTAAAATTTTAAAAAAACCATTCAAATTTTTTCTCTTCCTTTTTTAATTATCGCCTAAAATACATAGTACACAATTTTATAAGTCAAAGGTCCACCTTCTCTGGGGATGAGGCCCGAATGGGGATGAAGAGGGATGGGGCACAACTGAAACAACTCTTAGAGAAAATATGTGTGTGTATGTGTGTGGAAGGGAGGGGGAAGAGGTGTTCATATCTTATAAAGAAATTTATAATTATTTAATATTAAAATTATACATATTTCTGTATGTAATCATGCATTGTCCGGAACCAGGGATTGCTAAAATTCTAATCGGTATCGTTATCGGCGCTATCGTTCGATTCTTCCTACCTTCCTTCCCACACTTGTTGCAAGTACACCCGGAACCATCTGTTTTTCTGCATCGACTTCTGATTTTGCTTCTTTTAAATCTACATATATGTTTGTTTTTATATATTAATATATATATATCTGATAAACATATGTGTAATGTGTGTGTGTGTGTTGTGTGTGTGTGGTAAAAATACCAAACAGCTAATATTATGCTAAAGCAACTATTAAAAACTAGTGTGTAATCCGATCTCGACATAAAAAAAAAACATCTTATCATTCTACATTCATTTATACCGTGTGGGGGGGATATTCCGATTTCTTTACTTCTCTGGGTTGATCCTTCACTCCTTCCACTTCGCTTCTTCTTCTGCTCGTTTTATAGTACATTTGATTCGCATCTCTGTGTTTGGGTTCGCTTCTGTTTGGGCCTACTTTGAGTTGACCATCTCCACCAATTGGCTGTTCAGATTCAGCGTGTCCACAATGTCCAGCAATATTTCGACATCCTTCATACAGGCGACCGTCTCTGGGGCACCCATCAGATTGACATGCTTGCCATCGATGTTTGCGTAGAAGCATCGATTCTTGAATATGATGGCCCGATCGTATGGCACCCGGCACTTGCTACGATCGACCACCACGCGACGGAAGAGCACACACGATGGCTGGTACTTGTGGCGATCCTCTTCGGGTATATTGTACACCTTCAGATCGCCCGTGAATATGGTCATTGTCTGACGCTGCATCAGCGTCGGCGACACCTTGTAGAGTGTCACCTTGCTGCTCCACTTCACCGATGGCATCTTGATGCGGGAAGCCACATTTGCCAGCTTGACGAGCGGCAGCTCTAGAAGCGTGCGCTGGTGACGCGTCTTCTCGGGCACGTCACGGGGCTTGCTGATCACGTGCCAGGTCTCGTAGCAGGTGATCTTCTTGATAACGCGGCCATCCTCCTCCCGCACTGTGGTTGTCTCTGGCGGAAAGTATTTCGGCTTCTTCTTCACCTTGTTCTCGTTCTCCGCCTCGTCTTCGTCCTCGTCGTGGTTATCGGCCTCATCTGCATCGGTATCCTGATCTTTGACAGGGACAGCGATAGCCAAACTGTTGCTTTTGTTCTCTTTGCTATAACGCTGCTGCTGCTGTGGCTGTTGCGGTGCAGGACTTGCACTGATGGATGGCTTCTTGAAGCTCTCCTCATTGCCCTCGCCCAGGAGTTTGGACAACTTGCGATCCCCTGCGCCAAAGTTGCGAGTACTGTTTGTGGTGGCATTCGACGAGAGTATGGGACGACGTGCCGAATATTTCGCCAAGGCTGTAGCTGTGGCAGTGGCTGCCGCCTGGCCTCGATTGGCGGCAGCAGCTGATGGTGCCACACGGCGTGCTGGTGCTGGTGTTGGCGGTGATGGTGTTAGATCGCCCTCACTCTCATCAAGATCGAGATCTAGATCAATATCGGCATCATCTTCTTCGGTATCCACATCTGTGGGATAGAGCTCCTTGCCCAAGCTCAGAAGCGGCTTAATAGGCTTTGCCTTTTTGCCCATCTCTGCATTGAGTATACGGGGACGGGGCTTGGCCTGGTTCTGATTTTGATTCTGGCTGACGGTCTGCTGTGTTTGGGATTGCGATTGCTGCTTCTTGATGAACGTGGCCGATGCCTTGACCCGCTTGGGTGGACTTGAGCCGCCCTGAGGTGAGCTATGATTACTTGTGGGATTCGATGCGGAGGTAGGCGTTGCTGCTGACCCTGATCCCGATCCCGTGGTGGCCTTATCGCCGACGAGTAAGTTCCGTGTCCTGGGCCGACCCACCGACAATTTCTTGCTGGCGGCATTCAAAGTGCTGGCCGTGGTATTGTTTGTGCGACTGATGAGCACATCATCCTGGTTGATAATGTCATTGATATTCACAATTGTAAACGTGGGCACATCATCGATGATCTTGCTGCTCTCCGCCGCAGCAGTGGCGGCCACCACCTTGGTGCTGGTGCTCCTAGCCGCTACTGGAGTTGCTGCTCTCACTGTGGTGGAGCTGTTCATCTTGATAGCCGACGTGGCTGCTGGACGCTGTTTGTTGATCAGTCCCGCCGCCGTTGCCGATGTGGGTCCAGTGCGCAGGCCACTGTTGCTGGCACTGCTGCTAATGAGGGTCTTGGGTCTGCCCGCAGAAACAGCAGGCGAGGGCTTGCCATTGATCACTGGTAGGCTGCGATTGGGCGGCCCTGATGCTGCAAGAACCATGCGCTTGCGTGCCACGGGACTGTCGGCGGCATCTTCCAGCTTACGCTTTGCGGCGCCCTCCGATGCGGTCTGCAGATTGTTGGCACTACGATTGCCCATGGTCACGGCCATGGTGCGGCGCAGCTGCTGCAGATTCATCGACTGGCGTCCCACACTCGAAGCGATCTTCGGCTGGGGCGTACTGGTGGCGGCAGCCGCTGATGCGTTGGCCGATTTGGGTGGACGTCCACGTCCACGCTTCACCGGCGGCACTGGTGCCGGCAACTTTTCGTGACGCATCTCCTCCTGGTACTCATCCTCGCTCAGATCATCATCATCGTCATCAGATTTGTGCATTTGCGGATTGTAGGCCACATCGTTCAGCTCATCATCGTTGTCCTCGTCCAGATCGAGCAGATCATGCATATCGTGGTATTTGGTGGTGGGAAAGAGCTTCGAATTGGAGTTGCCGCCACCGCGCTGCTGACGCGTTGGAGGTGTGTCGCTGCTGGCCATTGAGGCCAGGTACTTTGGTGTGACCAGGTCCTCGCTGGCATACTTGGGATTCGGTTTGATGGAGCGACGTGAACGACTGGCGGCAATCGTCGGCGGCGGGGAGACCGACGCCAAATGTGAGGAAACCTTCGATTGCTGTTTGAACATTTTCGGTGTTTTAGGACTGATGATGTGATCCTGTGTCTGTGTGGCCCGACGAGTGGTTAGAGCGTTCCGCCGTATGGTCGAGGTAGCCAGCGGACTAGCCTGATGCTTGGCCGCTGTGCCTGCGACCGGGGATGGCACAACCGAATTGCGTCGCTTGGCGGCCAGTCCCGGGCCCATTAGCCTTTTGGCGGGCTGTATTGTTGTGGATTTGGTCGGCGTTGGCGATGACGACGCCAATGCCGATGCCGATGATGGTGGTTGCCTCCGTGTGGGATGGGATGGAGTGGTGGGCACCGAATCCCCCTTGGATTGGCGCAACCGCCTGGCGGCGACCACAGCTGATGGAGGTGACAGCTTGTCCGTTTCAACGGCTGCCCGCTGACGCGCTCTGCTACCAACAACGATCTCTGTTGAAATGGTTGTAGCCCGTTGAGAGGTGCGCGTCGCGCGTCTTGGGCTGTCGGCGTTTGGTAAGGCGGCAATGGCGACGCTTCTATGGGAGATTGTCCCAACTGAATTCGATTTGGCGGCTGGTCCTGCTTTTCCTGCTGCTGCTGTTCCAGTGGCAGCCGAAGGTAGGCGACCTTCCCTCAGATTCTTTACGTATACAATGCACGTACGAGTCTTTACTGTCTCAGCATCCGTCTTTTTTCCAGCTGGCATTTTTCATGGGTCCCTGCAAAAGATACGATCGGATGCAGATCGGTTCGGAAATGAGAGGAAATGCCGCATAAATATATTGCATTTTTGTTTTCTTTTGTTTTTTAAATGTTCTACATTCTACAGTTATGGCTATATGTGTATATGTGTGTGTAGGCAATAGGCAACGCAACGGCTTGTGTTGCTACGAGTATTTCAGCTCTGGCAACTCTGGCGCCTATTTTCGTCACTTTGTGGTGCTCCGCTCTCTTCTCGCATTAGGGAATTTACGACGATTTTTTCGCGCGCCAGAGTTGGACATATATTAACACACATATATACAAATATAATATAAATGCCCGTGAGGCACCTAACTAATGGAGCCGCGTTTTCGCTGTTTTGTATACTTACAGTATTGGCTTTACATTTTTTCAAGTTTTGTTTTTTGCCCAATGCTTATTTTTTTTATTCTCGTCTCTTTCAGTCGCACTTTCACTACACAGAGAGCGACCTCTTGGGCAGAATATTCGATTGCGTGGGATAAATACGTCCCTGTTTGGCACTGATGTCTGTCCGCTTTTTTATTTTCTTTTGTATTTTTATTGCTTGCGTGTGCCAAATGCAATGGCCTTTCAATAGTTTGGTTTTTTTCTTGTTTTTATTATTGCCTCGTCCCGATTTTGTGCAACTTTAGTTGGTTGGTAACTGCGCTGCAACTGAACGGCAACAGAGAGCAGAAGTGGCGTTTATCGCAGTGGTGGCAACGTAGTGGCAGCCCCGAAAGAGAGCGACGACAATGGCGATGTTTTTCTACCCAACTGTACCACTCACACACATGCACCCCGTTGTTGTTGCTGGTGACTGCTTTATGGGCGAGAGCAGTTAATTCGTTTCCATTTATTTTCAAGCAAAAAGCGATTGCAATAAAAATAGTGCACAAAATTTAACGAACGAATATTTTACAAGTTCCGTTGAAGTTGCTTTGAACACTTGCTAATGCGTATTTCAACGATTTAATCGTTTTCTTAATTTCCGCGCTTTAATTTTTTTCACTCCAAATATCTGCAGCAACACAATTGAATGCTCTGATATGACAGCCGAGAGTGTGAGAGAGAACACAGAACAGCACCAAAACGAAATGAAAAGAGAGGACGGTAACGCAGTGCTGCAAATCGAGGTTAGGTTTCTGACAGTGGCGGTAAACGTTGAACTGCAATAAATACGGTCACACTTTATAAAACCCCTCATTCTGCCACTCCCCTTCCCCACAAACGATGCTAAATGCAATATTTAATATTTCATTTGAACAGGCTTAGCCCAGGCTGAGGATCAAGGCTTGAGGCTGGTTTAGGAAACGTTCCGTTTATTATACATTTACTACATTTGGTTTCGATATCTGCTCGGAATAGTCCACTCCACTACTTGGTCAACGCAGATGGCTGTGGGCAGCGGAACTTGGCCATTTCCACCTCTGCTTCGGCGAAGCTGAATCGGTTGAAGGAGAAGTATTCGGGAACTTTATAGCTGCCGGATGTTGAAGCACCTGGACCCACTGGAGCGGTTGTCGGCTTTACGCAGTTGCTGCTTAGGCCTGTTACTTTGGCACTGGACGGAGGAGCGCCAGATCCACTGCTGCGGCCTGCTGGATTGGAGCCGCCCTTGATTTGGGTGTACCATCGGCACATCACCGGCCCGAGAGATCGTGAGCGTGAAAACATTTTTGGCTCAACCTGACGAAACTTTCAACAAAAATATTCACGTAATCGTATCAACAACAATAGGGAATGCGCCAGTGCTCTGCAAGGCAAAAGATAAGTTACCACATTACAGCACTGCCAACCATGCTGATCTGGTCACACTGAAGGGCGCAAAACAAATTTTAAAAAAATACAAAGTGGAACAATTTGACTAAATTAGGTTTATTCTGGATAGTCTATGACTATTTTCTTTTCTTGAATTTAGGTTGCGCCTTGCCATAGTGCTGGTCGATGTTCGAAACGGGTGCACGTTTCTTTTGCTTGCGTTCCTCATTGTTTTTGCTGCGGCATTTGACACTAGCCGCACCAGCTTGATTTTTCCGAGTTGATGAAACTTCTTGCGCTCCTCCCGTATGTTCTTCAGACGCTGACGTTCATCCTTCAGCTCCTTGTAGTTCCTAGCCGCCTTCTTTGGCGGCTTGGCACCGAGCTTGATGAGTTGGAAAATTTCCATTTTACGCTTATTCTTGGTCACACGCTGATTGCTCATGGCAAAGTTAAGCACCTCATGTCGAGCTCTCTTCATGTCGAACTCGGGGTTTGTGCTGCCGTCTTTGTCCGCGCCAGTCAACATGTGGGGCCTCCTTTGTCCATCTCCAGCTTTAGATGTTTCTTGCTGTTTGTCTGGCTTCGATTGGGATTGATACGACGGCTCCTGGAAAACCAATGCTTTGAATTCGCAGCTGACCTGCTTTTTCTGAGCCGCAAGTGCAGCCCGTGTTGGCACGGGCTTGAAATCTTCGCTGATGTTCATGACGAACACGAAGGCACTCCAATTTAACACAATCCGACAAATGTAAATAAACCCAAACCAAAATATAGAATGCACATGTCGAGTCTGCAAAAAGTACTAATTTTAGCAGGCTGCGTCTTGCTTTTTTCAGCAGAGTGGCAGCTCTATGTAGAATATTAATTACATGCGTTCGCCGGGGTGGCAACGTAAAAAAATGAATTTTTAATAATACTTATAATTTTTTTTTTAATTTTTGAATATATCTATATATAATACACGTTTAACACTAGCCAAATATGAAAAATTAATGAAAGAAACCCAAGCGAAGCAATCAAGTTTTACTGCAGAAAAGTACGCTCTGTCCGCTCTCTGGTGCGCCCTCACGAAGTAAATTAATTGTGGAATAACACTTTTAGGAATCAAAGGCTAAATATTTCATCCATAAGCGGAATACTTTGCAAATTAATTCCGCTATATGTAAATGTGCGAGCAGATTTGTTCTTGGTCTGGTCTCCTGGCCCCGCTTCTGGAATACCTTCATTAAAACCCATTTTTAAAATTTGTGGTTAAAAAAAAGTATAATATTCAATAACATTTTTCACACAGATTTTTGTACTTAAGGATAAACAAACAGCACAAGGTAAAAGAACGAAATTCGTATTGAGCTCCCTATGTTTTCTAGATACTAGAAGATAATTGATAATCGACTCAAAGTATTGGTTATATAGTAGGCATACGCGCAGATATTGGCTGGTTATATGTATGGCACGATTTATGCCTAGATTTGTTCTATAAGCTAAAGCATGGCACTAAAACTAAAAAAAAAATATACATATATGTGTATCCATATTCGGACAAGGAATCATGGAATAATAATATAAATATCCTCGGGTGTGGGGCGACTTAAGCTAGTTTGTGCCTTGGAGCAGCGTCGGCGGGCGGGAGGCGGCGCCGCTGCCTCAGACCGACTTTATGAGGCGATCCTGACGCTCGAAGAGCTTCGTCTTATTCGCCAGTGTTTCTGCGGCGGTGGCGATGACCCCATGGGTGGTGGTGGCAGCAGCTGACGCCGCCTCCGCGGCCATCTTGTCCTGGGTGAGGGTGGCGAGGCACTCGCGGAAGGCCAGCAGGAACTCGTCGGCGTTCTCGCGACTGAAGCACATGGGCGGCTTTAGCTTGATAACGTTGTCGTTGGGCCCGTCCGAGCTGACCAGCACCTGGTGGAGCTGCTTCATCCGATTGACCACCCAGCGGGCGGACTTGGTGTCGGGAATGCGTCCCTCCCGCTCCTTCACCAGCTCAATGCCCACGAACAGTCCAACGCCGCGCACATCGCCGATGCACTCGAACTCCTGCTTGAGGTGGCTGCACTCCCGCAACAGATAGTCGCCCAACTGGAGGGCATTCTGCTGGAGACCCTCCTGGTCGATGACCCGCATCACGGCGTTGGCAATGGCACAGGACACCGGATTGCCGCCGTACGTGTTGAAGTAGGCCACTCCGGTGGCGTGGAAGGCTTGCGCTATCTCCGGCGTGGTGACCACAGCGCCCACGGGATGGCCGTTGCCCATGGGCTTGGCCACGCACACAATGTCCGGGACAACGTTCTGCGTCTCGAAGGCCCAGTAGTGGGTGCCCACGCGGCCGAAGCCAACCTGGACCTCGTCGGCGATGCAGAGGCCGCCAGAGGAGCGAACGGCATCGTAAACGGCACGGAAGTAGCCGGGCGGTGGCAGAATCTGGCCGCCGCAGCTCTGCAGGCTCTCGGCTATGAAGGCGGCCACGCCCTGACCCTTGGCCAACTGTCGTTGGCAGATCTCTTCGATGGGCTGGGCATAGAGAGCACCAAGATCCGCGTTGGGGTACATCTTGTCCGTGAACTGGCCGCCATAGGTGTCCGGGCAGGGGGCCACGTGCACGTAGTCGGGCTTCTTCTCGCCACCCGGCTGATTGAACTTGTACGGCGACACCTCCATCACCGCCTGTAGATGTCCATGGTAAGCACTAAAATAGAGAGATGAGGCGGAATATGAGCATCGTTTCGCAGACAGGAAGCGAGATCTTTGATCGACTTACTGGTCAAGGGTGATCACATCCTGGCGCTTGGTAAAGTTACGGGCCAGTCTGAGGGCCAAGTCATTGGCCTCCGATCCCGAATTGACAAAAAAGCACACGGACAGTGGCTCGGGCATCTTGCTGGTCAGCGTCTGGGCGCACTGCACCAGCTCATCGTGCAGGAATCGATTGTTTGTCGAGATGGTGGCCATCTGAAGGGCACCGGCACGCACCACCTCCGGATGGCAGTGACCCACTGCAAGAAAGCAGAAAGGACAAATGGAATGATTAGTCGACAATCGAATGAGTAGGACTCTTACAGTGGGACAAATGGCATAAAATATTTATATACAAATATTTGCACTTGGTGAAATAGAATTCACTTTCGATATGAAAATATATATTAAGGCTCATGTTTATTGTAAATATGAAAAATTTTAAGATAAATATATACATATATTCTTAAATTGTTAAGGAATATACATATTTCATTTCTAAATGAGAACTAAATGAAATATATCTGAATACTAGGTGACAAGCCCACTCGCAAAATCATAGAGAATTACCATATCTAGCAGATTGCTGAATCTGGATCTGATCGGATCATTTTATTATAGCCAGAAGGAACAAATGAATTTCTACTAATTGTTATCAATTTTTTAAATGTAAATGCAAATATTATTAAAATTAAAATTTTGGGTTAAATAAAAAAAAAAAGATCTTAAAGTGTAGTTCCCTCTTGGTTCAAGCGCCACTCCCCATTCTGCATATACGTAACTATTTTCAGTAGCATTTAGGTGCCACAGAGATCAACTGTACTTTTCCTACTTACAACACCTCGAGCGAATTCTACTCAGTCCAAGACTCCCCATGGCCCATGGTCATGCGTAATCAGCGCAACCAAAGGCAGAACAGAGCATAATAGAACTCTCGTAGTACTATCAACTAGACAGCGACTACGGCTACGACTACGACTACGATTAGGAGCAGCAGGTTGCCAGAGGCAGAGGGTGGGAGAACACACACACACACACACGGACAGAGTGAAGCACAGAGAAACGTGTAGGAATCGCGTGCGCTTCACGTGATACCCATGGGCAGTGGGTTGACTGGGTAGCGGGTACGACTACCACAACGAGGGATCTTATCGCTGGTGGCGAATCCGAATACGAATTAAAATTGGAACCACACAATCACAGAGGCAGAATGTGAGGGCGAGAGCCAAGTAGTTGGGACCGATGATGAGGCATATGTGTTGACCCCCAAAACTACGTAATCAGTCAACAGCCGGGCAGTGGACCGACAGTCGACAACCGACAGCCGACCCAGTGGCAGTCAGTCCCTAGTCCCCTAGTCCCCCAGTCCCCAGTGGCTTATCGTCGATCCGTAGCTGTCGGATCGGCTGCCGGGGCCTGACGCGCTCTGCTCTACTTGGACCCGGGCCTGTCTGCTGTGCGACGGACGGGCCCGCCTCACATTAGTGGAGGCTCTCAAAATGTATTTTCGGTGTCACACACAGTCGCCAGCATCGACGGGCGGGCCCGATGCGCAAACGATGCGATAACAACGCCCCCAAGGTGGGCCATAGACGTGGGACGGAACGGACAGTCCTCCTTTCCAACGTTCACGTGTAGTATTATTCACTTTATTTTTAGGCACGTACTCACATACACAGTCCGTTGCTTGTTGTTTGGCGACAACACCATCCAACTGGGTAACAGCTGTTCTTTGGTCGCTTGCGAATCTACAAAGTAAATCTATTAGCGGGGTTTCGCTAATCAACTCCCCTAATCACTCCGCTCCACCTAAAGTGGTGGCTTAAGTAATATATTTAGCCCAAAAGGTTTTTGGACTAAACTCTGCTGATTGGATTTTCCTCATGGTCCGTAACTATTCAGAACCATCTAAGTAGCATTCAAGAGGGATCGGTTTTGTCTGAGATTAAAAGATATGAAAATGTCTCAAGAGTATCTCTAAAATTTCCATTCCCATCCACTGGCTATCCATAATTTTCCGTGTGGATTGGTGTACAAATGTATCGACAAAATGTGTCGAATTCTTTGCTTTTCGCAACAGCATCATCCACACACAAAAGTCTAGTCTACAAAGCAATCTGATTCGATCTGTTTGACATGCATATGCATATAGAGAGCGGAACGTGTATCTATGGGCTGGGTTTTTGTTCGACTTTTCCCGACCCAGCGAGAGAGAAGGAGAGGGTGAGGGTGAGGGTGAGGAAGAGGGACAGTAGAGTGTGTTTTTCTGATTATCTATTCAGAATTTTCCACTCGCAATGGAACCGCCATCAGCTGATTGCATGAATGGTCTAGAGGGGCATTACATGCGAGTACATGCCACAACAAATATTGAATCTAGTCTTGGGACACACGACGGTCAGACGGATGGAACGCAATGGAATGGAATGGGATGGGATGTGGACTGTACGCACTATGGGACATGCATGGCATGGCACTGGCTTCCCTCATCCATCTCCGCTGATTGTTTGTTTAAGCTATCTCAAGTACATTTCCATTCGGCACGAGACGTTCACATGTTGCTCGACGCCCCTCGATGATAAGGCACCCCGCCACGGGACCGGGCCTGTCCAGTAGTACCAATAGTTCTAGTCCCAGTCCCATTAGCCAAGGCAGCGTCTCTCTCCCCTTCCGTTCGAATCGAATCGAATAGGAAAAGTAGCACGAGATTACAAAGAACGTGGCGATCGCAAAGCGTGAGTGCGTGCATGCCTCCGTCCGTCTGTCTGTCTTTTAGTCTTATTCTTCAAGTTTCATAATAGCAAAAACAAGCTTCGCCCCGCCTCGAGTTGTTGTCCTCAGTCCATTGGATGGCTGGGTCGGGGGATGGGATGGCTGTTGGCTGTTGGCTGATCGGCCAACACGTGCACTTCGAGACCTTATCACGTTTTACGATTATAGAGTAGAGTAGTTCTAGTTTCTGTTTGTTTATGAGTCTCATTGGAGTCGATGAAAACAGATTTCATATACTCGTACGTTTAACGTTGGCTGGTTGATTGGTTGATTGGTTGATTGGTTATTGATGTTATTGATGTGCTGTAGGCCATGAGTTACACGTTCCACGTTACAGGTTACAGGTTATATAAAGGTCTTCTACGCAGGAGAGACAACTACTGCTGTGACGATCGATCGATCGATCGATCGATCGCACGATCATGCGATGTAGGAAATGGGTCAAAACGATATGGCATAGAGGATCTACCATCCATGTACTTGTTTTGTAAAACGAATCAAGAAATTACTGATCTACAAAGTGGGAGATCGCTATCTCTGGATCGTTTCTGGCTGATCGACTCTAAGCTATAAAGTGCATATCAGTGCAGTTTTAGCACCTTTTCCACTCTGATTGCATTTGAATCTATTGAAACTATTTATAACCAAGGGCTCTATCAGAAGATCAGCTGAAAGTGGCGAAAAAAATATACAAATCAAATGTAATTAATTTCACCATTCGCCTCCTCTCCTTTAAAGGCGGGTTATCAGCAAGGTATAGCTTATAGTATATACATATGTCTATGTTGGGTCCGATTTAGTGCATTGTCCAAACGGGTAAAAAGGGGGATTCTATAATTAGTATAGAGGGAATGGCTGGATGGTTGGATGGTCTTATCAGCCCCCCAAGTTGATTTCCTTTCCGTTCCCATTACCCCTCAGGGTCTTATCAGCGATGACAGCATAAATCGAGTGCAAAAAAACAAAAAACAAAAACAACATAATAATCATATGATATCTGTGATGGAAAATCTCAACCTTTTCCCCTTTTCTTTCCCTTTTTTTAATTTAATATTAACCATTACTTAGAACGAACACCTGATGGTTTCTGGTTTCTGGTTTCTGGGGTGCATGGAAATTGTATGATTTAATGGAAAATTACGGCTTTACATTGCGTCGTCATTGCGTCAAATTGGCAAATTGTCCGCAGAGCAGAGCAGAGCACACGTCACGTCACGTCACTTCACGTCAATCTTCGTTGTTTTGTACGAGTATTTTTGTTAGACCGGAGACCGGACTGCATTGGATTTGTCCGGGTGTGATACTTGACACTGATATAAGCAAATGTGCATATGCAATACGTATGTATGTATATTTCATTTTGATTTGATTGTTGTTGTTTTTTTGGGATGGTATTTTTTGCTTTTCTTAATCATCAGTTATTGCCACCGCACAGTGTACTGTGCGTTGAGCCCTGTGTCGGGGCCCGAAATCATTATGACTGCGCTCCCTCTGGACTGCGGATCCAGATTCAGATCAGGTCTGTGTCGGGGCCCGAAATCATCATGACCGGGGGTGCAAGACCAGGCCCAGGCCCACAGGCCGAGACCTACGGCAGCAGGCAGCTGGCAGCATCTAAAATCAGACACAGCACTTGGCAATTGACTTTGATAAGGCTGACTCAGTGAACGCTATGGGGGGACAACAGAACGGAACGGAACTCAATCGGGGCCGGGGCCTGAACATGCCTCTGATGTCTGGGCCTTTTGTACTCTATGGTCGTTGTCGGCATAGTCATAACCTTGAACTTGATTGCCAAATACTCAAGCAGCTAGCACTCTCCTCTCTCGCTCTTCCTATCGCTGACTCCTCTGCCACTCTGGCGTGCACTTTGCAGCCAGCAAAAGCGTATGGCGTGCGCCACTAATCGGGGGCATAAACAAAAGTACTCTCCTCCCTCCCTCTACTCGTATAATTAGCAAGCGGGCCCCCATCAGGCCCCGGTCGGTTTTCAGCTTCATTTTATATGGATCTTTCGGTTTACTGTTTTTTGGTCTTTGGATTATGTACTTACCATGCGCCACATTGTTAATGCAGTCCAGATAGCGTGTGCCTTCCTCATCGAACATGTACTGACCCTGTCCACGGACTATTTTCAAAGGATCAGAGCGATAGAAGAGCTGGCAGGCTTGCCTGGATATATAAAGAATATACATATACATATAATAAGTACGTGGAACGAATGTTTGTAGATACTAAAACTAGGGCACAGCTTTTATCGTAATACAAATTCCGCATCAAAGTTGCGGGGACCCTTACAACGTATTATTCTATAAAGAATGACGTCTGTAGGTATCTCTGAGACTGTACCCACATCTGTATAAGGTGGGGCCTAGGACACCTGATAATTCCCATTCCATTCCCATTCCCACAACGATTATCGTATACTCGCCAGCGATCGCCGGCAATTGTTTGGCCTGCAATGTTTGATAAAACATTTTACGAGTGGGGATGCAAACAAAGGAATTAGCACAATTTATAATAGATTAAAAAACAATTCAACGCTTAAGTATAGCAACTTCTAGCTTTTGTTCTTTTCCATGCATTTCTTGGGCAAAGGAAACCTTTGATTGCATTACTTTAGGAAGCCCCCTTTGTATGTTGTGTAGGTGACAGTGGAAAGTGAAAATGCCTGCTTTTCCGATGCTGCTCGGTGGTCTGTTCTTGTGTGTTCTTGTTGTTGCCAAGCGTTGAAAAATAATCAATAGGTAAAGAGCCAAAAATAAATGAGTGCGGCGTCTACTTTCGGCCAAAAGTTTTCAACTTTTTTGTTCTTGTTGCACGTGGCAACAGAAAGGGAGAGCAACAGCCAGAGCAGGCCAGAGCAGGACAGAGCGGAGCCGAAGCAGAAGCGATGAGTGTGTGCCGCCTCGCTCGGTTGGGGGATGCCGCCGCTTGACCTTGACAGCCAAACGGATTTCAAGGGAAGGTCGCCTTGCAGGGCAGAACAATGGGGCAGGATGTGAAGGCTAATAAGAAACGACTGCTCTATGCTGTAAGCTGCTGCTTGTCTCAAAGGATATACTCGTGTTATATGACTTCCCAAAGGGGGGGGGGCACTTACCCGATATGTTTGTTTCTCAGCTTGATGGTCTCCGTCTTGGACAGCTGTTCGCTGGCCACCACCGACTTGGATTGCTCTTGTGCGAAAGGCATTTTCAACAAAATTATTTTAATTTTTTTTCGGTTTGAATTCAGTTTTGGATTTCGCGCACTTTTGCTGCAACTAAGCTTTGAGTAGCTCGAAGGTAAGTTGGAACTCTGCAACTGCAACTGCAAACTGCAACTGAAACTTTGGCTGTAGCTGTAGCTGTGACTGCAAGGCTAGGCTGTTATCCCGGCAAAAGGATATGTGGCACTGATGTGAGATGATTATCGCAGGCTAAAGGCACGGGACGCCTTCACGTCTTTGGGTGCTTGGAAATTGTCGCCGAATGACAAATTCTATGCGAGAGTGTAGCATTTTTATAACAGAGGCCGAGCCAACGGCTAACGCTGGCCCACTGTCGAGCGCTGTTGTTGTTGCTCTTTGTAGGCACTGTACTGTTGTTGCTGTTAACAGCATGTAAATGCGGACACTGCTGCTGCTGCTGCTGTTAACAGCATGTTATCGCTGACACTGCTGCTGCTGTTGCTTTTAGAATTGCCACTGTTACTATTGCTGCTGCTCTCTCTCTCTCCTTCTGTCTCCCTTTCACTCTGTAACCGAGCATGTGTGTGTGCGCGCCCAAGTTATATTAAGTGAAAGGTAAGGCATCAAAAAACATATGCAGTCATAGTAGACTAAAATTTAAGAGGAAAACGCACATATCATTTAATATTTGTCATCATCTGAAAGGGAACTATTTTTAAAACTGTTCTCCCTCTTTCCTCTCCTGTATTTAGCGCCAATTTTATTATTCTCCTTGTCCATACTAAGCTGATATTTTCTGATTGGATAAATAAATAGATTATTATAGGAGAAGGTTTATTTATATACATATATTCGACTGCCTCCTTACCCTCTGTTAAATGTACCTTGGGCCTGTGTATTTGGGTTCATGTGTGTGTACGTAACTGCTGTAAACGAATCGCACGACAGCATACACGTGACTCGACCGTTCTGCTACTCTCACTATCCCTCTCCACCTATCACCCGCTGCCTCCTCCCTCGCACACTATCTCTCTCCCTCTCGCTAACTCTGTCCGCTCAGTGCTTGCGTGCGTGTGTGTGTGTGCGAGCGTGCCTCTGTGATAACACCATTCACATATGTAGATTCGAATTTGGCGCAACGTGCAAAGGGCCAGAGGCAAGGTGCATTCACGTAGGGTGAAGCCATTGCCCGAGGGGTGCTCTTCCGAGAGATCCCCATGGGAACTTGCATTGGATGTCTTTCTATCTTTAATTATGCTACGTCATTGGCCTTGGCAACGCTCTCCCACGGTTGGGCGCACGGAGCGGATACGCGATTTACTATATGTACATACATACATGTGTATGTATGTATAATAATAAAATCGAATGAAAAATCATTTACCTCTGAAAAGAAGGCCTCCATTTGCAGACATATCAATATACAGATACTTCCGGCTGTTTCTTTTCATACGTTAATCTGGGTCTTCTTTCTGCTACTTTCGCTCATAATCCTCTTTCTCTATGGAATACTAGGGAAAGCTTCATAGATCCCGTTTGGACTTGCAAGGCAACAGACATCCGGTGAAATGCATCTCGACTTGCCGTCGCAATCTCGCCTTCACGATCTTTACTCGTTGAGAACCAGAGAATGCGAGTATCACAGCTTTACGACAGTGGATACCACAGGTCCCTGTAACTTCAGGGCCATCTCAAAGCATGTCGGATGGCTTGCTCTGACGTAAGAAACGGATTTTCGGCAAGGCAAGGATCTTCGGGTTAACAACGGGCATTATTGTTTATTTAAATTCCATATGCGGTTCATTACAGAGTATTATCGATGTTTAGATATGTACGTGTTCTGTTTTAGATGTTCTAGATGGCATAAGACAGGTGTAAGTGATGGCTATTCAGCTTAGCAGGTCGGATTCTAGTGTTACATCAATACAAAGCAGAGGGCATTGTGTGTGTTGTGTGTGATGCAAGCAAATGGGCTGATCCTTGGACTGGCGACTGTAACTACATTGTAATGTACTGCTGGATTTTGATGTTTCGGTACTTCCAAGTCATTGCATTGACGTCTGGGTCATCCAAAATCCAAGCTGAAGTTACTTGACCATCCAGTGCATCCCCCGGGTCGGCATGGAGGTCTGGAAGGTCCCAGGCCTCAACATGGATCACTGTTGGCGGCGGGTTCGCTCCGGGCATGACGATAAGTACCTAGTAACAGATTAATTATATTTAGTGCCTGTAAATATAATAGGAACATACCTCGTATAGGGGATGTCCGATGCTCGGGTAGTAGAATGCTGACTCGTTAATCGTCATTTTACCTTATTCGTCTATGAAATTGTACCTGTCAAATGGCTCTCTCTGCGCCGCCAACTGGATTGCTATTTGTTTAGTTTGTTTAGTGCTGGCTACATACTACATATGTACATATTTCGCCCAACCCTGCTAGCGTTGCTCTTCTCAGCAATCCGACGTAGATTAGATGTCCACTTCATCGCAGCGAGATCAGGTGACAGGTTTCTTTGCAGCACGGGAAATGAGATCTCTTGCAAACGAGTGGCGCTGCACTCGCTATGCAGCATAGAGATAGCAGCATTTTACTTGTAATGTGTGTGGTTTTATTCACTGGGAATTCTCTATATGTACTGTGAGAAGATTTGTGACATATATTATGACTGTATTACGCTTAACATAAAAATTGATGCACACGGCAACACTTAACATTATAATGAACACTTCTGAATAAATACGAAACAGTATAACATTTGGCAGCTTATAGGCGAGTTTGTAACTAGTAATTAGGAGTAGGAAATCCTCTGAAAATGGATAGCGTGCTATTTACGGCACAAGTCGTACATTCGCATCATCGCCTGCGTATGCTCCCCCGAATTGTCCGTCTGTGAGGGTATCATCGTCAGTGTCTGCCACCAGAATGACTGGCACCCCCGTGCCGCCTCCTCCTCCTCCTGATTTCCGACCGTTGTCCAGCGTGTATAATTCGCTTGCCTGCGGACGATAGAGATAGAGAGAGAGAGAGGATGATTAGAAAAGGATCAGTGAGAAAGGAAGGAATGTGTATAGAGCATTCCTGCTCTCACCCACTCACTCTGGAGTTTTCGAATATAATATCGGTAGCCATGTGGGAGCCGCTGAACGTCTGTTTCGGTCGTAGCAATCTCTGGAGAACATTCGGCATGCCAAACTGCTTAGCCGCGAACGAGGACGAGGCGCTGGTGGTGCCCGTCTCATTGCTGCTGTCGCTTGGCGCCATCCCGTTGACGATGGCTTCGTTCCCTTCATGATCGATGAACGGTTTGCTGCCGATCGTTGCCAGCGGATTCTGGAAATGGAGGTTAATGTTGAGATCCGTGTGGCCGCGCTTCCGCCACTGATAGTACATGTACCCCAGTCCGGCTGCCAGCGAGCCCACCACCAGAACCAGGAGCGCTATTAACCACCAGTGGGATGTGGACTGCGGCCTCTCCTGCCTGCTGGCCCCCACTTCCAGCTCGTTGAAGGAGCCATGGGGGCACTGTTCGCCCTCGGCCACCACCTGGCTGCCGCACATGCACTCGTAGCCGTGGTCGGCCAGGATACACATTCCATGGCAGTGCGAGTGGTGGCACGGATTGGACGCTGGCATCGGCTGCCTCGATCTTCCGGCCACCACAATATCCTGGGCGTTGAGCACGTTCAGATTGATGGACTTGCAAATCCGCTCCCCGTAGAGGCGACACCGCACCGCCTCCTTGGAGCCGAGGTTGACAATGTACGCGTGATTCTCGTAGATGCTCAGCCCCGACGGCTGCTTCAGGGCATTGGACTTCTGGAGCATTATCTCGGGCCGGCGATGTGGCCCCAATCCGTATCGGGCCTTATAACTGATCCTCTCGAGCGTGTGGCTGTGCATATCCAGGTAGTAGAGCTGTTGCTGATGCGGATCGAGGGCCAGAGCCGTCATATAGCTGTCCTTTTTGTGCAGCATCAGCTCCTTGTGGCTGCCATCGAGACGGGCCACATGCAGCTCGGCGCTGGCATGCCCAAAGCTCTCCAATCGCATAGCAATGTAGAAGAGTCGCCCATGATAGCCGTCGACGGCCAGGTGCCTCAGATGCATATGTGTCGTCACGTGGAGAATGCGGCCGCACATACGGGCCGGGAAACTGCACGCGTAGATCTCCTGCGAGGCACTGCCACCGGCCAGGACATACACGTTGCCGGTGGCCCAGTCGACGGCCACTTTGGTAGGCGATGGCACCGCAAGGGCACGCGCCACAAAACGCCGACGTAGATCCACTTGATAGACGATACCCTGCTCCTCGCTGGTGAAGTAGCCCATCTGTCGTTCCATGTCTACATCGAATCCGTCAATGCGCGAATCATTGGCCGACCAGGCCACCTGCAGCATCATTGGCTGCTCGCTGAGATTCCTCACCTCGTTGTAGCTGCTAAAGAGCAGCGTGGCGCCCGTCTCGAGGCTTTTGCAACTGACCCTATCCTGGCGCAGCATAAAGTCCGCATGGCACTGGCACTGGTAGCCCCCGAGGGTGTTCTCACAGATCTGGGCGCACGGCTGGCCGTCCAGGCACTCGTTTATATCCACACAGCTCCGTTCATCCGTTTCCAAACGATAGCCATCGAAGCAGGAGCACACGGCTCCCGCGGGTGTGGCACGACACTTGTGCTGGCACACTGTACGCCCTGCGCCGGCGACCCGGCAGGCCGTTGCACACTGCGGCCCCTCGTCGCTGCCATTCTGACAGTCGGGGAAGCTGTTGCACACTCGCGACATGTCCACGCATTCCCCATCCTGACAGTCGAACAGATGGGGACGGCAGGCACGGCTCGCCGTGGTCCAGGGTTTGCTCAGTGTCTGATTTTGTATCTTGTCGCAGCCCTCTTCATCGCTGCCATCGAGACAGTCTCTGGCGCGATCGCAGCGGAACTCCTTGCGGATGCACTGCTTCCCGGTGCGGCACTGGAACTCATTGATGCTGCACATATCCCCACAATCGGCCTCATCCTCGCCGCGCGGGCACTCGGCGGTGCCGTTGCAGCGCACTGCCGGATCGAGGCAAAGTTTCAGGTTGCTGGCACACTGATAGAGCAGGTATCCACAGGAGATGTTCGCCTTGGCATGGGCCGCTGATCCGCAGTTTAGCTCATCCGAGAGATCGCCACAGTCGTTGTGGCCATCGCAGACGAGTTGCCTGTCCAGGCACTGTCCCAACAGGCATCGATGCATATCCGCCGGACACTGGCGCTGTCCGCACTTGTCGTGCTCGTCGGAGGCATCACTACAGTCGATCCGGCCATCGCATTCCCAACTGCCAGCTATGCAGCCTCCACTGCTGCACTGGAACATACCCTGTTCACAGCCAGCGGGGGACTCGCACTTGTCCTCATCCGTATTGTCGCCGCAATCGTTTTTTCCATCGCACATGAGGCTTTGGTCCACGCACTTGCCGTTGTCGCAGGCCAGCTGATGGAGGTGGCAGCTCCTGGATTTGTCTGAGAGAGAGAAGAATATAAAGATTCGGATTGGTAAGGAATGGGGAATGGGATTCACACTTTACCAAATTGCGAACAATGCAACTCATCGGAATTGTCGGGGCAGTCCTTATGGCCATCACAACGCTTGTTCTTGTCCACACAGGCTTCGGCATTGTGGCAGGCGAATTGTCTGTGGCCGCACATGATCTTTGGCTTGTGCTTGTGCCCCTCCTCGTCGCAGTACTGCTCATCGGAACGATCCACACAGTCCTGCCGGCCGTTGCAGCGATGGGCCAGGGTCAGGCACTCGCCGGAACTGCGGCAGCGGAACTCACAGTCCAGGGCCTCCAGGCACGACCGATTGCTGGCATCGCGGTACACAAAACCTACGGGACAAAGGCAGGTGGCTGCCAGTTGGCCTGCGCCCACACAGATGTGCGAACAGCCGCCGTTCTGATACTGGCAGGGATGCTGCTGTTTTTCGCCAACGCTCGGCTGCGGCACACTGGCCGCCAGAGAGAGACGCCATGGGGCTGGCACCATGAACATGGAATGCCCGTGGGTGTCGCCGGAGCCTCGTGTCGGCACCACATCGATCCGCTTGCGGGGACCCATGTTGCTCTTGTGGGCCCAGTAAATGGATGACGATCCCAATTCACTCCAAAACAGATCCTGATGCACCAAGGCCAGGCTGTAGGGCCGTCGCAGCTTGTTGCGGAACGTCATCGACTGCGTCTGACGGTAGTCCGTGTAGCTGATCATTCCCATATCACTGTCCGACCAGTAGAGCGTATGCTGATCGAGATCGGTGGCCATCTTGATGTCGTCATCGCCCAGCTCATCCTCGAACACATGCGTCGGTGCACCCATGCCGCTCAGCGGCAGCCTATCGATGTGCGTCTGCCTGCGCGCCTTGAGGGCCACATACAGATACCCCTCCGCGGGCATCACACTCAGTCCAATGGGCGACTCTTGGCCAGCAAAGAAGCGGATAAGCGCTCGGTGCCGGGTGTGAAACGAGTACAGCTCCACAACGCGACGCTCGGCATCGGACCAGTACAGATTCTGGCTGAGATGATCGAATGCCAAAGCACTCACGTTGCCCAGATTCGAATGGATCAGTGTCCTCAGGTGTCCCTGTGCCAGTCCCGGTTGATACTCCACAATGATCCGGCGTTCATTGTCAGCTATGATGAGGGTGCCATTGACGCTGTTGTATACCATTTCGCTGATGACACAGTCCAAAGCATGGGAGGCGCTCACCACATGCCTGCCAAAGGCTGTGTGCTCGATTTCCAGCAGGAACTGGCCCACGCCCACAAAGAGTCGCTGCCTCTTCACCGTCTGCATGCAACGCTGCTGATCGGGTGCCAGTTGCATTCCGTCCGGACAGGCACAGCTGTGGCCGCCCGCCTCTGGTTCGGCCAGAAGGCACAGGTGCGAGCATTTGGCCGTGGCGCAAGCATTGGGGGTCTGCGGCTGCTTGGCCGGATGATAGATATGTACCGCATAGATGGTCCGATCTTTGGCCAGGACACGGTGCTGCTTGCCGGAGTACTTGTGGCAGGCGTGGATGCTCTTGGTTCCCCAGTCCGACCAGTACAACTGATCCTCGTACACGGCCAGGCCGTACGGATGCTTCAGCATGCCATCGAGTACGGTTCGACGGCCGGTGCCGTCGGGTCGGACTGTCTGGACACTTCCGAGCTTGGCGTCCACCCAGTAGATCCTCTGCTGGTGCATATCCAAGGCGATACCGTTCGGCCAGTGTATGTTGTCGCTGACGATCGGCGTAGAACGCGTACCATCCATGGAGGCGCGCACAATCATGGGCTTTACGCCCCAATCGGTCCAGAACATTTGGCCACGCTGCGGCCACAACGCCAATCCACGCGGCTGATGCACATCCTCCGTGACGAGGACGACACAGTTAAGGGCATCGTGGGAGCAGACGGCAATGTGTCGCATTACATTGTCCGAAAAGTAGATATTCTGAGTGAGCCAGTCGACGGCCAGATCCTCGGGGGCATCAAGGCCAGAGGTAAGTAGGATTTCGGCATGGGTGCCATCCGCGTTGGCCTTGACAATGCTTTCGGCCTCGTTCTGAATGTTGGTCCAGTAGATGTGGCTGCCATCGTACGCCACGCCAATCACTTTTGTCAGATTCCCGGCCACCTGGTAGACGTGGTTCCGGCTGCCCAGATGCATGCCCATAACGTTCATTTGGGTGGTGTAGAGTAGCAGGGGGTGCTCGCTGGCATACGTGTTCGTCGCTCGACAAGTGCGATTATCCCTGGCCAGCAGGTAGCCAGGATCGCAGAGGCACCGATAGCCCCCGGAGGTGTTCTCGCAGCTCTGACTGCACAGCTCTGGCTCCTGCTCCTGGCACTCGTCAATGTCCTCGCACTTGTTCTGGAACTTGGCCAGTCGGAAGCCCGCAGGACAATAGCATTGCGCGCCATCGTTGGGCATCATGCGGCAGGTGGCGCCCGGTGGGCACTCCTTGGTGCTGCAGTCCGGCTTGCTGTGACAGGTCTCGTACTCATCGCTACCATCCGAACAGTCGTTGTGGCCGTCACACACTTTGGCCAGCTCCAGACAATGCTCCTTGTTTCGGCACATGAACTTTCCCATCTGCGGCTGGCAGAGATCCACTAAAGAGACAGAACAAACACAGATAGATACAGATGTGGATACAGGAGTCGCTGTTGTCATCTTACCGCAACCATGCTCGTCGCTGCCATCGCCACAGTCATCGACGCCGTCGCAGAGCCACTGCTTTCGTTGTAGGCAGCGACCATTGGGGCAGAGATGACCCTTGCAGCTGGTCTGGGATTCCTTGCAGCCGTCCAGCTCGTCAGAGCTGTCCGTACAGTCCGGTTTGCCGTCGCACTGGAACTCGATGGGAATGCAGCTCCGATCCCGCTGGCACGTGTACTCGCTGGCGCTACAATTACGCACCAGCTTGCGGAAGCTGCCAAAGCGCGAGGACATTCCAGAAATACCAGAGGGACAATTGAGCTCGTCCTCACCGTTGGGGCAGTTGTCGATGCCGTTGCATTTTAGTTCTGATGCCAGGCAGGCACCATGTGGCTGGGCGCACGGGAACCAATGCGGTTCTCGGCACAGCTTGTAGTCTGGAACGAAAGTGAGGTTAGGTTGAGGCAAAGGCAACTATGGAGGGAAGGGGATTGGAAAAAAGGCTTTGAGCCGCCGCCCTACCGCAATCCAATTCATCTGTGGCATCGGTGCAGTCGCTTCGTCCGTCACACATCTTCGCCTGTAAGATGCAGCTACCGTCTCTGCACTGGAATTGTTCTTCATCGCACCTCGTGTTCGCTGGTCCCGACGCGGCGGCAGCAATCGTACAGAAAATGAGCAACAACATTGCCAAACGGCACCACCAATTTGGGCAGCTGGACACCTGCGGGGGCCCATGGCTTCCATAAGGTTTTCTTCGCACATTATAGAAACTATTGTCGGTGCTCCCGATTCGGTTCTCGTTGCATACGGTTGTTATGCGAGAGGTTAGGTTGAGCATTTGCCAAATGCTGGAGCTCATGGTGGGCCCACAACCATATAATTCTCTCCACTGGGGCCGCAAACAGGTGCCTCCTGTGGTCGCCTTCACCACGCACATTCAAAACAAATTGAAAACGATTTACTCTTCACACTTTATTCACGTGAGAAAACATACAAAATAACGAAAAAAAAAATTCAACAGAAATGGTGGCTTGCAGCTTGAAGAGCTGAAAACGAATTGAACGATCCAATTGTTTCCAGCCTGCGGATCACGCCATCATCATCCAGTCCATGGAACGGACCCGTTAGAATAGTGTGGGCGCCGTACGCGCAAATACATTTTACATACAGCGTTTAAACATAATCCTAAAGTTACATTTTACATATGCAAATACATATTTCTACCAACGAGTACAAAAAAAAAACAAAATAAAGAAATAAACTAATTTCCACATTTGTGTTTGGGATTAGCTAATGTCCACATCTGTGAATGTGAGTGTGGTTTTGGCCAGTACTGAAGAAGCATTTCATTGACGACTTGCTGAAATATTTTCGTACCCTCTTCCAGGGGCGGCTCCATAATCTTCTCCATAAGCTCCCAATTGAGCAGCGGCTCGATTAAATTCCGTTTCATGGCAAACGCCGGCATCATGATGTCGAACCGACGGCAGGGATACTTGTCCAACAGGGGCGGTACGGTAATCTGATTCTCGACGATTTCATTGTCTTCCAGATCATCCAAATGGTAATAGTGCGCAACGTGTTCCCCATCTTCATCATCAGCGATCGTGCCCTTCTCTTTGGCCGGTATCCAGCCTGGCTTCGGCGTCTTATTTGCCCTCGGTTTGTATTTGCGTTTTGGGCGTGGCGACAGTGGCCTTTGATTTGACTCGGGCTTGCGTTCGTCCGCATTGAATTTCCGCTCCCAAAGGGAACGCACCTCGCTGAGCGACCTGCGCTCACGGCAGGACATATTCATATTATTACTTAGCTTGGATATGATATCCTCAATCACGTCCGTGCCAAAGGCGCGTGATTCGGGTATCCATGTCCCCTCCTCTTTCTCATCGTTGGCGTCCCGCTTCCTCTTTTGCGGCGGACGCGCGGCTGCGGTTGGCTCTGCCTTTAGCTGCGGCGCCTGAGCGGAGTGCTCGATTTTCTGCCTTTTTAACACCGAGGCTGCTTCTTTTATTAGGTTTCTTGGAACTGCCTCTACTGCCTTCCTTTTTCGAGTTTTTGGAACTGTTTTCATTGGATCCTTGTTTATGTTAATTTGGATTTCCGATGGTTTTCTGTTTATAGCCATTGACGACGGTTCTCTTTTTACCCGGATCGGTCCTGCTGCGGGATTTTTTTCCTCCGGCTTTTTTGTTAAGTTTAATGGAACGGGCTCCGGCATTTTTTCAGCCATTTTGGTTTACGCTTACGATGCGTCTTTTGTAGGCTACTTTTATTTATTTATTTTATGTTTTGCCAATAGGAGAATCAGTGTGCCCACACCCTGAGACGCAATCTATTTATCGGTATGATCTAAGCTCGATCAGCTGATCTTCCAGATGTCGCAGCGCCATAGTGGCAGCACTTTTGATTCGAATTCAAATTTAAATTCAAAGGAATAGGATTGCACCGAAACAAGCAGCAATTAATCAGTTTGCCGTGATGTCATGCAAGTCCACCGCCAGTTCACATGACATATAGTCAGCGCAGGCGATTGCAATGTGAATCCGAAACCGAAACCCATCTGCCCCATCATACTCAATGACCCATTGCAACAATTAATAACGGTCGGACCCCCTGGTACCTGGGCAACCTGGGGATTTATGAGCGACGGCATATAAACAAGACCAAAGCGTTTTAACCGGCGCGACCGCAAAATGTCATAAAAAAAAACACCAAAAACCAAAACCAGAAGAGAGCATTTAAAGCAATATATCTAAATTGTACGAGTATACTAGCAATTAAGGAAAGAGAGCGCAAGCGCAAACGCGACAATGTTTGAAGCTCCAGTGTTCACACGCCGTTGGGGGCGTGCCTCGGTAATAAAAAAAAAAACAAACAAACAAAAGCCAGCAAAAATACTCCATATGGCACAGAGCAGACGTGGTTTTTCCATGGCTAACCAATTTTGGGACGGATGAGTGTCGTCGTGGGATACACGACGACAACCACCGAAAAAACATGATGAGCATTTGAGTCTTCTGTCCGGTTGCCCGCCGGCCCGTTCGTTGAGTAATGGGCCATGTCCGCCGACATGCCGGGGCAAGGCGTTAAAATTAGTTGTAAAAAAAAAAACACATACAGTCTGGGTGCACAATATAATTCAGTGTTAGAAGCGTATAAAAAGTAGAGCCGGCAGCAGAATCGGCAACAGTTTTTCGACGGCATCCATTCAGTGCATACAGCCATTCCCTAGGAATCCTATCCACCCAAAGCAATAACATGGCAAGTAGAGGACTTCCGTCCTTGTGTTCGCAAATACCATGGAAGAGTCTAAGATCTCTTTCAAAAACTTCCCTTACACAGAACTCCATCACTGTGCTCGTCGTGCTCGTCGTTGCTGCATCTCTGGCCCTGTGCAGCGCCGATGTCTCCCACTTGTCGCGCAGCTACTTGCCCCCCCAGAGCATTGGATACAATGGTGGATACAATGGCTACACCGGTGGCTATAGCACGGGATATTCATCGTATCCAACAACGTACTCGACCGGTGGCTACTACTCCGGCTCCGGTTCAAGCTACGGTTCTCCTCTGATCTCCTCCAGCTACAGGAGCTATGCGGTGCCACAGTACAATGCGTATGCAGCGCCATCGCGCACCTATCTGCCGGCGGACACTGGCTACTCCGGCTACAGTGGCCTGGACACCAAATACGCCAGCAACGGTGGCTACGTCTACTAGATCCCCCGCATCCGCATGTATCAGGATATAGAGGCCAGGAATCAAAAGCATATTAATATTTTTTTTTTTGCTGCTAACCATTCAGCTATTTTTGTGTACAAGTTAATCTCTTAAAAATTATATAAACGCGAAATAATTATCCCTTTGGATGGCAATAACTCTGTGGGAACTTAGTTTTTCATTCTGATTTGGATATATGTATATTGGCGAAGAGGGAATGTGTCCGTCCATCCTCTCGTCGTTCCCAGTTCAACGAGAACGCTAATCATTCAAGAGGTGAGAGGAAGCAAGCAGCAACGATTCGGACATCATTTATCGGATGGGACGACGAAGGCCCCCTTCTCTAACGGTGACATTTATGACAGTGTTGCTGCGAATCGACAAACTGTTTGCCGTATCGTTATTCCGGACAATTATTCTTCCAATGCGAAACACGAGGCGGTCAAGGTTCAGTCCATGGATGTCGGCATATGCTTGCTTCAATTCTTGCATCGGTTTCTCTTCGAAATATTGAACATGCGTTGAAGGTTTGCCCGGAGAGCGCAATTTTAGATTAATTCGTTTCATATCAGATCACAATTTTTGAAGCTGTTTCTCCCAGTTATACTTATACTATACTGATACAGTTATAGAACCTGACTGATAGATAGCATCTGGTGTACTACGACTCAAAGTGGATAAGCATAGGGCATTGGAGTATTCAGCAAGCAATACCTGAGGACAGGGCATTGATGGGATTTCATTCAGTCTCTCTTTCTCTCTCTCTTTCTTGTTCCTTACATACTTTTATACGCATCTGGTTATGAATGAGTGGACTGTATAATTATACCCGGTACTCGAAGAGTATAGGGGTATATTCGATTTGTGGTGACAGTGGATGTGTGTAACGCCCAGAAGAAAGCATTTCCGACCCCATAAAGTATACATATATACTCTTGATCAGCATCAATAGCCGAGTCGATATAGCCATCTCTGTCCGTCCGTCTGTCCGTCTGTACGTCTATCCGTCTTCATGAGCGCCTAGAGGTCAGAGACTATAAAAGCTAGAACAACCAAGTTTTGTATCCAAATTAAGTTTTGGTACAAAAAAATGTCTAACCCTAGACCTAATTTTTAAAATTTTTTTTTATAAAATTTAATTTGTCCCTTTTGCGAACAGAAGTGAAAGCAGCTTAGAGGCTTCAACCGATAAGAAGGAATATCGAACCTCGCCTTCTAGGCATACTATCTGCACTAGGAACCCGATGACAAGGGAGTTATATCACCTGATTTGTGTACTTTAATAGTGCGTTATATCTATGATAAGGATACTCATTGGATCCATAAAAATTGGCATTGCTCCTTGGAAGGAAATGAATGACGAACGCGCTTATTAAATCAATTACTTTATTTCCATTATTACGAAAAAAAAATGTTGGATATAATCGTTTGGTTAGTATCTTGAATCCGTACTTCTGATACCTTGAAGCTTTTTAACTATTTTGAGATCCGTTTAGTGCTTCAGGCGGTATTCATACCCACCGTTGGAGGCATAGCGAGTGGCTCCGGAATGTCCATGTCCGTAGCTGCTACTGCCGCCCGACGAGTAGGACGAGGAGTGTCTTCCAGCTCCATGGCCCGAACCGGCTGCATAGTGAGCCGGAGCCGAGTAGCTGGCATGGGAAACTGCTGCAGGGGCGGAATGTGCCCCACTCGATCCGTGCGAGTATCCGTGCGAGGCGGCTGGAGCCGAGTAGCTTCTGTGGGACACGGCCGGAGCGGAATAGCTGCTGTGCGAGGCGGCTGGCGCAAGGTATTGCCTGGATGGAGCGGCCACAGGTGCGGAGTAGCTAGTGTGGCTTGCGGCCGGAGCGGAATGTGCCCCACTCGAACCGTGGGAGTATCCATGCGAGGCGGCTGGAGCCGAGTAGCTTCTGTGGGACACGGCCGGAGCGGAATAGCTGCTGTGCGAGGCGGCTGGCGCAAGGTATTGCCTGGATGGAGCGGCCACAGGTGCGGAGTAGCTAGCGGAATGTGCCCCACTCGATCCGTGGGAGTATCCGTGCGAGGCGGCTGGAGCCGAGTAGCTTCTGTGGGACACGGCCGGAGCGGAATAGCTGCTGTGCGAGGCGGCTGGCGCAAGGTATTGCCTGGATGGAGCGGCCACAGGTGCGGAGTAGCTAGTGTGGCTTGCGGCCGGAGCAGAATAGCTGCTGCTGCTGCTGTGGGAGACTGCCGCTGGCGCCAGATACTGGCGCGACGGAGCCGGTGCCGGTGCAGCTTGGGATCGGGTCGCATATGTGGCTGCGGGGGCTGCGTAATGGCCAGAGGAGCTGGAGGCGGCCGTGTTGTAGGTGCTGTGGGCATTGGCCTGGGGCGGCAGGTAACTGCTGCCCAGAGGACTGGCTATGGCCATAGAGGTCACGGCTAGGAGCACAGCGGTGCAGGCCACAAAGGAGTGCTGTTAAATAACGGACGGGATTGAGTCACTGGTGGATCTGGAGATCTGCTGGATAGAATATTTACCATGATGATTCGACCGTGGTAAATGGTTGGTGGTTGGGTGCTTCCCGTGATGTAGGAAGTGGAACTGATGCCAGTGGTGGCATGAGCCGACACTTTTATAGAGGCACCGAACAAAAGGTGTGTGCGAGTACAAATCTTAAATCGACGCACAGACAAAAGAGGTGAACCGAGGCAAAAAAGAAAAGATGGATAGAAAGATAGATAGATAGAAAGATAGATAGATGCGAACTACGAGTACAAGTAGAAGCAAAACAATATTAGAACGAAACGAAACGAACAAAACGGACTGGATTGGAATGGCGCTACGACAAGAGCCGATGATTAGAGCTTCGGTGGCTAGCCATTGGATGATTACACTGTGCTACACGTTTGGGTTCTGATACATGATCTACACCAGTGGAAGCAGATATATTCAAGATTATATGTCTCCAAAATGGATATTCAATTATACATTTGTGATGTATCTACGTATCTATCCCTAAACTAATTAAAATAAATAACTAATACTTAAATAAACGGTTCCAATATCCCAATAAAAAAATAAAACAGCAAATAAATAAATAAAATACGAATACAAATACCAATAAATAAGATTTAAACAAATACAAATAAATTAATAATAATATTTACATATAATACAAGAAATCGGTCACAATATATTCCCACCGAATCGATTCGGTTGCCTGTTGATGAAGGGCTTTAACATATACATACATACATATGTACATAAGATTAAAATAATGTTTGTTACTAGTGTCTTATATGGGTATACATGGGTAATAAATCCTGTAGCATTAGGATAAATGACCAAGTAAATAAATGCAAATAAATCAGTTCTGTTACCAAAGCCCCAAAGATTGTGTTGTCCAGTGTTGATGAAGAATGGCGCGATTGGAGGATGTCGTAGAGTCTATTTATTTGAGCGTTTATTTTTAACCATGTCCATTTCGGAAGTCACCGACGCAGATGCCTCGAAAGTGTAATTAATGATGCGTTTTATGGCTGGCTGGCTGCCGAGAAGTTTGAGAGTTCGCGAGAGAGCAGCAGCAGCAGCAGCAGTAGCAGCAGAAGAGCAGACTTTGAGATTCCCCAGATCATGAACGTGAAACAAGTAATCCAATTCAATCCAATCGGATTGCTAACGGATCGCATCGGCTCACAGAAAGCCCCCATCCCATGCAGCACTGACACTGACAGCAGTGGGCCGACAGCAGCCCGCGTCTAAAAGCGACGATTGCTCACAACAAACATTAATTATAATAAACACCGTCGCATACTCGTATGTTTGCATGTATCTGGCCTGGCTTAATGGTCGCCTCTGGGACCTCGGACCTAACCCTCTCCTCCCCCATTCCTCCTCATCAGCCATCAGTTCTCGAGAGCCAAGTGTTTATATCTTTTGCGTGAGCTTATATAATTAAAACAAAAGGCTAAGAAGAGAAGAACAGCAAAGAAACAGCAAAAGGAGCGAATTAACAGCAAATACAATAAAAATATTAACCAAAAAAGAAAGCTAAATTTTTGGCAAAGCCGAAGCTTCAAATACTCTGACTGATTCATCCGAGAGGTTCAGATAATTCAATTTTATAATAATAATATAATTGGAAAGAGTTCCCTTTCTAAAGCCTCACAAATACCCATATAAATTCGATCTATAGATCTAATTTGAGGGATAATCAAGAATACATATGTGCTTCCATCTGTGTGCCATAGAGTATCCATTTAAGAGATACATATAATACTTAACAATTTTTGGCTTTCGTTGTGCGTAATGGAATAATGGTTTTGGTACTGCGATCAGTTCTCCTGTAGCATCGAAAGTGAATGGATGCTGGGTTCCCATGCCATGCTCCCATGAAGAATTGTTTTGCTTTTGCTTTTGAGGTTTGTATTAAAGAACAACGTATCGGATTACTTATGTATACTCGTATCTAGGGTCGGTCTACTCCTTGGCTTGGCTATTCTTGAGCAAGTCCTTGGCATATGCCACAAAGAGGATGTTGTGCTTGCTGGCTATGGGCTTGCGGCTGCTCTCCTCATCATGCCTCACGTGAAGGCTATCCGACTCAAGGTTAATGCTGCCAACTATCTGTCCCGGCTTGATGTAATAGTTCTGGCCCAACGCGATCGGACGGTGTTCGGTGATTAGCTGATAGATCATCGGCTCTGCCTCCTCCTCGATGATGAGCTTCGGTCTAACAGTGCTTGAAACGGCTTCTCCTGGAGCGGCTGCTGCTAGTGGATGTGGCTGACCCAGGACTGGCATCATCATCATCGTCGTCGTCAGGCAGATGGAGAGTGCCACTAGGATTGTGCCCATGGACTGCATGACTGTGTCTGTGTCTTGGGCTCTTATGTAATGTGTGTTTTTGCGTCAGCGGGCAATGCCTCAATGCGGTTCTGTTTTCGGTCAGCTGCATTCTTATATATATCCTCAGATGGGATTCTGGTCAGCATTCTGGTGCACCAGGAAGATCTTCCTCTCTCTCTCTCTCTCTCCCTCGTTCTGTGCTTCGCCTTTTGTTCGCTGTGATCTCTTTTGGGTCTTCTTCGTTTTTCCCTTTTTCAGTTTTCATTGTATTTCTTACCTTTTTGTGCGAGTATTTCATTGTCCGTTTTGGCCATAACAAGTTTTGGACATTAACCCGATTTCGCACTAACAGATACTGTTTAAATGTGATTATGTACATATATATATATACACACGCGATATGTCCATTCACAAGCCACAGCCAAAAGATGCAAATTTTCAGATGAATATACATTTGTACATATACGTATATATATTTGCTGCATACGGGTATATCCAGCCGTAGTATATGGCGGGCAAGTGCCTGACGACAGTCTCACATAGACACTCTGATTCGCTCTGTTTGCGGATTGCTCTTTGAGTTATTCGGTTCGATTTGTATAATTAATATGTTGCTCTAATGGCAAATAAATGTTTGGAAAATGTATTTATTGTATGGATATCTAATTGGTTTCTTTGAGGTCTCTATCTATGCATATTGATGTTGAACCCCAGTGGAATAAGCACGAAACGGAATAGAGAATATTATAAGCTCGTTTTCAGAAACAAAAAACTTTTATTGCATAGCAGTATTTGTAGAAATAGGGCTCGGAGTTGCAATCCTACTGTGGTTCGGTATCTCCTAAAAAAGGCATTGAAATATTCAACATCCAAGGAAAACATAAATTTGAATTGATCGCAGCATTAAGCGATCTGCCATTGGCTTTGAAGCCCTCCAGGGAAATTTGAATTTACTTATTTGCCCCATTTCGAGGGTCTATCCGTTTGCCATCTCTTTCTTGCGCTGGTCTCTCTAAGTGCCAAGAGAACGAGTTAAACAAGTGGATGGACCCTCACCACATCGGAAGACGTTAGCTTATTAGTAAATTCACCTTGCTCTAGGATGTAGGATGTGAGAGAGATTTTCGCTGCGCAGGACTCTCTGGTGGCCGCATAACTTATAGGAAAATCTGTTTGAATTGTTTTTTCTATCAAAGTATTGGTCACCGAAACTCCCGCAGCACCAGCAGAGGGAACCGAAAGCAGGAGACCAGACCTTCCCCGGTCTTATTTTGAACGAAGTTTTATTTAATACAGAGCAAAATAAGGCCTGAAAAAGAGAGCACGTTGCGTTTGCAGACCTCCTTGTATATTTTCATCATGCAGGAGACCGTAGCTTCAGCAGAACAACGGAACACAGTCGAAAGAGAGAGAGAGAGAAGGAGAGCGAACAGCAGAATTCGAGAACGGTACTCAGCCACCCAGACCGACACACGCCGAGCCGAGGCAACGAATGCGAGTCAAACCTCGAGAGAAGTCCCATTTACCCGAAAGCTGCCTTCGAACACCTGCTTGTGATCGACCAACTTTGGAAGTTAAATATGTATGTAGTATGTGTCGGATCTTAATATTATTATCAGAGTATTTTAAGATGTTCACTACTAAGTTGTTTGCAGTGTGCTCTGTCGTGTCCTTCTCTGGAATGTACAGTCTGGCAAGATATTGAGAGCGTGCGGAATTCAACTACAAACCCGACATACATATGTATGTACATCTGTCTTGTGGAGTCGAAATCAGGAGGTCTAAACGTTAAGTGTAAGCAGCATCAAAGCAGAGCCACGCGCCAGGAACAACGCTGCAAGTGACACAGGAGATCGAGCAGGACAATGGCAGCCACACCACTGTTGCCACCACCAGAGCGCAGAGAACGTAGTCGTGGAACTACTCGTTACTCGTTATGTATTCCGAATATTTGTGAGCGAAATACATATATGTACAAGACACTTTTCGGCACTTTTAATTCCTATTTGAAATTAATCGTTCTGAAGGTCACCTGTGTTTTGTTTAAGAGAAACTACGTTCTGAAAAGTTTGATTATTTGATTTCGATTTATATAAAAAAAAAGTGTTTTCATTATGATTTGGTTCGGATTCAGTGTCTAATAGACATATCCACCGTTGGTGCCGTAGGTGGTGTCGATGCCAGAGTATCCGCTCACCACGGCTGGAGCGCGGTATGTGGACACAGCTGGAGCTGTATAGGTGGACACGGCTGGTGCGGAATAGGTCTTCACCACAGCAGGTGCGGTGTAAGAGGACACAGCTGGGGCGGAATAGGTCTTCACCACAGCAGGTGCGGTGTAGGAGGTCACAGCTGGGGCGGTATAGGTCTTCGTGTAAGAAGTAACGGCTGGTGCGGAATAGGTCTTTACCACAGCTGGTGCGGTGTAAGAGGACACAGCTGGGGCGGAATAGGTCTTCACCACAGCTGGTGCGGTGTAAGAGGTCACAGCTGGGGCAGAATAGGTCTTCACCACAGCTGGTGCGGTGTAGGAGGTCACAGCTGGGGCGGTATAGGTCTTCGTGTAAGAAGTAACGGCTGGGGCCGAATAGCTCTTCACCACAGCTGGGGCGGTGTAAGAGGTCACAGCTGGGGCGGAATAGGTCTTCACCACAGCTGGTGCGGTGTAGGAGGTCACAGCTGGGGCGGTATAGGTATTGGTGTAAGAAGTAACGGCTGGGGCCGAATAGCTCTTCACCACAGCTGGGGCGCTGTAGGTCTTGGTCACCACGGGGGCGGAGTACGAGGCAGCAGCAACAGCAGCGGGCTGGGCATAGGTCTCCTCAGCGGCCGTCTCGGCGTAGGACTCGGCAGGAGCAGCGTACGACTCGCTGTTGTAGGTGGCGGCAGGAGCAGCATACGACTCGCTGTTGTAGGTGGCTGCCGGAGCAGAATACGTCTCGCTGTTGTAGGTGGCGGCAGGAGCGGCATACGACTCGCTGTTGTCGGTGGCAGCTGCGGCTTCTGCTGGAGCGGAGTAGGACTCCGAGGCAAAGGAGGCGGACTCGGCGGGAGCCGCCTGGTAGGACTCGTAGCTGGTAGAGGCGGCACCAGCGCGGGGCGGCAGGTAGGTGTTGCTCAGGTGGCTGACATCGGCCGAGGCCAGGGCCACGAGGGCGAGCGAGAGGACGGCAAAGAGTTGCTGGGGAAAGAAACGCGGAGGAGCTTCGGTTAGGGCAGGATCGGGGACGGGATGAGTGCTGGTTGGGCTTACCATGTTGCTGGGACCGAAGACGGGAGAGTACTAGCTAAATGTCACAGATCTGACGATATTTATAGGCGAAATTTTGGCCAACTTGATACACGAATGTCAAAAGGCGCTCGGTCCGAGAACCAGAACAAATGCGAGAAGTTTGTGAATACAAAATACCATAAACTATATAGCCTATACTCGTGAATACATACCTGTCCCATGGCTTCTATTTGGCATATGTATGTATAGCCGTAAATAAAAAAGAAATAATAATAATGAAACATTTCGTCTGAATTAAAATCCCATTCTCCTCCGCTGGCGATGACTCGCCAAGCTCATTAGCCGCCCATAATATTCCAAATTCTGTCCGAATTCTGTAGCTCTTTTCTTTGCCTTTTCTTTTATGGGTTCTTTCTGCTTCGTTCAGATGGGTGGCAAAGGCGAGACGGGAGACGCGGCGAGACAACGAAGAAATTGTATAACTCGTTACTGGCGACGAGTCGCAAGTCCCCCCGCCCCATTCATAAGTCGGCTTCCGTCACTTACTCATCTCGGGGCCATCCAACCATCCATCAAAGCGAAAGCAAAAGCCCAGAATATTGAACGGTCGAGCAATTTATCATTTTTAGGGAATTACCTTTGTGGGAATATCTTTTGAAAGGCTTGCAAAAGTATAAAACATGCTTAAATCCATTTTTTACTTACCGTTGATCCATTTTTCCCTGGCTTCCAATCCTGCAGCATTTTGATATTGTAGCAGCGGCGGAGGAGGACTCTCAACTGTCTCTGTGTGGAAAGATCGGGCAAGTCCAACCCCTTCTCTGTAAGGAGAACCCCAGATATAGCCAACCACACTAATCCCATAGTAACAGGTTTTTTAGTACATCATTTTAATTAATGCATTAAAAATAATTAACTTAACAAATATAATCTCTTGTCTTTTTTACAAGATTGAGAATCAAAAGCCATCTTGCTTTTAAAGGAGAATAGTGAACAAATATCAAAGCGACGCGACTGGATCCTACTAGAGCGCAGAGAACGGAACTAGTTAAATCATGAGACTACTCGTTACTCGTTATATATTCCGAATAGTAAGATGAGTATCGCTCATTTGAAAATAGTTTGCAGCGAACTGGGGGCCTATTTGGTAAGTATTGTTAGCGTATCAATTCAATCCAGTTCTTCAAATGAAATTTTTCGTAAAAGAATAATGTCTTTCTTTTTTATTGGAAAACAGGTTGTAAAAAAAAAGAATTGTATAACTGTGTATGATAAAACTAATTGGTGCTAGAAATTGGCTACGTAACAATAAGTTCTGATGAAACGATTAGCGATTAGCGACGATCCACAACTCGATGCGAGTATGGACATCTGCTGGGGTCCGTTCACAAGCATCTCAATGCTTCTCGTAGACGTAGCCACCATTGGCAGCGTAGTCGGTGCCGATCTCATTCGTGGTCGTGGAGGTCGTCACCACAGGAGCCTGGGCCTGGACGATTTCAGTCTGATGGACGATGGGTGCTGGTGCAAAGGACACCTGCTGCTGCTGCTGCACTGCAGAAGGAGTGTAGCTGTTGTATGTGGGCCCTTGTGGCGTATACTGAACAATTGGCTGGGACTGGGCCTGGACAGGCGCTGGTGCTGGTGGTGCGGGTACAAACGATTGCTGGTACTGAACCGGAGCTGGAGCCGAGTAAGTGGCGGTTGTCTGCTGGACAATTGGAGCTGGTGCTGGGGCAGCAACAGGAGCCTGGTAGTTGTAGCCACTATATTGCTGCTGAGGTTGAGGCTGATGTTGGACTGGAGCACTGATGCTAACGGTCTGCTGAACTGGTTCAGGGATCGAGATCGCAGGAGTGTAAGTTTGCTGAATCACAGGAGCAGGAGCAGCCGCAGGAGCAGTGTATTTTTGTTCCACAGGTGCGGGAGCAGAATAGGTCTGTTGAACGACTGGCGCTGGAGCAGTGAAAGTCTGTTGGACAACAGGTGCGGGTGCGCTGTACGTCTGTTCTTGAACCACAGGTGCCGGTGCCGAATAGGTTTGTTGCACCACCGGAGCGGGAGCAGTGTAAGTCTGCTGGACAACAGGTGCGGGTGCGCTGTACGTCTGTTCTTGAACCACAGGTGCGGGGGCAGAATAGGTCTGTTGCACCACCGGAGCGGGAGCAGTGTAAGTCTGCTGGACAACAGGAGCGGGTGCGCTGTACGTTTGTTCTTGAACCACAGGTGCGAGAGCCGAGTAGGTTTGTTGCACCACCGGAGCGGGAGCAGTGTAAGTCTGCTGGACAACAGGAGCGGGTGCGCTGTACGTCTGTTCTTGAACTACAGGTGCGGGAGCCGAGTAGGTTTGTTGCACCACCGGAGCGGGAGCAGTGTAAGTCTGCTGGACAACAGGAGCGGGTGCGCTGTACGTCTGTTCTTGGACAACAGGGGCGGGGGCAGAATAGGTCTGTTGAACGACTGGCGCTGGAGCATTGAAAGTCTGCTGGACAACAGGTGCGGGTGCAGGATATGAATAGGTCTGTTCTTGGACCACAGGTGCGGGAGCAGAATAGGTCTGTTGGACAACAGGTGCGGGTGCGCTGTACGTCTGCTCTTGGACAACAGGAGCGGGGGCAGAATAGGTCTGTTGAACGACTGGCGCTGGAGCAGTGTAAGTCTGTTGGACAACAGGAGCGGGTGCGCTGTACGTCTGTTCCTGGACCACAGGTGCGGGAGCCGAGTAGGTTTGTTGCACCACCGGAGCGGGAGCAGCCACTACAGGCTCGGGGGCATTGTAAGTAGTTTGCTGCACCGTCGTCTCCACAACTGGCTCTGGAGCGGGCAGGAACTGCTGGACATTTGCCGCTGGTGGCAGATAGGCGTTGTGAACCGTGGTTTGGGTGGCGACAATCGGCTTGGGTGCCTCATAGATCACTTGAGGAGCTGGGGCAGAGGCCTGCTCTTGAACGGGAGCCTGAGCGGGAATCGAGGTTTGAACTTGAACAGGAGCGGTAGACTGGTATTGTCCGCCAGACTGGATGGAGAAGCTGGCCAGTGGGATGGATGGCTGAATGGACTCCACCTGGGGGAATGATTGGGCTTGGGCTTGTGCCTGGGTCTGGGCCTGGTACTGGGGCTGAGGCTGGGCGATCTGCTGGTAGGTCTGGCTGGCGGAGACCTCCTTCTGCGGCAGAGGGGGAAGGTAGTTCCGATTCGATTTCAGCAGATGACTGACATCCGGACGGGCCTGCACGAGGACCAGACTGCAGGCAGCCAGAACGATAAAGGCAAAGGGTTTCTAAAGAGAAGAAACCATAGAAAAAAATACACCGAGGATTAGCACATGTCACAAGAAAAAAATCCAGATATCACAGAAATGTGAATGGTGGATGAGCTGATGGTGATGGTGACTTACCATCTTTACTTAGGGTCACAAAGGCACGAGGTACACCAAACGAACGAGACCGATAAACTGATGCCTGTCTCAGAGCACCATCGAGCATTTATAGTTAAAAGCGCTTGTCCAGCTCCGCAGAGGTCTGGGCTCCTCTTAATTGGTTCGGTCCGCTCATGCAGATGCCAGATGGAAGGTGGAAGATGGAAGATGGTGGAAGGTGGTGGAAGATGACAGCTGGTAACGCGGTGTAAGGTCAAGGGGGGCACACGCGGCATGCTAATGCAGACGACCAATAATAAAATCATGCAAAACTCATTTCATTTTGGTGCTGATTAATAAATGACCAAAACGCACGACGCTGCCATTCCAACAATGTCACAATGGCCTAGCCCAAGCCAAAAAGCCCGGACAACAGAGATGCAGAGCCTAATCCCAACTTGATAACACAGCACGGCAAAGCGAAGGCGGAAAACGAGATGCCAAAGCTGCTGTGCGACTGTGCAAAAATTGTTTAAATATTTATCAGCCGCATGTTGCATGGACTATCCCGACGACCGATCTGTTCATTTGCTTGTCCAACTGGGCAATTGACACCTTCGATGGATGCATAAGTGCATTGACTTGCAGATACACATGGGTGGTATAGATTTGCATTGCTTGTAGGCAAAAGTAGTAACTAGAGTAGGCAATACGACGAGTAGTTGTGGCGTAAGATAGAAAACACAGAAGTGCAGAAGAAATGGTTCCATTGGTGCAAAGATCTACAAGATTGGATTGTTTTTCAAACAGATGTGAGTAAGTTATAAATATAAATAATAACTATATGAACCATAGACATGGGGTACAACCAAAGACAATATAAATAGTAAGGTGAGTAATGCCCATACATTTTTTTGGCACACGATTTGTTGGTATGCCAAGGGCTATGATATGTTGAGAATAGGATTTATTTTTTCATGCTATATCTAAGCGTTTCAAGTTTCAACTTATTTTTATTGCGCTCGTCACTTTAATGTATCACAATTTTTATAAAATTGCTTGGATACTTGGATATGATAAGTTAAGAATAGTCTATAAAATCCTATATTATGGGATTTTGGTAATGGAAATAGTGACAATTTTTCAATATGCGAATAAATCTAAAAACGTTGGAAGGTTTACAAAAGATTGGATTGAAAAGATTTCGAAGAAGACTTGAAGAAACATAAGTAGCTATGTACTTACTTATGTATATATATTAGGAAAAAGACCACTCTTCTTCATAGTCCTGTATATTGGATTGAAAAGATTTGCGTAAGAAGTAGAATATTTCAAAGACGACTTGAAGAAACATAAGTAGCTATGTACTTATGTATATATATTAGGAGAAAGACCACCCTTCTTCATAGTATTATATGCATATTTATCTATTGTACTGGAAGTAAACTTTCCCGTTGCAGAAATATCTCCCTCGACTGCAGACATGTGCGTGTGCCCAACCTTCGGACATTTGCAACGGCCCATAAGTTGACTTGGAGGCCTCCGATTGTTTGTAGTAGATCCGATTATGATCTTCGTTTTGATTTTGTATGCATGCGTTTCGTAGGCGTGTCTTATAGATTATAGATAAGATCGCTAAGCAGCGGCGGCCCCCAGACAAAGTCCAAGACGAGCCCGAAAATTGAATCATTGTAATGATAATACTGTTTCGGCGATTATCCGAGATAACCAAAGCAGATACTTCTGCACCTGGCGGCCTAAAACACGCACCACGCGCCACAAAAATGAAGTTAAAAATGAAAAAAAAAAGAAAGAAAACAAAGCCAAAGACAAACGAAAATGTCAAGTTGAGGGCCTCTGCCAACCCCGTGTACAGTTTGGCTTAATTATGACAAATAGCTGTGCGAACAGCCTCCATCTTCATCTTCATATTCATCTGCATCTCCATCTCCATCTCCATCTGCATCTCCCCATCAGAGATCCCATCTGTCCGCTGGCATGGTAACTCTTTTGTGGACAAATTAAAATCAAGCTCTATAAATATTCAAAAATGAAAAGAAGAAAAAAAATTGCAACAATCTTATGAATTGAATTGAATAACTAAACAATGGAACTGAAAAATAGTAGAAAAATACATATACGATGCCACACCAACATGATTTGCATAAAAACAACGAATGGCCAAAATGGTTAAGAGCTGCAAAACGATCCAATCTCTGGAAGACGAAACCAGAAACCCGAAATCCAAAACCGAAACTGGAGAATCGCTCATGGGATCGGGAGTCGGTGGGTGGAAATGCGGCAGACAGACGCTTATTTTGAAGCCAGTTTTTAAACGATTCCCCCCTTTTTGGTAGTCTCTTGTAAATCCATAAAATAGAGATCATAAAACTAAGTAAAATCTTGCACAAAAACAAAAATTGTATACACCAAATAAATAATTCAGTGGAAACATCAAGAAAAAGATGAATAGGAATTAATAAAGTCGCTGTTGTACCTAAAACGAATCTGTTGATTACAATTTATACGATCTTTGAAGAGGAAAGCCCATAAAGGGAATATGAATACATTAAAAATCCATATACATATACATACATACACGTTCGATCGAATTGAAGATACATTTCCATTCTTTAAGTACTATGGAAAGGGTATTATTCTAGATATATACCACCAAATAATTATTATAATAATTCATTTTTGTGGTTGCAGGTGCGCAAAGTCACCAAATCGCGGTTTGTATACCCGGTACTCCAAGAGTAGAGGGGTATTTCAGATTTCTGCTGATAGTAGAAATGTGTAACACCCAGATTGAATCTTTTCCGACCCCATTAAGTACCTTTGTATATTCGTAATCAGTATCAATAGCACAGTCGATATAGCCATGTCTGTCTGTCCGTCGGTCCGTCTGTAAGTCTATCCGTCTTCATGAGCGCCTAGATCTCAGAGACTATAAAAAGTAGAGCCGCGGCCTTTTTCGCGTCTCAAAGCGTTCCCCCCCGTTTTATATATGTACATATATACCAGTTCCCAGATTCCAGATTCCAGCACATGTGCCGCCTGGACTAAGTATGGTGTCATGGTGGTGTATGGTGTATGGTGGTGAGTCTCTAGTTTCGTGTTAGCTGATCATAATATAGACATCGACTTAATATTTAAGTAAATTTTAGTTTATAAAACAAAAATCGGGCATCATTTACCGTGTGTAACGACGAAGACCCCCTTCTCTAACGGTGACATATATGACAATATTGTTGCGAATCGACAAACTGTTTGCCGTATCGTTATTCCGGACAATTATTCTTCCAATGCGAAACACGAGGCGGTCAAGGTTCAGTCCATGGATGTCGGCATATGCTTGCTTCAATTCTCGCATCGGTTTCTCTTCGAAATATTGAACATGCGTTGAAGGTTTGCCCGGAGAGCGCAATTTTAGATTAATTCGTTTCATATCAGATCACAATTTTTGAAGCTGTTTCTCCCAGTTATACTTATACTATACTGATACAGTTATACAACCTGACTGATAGATAGCATCTGGTGTACTTCGACTAGAAGTGGATAAGGATAGGGCATTGGAGTATTCAGCAAGCAATACCTGAGGACAGGGCATTGATGGGATTTCATTCAGTCTCTCTTTCTCTCTCTCTTTCTTGTTCCTTACATACTTTTATACGCATCTGGTTATGAATGAGTGGACTGTATAATTATACCCGGTACTCGAAGAGTATAGGGGTATATTCGATTTGTGGTGACAGTGGATGTGTGTAACGCCCAGAAGGAAGCGTTTCCGACCCCATAAAGTATATATAATTTTGATCAGCATCAATAGCCGAGTCGATATAGCCATGTCTGTCTGTAGTGATGTAGATGTAGAAATGTAGTGATTACTTCCAAAAGGTTCGACTTCATTTTTTAATATATATTTTTTTATATTTTTAAATTTAATTATTTTTTTTTTTTGCGAACATATAACAATTTACATGAATCGTATATGTACTGTATAATTAGGATACATATGTATGCAGATAAGAAACTTCAAGAAATGGCTATATCTATGCTACTTTGAATGAAAGTTTATGCTAATAGTTAGGTATTTTCTTTGTTATTTCTCATTCCAAAGTATCGCTTCAAGATCCTAGAGTTTATTATATCCCTAAACAAAGGTGTAAGCACCTTCCACCTACTCATCTCCTTTTGGCAAGACTTTTATCGTCTCAGAGCCAATGAATTATGTATGCCATTGACGTATGATTTTGCGATACAAACATGTTTCCATTCACATGGGGTGTGCGAGTTACGAGAATATGTATCATCTAAAGCGACATAGTGTCTATCGTTTATGGATGGCTGTCAGCGTCAAAGAGCCCTATTAGCATAAAGACAAACATGTTGTCTGTCTCGCTTTTATGCCCATAAACAAAACAAATAAAGAAACAAACACTAAAAACTTGTTTTTTTTTGCTGTTGATACAAAAAAATTGATAATAATTTATAATGAACTCGTATTTGCCTCGAGCCGATTCGAATGGGCCTATAAAACCATCGTAACTCACTTGGCCCGCTGATAGACATAGCCACCATTCGCCCCATAGATGGTGTCGCTGCTTTTCGGTGACTCGGTGCTGGGCTGTGATTCCACAGGTTGTGGCTGTGGCTGCGGCTCTTTCTCCGTCTCTGCGACATCCTCTTCGATGGTCTTCTCCGGCTCGTCAGCGAATGCCTGCGGTCCCGGTCCCCCAAAGCCGGGTCCGAAATGCTGAAACGGATTGGTGCCCTGTGGCTGTGGGCCACCGAATCCGGGTGGCACATTGAAACCTGCGTGGCTTTGTTGGAAAGGTGACTGAGATCCAGGAATGGGCAGACCTTGGTTGGTCAGATAGTCCGGTGGGAATGGTCCACCACTCTGTTGAGGGAAAGGACTACCCTGTCCTGGGAAAGGTCCTCCCTGTCCTGGGAAAGGACCTCCTTGTCCTAGGAAATTACCCCCCTGTTCTGGGAAAGGACCTCCCTGTCCTGGAAAAGGAAATCCTTGACCTGGGAATGCACCTTCCTGTCCTGGAAATGGTCCTCCCTGTCCTGGGAAAGAACCTCCCTGTCCTGGGAAAGGACCTCCCTGTCCTGGGAAAGGACCACCCTGTCCCGCGAATGGATTTCCCTGTCCTGGGAATGGACCTCCCTGTCCTGCAAATGCACTTCCCTGTCCTGCGAATGGACTTCCCTGTCCTAGAAATGGGCTACCTTGTCCTGGGAATGGAGCACCTTGTGGAGGGAATTGACCCCCCTGCGGTTGAAACGGAGAACCCTGTGGCGGCTGCTGTATGGCCGCATTCGGTGGACCGCTTCCAAACGGATTTCGATTGGGATCGACGGGTCCTTGGGGTGTCTGAGGTCCACCAAATCCAAAGTAGGGCGGATAGATGGGCAGCGGGAAGTTGGGCGGCTGGGCCGGCGGCGGCGGCACATTGTTTCCCGTGGGCACCGCATACCCCGGAGGCAGAGGCAGACCGCCACTCGGATAGAAGCCATTGCCGTCATTAGAATGTCCCTCTGGATCGTGTTCGTGTTCTTCATGCTCCCGATGAAGGAGGAGAGCCATCTCCTGATTATCTACAGACTGTTGGGACGCCTCCTCTTCTGGCGTGGGGGGAATGTAGTCCTTGGGCAGATGACTCACATCGCTGCACACCAGCGGCAGGAGTGGCAGAGCCAGGAATAGGGGCCACAGTTGCATCTTGGGCTCAACTTCGACCTTCAACTTCGACGGGGATTATGCGGCCTCGGCCCGCGCACTGACCACTCTTATAAGACTTTTTTGGCACTGCCGTCTCGAGGCTTACATAAACTGCTCTCCATCTCCATCTCGCTGGGGCCGTTCCGGCTTCGTCTTCGTCTACGTCTACGGCTTCGGTTCATTTCACTTTCCATTTCGCGAACGGAAATTGCTTTGCATCACAATAAAGGTTCCATAAATAGTCTCGCAGATCTGGCCCCAGGGTGATGGGGGATAGTGCTGGACAGCTACTGCTCCATGGGACTAGACTGAACTATAAAAATTAATTAGGCAGGCAGACTTTACACACAGAAAATAATATCATTCAGCCATCGAATGTCCAAAGCAATTTTGCATAAAGCGCTGGAAAGATGGAATACAAAAGAAATCATTTCTCTGGAGTTGAAAGAAAGCCATATTTTGGTTGGATTTTTAAGCAGAAAATACATGAAGGAATAACAAAAGCTCTTTAGGAAACAAATAGGGCCTTAATTTCTTTAAGGACATTTACAATATTATTTCTGATCAAAACTAAAATAGAAACATAAGCTTTATGAAAAGAATGCCAGTTTTCGGAACTCTACAGAGAGTAAAGCTTCACTCTGGTGCTTCAGGAGTACCGTTGTAGTTGCTGTTGAACTCTTATCCTATATAAAGCTCCAATAAAACCAAATAAACTTTTCCACAAAGCTCGCTGCTGACCCTTTCAAGCTACTGAAAGCACCTAAGCTTTTATGCTTCGCATCAGAGCATCAGCTTTAAATAGGCGCCAAAATCAACCTCATAAAAGCTTGCCAGTTCAAAGCACTAAAGCTAAAGCCGATCAACTTAAAGCTTAATAGCATAACAAAGCGTAGCTTTAACGAGCCTAAGCGCTGTGGAAACCCCCCAAAAAAAAACCGTCTAACGATTTTCAAACTCTTAAATCATTTGTTTTAGTTTTCGTTTAAGTTTTTGTTTAAAAAACTTTATCGTTTACTTTGTTAAAGAAAAAAATGTAAAATAGAAATTCACACAAAGAAGAGAGTTATTTACATTGGATCAGTTTTTCAGCTTCTTACTTCCTGTAGACATAGCCGCCGTTGGACGCGTACTGGGTGCCCACATCCTGGGAGTAGCTCACAGAGGGAGCAGAGTACGACTGCTGCTGGTAGGCCGGAGCGGAGTAAGTCTGCTGGACAGCTGGGGCAGAGTAGCTGACGGACGGGGCCGAGTAGCTGACCGATGGAGCGGAGTATGTCTGCTGGACAGCTGGGGCCGAGTAGCTAACGGACGGGGCCGAGTAGCTCACGGACGGTGCCGAATAGCTGACCGATGGAGCGGAGTATGTCTGCTGGTAGGCTGGAGCGGAATACGTCTGCTGGACAGCTGGGGCCGAATAGCTCACGGCAGGAGCCGAGTAGGTCCTCTGGACAGCTGGAGCGGAATAGCTCTGCTGAACGGGGGGCAGATACTCGTTGCTGGGGGCGACATAAGTCTGCTGCTGGATGGCTGGTGCGGAATAGGTCTGCTGCTGGATGGCTGGTGCGGCATAGGTCTGCTGGATGGCCGGTGCGGAATAGCTCACAGATGGAGCCGCGTACGAGTTCTGGACTGGTGGCAGGTACTCGTTGCTGGGGGGCAGGTACTTGGTCAGGTGGCTGACATCGGCGGCGGCGCAGGCGAACAGGGCGAACACAATGAGGAGTTTCTGCAAGAAGGATGAGGAGGAGGGACACACATTACACACAAACACACATTACACCAAAGCACTTGGAAAAAATAGAAAACGAGTACAAAATATTGCCAGGGACAACAATAGTTTATTTGTGGACCAAGAGCAGGCACTGACCATGTTGGATGTGGCTGAGAGTAACTGACGAGACAACGACTGTGCTGGACGAGCTTGAGGCTGAGACTGATGCCGGTCCCTAGAGCGGTCTGGCAATTTATAGTCGAGGCAGAAGAGTCGATGAAAAGCCTCTGCCCAGACCAGTGGTAGGTAGACTTGCAGCAGCCCAAGAAGCGAAGCGGCAGCAGAAGACGATACATATAAATTTAAAGGCGAACCAGCAGCTGTCAGGAACGAGATTAAGGTATTGTGGCAACAAAAAAAAAACGAGTGAAATATAAATTCAATTTAACATAAAAAAAAGTCGCACACGCGTAAACGAGTTTAACTCATTTACAAAATATTTTTCCGCAACGGGTTTCAGCACGGGCAATGGATCGGGCATCAGGCATCAGGCATTGGGCCATCAGGGAAAGGGAAACGGGAACGGGCTCTTATGGACTACTTTGGGACATCTACAGGTAGATCTTCAATCAAGCCGATTAGCAGGCCCCATGGGCGGAGGGGACCCCGCCCGCACCTGATGAGCTTTGTTTTTGTATATTTGCTGCGCCGGTTTGTGGGTTCAACTAATTAACATCCAATTTAACACTTTATGGGTATATGAAACCCCAAACCTTTGGGGCCATGTGCGGTTCACCGCAGAAATGGGAGGCTACCATTCCGAAGCGGCATGAACCCCAGCGGAAAGATCCATTCCATTCCGTATGGCCTTGCCTGACAGCCAGCCAGTCAGATTGATTGCACCAAAAGAACGAGCCGCTTGTAACCCAGACTGGGACCCGCTCTGAGCGAACACTTTCTAAAAACCCATCAAGAAGACGCTCCCATCCCATCCGAACCGTTCCGTTCCGATCCGCTACGATCCGATGCGATCCGTGGATGGCCTTGAGAATGCCTTAGAGTTACGAGCGGAATGGCGAGCTTTACATAATAATCATGAGCCATACCCGGCTTCGGCTTCAGTCGGGGGCAGCCATCCAGCCATCCAGCCAGCGGGGCAGTCGGGCAGATCAACTTTTACTTTGGCCACCAATGCAGATCTCTGGTTTTGTGTGCCCATGAACTTGAAATGAACACTCAAAACCATGTTGCTACGGTGTGGAAAGGAAGGGTATGGAGGAGGAGAGAGGAGAGGTTGGGAAGTTGGGAGGCATAACAGCATGTTGCACGGCTTTTTGGATTGGTGGTAACTGTAGAATCACGATGATCAGGTTAATGATGAGATCACAGTCACAGGGAAGGGCAGGCAGAGAGGGTGATGGTGGGGGTGAGGGGAACTGTGTTCTGTGAGAAATGTGATCTGCTAACCATATCAGATTTCGAAATAAAGATCATGGCGGGAATCCTGTTTAGCGATCACGAACACTAATGATTGAGTAACTGTTGTTTTTTCGTCAGGAAATGGAAATGTATTTTACAAGTGCGAGAACTGCTAACAGGAATAAGGGATTGTTTTACAGTTGCATTTTCAACAGATGAATCATTTGTGAATATTTTTGGAGTACATTGAAAGGCGACACCTCCTAGAGATTGTTTGTATAATACAAGTTGTCGTAATATCTCTCTGTTATTCAAAAAAGTTTTGGGTCTTTGTCCGATATTTTACTCATATCGGCTAGAGAGAGCAAAGCGAGTGAGCCAGGGGCTAGCGCACGAGCGAAATTATCATGGTACCAAAATGGTACTAAAATTAATGAGCATCGAGACATTATAGATAAATATGGATCAGATTTAGCGATCTGTAAGCAAGGATCGGTTCTTATTTCTATTGCCCATGGAGTTATCAATGAGTCGGCAGGATTTCGTATATATCTCCTAGATCTACATATATATGCATGTATTCCCACTGATCCATCCGAATCACACAGTGACTACAAATCCCACAACAAGTACTAGCCAAGAATCGATTCGGCCACATGTTGATGATGAGAATATTTATTTATTTTGGATCACTTAGAGACGAGACTAAAGACTAAAACCTAGTAGACATAACCGCCGTTGGTTGCATACTGAGTGTCATGACCAGTCGAGTAGGAAGCAGAGGAGGAGTATGCGGAGGAGGAGGAGGAAGCAACGGATGAATAGGTGGCTCCCAGCAGATGAGCGGGCGTGACCGTGTTGGCACCAATTACCACGGGCACATGGGTCTCGGCATTGAACTCCTCGATGCCGTTCGACACGGGCTCCTGGTACAATTGGCCGGGTGTGGGCTCTACCTCGCCGTAACCGCTTACGGCCTGCTCACGGAATGGAGCCACAAGCTGTTTGCCGATCACAGCCTGACCCTGGGCATTGGCAAATACGACGGACTCACGGAGTGGAGCCACAAGCTGTTTGCTGATCACAGCCTGGCCCTGGACGTAGGCGGGAATCGGATCAGCTCGCTGATAGCTACCGGCATTCGAGGCAGCCACTGAGGAGCCAAATCTGGTGGCAACGGCAGCAGGGGCCGGCACCGCCTTTGCCAGAGTCTGGGTGTAGCTGTACTGGACAGCGGGAGTAGCCTGGACAGCAGCCACTGTGTGGACCGCAGCAGAGGTCTTCAGATGAGCGGGAGTGTATTCAGCGGGCTGGTAGGAGCTCTCATCACTTCCGGGAACAACTACACCAGCTGCAGGAGCCACCAGAGCAACCTTCAACTGAGCGGGAGTGTATTCAGCGGGCTGGTAGGAGCTCTCATCACTTCCGGGCACCACTTCAGCAGCACTAGAAGATTCCACGTGAGCGGAGACTACTTTCAGATGGGCGGGAGTGTATTCAGCGGGCTGGTAGGAGCTCTCATCACTTCCGGGAGCAACTACAGCAGCTGCAGGAGCCACCAGAGCAACCTTCAACTGAGCGGGAGTATATTCAGCGGGCTGGTAGGAGCTCGAATCTCCACCAGGAATGATGGTCTGCTCTCCAGCTTCCGTCTGCTCCTGGACATACTTGTAGTGAGCCTCACGATCTGCCTCTGGAATGAACTGCTCGGGAGTGTAGGTGTCAGCTCCGATGCTGGGGATTGCCTGGGCAACAGAGGATTCCACCTGAGCTGATGCAACCTTCAAGTGAGCGGGAGTATATTCAGCGGGCTGGTAGGAGCTCTCATCATTTCCGGGCACCACTTCAGCAGCACTAGAAGATTCCACGTAGGCGGAGGCTACCTTCAAATGGGCGGGAGTGTATTCAGCGGGCTGGTAGGAGCTGGAATCTCCACCAGGAATGATGGTCTGCTCTCCAGCTTCCGTCTGCTCCTGGACATACTTGTAATGAGCCTCACGATCTGCCTCTGGAATGAACTGCTCGGGGGTATAGGTGTCAGCTCCGATGCTGGGGATTGCCTGGGCAACAGAGGATTCCACCTGAGCTGATGCAACCTTCAAGTGAGCGGGAGTATATTCAGCGGGCTGGTAGGAGCTCTCATCACTTCCGGGCACCACTTCAGCAGCACTAGAAGATTCCACGTGGGCGGAGGCTACCTTCAAATGGGCGGGAGTGTATTCAGCGGGCTGGTAGGAGCTGGAATCTCCACCAGGAATGATGGTCTGCTCTCCAGCTTCCGTCTGCTCCTGGACATACTTGTAGTGAGCCTCACGATCTGCCTCTGGAATGAACTGCTCGGGAGTGTAGGTGTCAGCTCCGATGCTGGGCGGAACAGCCTCGGATTCAGTGTTCTCAGAGGACAACAGATGAGCGGGGGTATAGCTGCTGGAATCGCCTCCAAGAACAAGTTGAGAAGCGGATGATTCTACTTTCAGATGAGCGGGCGTGTACTCCGCGGGCTGGTAGGAGCTCGAATCTCCACCAGGAAGCACTGCAGCATCGGAGGATTGAGCCTCAGTGGAGGCCACCCTCAGATGGGCAGGGATCAGCTCTTCAGGCTGATAGCTGCTTGAATCGCCTCCCGGCACCACCGAAGCAGAGTAAGATGAGGAGGAGGATGAGGTCGAGGTCGAGGTCAGTCCATAGGCGCCATCTGCAGAGAGACCGAGCTTGAGGTGGCTGACATCAGCCGCCACGAGGGTCACGAAAGTCAGAGCAATGACGTATGATATTTGCTGAAAGAAAGAAAGAAAGTGAGAGGAATATAGGAGATGGATTGCGAATTCGAATTGAAATTGGAGTTGGGGGCAAGAAAAGATCCGCGGTGGTTCCCCCTACAACCGAAACTTACCATGTTTGGTCTGAATCTGTTAATATCGAGAGGGGCGTTTCAGGTTTTTATACCCCACACAAAAGATTAGGGCCTATGCTAATTGGAGTTTTGTTTTGGTTTCCTTTCCATACGATTCTAACATCATTTTGTGTCTGTCTTCCTATATTTTAGTTTTCTCGCTTGATTTTTATTTAACTCTTTGGTGAATTTGCATAGCTAACATAACAAAAGATGAGATGTGATCTTATCCGTCCCCCTGCGTTTTTTCAATCCAGTCGAATCCCACCGCGACTTGATTAGAACCTCGCCATCTGCGTTTGGCCTTTCCATCAATTAAACATCGGTCCGTCTACCTCCAGCTCTACCCCTCGCTCTCCCCCTCCGTCGCTCGGTCTATAGATAGTGGCTCTCTAATAAGTTGCTAAATGGAGTCACTGATTAGCGCCTGGCAAGTTCAGCCGGGTGTCATAATCGGCTTGCAACGGCAACGTCAACGGCAACGGCAACCAGTTCCACGCACTCGCCCCACAAGTCTGTCAATGTGTGTCCGCTAATTGGGCTCCAAGACATCAATCGATGGATACTTAAACGCACATTGATGTTGGTTATTAGTCGATGCTCAATCAAAATATAGTTTCCACTCGTCTTTCTGTCTTTATTTTTGATCTTCTAATTATGCAATTAATTGTCCGGAATGGACTTGTTTGATACCCCTTTTGAAGATCGTTTGAGGGATGTACTCGTTACAGATTTGTAGTAGAGATTGTCATAAAAGTGACGGCTCTTAGCAAAACTTATCCCCTACCGATATCAGTTGATCAGCTTTCATCATTAATCATTTCTCAAGGGGTATTTTCATAGGTGATTTAATTCTCAATATTCTCGGCTAGATATCGGATATCGGTCTAGCATTATTAACGATCGTTGAACTGGGCGGCGACAACGTTCAAAACTCGTTTATGACCAAAATCTGATTTGTTTTTTTATTGACTTGTTTTGGTCTCCAGATTCCATCATTAAAATTTGGTTATATTTTTTATTATATAAAGAAATTTGTATAACTAAAGTTTTGGAATTATTAACCCATTAGGGGCCAATATGTATTTAAATACCCATACAAATTATGAAACACGAATTGTGTCGTCGATTTGTTTAAATATATCTGAAATAAAGAAAGATTTCTTAAATAAGGAAGAAGATGGATCTATACGGTGAATGTTAAAACTCTATTACCTAAGAAACAGCTTAAAAATATTATATTACGAGATGAATATCAAAGTATCCATAACATTGATTGAACTTGGAATTCCCCATTTCTTTTGATTTTATTTCCTTAAATATTCTATTCATATGCGACTATTTGTGTTTATATTTTGATAAGTCCATCGATTCCCGTCCATCGATTCCCGCCTCTTTCCATGACGTCAAGCTCCACTATTACCTCATAAATATGCAATTTGATGTGTATTTTTAGCCCCCGCCCCAATCAACATTCGCATGCAAATCCATGGTTCTAGCAACAGTTTTTGGGAGGGGACAGTACAGTGTCTGGTCCCAGAGAGATTTCAGTCTGTCTGAATCACTGTGAGTGGCAGAGGTTCTTCAGTGGGATAACCAAAACTGGTTTCTGGTTTCAGCGTGAACTTTTGGAACTGACTGCCTGCAAAAAATCAGAGTGCTAATGCTTTCGTGTCTCGGGCCTTAATTACATTATGAAAATTTATGCTTTAGGTTGTGTAATTAAAAAAAAAAATAACACAATCAAATAGAATTCAGGCACTTCCAGTTTCATCTTCTGGGAGGGATATGCGGAATTTATTAGCCTTGTGTAAAATAAATTTAAGAGTCTGTCCGCCAAGAAATCAGGTTGGACCACAAAAGATTTATAATTTTGGTTCGATCAGAAATACATACTTTTTTTTTGGTTTGTCTTTCCCTGTTATTATCAAACAATAGATCAAGCTTATATAGATGTGTATAGTCGTATGATTAAATTGAATATACATTCGTCAGTCAAACTTGTTGCTGATTTAATAAAGTGGCGGATGGATGGCAGAACAGAACTTAGGCAGAGATTCTATCAATTATATTTGCTTACAGTGCGGTTTCAAAAGGAGAATCTCGAATATGCTGAGGTGTTTACTATATTATGTGGGGATTTGTTATCTGTAAATGCATCAGAGAATGGATATTTTGGATAGACTTGTATGATCTGTGGCAGTGTGGCAGTGTGGCAGTGGTGGCAGAGGCGGACCCAAATTTGTCTCTTTGTTGTCTGTTTGGCAGGGCCAAATGTTTGCTTGAGGTCGCTTTTTAGATGGGCCTCGACAGCGACCATAAAGACAATTGCTGTACAAGCGACAAGCGCGATAAATTGTTTGGGCCAACAACAGGAGCTTCAGGCACATCTCCAGATGCTCGCTCGAACAGCTCCAACCATGTGCAAAATTAGTTTTAGAGGCTGGGCCTTGTCTGGCCTCAGTTTCAGGCACATGTGTACCAGTGTACACAGTGCATGTTGGTATGCAATGGACCAACTATTTGCCAAGTATTTTGGCCACGTCTTGGCCTGAAGCGGCCTGAACCAAACCAAACCGTACCGAACCACCGATGATTGTTTGCCTCTGGCCGCCAGACGCCAACCGCCAGCCGACAGCCAACAGCCGGCAGCGATCGTTAAAAGAAAAACCAAAAACGAAATATAAATAAGACAAGTACGGCGATGAGCTCTTAAATAACATTTGTCAAATTGCAGTAGTGTCTGTTTAACATTTTCGCAAAAATCTTTCAAAAGTGATGTAGACACGCTGCTGCCTCAGTGGCTGGCGCTGTTTTGCAACGTCTGAGACGAGTGACAACTTCCCGTCGGCGGCTTCGGCTTCTGCCTTGAAGAGTGGTGGGTGTGGACCGACCGACCGACCGATCGACCGACCGATCGACCGACAGCCGGAGAACCACGAAGCCAGCCAAGAAGACAGTCGTGACGATCGTAGTCCGATGGTGGGGCTTAAGCACTCATGTTTACAGCGATCGATTGATTGCATCCACACTTCTTCAACACCTTCTTCATTCATTGGATTACCTCATAAAATAAATATTAGATTCACATCCGTAATCCCATGCCTCAATGAGTGATGACTGTTCGTTCGGTGTTCGGTAGCAACTGTCTTGAGGATTGGCCAAAAAATATTACTTTACCGAACTTTAAATTAATCCCAAATTTACCCAAATTTATAATCAATAGATTATAATTATTTACCCCTTATATGCGTAGACCATATGTATATACTAGATTTTCATCTCTACGATGTGTTCCTTCCAATGGCCGATATGTACGTGCCTGGGGACCCAGTCAAGATCATCGCTGACATATGGCAAATATATGCTTGGCTCTCAATGCTAGATCAGCATGAATGCGAACTGCATTCAGATACGAGTGTGCACGAGTATATTTGTATGCGAATGCAAATTCAACTGAGAGTTGCCGAAGGGCAAACAAATTCACGGCTTAATTATTGGGGTAAACACCATGAGAATCGCATAGAACGGTGCCGAAACTATTGAACATTTTCATTCGAGTATTTCGACCCAATTTTCACACAAATTTCAGATCTCTGGCACACATGTGTCTCTCTCTTCATTTCGAATATTATTGAAAAAACAAAAGATGGACACAATAGGTCGTAATGATCAGGAAAACCTCCCCCTATTTCTATTAATTTACATTGTAATGGTCTCCATAATAATTTTAAGATTAGTTGAAGATACCTATCAAGACCTACTATCAAGTTGCTCGTATTTCTCAGGTTTCGTATTTCCAGGTGGTTGGAGCGATATCTCTAAGCAATTATCATACCCCTAAGATAACTTAGATAACTGGGAGAACCAGCTCCAAAAATTGTGATCTGCCATGAATCGAATTAATCTCAAGTTGCGCTCTCCGGGCAAACCTCCAACGCATGTTCAATATTTCGAAGAGAAACGGATGCTAGATTTGAAGAAAGCATATGCCAACATCCATGGACTGAACCTTGACCGCCTCGTGTTTCGCATTGGAAGAATAATTGTCCGGAATAAAGATACGGCAAACAGTTTGTCGATTCGCAACAATATTGTCATATATGTCACCGTTAGAGAAGGGGGCCTTCGTCGTTACACACGGTAAATGATGCCCGATTTTTTTTTTATAAACTAAAATTTACTTAAATATTAAGTCGATGTCTATATTATGATCAGCTAACACGAAACTAGAGACTCACCACCATACACCATACACCACCTTGACACCTTGACACCATACTTAGTCCAGGCGGCACATGTGCTGGAATCTGGGATCTGGGAAATGGTAACCTTCCTGCCGGCTCGGCTCTCTTCCCGCCCTTCGTTTCGGTTCGTTGGGGGATGTGGGAATGCAATTAATTGATTGTCCAAATATTGAAACCAAAAGTCAGGGGTCGGGGATTTTTATTTTCATCATTATTGTTAATTCGTCAAAAACGACAGAAATCAATATAGGCGAAGGTTTCTGTTGGCCACAGATCTGATCGGATCGGATCGAATCGCATCGGATTTTATGTACGAGTATTGGATGCTCTCAGTGTGCGGCGGCTTTCTATGATTACTCGGCAATAAACTCGCAGTTTGCGCTCAATTCGAGTGCAAAAGGCATGGACCCTGACCTTCCTTCATGAAGAGCGAAACGTGCCAAAGTGCGGGTCGAAATGGAATTATATTTAATCATTGCTTTACAGCTCATAATCCATGAAAGTGAAGGGCAATGGAGGGAAGTCGTCCGCTGAGATCGCATAATGGGTTTATGCTCTCATACACTTCGTTTCAGTAGGTTAAGAGCTCTTTCGGATGGCAGACGGACAACAAGTATCTGCTAATCAAAGCTGGATACTCAACTGTTGCACGAACATTGGTATCGTTCAATAGATTTCCCTTTGAGTCCTAAACAAAGAAAAGATTCTTTTGTGGCCCATGCACTAAATCTTTTGTACGAGCACTTCCCGCATAATAATGCCATCATCCGGAATGACATCTGCCATAAATTGTATCGCTTGGGGGGTGGGGGAAGAATCTGGGCTCGAAACTAGTTTGATGAACTCAAGCAGCAGCCCAACCAAAGCCAAGTAGCTGCTGGACGGTGGACGGTAGACGGTGGACAGTGGACGGTGGGTAAAACAACTTTTGCTGGTCGCGTAATTTGCTCGCCAATTACAAAATCAAGTTTTCCCAGATTCGAGTAGTTTCGATTAATTCGCGCGGCGGTCGCATGCGCATGCGCGGCGACACTTGTTCGGGCAGGCAGCATTAAGATCGATGCGGGATCCCACTCTGATTGGCATAATTAGTGGCATTTTTGCTGTCATCGCTGATTGTACCGCGAATGTCATACAATTTGTCAATTGATTTTACGATCGACCAGGTGATATGCACAACTGGGTGAGACCAATCGATAGTGAAGTAATACAAACACAAATACAAATACAAGTACAAACAAGTACACAAATACAAATACAAGTACGTATCGTATATATTTAGAAATCTGTAAGTAAGTACACCTTATGGTGGCAACAACTTTTAAATGAAGCAATCTTCTATTCTTCAATAAATTATGTTAATTCTGAATTGATAGCTAGAAATTCCAGTTAATTTTTAGGGGAATTTTTTCCTTCTTCATTTACACTATTTTTGAACGGAAATGATTTATTAACTTTGGCATGTAGTTGGTTACTTTTAAATAAAAAAAAATGGAATACTTTTCAGATCAGAGAATCAGAGAAAATTTGAATTTTTTATCAGTTCACACTTGTTATATAATGGAGCACCAAACTACGTCAATAGAGTATTTATTCTTCGCTATATTCGCTATTTTTCTTTCTCTTATTTCGCCTCGACACTTTTTGTTCACACACTTCAGCATTTTTTTGTGGTTTTTCTTGGGTATTTATTATTATGATTTATGAAGTGAGGCTTTGCCTTAGTTGGTCAGCCGTGGGAGCGGGGAATCCCATTGACGTAGCCTCCCTAGTCTAGGTTCTTCATACACTTCTTGTCTGTAATTAGCATAATTTTGCTATAATTAAATTGTTGTCTTTTGTCTGCTCTTTCGATGGTCATCGATTTGTGGCTTTGACTATTTTGTAAGCTTTGCGAAAAGCGTTGAAAAAATTCTAGGAAAACGTTTAAGACTGTTGCGGATGTTGTGGTTAACATCTGGAAACAGCCTAGAGAACATTATTAAGACTTGCTTGCTTTCCACAAGGGCGAAAAACTCTGCTTAATTATATAGGCCACCCCCAAAAGTAGGCAACACTTGTTTTCCTTGAGCCAAACTTTTTGGATGCAGCCCAAGTGTAGGCAACATTGCTATGTCCACATTTTGTGCAATGAAACCGTCCTTAATCCGTGCTCAAGACATGTTTTTACTGTCTTTTAGTGTACTATCAGAAATTGATGTTTCTGTTGTCTCATCTCTTAGCAGTATCTACAGCCCCCCTGGTCGGACAACGTCCCTCCATTCAATTAGGACAAGTAGCTGTGTAGTAAAATAAAAATATTGTTGCCTACTTTCAGGAGGGACCATTAAAAATTAAGGAAATATCAAACAAATAAACTACCTGCTGGCTGACAGAATAAAGACGATGCTGTGGTGGGTGTGCGGGGGTTGCATAAGTAAAAGGACACTAAAATATTATGTGCACATGTGGCCGCTCAACCAAAGACACAAGCCCCCGATGACAAGACAGCAATGAAGATGAAGATGATGATGATGATGATGATGATGATGATGATGGTGGGACCGGAAACAACGACAACGACATCCAGAAATAAAAAATCAACTTGGCAAGGCCTCAAGCCCAAAGCAATCAAGTAAAATGAGGTGCATTTAGCCCGTCGTTCTTCGCCCTTTTCCTACAATTTCCCGCCAGTCAGCCAAGCCACCCACGCCACCATCTAGAGAAAGCCGAAAAATAATCACAAGGCGATAAAATGTTGCATACAATGTGGCTGCTTAGGAAGGACCATAAATGCCTCAAGGCACATGAATCCGGACACGGACACGGACCAGAACCAGGACCAGGACCAGGAGCAGACTGCCTTACTGATTGATGGGTAGATGGATTGCTGGGTGGATGGATGGATGGATGGTCTGACTGGGATCGTGTTAATTATTTTGCTAAAATAATGCAACAACAACGAAAAATTTTGACAAAATTTGATGCGATGCTTCTCTCTTCCTCTTTCGTCCAAAAAATAAAATAAAAATAAATAGAAAAACAAAATGCTGAAATGAAAAATCGCAATTTCCTGAGCTCCCTGATAACCGCCGGCTACAAAAACATTTTCTATGTAGAAAATATAAGCGACAATAAAGAGCGGACGACAGCGTCGGCTTAATGAGTGACGGGCGGTCATATTAGATGAGATGGCGATGCGATGTGATGTGTTCCTTCCTTGTGTTAGTGTTAGTGTACTGTTATTAGTGTGGGTGTGGGTGTGGGTGCGGGTGCGGGTGTACTTGCCATGGTGTGGTGTTGGTGAGTTATGGCGCATTAAGCCCAGCTGCGGCTGCTCTGGGAGAGAGAAAGCTGGTCATGTAGGTGTGTTGCTCTCTTCCTTTTTTTGTTTTGTTGGTTTTTGGGTGATTCTCTGCACTCTTCTGCTCGGGCATTTGCATTATTCATGGGCCTGGGCAGGACAGAGGGACAGGGGCTGGTGTTTGGGGCTGGGGGTTGGGAGAGAGAGCGAAGCCGCGGTAGTTTTATTTTAAAGCCCAAACGTTCATAAAAACCAAGCCCCAGACAAGTGCAGTTTTCTGTCGTAGGAGGCAAGAGGCGTGTGCATTGGCAAGGGATGAGAGTAATACCCAGCTATACCCTATAATTGAGCAATAATCGGTTAATATCGCTCGACTGCATGGAGAAGAAAGTCACTCGTGTAAGCCAATAGAAAATTCAAATGAAAGACTATAGATCATATATATTCTACGTTAAGTATTTTAAGCAGGATTTGAAGACAGTCTCCATGTCATGAGCGCATTGGTTTAATTGGAGGGACGGTCCCTCTTTAGAGCTTAGAAGTGTCAAATATATAACCAATAACTATGTATTCTATATGTAAAGGATCTGTTCCGATTCTTTTGAATTTACATTTTACTCCGTAATCTGTGAGAGTATTCTTTGGCCATAGAATCCCATAGAGAGAAAGCCTCTGTCTCTTTCTGGCCCCCACTCCCTCTGAGCCATTCTTGTTGCATTTTACGTTCACTGGCTGAACGCTTTTGATGGCTTTTTTGGGGTCCAACGGGTACGTCCCCAGTCCCCTAGTCGGCCTGTTCGTCCGTCCGTTCGTCGTGTGTTGATGCTGATGACAGCAGAAGAGACATCCCGTCGACGTGCGGGGCCCCGTCATGATGAAGTTGTCGTTCATCGCAATGATGGAACCAGGAGCTACAAGGCCGGGGACGGTTTCTTTGCCGCCGCTCTGCTCGTTAACTTTCCTTTAAGTCAAGTTGTTTGACAATTTTCCAAGGAACCCCAAGCAACCACCAGAAACCACCAGCTACCAACCCATACCATCCCAGGGTGCATCCCAGCGATGCATCCAAGATGCGATGGAACAGGAGAAAAAAAAGTGTTATAAATTGCATTTAGTGTCGGGGCACGTCATTGCTGATTTGTTATGGCTGCCACAGGGTAACGGATGGACCAGGCAAAAGGTCAACCTCAAGGCATTAACAATGGCTTCTGTCTATCCCCCAGGTTTTAGTCAGATCGGATCCTCCTGCTCCTAGTGCTGGTGCTGCTGCTGCTGCTGCTGCTCCCACTCCTGCTCCTTCTCCTCCTGCCTCCTGCTGCATATGCAAATTGTGTTGGAAATGATGCGATGCGTTCTGGAATTTGGAATTGTTTACAAATTTCCTACAAAACGGCTAGCGGGAGGCGCAACCCATAGAGAGAGAGAGAGAGAGAGAGAGAGAGAGAGAGAGAGAGACAGAGAGAGAGAGAGGGGAGGGATGGACTGGGGATGCGGGAGGCGCAACAGGCCTAGATATGCTAAAATAAAACTCCAAGTCATAAACTAAAGACTTTGTTTACAAATTAAATGCAGTATGCAACAAGCGACATCTTCATCCACAATCCACATTCACATTCACATGCACAGAGATCCCAAGACCCAGAGCCCAGACCCAGGCCCACAGACTGTCCATAGGTATCCTCTGTCTGTCTGTCTGTCTGCTTGTCCGCTCGTAGATATGCGACTCCAGATACAGGATGGGGTCGGCGAGGGGGGAGGGCAAGCCTCTGCTTATGAATGCGATTCCCCATTCCCCTACCCTTCAATCGGTCCTGCTCCTGGCGCTTGGGTGTGATGTGTCCGTCTCACTCCCTCCCAGGACCTTATGCCTACGGTATGCAAAGCAGTGTCCGCACAGTCGGTCGCAGCCTCAGCCACACGGCACAGCCACAGCCCCAACCACACGGCACAGCCCCAGCCCCAGCCCAAGCCCAAGCCCCAGCTACATGTGTTTTACATGAATTTTAAATGATATGTTAAATAAAAATGCGCAGCTAAACAGCCCAAGGCCCCGCCGACCAGGAACAACAGCTCCGACAAGAGGAACAGGAACAGAAACAGAAACAGAGACAGAAACCAACGGCAACCACACAGTGACTGCGACGAGTGCGTGGACACCATGCACAGCTACACACACACATACACACACACACACACACACACACGCAGGGCATACACATTCAAGGAACACAGTGGTACGCAATAAAATGAATATAGAACATATTTTGGGAATAGTGTGTGATCCAAAAACTGATGAAATGTATGCATAAAACCACAAAAGTCTTATAGACTGTCGACTGTTTCGATAGAAATTGAAACTCTGAGGAGGGGCATATGCTCTTTTGCTCCACTGTGCTGGCTGGTGGGCGAGGAGCCTGGTGTAAAGCCTGGTCAAAAACTATGCAAAGTTTATGCGAATCTAAAATATTTGCACTGGGCATGCGCATGCGCAGCAAACTCAATTGTTCAAATACATTTATATATAGTATATCTTAAATGCAAGCAAAAAGGAAGAGGAAAACCCCACAGCACCCATGTGGCTGGGGAAAAAGAGGAGAAAACTGGGCGCTGCTGCTGCTGCCGCAGCCGACGGCAGAGTCGAAGTCAAACTCGGAGTGGGACTTGGAGTCTTGGATGCCGCTGCCTCCTGATGCTATCAATTCAAAGTCAAATGGGGGGACAACAAAACAAATCGGCGCTGCATCTATAATGAGCCAGAGTCAGAGCCAGAGCCAGGCTCAAAGCCAGAGACAGAGACAGAACCAGGCCCAGGCACAGGCCCGACCAAGGCAAGGCGGCGGCCAGCCCCAAGACGGAATTGATGAGAGCAGGAGACCATATGGCCAACGGGCCCAGACCCAGGCCCAGGCCCAGGCCGGGCCAAAGTTTTGACTTGCATGTGCCTCATTGAGTTGTACTTCTGCCGCCACTCCTGCCATTTCTGTCTCCCGTCCTGCTTCGTCCCGCCCGGTCTCGCCTGTCCAGCTCCCAGCTCTCGGCCCAGGCACGACCAGCTATAGGGACACCCACCCAACACACGAACGCATTGCCCTGGGCAATCCAGCCAAGTGGATCGCATTATTCCAGTTCTTAGTCGGAGGAGTCGGAGTCGGAGTCGAAGTTGGAGTCCATGTCCAAGTCCCAGTACAAGTGCCCCTCTCCTCTCGTACTGATTGCAAAAATTGTTGAATGCCGCACAATTGAATCCGGTCTCGGGTCCATAAATGTCTTTATTATGATCCTGAGTAGTTTAGGCCAATTTGTAGACAAGAACTGACCAACTGGAATCAAAACCATAGCTGGGACACATCTTATAATACACTTTGATAAAGTTGCTCTGGGTGCTCTGTGGATGTCTTGGCAAACTATCTACCGGTCGGGCCTATAGACCAATATATAAGTATATCTCCCGATGATCAGTTGGTAGATCTTTGTAGGTCATTCACATCATACTATGATAGAGATAAGGCGTGGCTATTGTGTTATTTTTCATAATTATTCTCCCTTCATCACTCTACGAAATAATCATATAAATGTCTATCCCAATCACAAGAGCAACAAATGCCAATTGATCTTGATTTAAGCGACCATTCTGTGGGTCATCACATCAAACCCCACACCCACCCCCAACACCAACACCAGCCTCCATCTAGAGGAACCACAACTGGAGGCAAATAACTGTGCCAACACCCGACTGGGCCGCCGACACCTACAATGGCAAGGGGCAAACCATAGATCCAGACACAAAGGCAAAACGTGAACCAGTACCACAGAACCAGAGCCAGAGCCAGAACAAAGAACAGAGAGTCAAGGCGAGGCGCGGAGGGGGACGAGACGAGACAAGGCAAATCAGGCATTAAATTGCTCATGTGGCCGACAATTTCTTTAAACACAGAGCTGGTGGAGCGGCGCAGCGGCTGAGTTGGTAATAGAAAAGGATTTGACTCGATTGAACACCCGAATTTGCAATTTTCGAGTTAGGCCTCGTTGCGCCCCCATAACGTGGGGGCGGGGCGAGGCAGAATTGCCTCGAAAAAATGGTGGGCGGTGAGCTGAAATTATAGCCTAAGCCCAAGCAAGTGGAAGAGGCAGACAGACAGTCAGACAGACAGACAGAAGGTTTTTTTTTCTTTTTGTTTTTTGGGGCCATCTCCTGGCTAAAGCACTTAACACGTCAACACGGTCGCTGGCGCTGTTTTCCCAAGCCAAAAGAAAATCCAGAAAAGCCAGTGGGGAAGTGTTTGAGGGGATTCGATTGAGGGATAGACGACGATGGGTTACTCTACAGGAAGGGAGGCGTAAGACAGACCCTAGAACAACTCTAATAGTTTTTTCAAGAAAGATATCCTAAACAATCGAATGATGATACTTTTCCATAAAAAAGTTCCTATTTCGTCTGCAATTCCCAAAGAGATGTTATGTTTTTCTCTAACTCAATCAGGCAGCAAAGAAAAAGGAAGGAACACTTTCCACTCCCAATCCCAATCCCAATGGAGCATTTCGCCTTCACACACCTTTCATCTGTTCCTCCTCCACTCGAGTTCTGTTCTGCTCTGTTCTGCTGGGCATATCGATAAAAACAATGTTGGGGTATTTTCCTTATACTGACATGATTACCCAGCTTACCAGCTGCCGATGCCGCGCTGTCGAATGGTTGATTGTAGGTGCAAGAGTTCGGCAGTTGGATTGGAAGCTGAGTGCCGGGGAGCTCGGGAGCTTGGCAGCTGGAAGCTAGGAGATTGGGACTAGGACTGCGACTGCGACTGCGACTGTTCGCATGTTCAATGCCCATATAGATCGATAAGATTGCACAAGATTGTGTCCAGGGGGGAAGCGGAGGCTGGTTGGCCTATCTACGTATCGATTATTATCTATTTTGGCAGAAGTCGATCGTGATCGATTTATGCCGAGCAGCGAGGTTAAGTGGAAAGAATGCATCAATGCGTAGCCCCAATATCTGGGGGCAAATACTAGTTGAAACTGAATCCAAACTGAATATTCAAACACATTTTCTACTCAATAAAATCAGACGCTTACATTGCAAAAATTAGTTCAAACCCAATTTAAGTGATTATTTTGGAAAAGTATTACACAAGGACAAAAGATGTCTTCTTCCTCCTTGGAGCTATCTCGGTCTCTATCTAGGTCTTGATTGGAGCAGGACTTGGCCTTGGACTGGCCTATCGAAACTGTGACAAGAACATGAAGGCGTTGAAGTGTAGCATGCGGCCCTCCCCCTCACCATCCCCCTCTTGAATGATCCAGCGGTCATCTTAGTAAATAAGAAAGTCCATTAGTGATATTATAAGTATCCAATACAAAAAGCAAAGATAAACATTTTCGGATTCAACATACAATATTCTCGAAACATGATCAGTGATTGGTAAACGATTAAGTGCCTGAGTGCGATCAGTAATTAGCAATATATTCTCTATTAATCGCCTCGATCATTGATGGCCAATTGCCCCGCTCTGGCACTGGCACTGGCACTCGACACCTATTTTACACAAAACTCATTTCAGCTTTCAGCTCTTTCATGTTCACCGATCGATCGGCACTCTAATCGGTCGATCGGTGGATCGTTGGATCGTTCAAGGGCTCTGAGCCCGGGGCTGAGGCCGCATAAATGCAATCGCCATCTCGCCTAATCCCGTTGCAGGCCTGGTGCTAATGCGACAAGTCCACAAAAAAGTGTTCAGCTTTCAGGCCAGGTTAAGCAGTGCGATATCCAGACCCATAGTCAGTGCCAGTCCCAGAGCCAGCTTCTTGGAAAGGCCTGGACACAGACAAGAGAGCAGAAATGCGAAGCGAAAATCCCGATGCATTGGCAGTGATATGGCAGTCGAGGGCAGCGCAGCGCATCGCATCGAATTCAGTTCGCTTCCGAGGCACTACAGTGGGCACCACACAATCTCTCCATCGACTCTTGACCACAGCGAGCCAGAGCCAGAGCCAGAGAAGGAGTAAGAGTGAGAGGCTGGAGATTGTGTAGCACGGTCAGCAATTATTATATATACAAAATCCATTACGGTTCACAGGTCAAATGTAGAAATTGAGATAGATCTGGACAGACAGAAAGAGAGAGAGAGAGAGAGCGATAGAGAGTCGGGGAGCTAGAGGCTGGATTTGGTTCATTGGCAGCTTTGCACGTTGTCCATCGTCCTCGTCTGCGACTGCGACTCCGACTGCGTCCTCGTCTTCATCGTCATCGACATCGTCATCGTCGATCAATGCTCAGCCTGTAGCGCCGCATCCCATGCCTATCAAGATATGGGGCCTGGCTTATTGAGGCTTCCCTCTTCGGATTCGAACGGCAATCGTGATCGACTCGAACTCCGTCCGTTGGGGCTGCCTCCATTGGCCCCAGAATTCGGCAGCAATTTTTCTTCTTTTCGTTCGCTTTTTGCCATTTTACTCGAACCACTGCCGCCTAGGCATACAAGATATCCGATGCGGCGACAGATTCGTTTTGGGAGCTACGCAGTCACCCAGCCTCTGTCTCAGTCTCAGTCTCAGCCCGCAGCCTCCCTGTTTAGAGATGACCAAAGTATGAGTTCGGTTCACTATTTAGCTTGTAAGTGGTAGTTCGCTCTCACCATATGACACAATTTGCGAACTGTTTCAGTCGGTGAATAGGGAACTTTACATTTGGAATAAGATGCAGAAGTTTACAGTTTAAGTACAGTTTAAGATATTAAAGGAATAATGTATATTTCTTTCAACATACATCCATTTTCTATGTGTGCGAACTAGTTCCTGGAGTCTAGCTCCATCGCCCAGCACTATCCATGACCAATTGTTGGCTCAAGGCACAGGCACACACACACACACACACAGAGGAATACGAGTGCCGCCTCGTAGAGACGACACCAAGGCCTAGACCCCGTACCGTCTCGGCCATGGCATTGCACTCGAAGCTCTCTCGGTCTCCACGTTTAATAAGCAATTTTGATTTGGAGCAGATTATGTGACGACCGAACGAGCGGCAAGGACTGGGGACTGGCATCGGTTGCATGCCATGCTGTTGCTGCTGCTGCTGCTGCTTCTGCTGCTTGGCTACTGCGCTGAGGAGGCAGAGAATGGAGGAGACTCCACTCCACTCTTCGACTTGGACTTGCACTTGACTTTGTCGCTGACCCGCGCAAAGATTTTTAACTTCAACTTGTTGCCGTTCCTCCTCTCAGCGGGCTCTGCGGTCTCTGCGGGCTCTGGGGTCCCGGGCCTTGGCCCGATGCTGATACTGTTTACATGGAACTTGTACTGATTGCTTCTAGTCATGCCCCCGATTTGGAGATTTTCAATTTGGTGATAAGCTCTCGGAAGCCCAGCTTCAGCTCATTTTCGTTGGAATTGCTTGAATTTTTATTGAATTTTAATTGGTCGATGAATGCCTCAAAAGGATGCTCATTCTCAACTGCCTTGGGTTCAACTTTGAACCCTAAGGAAAACCTTAAGCCCAACATGTGCCTGATGGGCAGGCTCTAACCGTAGCCTCACCCCCTACCCCTTACCCGTTGGCCATCCCCCGCACAACGAACCGAAATGGGAAAGGTTCCCAAGAAAATTTAGATCAATTTTCCTAATTTACTTGAGCTTCAGCGATTGCGTGTCGTGGCGTGAAAAACGGCACTTGAAAGGTGGGGGGCGTGTGTACAGAAGAAGGAATTCCTTCACCGCAGAAACTCCAGAAGAGAAGCCTCTTTCCGAGATGGAGCTGCAGCAGCAGCAGGAGCTGGAGCAGGGACAGGGACAGGGGCAGGAGGAGGCAAAGAAAAATAAATCACGACTCAAGTTTCGAAAGCGCGAAACTGTTACCAAAGCACTTAAACTTAAATTGGCCAAAGCGACGACTCTCGGCCAACATTCATGCAACATGGTAAGCTGAGAGCTGGCAGCTCTGAGAGGCAGCTCTGAGAGGCTCTCCGCTGATCTACTCGTAGCAGAGATGCCACTACCAGATGCAGTGGCAGAGGCAGCCAGCAGGGGAGGTGGGCAAGGGGGGGCAGTTCTAAATTAGAAATAGTGTAGATAGATACGCCAATAGAATTTATAGCGACTCGACTCTCTTCGGGCCAGCGACTCTGACTGCGTTCGCTTTCCTTCTGCGTTCCGTCGTCATGATCATGCCCTGGTCAGGTTAATTTTGGGCACGACCATGGGCCATGTAGCCATGTGGATGACGATGACGATGATGATGGCAACGCACGAAGGAAGGTACACCCCGTACTCCTACTGCTACTCCTACTCCTACTCCTACTTCTACTCGGTGGAGGAGGCTCAAGAAACGTGCTCATGGATCGCAGCTTAAGTTTAATGGAACCAATTGAAGATATTTTGTGGGCAAGTGATAAAGTCGTATGCCCAGTTGGTTGGTGCCTTCTCCTAGCCTTCTCTGATCACGGCTAGGTTGTTGTTGTTGTTGTTGCATTTTCCATCAACAACTCGGAGTTGCAAGTTGCAGCTCAGTTTGCACCGCTTGCACCGCTTCACGAACCCATTAAATGATGCGTAAGCCCAACGTGATCATGCGTCAGAGAGGGGCTGGCTCTGGCTCTGGCTCTGTTGGCTGGCTGGAAGATCACACGATGCTGATACGCAGAGAGCAACCAAAAACCCAGCGAGAAATCAGCGTGAAAATTGCCCACTGCCAGAGAGTGAACCCTGCCACCTACCCATCCCCATCCCCCATCCCCCACCCCCACTCCATACCCATCCCCATGGCTGAGTTATGTGAAAATTGCGGAAGAATTTCGTGCGGCGGCTTGTTAGTGGAAGTGCAAGAAGGAAGGAAATCCCGAACCAAAGCAAACTCCGACTAAACTAAAGTAAACCAACATTGAGCCAAGTCCACAGCCAATTGGCCAGCAATCAGCACTGGTGAGGGGTTAGAGCGTGAGTAATAAGAGGAGTGGGAAGTGGGATGTGGAAAGTGGGAAGGGAAAAGTGGAAAGTGGGTTAGGCTAATTCCCTTAAACACACACACAATTTGGCTGCATTTTTCCACAGATCAGATGTAAAAGAATCTTATGAATTCGTTCGATATTTGAATAACTGCCACACAAGTCAAGTTGGGGTATATGTAAGCCAATATTACTCAAGCCGCGGCCTTTTCCGCGGCCAAAAACGTTCCCCATTGTTTTATATATGTATGTACATATAGGTTACCAGTTACCAGATTCCAGTACATGTGCCGCCTGGACTAAGTATGGTGTCATGGTGGTGTATGGTGTATGGTGGTGAGTCTCTAGTTTTTTGTCAGCCGATCTTTAATATAATCGTATCATAGAATGATATGTTAGTTAATTTTAGTTTATAGAACAAAAATCCGGCATCATTTATCGTGAGGAACGACGAAGGCCAAGAGGGCCTCTAATGGTGACATTTATGATAGTATTGTTGCGAATCGACAAACTGTTTGCCGTATCGTTATTCCGGACAATTATTCTTCCAATGCGAAACACGAGGCGGTCAAGGTTCAGTCCATGGATGTTGGCATATGCTTTCTTCAAATCTAGCATCCGTTTCTCTTCGAAATATTGAACATGCGTTGAAGGTTTGCCCGGAGAGTGTGTACTACGACTCGAAGTGGATAAGCATAGGGCATTCGAGTATTCAGCAAGCAATACCTGAGGACAGGGCATTGATGGGATTTCTTTCAGTCTCTCTCTCTCTCTCTTTCTTGTTCCTTACATATTCCTTTCATACCCATCTGGTTATGAATGAGTGGACTGTATAATGATAGCCGGTATTCGAAGAGTAATTTTTCCCTCGATTGTAATTATTTCAAATATAATTCTTTGATGGTTGGCACATATTGATTAAGGGAATTCTGAATCATTTTCAATCATCTTGTGCTTTACTCAGAGAAGATCGCTTCCATCTGTGAATATCTGAATATCTGGTCTCAAACTCGAATGTATTCCCATCTCCCTTATTCAACCGCAGTGCTCCCCGTTGCTGTTGCGCTGTTGCTGTTGCTGGTGGCTGTTTGTGACGTCACGCTTCCGCTGCCAGCCAATCAATCAAAGGGCCGTCAGCTTCATCGTCATTGTCTTCCATTTCCACTGTCTTCTTCTTGCAGTTCCAAGGGCCTGCCGTCTGCGGCTTTCTTTATTTATTTTGGCTCATTTTTACGCTTTATGCACTGGCACCCGTCCCCGTCCCCGTCCCCGCCCTGCCCTGCCCCCGCCCTTCTGCCACCTCCTCCTGACAAACCATCGCCCTCTGTGGCCCTTCCACCTTACCCTCCCCGACCCCGACCCAGACCCCGACACCGACCCCGGCAACGACCACGACCCGTTCTTCTTTCTATTTTTTTGTGTGTTTGTGTTTTCTGTGTGTTTTCTGTGTGTTTCTGTGTCTTTTCTGTATCTTTTCTGTGTCTTTTCTGTGTGTTTCTGTTTTCTTTCTTCGCTGTCTTTGACTGCCTCCGCGCTGTTGGCTATTAAATTTGATACCCACTTATTTGGCCAATAAAATTAACCTACCTCAACTTGTTTGGCCTTCATCATAAAGGTAGAAGAGGCCATAGACACAGACACAGACACGGACACAGAGCAGGAAGACAGGGGAGGGACTTGGCTTGGCTCAAGTATTTGGTCTCTGCTCTTGGCCATGATGTCGGACATGTGTGCAAGTGCGTGTCTGTCTGGCTGGCTGGCTGTCTCCGTGTCTGTGTCTGTGTGTACGTTTGCTTTGAAGATGGTTGCTGGTTGCAGCGGCAGCAAAACCGTGAGTGGCAGACAGAAACCCATTGAGATACGATACCCATATTTGCATTAATTTTTTACTTTTGTTTTAAGAATATTCCAACAAACGATCATACTTCTGGAGACTCCCAATCCTATGTAATCTCGACCAATTTTCTGCGATTTTCCTTCATTTCTCCAGTAGCCATGGTAGTGGGGTCTCCCGCCCCTCGGCTTTCCCGCCCCTGCCAACAAGAGTTTAATCATTTTGATGGCGAGAGGTGAAACGCATCGAGCGCGCAAATAAATTAACGGCCGCAAAGTGTTGACATTTATTGTCAAGCCAAGCCCCAAAAAAAGAAACAGAAACCGAAACGGAATTCCCCAGCACTTGCAACAAGATACGCGTCGCACGTTGCACGTTGCCCGTTGCCCGTTGCCCGTTGCACATTGCCGCACGCTGTTGGTCAATTTCAATTTATTGCAACAAGTGACAATCGCTTTAAATGTGAACGGGGGAGGGGACAGGCAGCAGGCAGCAGGGAGCCCCAAACGCGAATGCGAACTTGAAGGCGAATGTGAATGGGAATTGGGATTGGGATTGGGACTGGAACTGGCAGTGGAAATGGAAATGGACATACGTTCGAGGAGGAGCTGAAAAGGAGGATCAGATGGAGTCGGACATGGAGACGGTGACGGTGCTGGTGCTGGTGCTGGTGCCGAAGGCAGTACTGGGACTCCTCTTTAATTGGTCATTGGCCAAAGGGAAGTGACGCGGACAACGTCTAAATTGTCGCCCCTTTTATAGTTTCAATTCGATTCGATTCGGATTCAGATCGTTTCAGATGCGTTTCAGGGCAATTTAGCTGCGATTTGGTTTTTGGATTGCGATTGAATTCAGTTCGGTTCGCTCCGGTTCGGTTCGGGGCTTATTGGGTGCCATTGGGAGCTCGTTTGCCATCATTATCAAGGGCGTTCGTCGTGTGCCGCTACTGTTTGCGACTGTCTTTCAGAATGTCTCTCAGAATGGCACCACAAGGAAAAATAAGCTTGAACTTTCGTTGCCGATTCTCAGAAGAGAGTGAGAGTGAGTGAGATATGAGATATGAGTCGACAGATCTGTTGATTTCTTCCTCTCCATTTCACGCTCTTGCTTATGTAATCCTCATTCCTTTCCAATATATTATCTCTCGCCCAGTCCCAGTGAGCCGGGGGTTGGGGTACCAGCGAAGGAGCACTTTGCTCTTTCTACCAAAAAGGATCAAAAATATATTTTCTTCTTGGTCGATTCTGGTCCGTTTTCGGCTTTCTTTTCCTCTTTCTGCCTCTTCCTTTTCTTCGCCTCTTACTATACTTCTTCCGCACCTGTTTCCTGTATGCTTCTTAGTATCTTCTTCTAATTCCTTTTCTGCTTTCTTTTATGTGCCTTTTATTTCTTTTTAGTTCTTCAGTGACCATCTCTCTCTCTCTCTCTCTCTTTCAAGCTATCTGTCCTTATCTTTCTTTCTTTGTTCAGCGAAGCGCAACGGCAAAATGCTTGCAACAAGCTCCCCTGCTCCCAAATTTGGGCCGAACGCGTTGCAAGTTGCCCGTTTTAAGGCAATTAAAATTTTGCACCAAACAGGGGCCTTCACTCTCCTCCACTCCACTCCTACCCACCTCTCGCTCGCTCTCTCTTTCTCTCTCTCTCTCTCTATCTCTCTATGTCCGTCTTTCTGGGTCCGTCTGTCTCTTTCTCTGCGGCTTGTCTCCTTGTCTTTCTCGAGGCTTCCCTCTGCCTAAATAAGTCAAGTGTTGCACCGACAACACCAACGGCAACGGCAACGGCAACGGCAACAAGAACCACCACAAAGTGGCAGCCAAATGGGCGTATGAAATGCAATTAAATTAAATTTGCAGTTGCAAGTGTCCATGAGGGGCAAGGAGGCGGAGTCCAGGCCGAGCAGTTCCTAAGGGGAGGGGCGCATACGCATACACAGACACCGACACCGATACAGACAGTGGCTGAAGCAGTGTCGGTGGCAGAGACGAGGACCGGGGCTAGGACTGTCGACTGGCACTGGCACTGGAACTGGGACTGGGCCAGGAGCGGTTCCACAACCTGTCATAATGGTCAATGTCAATTTCACATAATTAACATTTAATTGAAAAGTTTAAGCAACAAAAAAAATGGAAAAGCGCGTGCATCAAAGGGATTGAGAGGGAGGAGCTGGAGAGGGTTGGCAGGGAAGGACATGGCAGCATGGCAGCATGGCAGTTGGTCGTAGTATCGAGGAGCATGTGAAAAGCCTCTGAGCCTTTGATTGGAGCCAAAACCTTACACATCCTTATGCTTTTTTCAGACTTCGATTATCTTCTTAAGCCTATTCACAGAATATCTTGCACCTTTGGATAACCCTGACCCATGATCAAAGGTATTTTTTGTTTTTGTTTTTTGGACATTGATATGCAATGACTGCAGCATGAGCCCCCGACTGGATTAGAGGGACAAGAGGCCTTTAGAGAGAGCTCAAGTGGGTTCAAGTATTACAGAACACTTTTATGGTTATATGGAACACATATCGTGTGTTAAGCTAATTCAGCAATCCCTACCACTTTTCAGAGAGTGGGAGGAGGAGACGCGATAAAGGGCCAAACAAGACTACCCAGATTAGATGAATTTTAGTAAGGAACTACTCATTGCCAGAGCACGAACTAAATGGCTAAACGTTAGACTAATTTTCGAGATAAATTATATAATATTATATTCCTTGCTTGAATTGCCTTACTACTAGCCTTGTTCTATTCCTCTGTCCCTGTCTCCGTCTCTGTCTCTGCCTATGTTCCTGTATTCCTGTCCCCTTCCCGCTCTATCTCCATATCCATCTCCATCTCCATCTTTATCTGTCTCTGGCTGTGCAAGTTCTCTCCACTACACTTGTATTTTCTTCCTGTTTTATTTGGTTTGGTTTGTCGGTGGGCTTTGTAGCCAGCAGTTTTCTCAGTCTATTGAAATGTCCGTCAAGGGCCCTCCAAAATGTTTTATAGCCAATTATAGTTGTCAATGTATGTATTCAATTGTGTGTTATGTGTGCGTGTGTGTGTGTATGTGTGCGTGTGTGTGGCAGCTATCCAGTAGGCAGCTTGCGATTCTGCCACGGTTTCACATGAGTTTTCAGTCTACGACTGAGGCCCCTTGGCCAGCCTTTCGATAAGGATTGATAAGAGGCTCACAGCCCATTCAGCCAACCACCCACTGACAGGCCATATGTGAGCCTCTCTCTCTCTCTCACACACTCCCCCACAACACAAAGCCCACTCCCCCTTCTCTCTCTGATTTTAAAAGGTTTTCCATGTTGAAGCGATAAAATGGCAAAAAATTGAATAACTGACAGAGTCAAGGGAGAGGAGGGTCTCATGGAGAAGGGCAATGGAAGGGAATGGAAGGGAGGGACCAGTGTTCCGATTTGGTAAATCGATAGCCTCTGCTCTGACATATGGCATATGGGAAGTGGGAGGGGGGAGGGGGGAGGGGGGAGAGGGATTGGGAAAATCCAAATCAGCGAAGCTTAAAAACAAAGCGGCAAAAGTCAGGCCATGGATTAATTCGCATTTTCGCGCGTTTCTTGGCAGCTTAAGAAGACTCACCCCCTCCACCCACTCATCGCTGCTCAACCCACGAGTACCCCCGTCCAACCGAATACCCCTGACAGCTGGAAGAAACCACTTTGGATCTTGAGCCACCACCACCAGCCACCAACAGCACCACTTTGTTTACAGAAATTATGCAAAGCATGCAATTGCTTTAATTTTTCGACTTCTTTTTTGCGGAACCCTTTCGAAGGGTTTTCTTTATTGTTTTTGGGGCACTTTGCATACTCTCACCAAGATGGGCATAATGGGATTTTGAACAGTTTGAAAGCTGTGCTGTCATGTGTGGAAAATCAGGTGAAATCTTCGCCGAAAATGATCCAAGCAAAAGTCCAAGAATCTTTAGCCTTAGTGATTCTGAAGTTCTCATATGATTTGTCCGTAAGGGTATGAAATGTTTCGGCTACCAAAGATAGCCTTCGTTTCTGTTAAGTAATAAATTTAATGCCTGGCCTGTGGGGGAACGGAAGGGCGAAGAATCTGGGTATAGCCTGGGTATGCAGCAGGCAGCAGGTGGGAGCAGGAGTGGAGTTCAGGCTAACTGCTAGCCCCCAGGCCATTGGCAATGCCTCACTGACCCAGGTAAGAGGCAGGAGAAAAGGTAACAGTGAGACAGGGAGACGGAGAGACGAAGAGAGAGAGAGAGAGAGAGCGCAGGGAAAGATAAACCTTGACTTTTGTGGGTTTCCTTTCTTTGTTTAAGGTTATTTTTTCTCCCGCTTTTTGCCATGACCCTCCCGAAAACGCGCGATCCCCGAGCGAATCCCCAGATCACACAAAACTATTTAGATTCCTCCTGATGATGGTTAAAGAAAATAAATAATTTTTCCTTTTTTTTTTTAAATAATTTAGAAATACAAGGAAGCTGATCCTTGATTTGTTTGTCCAGAAGAATTTTGGTATCTTTGGCATTCCAAGAATATGTGAAAGAGTCCTTCGACTAGTTGAGCCTTTAACCTTCATTCAATATCATTTTAAGCCTTCTTCACTCATACGATATTAATTATTGCTTGAGAATGAACTTTAAGACAGGAAAATGTGTGCGTATGGCGGGTGGCTCGGGTGGCTCGGGTTTTCCCTCTCGGGTACCCAAACTTAGAAGGCGGCATATTATAGCGCGACTCTGGTTCCCCTTGACTCTTGACTGCACAAGAACAACAAAAGTTATGCTACAATTCATGCGTGAAACGTGACTGCCCTGCCTCTGCCTCTGCATTTCCATCTCCATGCCATGCCCCAAAGCCTAGCCCCATACCTAGCCCGGCTGTCGTTTGATACGAGTCGAGGTAAACCGCAAGCCAAGGGGTGGGAAATAGAAATAGAGCTCCTAAATGGTCCATGACATCGACTGAGACCACACCTGCACTGAACATCTCCATCTAATGCACTGAGCACCGAAAAGGTGATAGAATACAAATATAATTAATAATATAAATGAAAAAAAAAAGAATTATTAATGAATAATTAATTATATAATAACTGTTATGGGACGCTATAAAATAAGGCAATAAAATCAGAATAAACTTTAACATTTCTTTCTTTTATCTCAGAGTTCTCTATTCGTTCTTTCTTGAATGCAAAGTAATTTCGAAGCGTTTCCAGGAACGAGTAACGTGTAAGATTAACAAATATCAATTAACGAGTAAGACTAACGAGTAAAAGCAAATAGTAAGAATAACGACTAGATCAGCAGTTTTCCCATCAGCTATAATCTTTTATTTGCAGGTTTACCCTTTACGGTATATTATGGTATAGGTATATTTATGGTAAATCGGTATAGTTCCCTAGCTATAGGAAAACACCTTTGCTCCCTCTATACACAATCCCTCTATTTGATCTGATACGATGTGAAATATAAGTCACCAACAGAACTACATAGATTCGATAGCATGTAAATACCAAAATCTATTCGACCATACACACATACGTTAGAAGTTTAGAAATCATAGAAAAAATTATACAAAATAAAATCAAAACAAAAATTTTTAGAGTTTGAGACAGTCCGGACAGAATGGCGAACACTCGTCAGTCCTGTTCCATTCGGATCGTCGAGGACGCCGGCTGTGCCTTCATGCTGGGCACCATTGGCGGGGGCATGTTCCACTATGTGAAAGGATTCAGAAATGGCCGCGAGGGACTGCATCGCCGATTGTATGACGGATTAGTTTCCGTGAAGATAAAGACTCCCGCGTTTGCTGGACGCTTTGCCGTTTGGGGCGCCACCTTCAGCACGGTGCAATGCACGATGGTCCACTACAGGCAGAAGGAGGACGCTTGGAACTCGATTGTGAGCAGCGCTACAACGAGTGGCCTTGGCGTCGCTCGCCAGGGTATCCGGCAAATGGCACGCAGTGCGCTTGTTGGATGTGTGCTGATGGCGATGATTGAGGGAGCCAGCGTTCCGATCAAAAATATCCTGTAACCTCCTGCATTAAATTGAATTAATGTTGCATTGTTGGTGCCTTGAACCTTCATCTGGCTTGGACTCGAAATGGTTCACATTTTAAATGTGAGTAGAGTACGGGTATTATTTCGAAGAGGTAATTTCTCTCTGTGCACCTTTGGCAACCGTCTGTCTGGGGTCTGACTTTGAGGCTGACTTTATCGGGGCCCTCAGCGTCTACGGCCTCCAATCAAACGCACGCAGGCGAACGCTTTTGAAGCTCTTCTAATGAGCGCCGCATTGCTCAGACCCTCCGTCTCCGTCACCGCCTCAGCCGCAAAACAGCCTGGTGAGTGCCGCTGCCTGCTGCTGCTGCCTGCCATGGGCGCATTTATTGCAACTTCAATAAATTTTTGACTTGATTACGCACAGAGCGAAATTAATCGTCGGCATACGTCATACTCGCCTTGGCAATTCCAATTACGACTAGAACACAACTCAACCCAACGACTCGACGCGACGCGACGCGACGACTATCGGCAAATCGAGTAGTGTGCGAGTGTGCAAGTATGCACTTGTGTGTGTGCGCCCAGGAAATTCTAGGAAATTATTCACACTCATTAACATATTTACACCTAAAAACGAACTCTGACAAATGACAAAGAGGCGTTGGGCCTCCGAGTAACCCCACATCCAGGCAGGCAGGCAGGAAGGCAGGAAGGCAGGCAGGCGCTTGGTTTGGTGTTTATCCAGTTCTCAATTAGACAAACGAGTGAAGCTCGAAGGAGTGCTCACCCGATCCTGTCAACTGTAACTGGCAGGCAATGGCTGTCCGCACCCTAGTCTGTAGACTAGCGGATACCCTCTAGAATATACTTAGAGATCCCTTTTGTGGAATATCGCATGTGTGCAACGAGTACTCGTACAGGGTACACAGAAAAGGCAGCACAATTGGCAGAAGGAGCAGGAGCGGCATATGTTACAGCCAGAGACGATTACGATTAATGAGCAGGCACTTAAAACATTTTACACGGCACGCGCTCTACGCAGGCTCCACATACTCATCCGCACAGAGACTCTGCTCCTGGCTGGCCTTCGTATTAAGTTGTCCAACACCTGCCCAGTGGGCACATCGAACGGCCTGGCCTGATTGCCAATTTGTTGTTAGTCAAGTTTAGCATTCGCATTTGTCTCTGTAAATCCGAGGCGCTGGTCCAGGCCCAGGCCCGCGAAGAGCAATGCACCTTGCACCAATTAAGTTTCGCTCTGAGGTCGCACAGCTAATACCCTCTACTCGTCGCCCTCTTCAATGCCTTCCTCGTTCTCCACTCGCTGTTGTGACAGATTTGCCCATTGACAGGGCCTTAATGGATTAACATTTGTCAGTGTCGTGTTAGGCCAACACAACAATGCCCGCCAGCTGGCAGAAGTCGATCGGAGGCAGTGGCCGAAGCTGAAGCTGAAGCTGAAGCTGGAGCTGCAGCTGAGGCCCAACATCTTATTTGCATATCGAAACCGCTGACTGGATCTGCCTGGATGGCGATCATCGCCAGAGCAAAGTCTTAAGAGGTTCTCATCGCGCAGGAGGCGACTTTTGCAGCCCGATGAAACCAGAGATATTTGAAGATTTTTAAGCTACAAACATGGACAAATGTATAAATTATGTTTTTCTGATCCTATTTCTCGTTAATGATTCAGTTTTATAGGTGGTCAGTGAATCCGTTGCGACAAAAGTGGGATCTGTCTTGGCGCCTCGTGGATGGCCTTCTTGACAAAGTTCTAGCTCAGCTTCTTCATGTCGTTGCTGGCCATCTTTTCTGGATTCTTCGAGTCCTTCAGGTCGAATAGGATTATTGTACTTCATATCCGTATCTTTGAACTCCGGTTAACGGCAGTCTTGCTCGACACAAGCCTTGGGCAACTCACTGATCTTCAGAGCGGTGGTTAGATCGAACGCATGTCATCCGTCATGTCAAGACAATCACCGCGTCGTCCTCTACAGATACTTGGCCACCTTGCACCTCCTGTTGCTTAGCATTGGTTTCCTTCCGTTTACCAATGGAGTCAAGTTATATTCATCATTGGATGAGTCCATTTTATGCTTCGATTTAGCTGTGAAGAATTGCCGCGCTAATCTGAGCTTTGTCTGACATAATCAGCAATTTAGTTACAGTCTGTTTTATTAGTTAACCGCCAGGAGAACAGGCAGCAGAAGGAGGAGGAGGAGCAGGCGCATTGGTTTTGTTTCTAAGTAATGGCATGGCCTGAACGGGCGCTGGCGGGAAGTAGGTAGGGGGAATTGCATTTGTAGACGCACTTTGAAGGGCCCAAAGTGAATAACTTGCGGCACGCTAAACTCGTATTAATTTTAATGATATAATATGAAGAGACACGCTAAATTGTTTACAAGCCGATGGAGCTGGGCGGGCAGCTCGGTCAGGGGCGTTGCCGGGAGGAGGCCATGCGTTCCAGACCCCCAAGACCCAGGCCCAGGCCCAGAACCAGGCCCAGACTCAGACTCAGAGCCGCCTCGACTCGACTCTACTCGACTCTACTCGACTCACCCATGATTATAATAGATGAGTGAGGTGTTCTGTTCTGCCATCTCCCTCTCTTAAAGAGCTCATTAACATTTTTAATTTTATTTTATTTAATTACACAGAAGTTTATTGCTTCCGTCGTGCCGATGCGTTACCAGAGCCCCAAGAGTCCAAGAGCGTTAAGCTGCGAACCACCACACAACAGACAACACACGGATCCATGGCGGTACTGGCGGTACGGACGGTGCAAGAAATGCAGTTTTATAAATTATAGTTAAGAGCTGATTACACGCACTATAAACGTTTTACTCTTCGCACCAGCAACAGCAGCAGCACCAGTACCAGTCCAGGCACCCGGCACTGCACTGCACTGAACAGGACAGGGGAGAGGGGATAGGGGAGAGGGGACAGGGCGGCCAGATCGAGGGGCTCTCAAGTGTTTAGGTCCTCTAATTGATTGGCCGCCGGCTCTTTGAGTGAGAAGGGTATGGTTAGGTTGGGGTTGGGGTTAGGGTTGGGGTTGGGGTTGGGGTCAGGCATATGGTTTACGATGCCTTTGTGTGTTTACGGCCACTTATCAGTCGTCGTCTCTCAGTCATCACATTATACAAATTAATTAGCCCTGCCTCATTACAAGCTCGACACAACACCCAACACAATACCCAACACAATACCCAACACAACTCCCGACTCGACTCGACTCCATCCGCATCCGCATCCGCCCAACTCCTACCTAAGTCCCTTCATGCCACACCACACATATCTTCCACTTTCATGCACATATTTTTCAATCAAGTTGGCCAACAATTTGCCAAATTCCGCTGTTCAACAAGACAATGTTTCATAAATTCATCAGAGGAAAACCGACCAACAGCAACCCCAACCCCAATCCCTTTATTATTTAATTAATTCAATTTATTTATTTATTTAAGCTCGATTCTGTGGTTACACTGCAATTTAAATTTAGTGCGTTTTGTCGAAAACAGAGACTAGATTGAATTTCTGCCCCATGTGTCCATGGGGTCGTGGTTCGAACAAGGAGGGCTTGACAAGAGTTCAGGGATTCAGAGAATCAGCTAGAATGTTCGATTATTTTTTGTCTGTTGCTAAAATTAAACAAATTAGTATCCAGGTAGAATTAATGTAAAATACATATGGGATTTTCATCGATAGATACCTTTTCGGGTCTGGTGGGCTTTCTTGGATAGGTTGATCTTTCCGCCGCCTCGTTTCAGGGCAAACTCGGTGGACATCAGTTTATAGAGGACCGATTCAATGGCACCCGATGTTCCTCCTGCCAGCTCCTTGAGCTCCGAACGAGTCAGGTTCAGGTCCAGCTTCTTGAGAACCCTGTCGTTGAATATCGTCCAGTTGTTCAACATTTGGGCCATGCTGTATCTGGGCGTGTAGACCTGAAGATCAACCAAATCGGGGTGGATCTTCTTACAGATTTTGGCCACCGCAAAAGCGTCGCGCAGCTCATTCCTGGTGCGATGATTCAGTTCGATGTTATGTCTCCTGAGCCATGACGTTAGCACTATGCGATCATCCTCGTCCAATGCACGGAATCCGGACATTTTTCTCCTTTTGAATGATCAAAAAAACATATTTTCTGTCACGATTTCATTCGGATAAAACTCTACCTAGCCGACTTTTTTTTTTGAATTAATATTTGTGCGTATGACTGTTGATGAAAAGCAAATGAAATTGTACTTCCAAGTGAATGAAAAAGAGAAGGTAATATTCTCTAATTAATTGTATACCAGAGTTTGGTAGTTAGGGCGTCTATTTATGTATGTATGTTATGAGGTTGCCTCGATGGTGCCACAGTCCATGGAAACGCGTCAAGCGAAATGCCAGAAGTTAAATGAACTCCTTTCTATGTGCTCATATATGGTGCGGTACATACATACATACATACATACATACATATGCACATATATAGTAAGTATAGAGAAATCCTGACTAGACACAAATCCAACGAGCATTTATACAGTTGAAGCCCAAAGCCAGTGACAGACAGGGCCAAATAACCAAAGCCATTGCGGGTACATGGGGCATCAGGATGAAGGACGAGGCCATTGTTAGCGGTAACTCCTACCCCTACCCCAACCCTTTCTCTGTGTGTGTGTGTGTGTGTACGTAATACGTCTAACGGTTTGTCGGTCTGCTGCCGCTTCATCAATTCAGACCATGTCCAAGTCCAGGTCCGACCATGAGGCAACCAAACGAACAGAAACAAAACATCAACTAAGAAGAGAATCGGGCGGTAGATCGGGGGCAGAAGGCAGAGGCAGAGACAGAGACAGAGACGGACGCGGGCGACATTTCCACATTTCCATTTGAATAATTTAGACATTTTCGTTGATGAATAACCGAAAGCACATTGATAGATATTCCCTCGCATCCCAACTACGCCGCCCGTTGCTCCTCTCCGCCGCTCTGCACTCTCTGCAGATTGTGTGTGTCGTGCCTCCATTTACGCAGTCCGACATGCCCGTACACAAATGTACACATACCTATGTACATCCATATATCCGTATACATACAGTATATCTATATCCCTCTATATGTGTACATATACTCGAAGCCGTGTACGAGTGTATACACGGGCTGGGCTGTCTGTCTGGAGTCAAGTGGCGGCGGCATCAGCGGCGGCAGGCCATAGGTGGCGGTGGTGGAGCCTCTTCTCTCCCCCGTATTCCCATATGTGTCCAAGTTTTTGTTTTACATTTCCAACCGTTCAAATTTGGAGCTTAAAGCGATTTCCAAATTAGTTTCAGGCAGGATATAAATTATAAAATTGGGTAAATACATATTGCAAGTGCCTAAATAAATTAAATGCAAATAACTATAAATTCCCAGAAATAAATGTTGTACCCTAAATATTTATACAGAAAACTGTATAACAGTAAAGTAGTATTAATAAATACATTATATAAAGGAAAACTCAGAAATAATTGTGTTTTAATGAGCATTAAGTGGGAATAGTATTATTCTGGGATTGGGATAAATAATAATTTTTTTAATTTCTAAAATGCCGATTATCGTGAGGAACGACGAAGGCCAAGTCGGCCTCTAATGGTGACATCTATGATAGTATTGTTGCGAATCGACAAACTTTTTGCCGTATCGTTATTCCGGACAATTATTCTTCCAATGCGAAACACGAGGCGGTCAAGGTTCAGTCCATGGATGTTGGCATATGCTTGCTTCAATTCTCGCATCGGTTTCTCTTCGAAATATTGAACATGCGTTGGAGGTTTGCCCGGAGAGCGCAACTTGAGATTAATTCGTTTCATGGCAGATCACAATTTTTTGAGCTGTGTCTACCAGTTATACCTATACAGTTATACAACCTGACTGATAGATAGCGTCTGGTGTACTACGACTCGAAGTGGATAAGGATAGAGCATTGGAGTATTTTTTACCAAAACTTATTTTGTCCCTTTTGCGAATAGCTATATGGTCTTTGCCGCGGCTCACAACGTTCCCCCTCGTTTTAATTTCTCAAATGCCTGAAATATTAAATAATATTCATAATATTAAATATAATTCATAAACGTACATTTTAGATTGAGTAAAAGAGATAGTCCTTTGAAAAACGGTTTCTTTCCACAAAAGATATTTCAAGGAGATAATCAATCTGAATAAGATGGCTCTGAACATTAGCAAGCAGTCGATTAATGAAAGTTTGGATGCAATATATAAGCAGATAAAAAAGTATGAGGAAGAAATAAAGTTTGCTGATGATGAAACCTACCAGACTATCCTGCATGATGTGGATATATACAATACTTATCTTAAAATTCTATTAGTCGAGATAAGCAAAGAATAAATGGCGGCATTAGCAGTGAAAAAAAGGTAGCGTCACGAAGGCATTCAGCACCAGAACCATTCAGTAACCGGAACTCGGAAAACACTAAAAAACTCTTCTCCTCTTATACATGTAAGTATACCATGTACATAAAAATAGGTTATCACAATATAAGGCAGTTTATTCCTTTAGATATTGGTATACACGATGGTGGCCTACAATACGTTCCGAGAAAACATTGTTGAATGGAGCGGATATAGGACTCTGGCCACTGCAGTAAATACCGCAATTACATAGATTCCATTCCGAATAAATGAAGTAGTTCCCAGAGACATCTTTTTGATATTTATATGAACCTATAGAGACAACTCTTTATAGACAACCGTGGCTTGATATCCGCAAATGTCATAGATTTGTCCTGATTCTTCAAAGCTTCCACAGAGTATTCCCAGAGAAATGCTTTGTGTGGGTTGAATTGAATCTGTCTGTTCATTCAAAAAGATTTCCAGATGCCATTTAAAAATGCCATTCCCCATCAGATGTGTGGTGTCCGTGCCACTGATTTTTTCTACCGCTGCTCCATGTTGTCTCCGTCTGTTCTTCTTCTGCTTCTCACCTCCTCCTACACACTGGAGTGCACTGCACTGCACTGCACTGCTTGCTTGTCGCTGCTAATTTACTGTTATGATATCAGCTGGCAATGGCAGGCAGCAGAAGCAGTTGCAGCAGCAGCAGCAGCAGCAGCAGCAGCATGGTTGTGTTTTCGTTGAGGTTAAGTCGAAGGTTAAGGTGGAACTGGAAACTGCTTGGAATTGCTTGTAATTGTTCTTGTTGCCGCCTGACGCTGACGCTGACGTTGTCCGAAGCGCCTGTTTAAATGTTTGTCAAAGGAAAAAGACGTGTCAACTGGCGCCGTTGTTGCTGTTTGGTCCCCCCACTCCCACCACTCACTCTCCCGCTCTCCCGCTTTCCCGCTCGCCCGCTGTGCTGTCTCTCATCTCCGGTATCCTCTACGCGGCGACAGGTCCCAGACACGGAACCAAAGACAAAGAAAAATGGTCCACGTTTCATTGGGGTTTTGTTCTTGTTCTTGTTGCTTCTGTTCCCTGTTGGTGTACCCTGTACCCAGTACCCTGTTGGTATTTGTAGCAGCGTACAAGGGTCTCCTGTATGCCTGGGTATGTATAACAGATCTTCGACTCCATATGCTTTGGGCACCACCATTTTTGAGATATTTACACGTATCTCTTGATGTACAGCAAATTCGTGGTGCAAGATTTTCGGGTAGAGCCCCTATTCCAGGCTCTGTTTTTAAGACTTCAAGACCTCAAGATCCGATGAGCGGGTGGATATGGTATCCCACAGTCGGAATATCATCCGACTATATTTCCTGTATATGGGGGGCTGTGTGGCTGTGGCTGGTGGTGCTGTTGCTATTGCTGCTTCTGGTGTTGGGCAAGGCAACGAACAGGATAAAATCCGCTGTTTACATTCTCTAATTTCGCTTGTTCATTGTCCAGCGAAGCGTTTGGCGTGCATCACCCCAACCAGCAGCTCCCCCCCGTCCCCCACACCCGCTCGAGAAGAAAATGGGGAAAATGGGCAAAAAAAAAAAGGGAACTTTGTTTGGCCAGTTGACCAACAGACCGCTGGAGAAATTAAGCCGAGTATCTATATCCGTCGTTGTCTCAACTGCAGGCCATCCTGCACCATCGACCATCGTCCATCGGCCATGGGGTTTTTCTTTCGTTTCGTTTCGTTTCGTTTTGGCCTGTGGAAAGCATCTTCTCTTTGCTTTTCATTTGGCTGCCTAGCTGCCTGGCAAAAGATTTCAAAGTAATGTTACATCAACTGGAAAACACTTGCACATACGAGTATACGTACACAGAGCCTCCTCACAGGAGACGACTACTCACCGTAGCCCAAACGATATCCCATTCACATGGTCCCCGCTTCGGACCTTCCCCTTCCCCTTGCCTTGGGGCAGGGGGGCAGGGGCAGCAGCACCTGCTGACGTCTCCTGGCAAATTCTCGCCTTTGTTCTTCTGCCTCAGTCAGCATTTTGCAGGCAGGCGCTCCAGCAAAGTTTTCTACTTGCTTTGTTGCAAGCACATCGATGTACGGGTACGTACTTGATACTATTATACATATACATATGTACATATATCCTTGTAAATATATATACAAAAAACTGAAACTGATTTGATACTGATGGGCAGGACCAAAGTGGAAATGTTCCTACGAGAAGGTTCAATATTTGTTGAGAGTTTCTGTGAAATAATTGGGAGGTTTCGTGGCAGAGTTTTAATTTTTTTTGTTGTTATTTTACTAATCTAAAGAGTTTATATGCAGTCGTTTTTTGCTGTATTTAACTTAAATTAACTGTGAGAAAAAATAATTATTTCTGGGTTATACATTTCGTGCATCCTAAAAGCATTTTGGGATAAAATATAAATGAAAAAATAATTCCGAATAATCGACTTGCACTTGTTCCAAGATGCCTGTGCCTGCGCGGCGTCTCCCCGCCATTTCTGGGCTCAAGAAGTTGCAGCAAAGCAAAAAGTTGGCTACTGAACTGCCGTTGACAAGCGTACTCGTACATATGTGTGTGTTGCACAAGTTGTGTTGATGCTTTCGCTGCTGTTTTCCAGCTTGTTGGCAGTAATAAAAGTGGAGAGCAGAGCAGAACACTGACTGCATTGTCGCTGTAGTTGTAGTTGTCTCTAATTCGCACAAATGGAAAAAATGTAAACGAATTTCTTATGTTCATTAACTCCCTGCCTCCGTCGCCGCCTGGCGACACACTTGTGTGTCTTTGAGTCAGTTGGACATGTTGCAGGCTTTTGTGTGGCACCATCCCCATACCCATATCCAGCACTTGGTCCCAGACTGTGGCAGCACCACGGACTCTCTGTGCAACATGATGCTATTTTTATTAGCCTGACACACAGCATGGCGCTCTGCTTGTTGCGGCCACAGCGAAAGGTCAAAGTTGTTAGTCAAGTTCAAGGCGTGAGAAATAAAACAAAGCCCCCAAAGTGGGAGAGTAAATTCAATCAAAGAAATGCGCATTTGTTGGGTGACTTGGCAATATCGTCGATAAACATGCCATTCCGTTTATTGAGGAAATCCGGCCAGGACATATTGCTAATTTGAGGAAGAAAGAGATTAAGCTCGTAAATCGTAAAAGAATTTCCCAATTGCATCAATGGTCAAGATATTTATAATATTTATTTGAAGATCTTCTTTTGTAGTCTTGATTAATTCAAAAGAATTTAATCCAAATGCTGGGCCTGCATCAAATCAAATTTGTAAGTGCAGTCCCACCTGTTTACCCCACTTTTTCACACTTTCTTTACGGCCGAATCGGATTCAGTGGCACTCCACGGCTTCAGCATCAGCATACTGTGGGACGTGTGCCTTGCCCCAAACCCCAACAACAGTTCATATTACAAAACCAATTTGGGGGCTATCGTTTTTTTTTTTTTTGCTTTTTGTTTTTGGTTTTTGTTTTGTTTCTTTGGTCTTTAAACTGTGAAAAACCCAAAGGTGCCAGCCCCTGCCCCTGCTTCTGAGCGGTGGTGTGAAGAGCAGGAGGCGGTGGAGGTGGAGAAGGAGAAGGTGGAGAGGGTTGGGCGGCAAACAGGTCGCAGCTGCATGCGGCAGAAGGCATCGGCAGAAGGCTCTGGGGGCCTCTGGAGTGGACTCAAGTCGAGTGCTGATCATGCTCTCAGCTCACGCAAAATAGTCGTGCACGATTCGCTTCGTGATTTTGTGTAACGAAGCGCCCAAAAAATCTTTCTATATGTATTTACTATATATATATATATATCTAGTTGGATAGTTAAAGATTTTGGTGGGTAGTTAGGTGGGTAGGGGCGGTGAGGGGCGGTGAGGGGAGGAGGGTGGGCTAGCCAACGAGGATCTCATGACCAAAATGAAACCAACAAAATAACAAAGCAAAATACGCTGGAAATTCATCTTGTCGCTCTGCCCAGTGCCGGTGCTGAAGCCGGTGCCAAAGCCAGAGCCAGAGCCGATGCCCTGGACTGGACCAGAATCCCTAGATCCTCCGCCTTCCCCCTTCCAATCACCCATAAAGCTCTGCTCTGCTCTGCTCTGGCCTCGATTTGTTCTGCGGTTCTGGGGCGACACTTGTGCATCATTTTGGTGACTTTTGCTCTTTCCCTAACGCAGGGTCAATGGAATTGGGGGATCAGCTGAGGCTGCCCCTTCGAAAGAGATTCAATTAAGCTGTTCTTTTCTCTTTTTCGCTAAACGACAATTTCCTCAGATCACTGATGATCTACTTCTTTAATTTTCAGCAGCGCTACTGTTCCGATTCAAACACATTTTCCTTTATCAATATTCTGCCTCGGAAGTACTCGAATCGATGATGTTCTATGACTGAAGGGAATTCCCTTCCACAAAACGGAAAATGATCTTCAGCTGAGCATTTTGGGCAGCTTCCCATCGCCGAGTGTTGCCCCAACCCATCCCTGCTGCTGGTCCAAGTGTATTCCCAGTTCGTGATGTTCGATTGATCGACGCTCGTCTCCCCTCGCCATCGCCATCGCCATCGCCTTCGACTTCGCATTGGCCATCTCGAAGAGCAGAGCTGAGCAGAGTGTTTTGTCTTACCTTGAAAATCGCTGACTGCTCAAAGAGCAACTGCTACGGTGGTCGATGATGTTGGGGCTGGCTCCGTTCGCTGGGTCGTCGCTGCTTCGTGTTTCATCGCTTGGAGACTCATCTAGAGACCATCTATGTCTATGTTGTCTCCGACTCCGAGTTGGACTCAGACGGCGATGGAGATGGAGACTGGGACTGGGACTGGGACTGAGCAGAGGCTTATTCCAAATGCCTGCCAGTTATTTGCTCCCATTGTTCGCAGTTCGTGGCTCAATATTGCGTCGTATGGCCCCCTGTCCCACCTCCCTCTTGGGTCGAGGATTGGGATGGGGCCTACCATGGGGGTGGCGGGGGCAGTATAGGGGGGAACGACGCACGCCAGCTTTCGTTTTTCGTGTCCTGCGTTCCTGCCCCGAGTCTTTTGTCTTATTTGATTTATGAGTTTTATTGTTGACTCTCCTCTGGTGCTGGTGCTGTTGCTGTTGCTCTCTGGAGGAGCTCTGAGCGAGTGTTCTCCTCTGATCCTCCTTGGCTCCTGCCCCTCCCTCCACCCATCATCTCTGGCGCTGTTCAATGGTATTTTGGGGCACAAGTAGCGTGCTTTGATTTCCCCATGCCGTTTGGCCCCTGATGTTGATGTCTTTCCTTCTCCTTCTCCTTCTCCTTCACCTTTTCCTTTTCCTCCTGCTGCCAAATTTGGTCTATGGCCAAGCTCCATGTTTGTCTCTGCCCCTCGCACGCTCTCTCTCTCTCTCTCTCTATGTCTGTCTGTCTGCCCGTCTCTGTCTCTGTCTGTCTCTACGAGTATCTGTCTGTCTCTGGCCATAGATCATTGGGATCCCTTCGATCGCCTGGCTGGCTGGCTGGCTGGGAGACAAGTGCGACGCGACGCGAGGCTCGGTATCGGTATCGGTCTGTTGCGTGGGCGTGGGAAAAATGTTGCCAACTAATTAGGCAATTGACAAGGAGTCGAGCAGCAGGAGCAGCCGAGAAGGAGGGAGGGTCATGCAGCAGCCGAGGAGCAATCGATTTATGCTGCTTCCATGCTGCAGATGGGAATAATTCGGAATATGGTGAGGCAGGTTTTGGGCCACTTTTGTGCTCAGGTGTGGTTATAATATGAGTACGATTATGGGATGCGCTGATTCGGAGAGAGCGGGAATTGGCAGGGAAATATATGGTATATATATATATATGTTTTTAGAGAATATTTCGCATGGATTAGCTTAAGACTCTACTGTCCCAAAATATATCAAATGTTTGTTCAATCTCAAAGGTCAGTTTCATTTGAATTCTCTCCTCTCGCGGATCAGGATATCATTTTGATGATACACTGAAATGATGGGTTTGCTTAAATGCTTTGAAGGGACTCACTGGAGATCTTTGGGTCAGCTAATCGGCAAATCTCTGACTGTCAGTTCCGATAGAGAGAGCTCCATGTCCATGTCCATGTCCCTGTCTCTGTCTCTGTCTCGAATGTTTCTCTCGCCTCTGGACTGGACAAAGTGTCACCTGCAATGAGAGACTGGTCAGCGGTCTGGAGTTCGTCAGGCCTGGAGATCAGGTGAGAGGAAGAACTGAATAATAAATTGTGAAAATTGTGCCCCGAAAGACGCAGTAAAAGTTGTGCGTTCTTTTTTCGGTATTGAGATTTGTATGTGGCTTTGGTATTTTGGTTTTTTGGTTTCGGTTTTCGGGGGACTGCGGCGATTCAGATTGGGATCGGACAACAGAGTGCTACAACCACGACGGCGCGTTCCCGATTCTCGATTCAATTCGCTTCCTCGTTCATCTCCAGCTCTGGCTCTGGCTATGGGGTCCACCTCTACTCTGCTCCGTTCTGTTCTGTTCTGTTCTGGCAATGGAGCCTGGAGCTTGGGGCTGGCTGCCTCTCGTCTCTCTCGTCTCGCTGCGAATTAAGCTGTTGACACATAACATCATGTCGCACTTGTCTGCTGGCACAAATCTCGCCAGGTGAGTGGAAACGCGCGCGCAACATGAGCCCAAAAGTCAGCCCAAGCCCCAGCCCCGTCCCCGTCCCCGGCCACAGCCACGGCCACAGCCACGGCCTCAGTGCCAGAGTTGGAGTCACAGTTTTGTCCCGGAGCAAACACACAAAAAGAGGCACCATGTCGAGTGCAACAACAGCGGCTACAACTGCCACAACAGCCACAAGAGTCGTAGTCGTAGTCGTCGTCGTCGTCGTCGTCGTCGTCGTCGTCGTCGTCGTCGTAGTCGTCGTCGTGGTGAAGGAACAACAGGCGGGCCCAGGCCTGAGAGTAGGAAATCGGACCATGAAGATGACGACGCTGGTCAAAAGCTTTTGGCAAATCTTGCGGCATGTTGTCGCTGTTGCTGTTGTTGTTGCTGTCGCTGCCCATGACCACGACAACGCTGCCACAGAGCCACGGAGCCATAGCCATGCCATAGCCAAGAAAGCACCCAACAGCAACAACAAACATTGAACGACGCGACGTTGGCAATTTGTGATTGGATTTTGTGGCAAACTGTTGGTTGACTGAGAACTGAGAAGACCCCTAGCCCCAGCGATCATCAAATTGATTCTCTATACGACGCAGAATGGCCATAAAGTTTCGGGACCCAGTGGGGTCTGCCACGGACCTGTCATCGCCTTTGAAGGGAACTCTATTCCGATTTCGATTCCAATTCTCACCTCATTTTCTCGCTTTGAACTTCAGAGCTGAAGAGCTCATAGAGAATCTTTCATAGATAATCATGTTGTGGCCACAATATGTGTCCAGTCTTAATCCTGCATAGTCCTATACAACTCTTAATCCTATAACCCTGAAATGGTGCACATTTATTTCTCTTATTTTGTGAGGCTTTTCCGTCAATGTCTCTGTTGACGCCCACTGCGTTACACACTCGATAAGGCATAAAGGATAACGGTGCTGGAGAGTGCAAGTACTGCATTCGAGGGTCTGGTCTGGCGGCTTGCATCACTCATACGCCTTGTGGCCTGGCGAGTGGATGTGCTGTGTGGGGGAGGTGCTGCTGCGGAAGTCGCCATTTTTGTTTTCTGGCCAGCCCCAGCATCATCAATTCCCACTGACACGTCATCCATCTTGGGCAGGGGCTGAGGAGTTTAGGAGGAGGACGACGCACACACAGAGAGGGAGGAACAGAGAGAGAGAGAGAGCAGAAGGCCTGCGGCAAAAGTCCTTTAAACGACCTCTGGCGCCAAAATGCTGCGACCCCTAAACCAGGCAACAAACAAGAGCATCAGTAGAGGAAGGAAGAGCAAGAGGCGCAGGGGCAGGAGGTAGGAGGCAGGAGGAAGCAGCTAGGAGCCAGGGGCTAGGACGAGGCAGCAACTGGGGAGCCGTAGTCCGCACAAGATTAGAAAATTCGACGTTGTGCAGCAGGCAAAATTAAAATGGCGACGAGGCACGTCAGGAGCAGCAGTAACAGGGGGAGGCGAGGGGGTGGAGACCCAACGGTGGACAGACCCCGGCCAGGCCCGGCATCACGAATGCAAGGATGTGGAGATGTGGAGATGGAGGGTAACGGCATACTGTGGGGACTCGTCCCAGGGCTGCTGCAGCCATTAAAATCCACAGCTGCCTGCGCACTCGGGCCAGGACTAGGAGCAGGACCAGTAACAGTACCAGGAGGAGCTGCAGGAGGAGTAGCACGTAAAATGGTCGTCGGCGTTTGCAACGCACGCAAGGACATTTGAAGGATAAAGTCGCGTGCAATGCAACAGCAGCAGCTGCACTGAGCTGCCGTTACTTGGCATACGAAATAAACCTGCCACACCACACTACCACACACAGACCAGGCCCCCAAAGTTGCATGCCACACTGCTACACTCCCTCCCCCTCGTGGAACCTGGAGGAGGCGTATGTGTGTGTGTGTGTGTGTGTGTGTGTGTGTGTGGCAGGGGCACGGGGCGGAAGCGCGACTAAAGTAGTAGAAAAATTGAGTAGTAAATAAATGATAAACGAAAATAAAATGCAAGGACTCTCTCTCTCTCTCTTTCTCTCTCTCCTAAACACACACACACTCACACACACACACACACACACACAGACACACACACGTGCTCTCTGACAGGATTACAAGAATGCTCGAAGGACCAACAATGCCTTGCCTGGCTTTATAGAGAGGGTATGACGGGGGTGGAGTGCGAGGGAATGTGCGGCAAGCATCCTTGCTACAGAATGACTGCATTGGGGTTCCTGGTCCTGCTGCTCCTTTTGCCTCTCAGCGTGTGCTTGCTGCAGTTTTTGGTGGCAACTAAATTCACATTTGTTGTTCTCTCCTGTCGTATAGCCCCCAGATACCGCCAGGCACTGAAACGGCCCATCCACACACACACACACATGCCCCAGCTGTTACCTTTCCAAAACCTTACGAAAAAACCGAAGACACAAAGTCCTAACCATCTTTACACTTCTGGGTACTCTTCCCTGCCCCGATCCCCCAATCGGGGTATATCCGATTCGATAGGGAATCTCATGCATCAAGCGTTCCAGAGAGAAAGGGCTACCAGGACTTGCCTTTTCCAACATAAGGTTATTGTCGAGAGAGAGCATGACAGCATCCTTAAAATTCCTTCAGAATATTGAATCAAGGCTGCCCTTTGGGCCTGTTCGATGCCATTCTTTAATGAATAAACAGCATATAATATACGCAAAAGATATTCCCATACGATCTCTGTGGAGAGACCTCCCAATAGAGGCAACATTTTGATCTTTAACTCAATTATTTATCACTCTAACTCATTACTAAGACTTCATCTGTTATTTCCTTCGTTTCCAAAGGTTCCACTCTGTTTTTTTGTAGGTGTTGAGGAGTCCTTAAGGAACCGCTTTCCCCCCAACCATAGAGCATTTCTAGGATCGGTGTTTGAATGCCTGTGTGTTGTTCCTACATATTCCTTTGGTTATACTTTTGTGCTGCCCTCGAATGTCGAATTTGTTAAAATAACAAGCAAATGTTACTGCCGCCGCATCCCCATCTGCAGTCCATGTGGTCATGGCCCATAGGGGAGTGGGAAAACTGACCAATTGCAACACCATTTCTGCATGCAAATTGTCGCATGAATCCCATCCCATTCCATACCACCCGCTATCCGCAATCCACAATCCGCAATCCGCACTGGTAACATTTTAGCCATACGAAAAGGGGAAAAACCCTCAAGAAATTTGTATGATATGAAGCAATTTGGCTAATTAAGGTCTCGGCCTTCTGCCACAGTAATGATCGGAATAGGAGAGTGCTGGCTGCCAGCGATGCCGCATAGCGAAGCTCACAAATAAATTAAATTCAATTTTCGAAGCGTTCTGTTCTGCGCGATGCCCAGGAAACATTTTCATGGCTCAACTCTGGTGCTGACCTCTGGTCCACAGTAACAGCCAACGGTAATCAGTGCCACATAACGCACTCAGCGGTGGGGCAGCAGAGAGCCTAGTCCCAGTCGCAGTCCTAGTCCCAGACCCAGACCCAGTCGCAGTCCTAGGCCCAGATCTAAGTCCAAGCCCGAACCCGGAGCCGAACTGAAAACTCTGGAAACTCCGACTGAAGTGAAACGCGCCACGCAAAAATCACAAAAATCGTGCGTGCCCTTAAGACGCTCATAAAAAACGGCAAAACAGCAAACGGCAAATGGCAAATGGCAAAACGGGGGAAGAGTGCCAAGGGGCCAGGGGCAAGATAGAGAGGAGAGGGTGAGGAGAGGGAGAGGGAAAACTTAGCCTGCCCAGAACCACTAAAAATGTTTTGCTTAGGCAACCGAAAAAAAAAGGAGCAAAGCAAAAGTGCAGCGCAGAAGTGGATTTACTTGGCTGAAAGATAGAATATACAGTCTGTGAGGATACCTATTGACAGAGGCATAGAGTTTCGAAAAGTATTCCTTTTGGATGCGCATCTAATCCTTGGATATCTCTCATCGCCCCTAGTATTTTTACGACTTTTGGAAAAGAGTTTAGGAAAATGATGTATTCGCTCAATGATTCGATTGATTCGATCAATCAAAGTACACATTCGATTTGGCTTTAAGATTTGCTGTCCATTTTGATAATTTCGATAAGCTTATCCAGGCAAATATATACCCTACATTGTACCCTGTAAGACAAATGCTTTGAACTGAGGTCGCTATTGGCTCAGGGACGAGGGGGGTAATGCAGTGCGGTGGGTTGTGGGTAGTGGGCCACGGAGAGTAAGAGAGACAGAGAGAGAGAGAGAGAGAGAGGGCTGAGGCTGAGGCTGGGGCTGGCCCCTGCACTGCTGCACGTAAGGCACGACTTTTTATTATGCTTTACGTTCTTGGCTCTCGCGATGGGGCCAACGGCGCCCACCCGCCTGCGCTTTTTGTCTGCTCGCCCCACACCCACTCCCACTCCCACTGCACACCGCCGGCTCCCCCTAAGCTCTGCCTCTCTGCCTCCACCCACCTCTCATCAGAGAGGGCAGAGAATCGCTACGAAAATCTGCGCATTTTTCGACGATCCCCATTGCCATTGGAATGCATAAGAACAACAACAAAATAAAAGAGCAACGTGAGGAAAAAAAGAAGAGCAGCAGAACAGCAACAACAACCAGCGAGAGAGAGAGAATAAGTGAAAGAGTGGGAGCAGGGGAGCGGGAGCGGGAAAATAGTGCAGCGAATGTCATTCGCAATGCTCGCTTTCCCGCTCGCAGATCTCCCAAACGATCCCAAGTTTATGGCGCCCGCAACTGGAAGAAAGAATCGAAGGAGAAGGCAAAAAGGTAAACAGAAAAATGAATGCAGTTGCAGTTCCACTGCAGTACCCCCCGCAGTAGCCCCTCTGTAACCATCCCCTCCCCCATGCTTGGTTTTTGGGATACTACGAGTATGGTATGATATGGTATGGTTATGGTTATGGCAATCAGAAGAGACTGCTGTAATATAGAATGAGAACTAAATTTCTTGCAGCCAACTTGTGTGAGTCCTCTGATACGAGTATGCACATTTCTTCGGATTATTTTCAGAATTATTTGTCTATATTTTTTATCTATTTATTTGTATATTTATGAGTACATGCTGTATCCATCCATTAGAAATATCTTTTGATCAATGATGATGAGGATGTTCTAGTGCAAGGCGTTTCATATTATAGAAATATAATTTCTTTATATCAATTTCATAGTCAAATGAATGAATAGTTAATGAATAATTTAAACAAATAAATACACTAAAAAGTGCAAATAAAAGTGCAATAAAATTAGGCTTATTAAAATGAGACAATCTTATACAAAATTCATTCATTTATTGCATAAATTTAAAAGTTCTTCAAAGAGCAGTAAACTGGAAAGTTTTTGCTGTGCCAACACCGAAGTAAACAATTTTCTGCACGATCTATAAATTAAAATATTATCAAATATAAGATATGTATCATGGTCATATTATTTATGCATAGTGTTCCGAAATAAAACCTCTTGTTTTACGTTACGAAAATCATTTAACTTCTCAAGCAGCTTTTAGAGTCATTTAATCCCACTATAATCTGCTATTAAACCGCATTGAATGACTTCACATTCGTACATACACACACATGCACATATGTATGTATGTACTTCTCTTCCACTCCTTTCGACCCACAACAATACTCATTGGAGGACTCATCCCTAAGTGCTTATATGGCATATGGTGCATCTGCAATCTCTGACAGGAGAAGCAACGAAATATATAATTGGAATTAGCGTTAATTAAAAAGAACAGGGCGAAAAACGGACAAAGGAAACCCCGATTCAAATTCACCTGCAAAAGCGGTAGGGGACAACACACAAAGGGAGTGGTGGGTGGCACTTCCCCCCCTGCCAGTGCGGTGTTGGCTGCATGCGGGTGCCATTCAATCAATATCCATCCAGAGCTTGTCAAAGTCCGCCCGTCCGTACGCCCATCTGCCCGCCGCGTCCACTCCGTCCACCCCGTCCCTTTCCCTTTTCCGGCTGCTATGTGCATGTGACCAGCATCGTCATCGCCAACGCCATCGCCATCGCCATTGCCATATAACCGAACCGACTCGACTGTGCCCAATATCCAGCAGCAATATCTGCACCTATAGCTCCTCGATTTTGTCCCCATACACATCGGCCCAGCCATGCCACGCCCATGCATGTTAACGCCTCCACCAATTTGATTGGCCAACAGAGCAGCTCCCTCCACACACAACAAGACACAAAAAAGAAAAACACCAAAAAAAAAAACGTATAGGAAAAATGAAAAAGAAAAAAAAAGAAATTATTCGTTTTTGCATTTGCGAAAAAAGTGCAATTTGTATACCCTCATAAATGGGCAATGTGAACGATGGGGTCTATGGATTATGCAGTTAAAGATAAGGTACAAAAAATATATTACAATGAAAGCAATACGATCTATCTTGCTCTAAACTGTTCTAAAGGTAATCGAATGGTTCGACTAGATTTCGATGTGGTTTCATATTTGAAGGACTCTTAATTCTAGAAAAAGCATTCCAGTCTATATTATCATTTATACTCCCATTTATCGATCCCTAATTGCATCTATGGAACCATTCTAAGGACCAAGAGAGAGAGAGAGAAAGAGAGAGAGAGAGAGAAAGTTAATCTGTTATGTCCATTTCGTAGAGCATTTGCTAGTTGTCGGATCTCTTAGCCTTTTCCCTTTAGTTTTTGCATATTTCTTACACTTTTTGTGTTTTTTTTTTTTGCTCTCTATCACACACAGAATTGGACATTTTTTAATTCTTCTTTCTTCATCTGCTTCGGCTTCGGCTTTTGGTCCTTATTCGTCGTCTTCCACTCTTCTTTTTTTTTTTTTTGTTGCTAATCAAAAAGCATAACAGGAAGAAGGCAGAAAATCCACCCGACCCTGCCCCATCCCATATGGGTGGCAAAAACTATATACATATCTCTGGCCCCATCTCGTGGAGAGACGACACCCTGCAGCAGTACTCTCCACGTACCCACATCCACATCCTCTTCCCATTCCCTTCCCCATCCACATCCTGGTTATGTTTGCAGTCGAATAAACAGCATCAATTCATCACACATGCAACAACAGCAACAAAATGGCGCCACCAGGCCCAGGACGAGGACAGAGCCCAAGCCAGAGCCGGAGCCAGAGCCAGAGCCAGAGCCGGAGCTGTGGATATATAGCGAACACCCAATCCTTAGATCCCACCCCCCAACAAGACAACAAAAAGTGCAACCCAATGCTGATGCTGCTTCTGCTTCTGCTAGATGGGTGAATGGGTTGGTGCCTTGCCCCATTTGGTGGCAGGCAGGCAGGCAGGCAGCCCCGAAGCTCTCGCAGCACTAAATCAACATTTCACTTTGATGAATGATGACCAATGTCCAGGCGCGGGTGTCCACGCCGATAGAGTCCTGTGCGCGGCCCAGTCCTGGTTTGGCTTGCCCTCCCCCCCACACTCCCCTCATCCTAGTCGAGGCGCCGCAGCGCAGCGCAGCATGCAACATCCACAGAGCACAACAGCAACAGAAAAGAAAGGACTACAACAGCAATAACAACAACAAATGAATGAATAAAGAAAAAGGAATGGAAAATATAGCCGGGGAAAAATGGCAAAACAAGCAGAAAACTGGAAAAACTGTTGGGCGCAGCAGCACACACAATGATAGAGGAGGGGGTGGGAAGGAGGAGGAGGGGGAGGGGGAGGAGATAGGAAAAAATTGTGCAGAAGAGGAGGCTGAAAATAGACACGAACACTAATCGAATTATTGCCACTGCAGAGGAGCTGCAGCCCATCTGCCTTCGCCCCTGCCCCTACCCATTACCACCAACCGCCCACACCCACATGCCACATGCCACCCTTTTCCGCACCCACTGCAGTTGTCCTGCTCTCTCTCTCTCCCTCTCTCTCTACACACATACACTCTCACATGGAGAGCAATAGGGAGAGAGAGAGAGAGAGAAATAGTGTTTCTTCTTTTCTTGCTTTGTAATTAAAAAGAAAAATACCAAAAAAAAAAAGGAGACTGAAGGAAAAGCAATGGAAAATGAAGGAGGCAGAAGAGTCCTGGTAGAAGGGATGGCGTGTGTACTGTGGCGGGGGCGAACCAATGCATATGCATATGGATATGGATATAGATGCGTGGCTATGTGTTTCTCTGTGTGCGAGTCGCCTATCGATGCGATGCTGACCAACCAAAATCGAACAGAGTCGAGAGCTTTGCACATATAACCCCACAAAAAAATGCAGCGCCCCAGAAAGGACGAGGAAAGTGGAAAGAGCGGCGCAATAGTCTTCCTTATGTGTACCGCAATAAACAAAAAATCCGAACATAAATTAAATGTCCGCGACAGAACCGAAAAACCGAACCGAACCAAAAGCCAAAGCCAAAGCAGCAGCGACACCGAACACCACTCCACCACCCAAGCTACCATATCGCCATGGGAACCAAGCAGAACCCACTGGAAACACCCAACGACCCTACCCAGAGGAGGAGAGTTCTCCCCCACATCGCCGCTAATCAATGCAGTACACATTTCTACCATTTCCATATCTTTAAGCCCGCCCTGATCCGACCCTCGTTACTCGCTTCTTCAGAGCCAAGACCACTTTCTTAATGGCCATTTTCGTTTCATATTTCGACCCGCCAATCAGTAATTAAATTCTTCTGATTGAAGATTCAATTTACCGAGAATTAAAGATGCTTTTTACTCAACGATAAGGAAGAGCCCGCCGCCGATAGATTGATGGATATCGGGTGGGAAAACACCATGATTAGACTCCTAATCGCTTCGCTCGTGCGCCAGCCCTAGGCTCACTCGCTTCGCTAGCTCACGCAAATATAAGTAAAACATCGGACGATGACCCGATCAACCATTCATCAATCAAGCAACCTTTCGAAGCCTGCTGTCATTTTCTTTCGTAGTTTTGGGCCAGCACACATTTCAAAACACTCTCGGCTCTTGACAATCACATAAAACATTGAAAAAACCAAAAAAAAAATAAATTTTAACTGTGTAACCTAAATTTTAAAACCCATCCATACAGCCACAATGCCGCACTTGCGTGAACTGAACTACGAGCAACGTAAAACATTGGAGCAGTGGCTAAAGCTGTACGAGGTGGAGCTGAATCATCGCACGCGCATGGAACTGAGCGACGGTTTTGCGGTGGCAAAGCTCTTTGATAAGGTGCACCGGACTTGTGGACTTCAGGTGCTATGTGTCGCGCAGCAGCGTGGAGCTGAAGACACAGAATTGGCATATATTCAATATAAGGACTTTGAGACGATTGAATATGTCCCTGAGCCCACGGGAGATCTTCAGGCTGGCCCGCGGCGGTGGATGGGCCCTCGAGATACTGCTCTACAGGCTGATGATGACCGATGTGTGCCCGAGAGCAGAAGGCGGCGAGGATTGACCCCACCGCGTAAAGGTTACCTAAACAGAGAGGTAATATATACAGATTTTTTGCAATTTCAAGATGAAAATTCTGCTTATATGAATGTTATTTACGATTATAGATGGGTATTGGCGAATAGCTAACGCATTGATTGGACTTAGGGCACATTTGAAATATGTTTTTGTAACGAAACTATCCAAAATCTTTTGAATAAATATTAGAATCAGGGAAAAGCTGATAAGAATGCATTTGCTGGCCCTGAAACCTATTTCAGATCTCGATTGGAAATGAGATGGAAAGTACATTGCACTGGCAATTGTATTTTGGCCAACTCAATTCGAAGCAAAGACAGAACGAAGCCACCGTCCCCCTCGCCCCCCTCCGTCCCCCACCGTCTCCAACACAGACCCCTCCCCCTCACCGAAAGAACTGAGGAGAACATGTGCACATGAATGGATGTTGTTGCTGCAAAATGTCATCAGAGCGCGTGTTGTTGCTGTTTCTGTTGTTGCTGTTGCTGCAGTCAATTGCATTGCAACATTTCATTTTCTGATATGAAAGATTTAAAGTTTGCAACATAAAAATGTCACGTTTTTCATGGTCGCCACAAGACCGACAACCAACAACCGACTCCGAGAGGCATGTTGAACTTTTCTTGCCGGTTGCTGTGTTGCTGTTGCTGTTGCAGTGTTGCTGTTGATGCTGTTGTTGCTGTTGTTGCTGGTTGTTACTGCGCATGTGCAGCAGCATTTGGAGGAGACCCCTCCAGGTACCCCATGCCACCAGTCCCCGCATCCTCCTGGCTCTACTCCTCCCCCATCTCCTGGACTCTCCTCTGTTGCATCCATCTCTTCTCTAACTAACTTTTGCCAGTCTATTTATGTTACAATTTGGTGGCTGCCAAGCGAAAAAATGTTGCCAACTTTGCGTTTGCTTTGCTTTTGTTGTTCCCCCTCCCCCCCACCCCTCCTTCGGTGGATACCCTTTGCAGAGGGTATCGTATCGGACCTTATAGAGTTTGTACAGCCATCTGGGAGCTGCAGATTGGAAGAGCTATCATCAAACGCATCAGCATGTACATATGTATACTCGTAGATTCTATAAGTCCCACAAAGAATAATGATGGATTTTTTTGAAGGGTATCAAATGTTTCGGCTGGCAAAGTATTGCTTCCTTTTTTTTGATTTTTTTTCGGGCTTGTTTGACAATGCGCGTCGTGACATCTGCCAAGGCTCAGGCTATGGCTCTGGCTCTGGCTCTGGCGAATGGGAATGGGGCTGATAGTGCGGTGCGGTGCGGTGAGTTGGTGGGGCGGTGGGGCAGGGGCCTTGTGGGTGCATAGTTGAGAAACGAGTTCCCCATGCATGTGCCCGATTCTTATTAATTTGGCAGAACAGTTGACGCAGTCGTCGTCCGCTGTGTGTACGCACATCTCAAGAGGATCTCCTGTTGCCACAAAGTGGCTAGCGGTGGCTTGAACCCTGTCCTCTCTTTCCCTCTCTCTACCGACTGGCTTCATAAATTTTTATTGCCTCACTGAGACTGAGACTGAGACTTTGACTGAGACTCAGGCTGCAGCTCCAGCTCTGCCAGACTGAGGCTCAGCTTGGGGCACAGCCTCAGACTCAGACTGAGGTTGAGGCACAGGCCGAGATTCCACTGATATGAGGCATGGTAGGCAGCCACAGCAGCAGCCAGATGAGCCATCGGACAGTAGCCCCACAGGCAGACAACGACGACGACGACGACGACGACGAGGACGAGAGATTTCGTTTCGTTTTGTCACAAATTAAACACGTTTTTCCGCAGAACCTAATGAATAAACAAGCCCACAAGAGCGACCAAATGAATGAGAGCGGAAGAGCGGAGGACTATCGGAACGACTAGGAGATGCTCTATGGGATGGGATACCACCAAGGGCAAGGATATACATATAAGAATTTCAGTTAGAAAGGATACAAAATAGCAGTCCCTTGAAAAGGGAATGAATATAAGGTGGATGGATCTGTGGATGGAGCTTAAGATAATCCCAATGCAAACCCTACTCCAAACAGAGTTCCATTTGGGAATATTTAGCAATCAATTTTCACATTAAAGGTGAATGGTTGTGAATACCTTCAAGACAGATGAAAGGCGGACAAGGCCTTAGAAATGTATATGAGGATTGGCGACCAAAACGATCCTGTGGCTAACAACCCCATTTGGAGGCATTCCATTCCACTTCGTTCTGCCTTAATTTGAGCAGACACGCCCCGCTGCAGACATGCCCCCTGCTCAAAAGGCGCAACATGAATGCAATTAACAGGCTGTAAATAATACGTAAAAATGCCAACCACTTTCATCCTGAATGGCGAGCAGGAGGCGAGCGATCTACCTTCCGATGAAGATGACGATGACATACATAAGTGTTAATTGAACATGCAACTCTGTGTTGTGTTGTATTGTGTTGTGTTGCCAGGTGTCCATTCATAAGAGTGTGTGTGTGTGTGTGTGTGTGAGTGAATGTTGCCTTGTTGCAATTACGCACTTCTAATGCAATTTCAATAATTGGGCATCAAATTTATGGGGCGACACTGCAACGATGTTGCAACGAAATTACGAAGTGCGAACAACCCAGTCGGGATCATCATCATCATCATCACCTATCATCATCATCATCATCATCATCATCAGGAGGAGGAAGAGGTAGACACAAAATATTGTACAAGTACTCGCAGTATATTGCCAGGTGCGAGAGCACCTCAGATCCCCAGCTCCAACTGCAATTATTTCTATTAAAAAATATATATGTACGTAAGAGAGCAAGAGACTCTGCACAAATATGAAAATGTGAAAATGTTCTTTATAAAAATATTTCCTTTTCTCTTCTGCGCCTTGTCTCTCGCTGTTTTTCTTTCCTCTATAATTGTTCTCAATTTGCATGCGAGTCGAGTCAGAGTCGGAGTCGGAGGCGATGCGATGCGCACATGAAATTCTATTAGGCAACAACATTTCGCAATTGCGTGCTGATTGCCGGTTTCAAGTGCCACAAGAAGTGGTAGAAGCAGCAGCAGCAGCAGCAGCAGCAACAGCAGTAGAAAAATAAAAACTGGAAGTGGCTAGAACTGAAGCAGAAGAAGCCTAGGCTAGGAGGTCTAAGGCATCCTAGAGATGCGCGAATCACGCCACTCAGAAGTAGCAAGTAATGTTGCAAAGTAACAAGAGTCACTTCTTTTTGTTTTTCGACTCACGACAATAAGAAACGACCCCAAAGAGCCTCGAGAAAGACCCACGACACACCATTTGGTGCTTGATGCCAAGCATTTAAGAACTTGGAAGAATCGATTTGGAACCAGCTAAAAGCTATAGCTAAAAGGATAAGGATACTGACAGCTCACGATCCTCATGAGTGTGTGATCAGTGTGTGTCTTGATCTTACAGCTCACGCTGCCATCTCTGGATCCCTGCCTCTGGCCCAATAGCCGAAAGGGATGAACCCTAGAGCCTCGAGGGTTTCTGCCTTGCATGCACGGGATTATTAGTTACGGCCGCCTGAACGCATTTTCTGCCCAACCTTTTGGACCTACGAACGGAACGGAATGGATTGGAATGGAAGCCCAGCTCAGATACTCGTATTAATAATTTTAATTAACTCTAGAATTATGTTTTTGCGCGTAATTATGCGAAGCGCGACAACAAAAGATCCCGCGACCAAAGGCCCAATGCCGAGGTTCAGGTTCGAGCATGTGTGTGTATGCAAAGTGGTTAACAGTCCCAGTCCCCAGTCTTCGGTCGGGGCCAATTAATGTGTGCAACCCGCAAACCCTGGGCCACTGGCCAGCCCGCCCACTTTCCTTTTCAAGCTGCCGCCATTCCCTGGACTTGAATCTGAATCTGAATCCTGAGTACGAAACGCGGGTTTCTGGTTAGGCAAGCATAACTAATCTAATCGCTCCGCAATCCCAAGAACCAACTGGGGTCCCCACTCGGCACCTGTGTTATAATCACAGCCCCGTACCGAGGCTTGTCAATGAGTTTCTTTAGTAAAACTCGTAGTGTGCCACTGAGATCTCATGTTAAGAATGAAATCTGGTCTAAGTTTTGGGACTCCAATTGAAACCTTTCGGATAGATTCAATCTGCTGCTGCAGCTAGTCCACTCGTGACCCCGCCCTTCCTCCTCCCACATTGCAACTCCTCCAACTCCTCTGGGTTTTCAGCGCAGAATTTTCGTAGGCCTCTATCAAGCGAATGACAACATAATTGCCGCCGAATGAAATGTGGCCCAGGAACCGTTTTAATTGCAGTTCAGAGAGTGAGAGGATGGCAGCACAGCACTGATGGAAAGTGGGGGGAGGGAAATGGAAATGGAAAATAGAAAATAGAATGTTGGCCAACTGTGAGAGATGTTGCCGCCCACGTCGGAGGGTGCCCCTTCTGAGCAAAGCATGTTCCAGTTTCAGTTGCAGTTGCAGCAGCCCCGTCCCGTCCCGACCCGTCCCCGAAAAGTGCGTACAGACGATACAGACAGGCATGGGCATGGGCATGGGCATGGGGGGTTTGGGGCATGTGGCACGGGCCACGAGGGGCCACGAGGCACAAGGAACGAGGAACGAGGCAACAATCCAGTTAACAGTAATTGCTGGCGCGTCGTGTTTTCGGACCACCAATGGATTGATTAACTACGTGTTCGATATTTCAGCTCCCCAACTCCTCAGCTCTTCCTGCTTCCTTCAGGTTCCTCCTAGGTCCCCCTTCTGGCTCTCCTCGCTCCCCGGTCCCCTCTCCTGCCCACCTCCAGCTGTGTCACTTTGGTATTGATGATGTGGCTCGGGCGGCAGTGGCAGCGCTGGCCAAGTGTTCCATTCCGGCTCCGATCTGCTCTTGAGCAACGCAACGCAAGTCCAAATCAAATTTACTATAATGACCACTCAAATGGACAGCGTAATGGGGCATGCAGCGCAAGAAAGAGATGGCAAGATGGCTAAACCAAGAGTGGAGCAAGAGAGGAGCCAGAAAGGAGCTGGCGCTGGAGCTGGAGACAACGACAGCGACAGGGAAAGAGAAAGGCCCCAAAACGGAGTTTGGAGCGGCGGAAAGTGGGCGAAACTTCCAAGAGGCTGAAAGAGAAGCTAATGGCATTTGGCTGGTGTTGCGTGCATTTGACATTGTGGCATGCGGCGCATGGGGCATGGGGCAGTAGAGTATAGTCGCTGGAGGAGCGGTGAAGTAGGCTTAGAAGATGGAAATACTGACGGAGCCTGTGGGCGATTGTCAATGAAATGGGTCTCTCCTGGTCCCTCTCCATTGATTTGCTATGGCCAGGCTGCTAATAAAATGGAGCAGAAATTATGCTGAAAGATTAGATAAGAAAGATTAGATGGGAACATAGATAGAAAGATAGATATATAGGACTACCAAGCAGTGGCTTAAACATGCTACAAATGGGAATCGAGACGAGGGCTCAATGGATGAATGTACGGAGAAACTCATTGTTTAAATACATATTATTTACAAGCAATTAGCATAATGCGTCTGAGTGATTGAGTGTAATGATTGCGATTAAGTCCAGGAGTTTCTTTAGAATGCCAAGAAGCATGGAACAAAACAGGAAAAAGGCAAAGTAAAATAATGAAGAAACATCAGTGGTTCTCGGTTGTGAATTAATTAAAAGTTTTAGTTGAGAAATAAGATGAAAAAAGGACAACGAATGAACTGTAAGGAAGAAAAATAAATTGAGAAAGAATGATTTAAAAACATTAAAGGATCAAATCAAATAGATGGAAAGGGAAAGGCTTTCATCGTGAAACCCGAACAGTTGTCACCAAAATTATTCGAATGAACGAGTAGAATGAAGGGAATGAACGGGGTATCAAATGAGACCCAAATTCGAAGAGTTTTAATAGCCCCATCCTCATGATAGATTAAGCCAAATTCAAGAGATTCCATCAAGGCTCCTGGCTCTGTCCTGTTCCCCATTGCCATATTTAACATATCCATAAATTGCCTGGCCCAGAGGCGATGCTACCACGCGACTACCTCAGTGGCAGGTGCCACAGATGGGATGGGATTGGATGGCCAGCAAAGGGGGGAACCAGGAACACGAGGGTTCAGGATTGATGTGGATGTGTGTAATGTGGCCCCAGTCCCCGTCCCCGTCCCCAGTCCCCATTCACCATGTACCTTGTATGAGCACTCTCGGGGTCGGGGGCCCCGCAAGTGATTGGCATTTTTTGGCTGCCGTGCGCCGAGGATTTCGCACCTCCTCGCGCGGGGTCACATCACGCACATCTCTGTGGCAGGGCAGCGGCAGCCACAGAGAAAGCAGCCCCGTCAAGCTGCAGCTGCAACCAGCGGGGCAAGGCAGGGCAGGGGATCGGATCGGATGGGATCGGTGTAACCTCCTTTGGAGATCTCTTCAACAACTTAATTGAATGTTAGGGTTTTTCGTGGAAGGGCCAAGGGGCAGCTGCTTATCGAAGTGCAATTAATTCCAACGATTTGCTTAGCTGTAAAATTTGTAACAAGGGTTCCCCTTCTTAACCCATATCCATATCCATATCGATATCCAGATCAAGGGGCACCGCAAAGACACAATTTTTGTAGCTGCATTTTTCCTTCAGTGTACATCAACTGGATACGGGGTTTCGGTTCGGTGGCTCAGTGGTTCAGTGGTTCGGGGGTTCGGTTTCGGATCCCCTGTCGACCGGCACCAACAAAACGTAAATCATGAAATTTGCTTAACCCACGCGCGCCATCATCTCAGGGCCCCTTGCAATCCGCTATCCGCTAACCCTATACCGATTTCCGATCCCCGATCTGCGATCCCCGATCCACTCCCCTGAACAGGTGGCGCACAACGCCGCATGCGCTCTTTGCATATCAAAATGCTTCGGGAATGGGGAATGGTATGGGATGGGATGGAAATGTAGGATAGGACAGGGGCGCATGCGCATGCGCCTTTTGCAGTCAGTCCGCAGTCTTGTGTCCGCTGTCCGCGATGTCCGCTGTCCACGATGTCCGCTGTCCGCAGAGTTGCCATAAGGCACAATGGGTGGTAAATTGAAGCTTTCAACTTGTTGCTGTCTGTTGTTGCTCTTGTTGCATGCCCCCCTTTCACCCTCTTCACCCTCTTGATTTCAATTCGTTGGCGGCTGTTTTGACAATGTGCGCCGCTTTAATTGGAGCCGTGTCATTAAGTGCACGCAATAAGAAAATCTGACAAAACCCGGGGTGAGGTGAAACCAGAGACGGCTGGTTTCGAGAGCGGGAAATACGAGTACGAGTACGAGTAGAGGATGGATTAAAATCATTAAATAGATACATATATACATATGAACGTGTACTTGGTCAAAGAGGAAATCTATTTTCTTACTTTGTTAGAAAACTAACCCCTCTCAGGAGAAAGAATTAGAGACACACGAAACACATCAACCAAATGAGATACATGGAAGATCAAAGATAACCCATATAATATTGATTTGAAGTGTTCAAATAAAACAAAAAACCTAAAACCTAATCTTATGTGGAACGTATTTCTGGATCTTTACAAAAGATCATTGACATTAGGCAGTCGTGGCCGAGTGGTTAAGGCGTCTGACTAGAAATCAGATTCCCTCTGGGAGCGTAGGTTCGAATCCTACCGACTGCGATGCGAGTGAATCGGAATTCTATATATCTCGATATACAACATGCATATTTTTTTGATCAACAGAATCTACTCCTTCCCAATCACTACGAGGAAAGGTATTCGATTGCTGAAACAAGACTCGTCACTCACCACTATTCGCTCTCGTCAGAATTCACACTCGCCACAATTCGTAGTCGTCCGAATTCACATTCGCCAGAATTAACACTCGCCAGAATTTCAGTGATCGTTATCAATCGTCAAACTATTCGAATAAAGGGCACCTCGAAGTTACCCTGAAGGAGGGGAGTTGAAGGAGATCAAAGGAAATATATTTTGCTATCTATTCTATTATATAAAGTCTCTATTAAATTTATATTCTTTAACGAAATTTCGAAAAAGCCAGAGATGGTTTAAAAAAAAACTAAAAATGAATTACACAACAAACTCGACAAACTATAATAAATGGGCGACCTACCAGAACTAGTTTCCCTGTTATATCTCGATTTATATATCGATTTATCTATAAATAGTTTTGGGTTTTAAATTCATGATTGAAACTTGATTGACTTTGACTCTCCATCAAGCAGTCGTGGCCGAGCGGTTAAGGCGTCTGACTAGAAATCAGATTCCCTCTGGGAGCGTAGGTTCGAATCCTACCGACTGCGTATCCATTGAATATAGTTTTTTTGACAGTGTAAAATATAATAATAATATGTACATATGTATGTCGCACATCCTTAAGTGCCACATTTTGTGGATAAATATCTTGTGTTGGGCCGTAGCCTGATGGTTAGGTAATACGCGTGTCTCGGCGGCTGTTGTTTCTAAACGTTGTTTTTATTTATAGATCATTCGATTCTATCTCCTTCTAATTCATGACAGAAATAAAGAGCTCTGATATTGGGTAATATACGATTGACAAAAGGGGTCCTCCATACCATATCCATCCCACTCTGACTATGTGACATAAGGCTCGCTCGTGTTACTCTTGGCTTCGCTTCTAGTATTCCCATCTCAAGCAACAACAACAAGAACTGTAGCCAGGAGCCGCTGTAAATAAATAAAATAAAATTTCCTGCCACTTGGCGATAAGCAACAAAACTTTTACCGCCTTGACACCCCCCTCAACCCCCAACAGTGGGTCCCAAAAGTCGATGGAAAAGTTTCGACAGGTCTCAGCATTTCAGGCCGCCGCCGTCGAGGCAACAGTCAACATACAACAGCCAGTGCGGGTGCGGAGTGAAAGTCCGAGGGGAGGGGGGAACGATGAGAAATTGTCGCCACAAAAGTTCTGGAGGGTCTGCTGCAGCTCGTCTTCTAGTTTTCCATCCTTTGTAGCCTTGCCGTGCCTTTTGGCTTCTGCTCCTGCTGCTGTTTATTGCTGCAATACTCCCCAGGGTAAATTCTAGTTGTGGTAATCTATCCAATGGAGGAAAGAATCATTTGTTTTTCTTAAGTTTTAGGCTCTGTCCTTGTCAAAGGAGAAAGGATGGCAAAGAAAAACCTAACTTATTTGCATAGTGAGAAATATTGAATGAATGATATGAAGTATTGGGTATCCCCATAGTCGTAATATCATCCTCTATACGTTTCCCACTTGTTATTGTTATTGTTACTGTTACTTTGTTTTTGTTTTTTTTTTTGTGGTGTTCTCGAGGCTTCTTCGTTTCGTTTCCTTTTTGGCAGGCGCCGCCGTTATGTCTCGCAAAGTTTCAAGAAACTGGTTCCGCCACGCTCCGCCTCTCTCCCCCTCCCTCGCTCTCGCTCTCGCCCTCACCCTCTCTGTTTCTGTCTCTGTCTCACTTGCTCGCTTGGGGAGAAGAACTTTCTATGTCATATTTGTCTGTGTGTGTATCTGTGTGAATCGTTTTGATATAATTTATTGTAAAATTATTTCCGTTTTGCTGTTACTTTGTGGCCGCCTCCCAAAAAGCAAACAAAAAAAACCCCCCGAAAAGAAGAGGGAGAACGAGCCAAAAGATGGAAAGATGGTTACGACGAGAAAGAGAGAAAACGTGGCCTGGTCTGGCCCTTCATCAGCGGGCCAGGCCATTTAATTGGCGTCTATTTATGTCATCGCAGATAGCGCAGCAGATCGCACCGATCGGGAACAGAGATCGTGAGTGACAAACCAAAAGCTGCCACGACACAAACACACATAGTGGGTCCATGTCCATCCAGGGAGAATCCAGGGCCAGCCCCAGCCCCAGCCCCACGCTCTTCTCGTCTCGTTTCGTCTCGTCTCGTCTCGTCTCTACTCGATTCGAAACAATGAAAATTGATATTGAGGGAAATCTTAAAGGCCGCAATCACCGCTATCAAGCGAACTCCTCTCATTACGCATATGGAATACAATTTTTAGCTGCAAGCGCCGACCAGGTCCCAGAGACCACATCCCTGATCAGAGATCTCCGAATCCCCAGTCCCAGCGGTCAGATCAAGCAACGCAGCAGCGCTCCTCCGAGTCTGGGTACTCGTTGCCCTGGCCACCAAGGTCTGTCCATCATTATGTCAACGCTCTGAATGCGCATGTCAATCAAGATGAAGTGCCGCTGATATGTCCATCTCGGGGCCCAGACTCCAAACTCCAACCTCCAAACTCCAAACTGCAACTTCGAGTGCAACTACGACTTCGAGTCAATTCCCTGGGAATTGGTCTCTGGTGGGCCATGCCCTCGCACTCGCACTCGGACTCGAACCAGCAGCGAAAGTTGCTTGAAAGTTATTGAGGAAGAAGATGTGTGGATGTGAGAAAAGAAAAGAATTTCCAACTAATAGACTAACTCCGCTAACCGAAACCATCCCAAGGATATTGCCACCAGCGGACATCAGACAATAGTGTGACTACTCGTCCATGGATCCCTTGTTGCCTCGTTCTCGCCACACAGTGTGAGTACTTCTCAGTGGACGCCTCTACGGGTACATGTTCGAAATACAGGAATGTCAACTTGGGTCAAAGGTGCCTCTGGCTGCAAGCAAGCTGATCGAAAGAGATCCTCCTGGCATGGCCAAACTTTGCGGCGCCAGGAAGCCGAGATACCCATCAAAAAACCTCAACTCCTTCCAGATGCTGGCCGTCAGTTCAGAGAAAGTTCTTTAGAGCTGCAAATGCGATGAGGAAATCAGTTGAACAGCGCCATATATTCATTGGATTGAATCAACCTTCAATCCTCCATAAGCCATTTCTATGTATCTACCTACCTGATTCTAATCTATTACATTTTATCCGCTATATGTGTAGGTACATATCTCATCAGGTGAACATATATTTGGCTTCAAATTTCGATTATCATATACCAGGAGTACATATATGCACATCCTGTGAATTTATAGGTGCTTTGAACATGAGCTCTGACTTGCTTACATCCTTTGATTGTGTGATGACTCTCACTCATTTCGATTTATGAGAATCTCACCGAGAACAATATTTCCCTAGCCTCAGGCCCGGACCCGCCCGGCCCAGCCCTGCCTCTGCTTTTGCCTCTGCCTGACCCTCTAACCATCATCCTATCGTGGTGCTGGTATTTTGCTCTTTGCTCCTTCGCTTGTACGAGTTCGAGCACGACGAGTATTTTATTATTTTGTGCAATAATTTTTTATTGTTTTGCTGGGCAAGTTGATCCTGGCGGTTGGCCCTTAACGAACAGTTCCTTCATCCGTTTTTCGTTTCGTTTTTCGTCCACTTTCAATTGTTCTGCAGCCCCAGTCAGTCCCTTCTTGGTCGGGCATGGGACGTTCCGTTCCGTTCCGTTCTACGCTTGATATTTATTTGTTGTATGTTGGCTATAAACGTGAAATTTACTGCGGAATGTCATTTAAAGTACAAACATTCTACTCTCTCTCTTACTCCTTTCTCCTATCTCCGCTTGAACCTCTCCTCTCCACGCTGCCGCCGGCTGTTCTCTCTCTCTCTCTTGTGTTATTTGTTGTGTGTGCTGTTCTGGGGCTCTTTTTTCGGGATATATTTACTTGTATTTTCCAAGGGACGGACTAACGGTTTCTATGCACGCCAAATGACGCTGCTGTCGATGTCGTTGGCGTTGGCGTTAACGTTGGAGTCGACCCAGAGTACAAGTTTTGATACCCAGTACTCCATGGAATCCCATACAATTCCATAATCCACATAATTCTTTTAAAAGAGTAAACGAAAACTTTTTGCCATTCTTTACCGATTTAACAAAGATTTTACTTCACGATCCATTCTGGAGAGCTAAAAAAACAAAAAATAAAACAAGTTCCGCAGGAATTGCTATTTATTCATCTACTGCCTTTTGATTACCTCTTTAATACAATCTTAACCATTTTAAAATAACATAAGAAACATATTTGTGTGGGTTTCTTTTTTTTCCAGCGCTTAAAAAGGGTATCCTTCAGTCGTAATATTTTTAATTGTTTCTTTTTTTGTAGCTTTTATTTGGTTGGTTCTGTCGTATTTTATAATCCTTTTCCTCTTTTCGGTTATACGGGGGATGGAGGCATTTTGTCTGTTTCGCCCTCCGGATCACCACCCCGCCCGACTCACCTTCCCCTAGTCTACTCTTCCGGGTCTCCGGTTCCCGCTCTCCGGCTCCCGCTCTTGGTCTGGGCGTTTGTCATTATGTGGCTGCTTCCGGATTATATTTTCGGCAGGAATTTCTGTTTATTTGCACGTCTTAGCAGCTGTCGCCGTTACACACGACCGCCCTGGGAGCCGGGAGCCAGGAGCCAGGAGCCAGTTGTCAGGAGCAAGACCTCTGCACCTTGAGTCCTTCGCTGGGTCTGGGTATGCCTTTAATTTCGTCAAGTGGCCTAATGCCGTTCCACTAAGTGCGGCTAATCAACTACCAACAAAAACAGCAAAACCGAAAAAAAAGAAAGATAGTACAAGTAGAAACGGAGGAGGGCAGGCTCGTGGGCAGGGCCTGAAGGAGATTCAAATCTGAAACGGATGTCCCTAGTCGTTCCTTCACAAGTATGGCTCTACACTGCAAAGGACCCGGCGCTGAAGGCGCTCTCCAAATATTAATTATTAAGGCCCGAAATATATTCGCCCAGATATGAAATAAACTGTCTCTGTCTCTGACTCGGGGCTGGCTCTGGTTGGATTTTCACGTGGATTTTCATGTTCGCTCCTGGCCCCCGTCCTGGCAATCTGTGTGTCTGTCTGCCCCCTTTGCCACCCACACCTGACCCCGCACCGGGGCCACGTTGGTATTAGTGGGAGTCTTTGATTTAGCCTTTACCTGTAGTTGGGCTTGCTTTTGGGCATAGACGAGACGAGAGTCGGCTGGAATCTAGATTTGGCAGAAAATCTTCATATGAATGAATTTATGACACAGTAAATTGTTGAATAAATTAAGGATTCAACATTTGTATTAACTTTCAAAACTAAAAAAAAAGTTAAGAACACACCAAGTGCCTATTGAAGCGCAGTCGGTAGGATTCGAACCTACGCTCCCAGAGGGAATCTGATTTCTAGTCAGACGCCTTAACCGCTCGGCCACGACTGCTTGATACGACCTGGGCCCTTTTCATTATATATATGTATATATGTATGTGTGTATATATATATTGTATAACCGTTTTATCTATATGTTTATGGCTTGGTAAGGATTTAAATTCGTGATTTTTACAAGTCCTGTCCTGAAGGATAATGAATATAAATCTGGGAGGGCAGCCTTACACCAATATCAGATGGTACGAGAATATATGTACATATATGTACATGCATATGTATGTATTTATCGGCTGATTATAGCCCCATGTTCTTCTACCCCTCTCTCTCTCTTTTTCATGCTTTGACATCTGATGTTGCAAGATATATGTACATATGTATGTGTGTACATATTTATTTAAATATGTACTCGTATCTTTTGATATATCTTTGCAGTTACGAACCTTTGAATCTATATATCATATAATTGGATATCAGCCAGGATTCAAGTCTGGATTATATGTACATACTATAAAGACATATAATAAACATATGTGAATGTAGTACAAACCCTGTAAATATTGGATTTTGTATGTGCATTTCGAAATTAGACTCATTTGCACTTTCATTTGGTTACCACTCTCATAACTTTCGTTCCACTCGCTGGCTTTCTTTCCAACACGATCCGCACTGGATCAGCCCCAACAAGGGATATGTGTACTCCAAATAATTTGAGAGTTGAAGGTGGATATCCTCCACCGACGCGTCGATCACATCTGCACACAGAATGATACAAATAACTTTTGCTCCCTCCCTCTAATTAGCAAATGATTATTGTTCTCCTCTCGCTCTTTTTCATGCAGAGACGCACTCTGTGCGAGTGAGACGCATGTACATATGTGACGCATATCATTTCAGAGCGGGGGTTGTTTTTACCGTTGACATACTAGTATTTAATGATTTCAACCTCACGACGCTATTTTTATTGGGAGAGCTTTCCCAGAGTCTGGCTTTTCCACAGCATTATCCTGGCCAGCATTGATCCAGGCCAATCCCTTAATTACTAGCCAAGGCCAGGGTAATTCAACTGACCGTGTGGCCTAACGGATAAGGCGTCGGACTTCGGATCCGAAGATTGCAGGTTCGAATCCTGTCACGGTCGATTTTTTCTGCTCAAAACTATAACTGCAGAAATATTCTAATTATTTATTTATTTTCTACTTCTACTTTTTTTTATCAATTGTGGCTGTGTTTGGCTGCCCAAAAACTTTAAAAACCCATATTGTAACAAAGTCGGATATAATCGTATATAGGAAAAGCTTAAGATAGATATGAAGGATCTCCATTCTCATTATATCCTCCTTTTCCAACAAACAATGAGAATACAAATTCATTAAATCTATTTTCTATTCCTTTAATTTGGGCTACGAATTGACAGGTTTTCCTTTTCTCCAGGAAGAAAACGTAAGTCTCCCTTTTTTCCAGGAAGAAAACGTAAGGAAGAAAAGTCGCTTAAGTGAAGATTGCCATAGCTGTCAATATTTATCCCGAAACTGCTTGGTGTACACAGCAGTCGTGGCCGAGTGGTTAAGGCGTCTGACTCGAAATCAGATTCCCTCTGGGAGCGTAGGTTCGAGTCCTACCGGCTGCGTTTCAATAGACACTTGGTGTGTAACTTTTTTAACTTTTTTTATTTGCTTTGAAAGTTAATACAAATTATAAATCTTTAACTTGTTCATCAATTTACTGTATCCTCAGTGTTCTAAGGAAATTCATATTAAGCATTTTTAAGACCAAATGTTCCATAACATCTAATTAAAATGTTTTCGTCACAGTTTCTGTGAATCAAATCATTATATGTATGTACATACGTCAGAGCAGCAGTCCAAGGATTTCTCCTATAATCAAAAGATTATATATATATGTACATATGTAAGCTATGTTTGCTTTCTGTTGAATTGAATTGAAACCGCCCGTAAGCCCACTTTCTACGGGGTGTTATGGGAGACCCCACCATAGAAGAACAGTTTTTTGGTCCCTAATGCAACATCTTAAGAAATCTTACGACAATGGGTCTATTCTTTCATTTATTTCTTTCATTCATTCTCTTTTTTTAATATAAACTTAGTTACTCCGTTCATAGCTATCAAGCTATGTACATAAGTGTTCAATGAAAATATAATAAATTAATTAAAATCTCATCTCATCATCATCTCGGTTCTTGAGACAGGTTATTGGAGCCCCTATATACATACATACATCCATACATTCATATGTATGTACATATGTATATACATACATATGTCTTGCAATGGCTTAACTTTTCCGATCCATTAACCCCTTCCCATAGATTATTATCCTTTGGGCAAGAAATTATGACTACGAGATTCTCTAAGCAGTCGTGGCCGAGTGGTTAAGGCGTCTGACTCGAAATCAGATTCCCTCTGGGAGCGTAGGTTCGAGTCCTACCGGCTGCGTTTCGTACGGGAGTGAGGCGGCCTCTTTTTCCGAGAATCCTTTTTGCATGCAGTTTATTTTTGAATCTCATTAATAAGCAGCTAAAATTGTTCATGGTATCAAGTCAATAAATACCTTGAACATTTTCTTTATCTATCAAAATGCAATTACAACTGCATTTGTTGCCTTAAATACTATTTGGTTTGTTTTATGATTTATCGTGTTTACTATTCTGTTTTAATTTACGTATTTCTCTCCATTTAAATTTGAAGTAAAATTTAAGAGACATAATTTCGTGAAAGGACTGAGTCGGGGATTATTTTGGCTTATGCATATATTTTTTTATTTGGGTTTTTTGTTCGTGCTTCCCCAGCGGTTTCCCAATTAGGAGACAACAAGTTTATTCAGCCATCACATGGAGCTATATACACAATCGCGTCCCGCACATACCCACTCATATACATATATCGATGGCTTGGACCTTTACCAACATCATATCCTGTTTAATTACGATTTTCCTGTGGTCGCGTAGCGTTAAACCCAGCCACAGTCCCAGTCCTAGTCAGCGCCTTCGGGCGCCCCACTCTTTGCCTTTTTCCAATTCAATTATTATGGATAGAAACGGATGATAGGGGAGTGGGGTGGACGGAGGCACTGGCCAGGAGGAAACTAAGTTGGTTTGATACGGGAAAAGAAAAAATTAAAAAAAAAAGGGAAAAAAGAAAATGGGAAGTACATAAATGCCCACGACATTGGTGCATGTGAAGCAGCATATTGGTTGGCTCTCACTCATTCCCCCAACCATCAACCCCCACCCCAACCCCAACCCCCAACCCCCACCTGCCACTAGTATGGCGCTGTCCTGTGTTGCTCTGTGCAGTTTTTCTCAAGGATATCGGAACGGGGTATAGGCGGCACAGTCAATGGATGGAACGGCCCATGGATAGAACAGTTCTCAATATAGGAAACATTTAATGGATATATTTACATAACTTTTTTTTATTTATAATTTGTGTAGAAAGTTATTTACTTAAGCATATCCTTAATAATTATCCATAAAATAATTATCCATTAGTACATATTTTAAGTAATTTATTGCACTTTCTTCCCTTCGAATCAATTCTATAAAAATTATATTTAAATTGCATTCTGCGGGTCGCAAGATTCGCTTGATGGAAATGATATGTAAATTCGTTGATTTTCCAGGGTATTGCCATCTTTGAACATACTTGATTCGCCAATTTTTTAGCTGGTGCTTTGGGTGCTGCTGCTGCTGCTGCTGTTGCCGCTGATTGAGACTTCACTTTTTTGCAATCTATGGCAAATTGATGAACACAACACACACACACTGCACACACACGCACACATGCACATACAGATAGAGTGAGAAAGGTAGAATGAGAAAGAGAGAGAGAGAGTGAAAGAGAGAACGTGAACAGTGCGGAGTAATTAACGTGCACACGCGGCACATAAGCAACCCCCTGTAGAACCCCTTCCTTCCTTCCTTCCGCCAGAAACGGCAACAGCAACAGCAGCAGCACTAGAGGCAGCCACCACCTCGGTGGTGCGGTGGCGGGTGGATGGGTGGATTGAGTGTGGCAGCATGCGGACGCATGCAAATCGCAACCGAGGCGCACATGGGCGTCACCGTTTGGTCAGCGTGTCCTGCTGCCGCGGCTGCCACGGCTGCCACGGCTGTGGGCTGTGGCTGCTGTTGCTGCGTTTTTTTGCAGCACTGCATTCGCCCTGCGATTGGTTGCGGCTTTTGGCCATATCGATGAGCCCACCCAAACGGGGAGGCAAACACCACACCCGCACACAGCCATGCAGGCCAGGCGACAGGCGCGAGGGGGGGACCGCAGCAGTGCCCAGAAAACCGAAGGACCACGAAAACCGACATTCATCAAACGCTGAGGAGGGCCTTTGTTATGCCCAAGCGGCGCCCACAAACTGCAGTCGCACAAAATGGGGTGCACTCTACCCTTAACGTCACACCCCCCATGAGGGAGACAGAGGTAAAACAGCCTCTGATAGGCCCATCAAAAGTGCATCAAATGGAGACTGGAATGGAATTTTGAGATTCAGTAAATCCCCATTTCGAATCACAATTAAAGGTATTCCCCCTCCTCCTGTTAGACGGAAGCCGCAGATGGAAGACGGGAGGGGAGAGGCAGTCACAGCCCAGACATCAGACATGCAAAATTCAAAATACAAAACACAAAATCCCCGCAGTGGAATGTGCGGGATGTGGGTCCGTCCACCACGTGCACGTGCACGTACACGTAGGCACACGTTCATTGCCGGAATTTAATTTTGATAAAGGTACAAAATATTGACGATACATCAGAGACGGATCGCCATCGCCATGTGGCAGCAACCTGGAGCTCCGGGCTTGTCTGCGGCCCAAAAAAAACCAACGAAAAAACCAAATGTGTGGAACTACTCAAGGGCCACGGCCGCCAGACCAGAACCAGGGATCAAGACGAAGTGGAAATACCCTATTGGAATCGGCAGACCATTGGACATGTCTCTGACATGATGGGCCATACAGAGTCCTTTGAACATCTGATTAACCATACGATAATCAGGGACACATCATTACTCCTCCCCCATCGATAAGTGCCCCATCACATAGTGGAAGCACTCGTTCCATCAGTCCATCAGGAGAGATGAAGAGTACCGAAAAAAGAGCAAGCACACGGCTAGCATATTTTTATGGAGTACACCTCCCCACGGCCATCGCTACCCTATCAGCTTGTCGGAGGAACAAAGAGACTTTTTTACGTTAACAAAATTTTTCCAAAGTTTTTCCATTTTTTTGCCTCTATATTTTTGTACATGGCGATGGCGAGAGGGGGGATGGAGAACCAGGGAGGAGCCGCATAGTCGTATAGTAAAAAAAAAATGAAACGCAAATACGGGAATACATAAAACGAGTCGAACGGAGGTAGGGATTGGGACTTTGGCCAGCAGCAAAGCAAACGTCCGCATTCGCGCCTCCTCCTGGCCTCCTCCCATCACCCACCTCCAATTCAGATCGGTGGATAGACGGAGCTCCCTATGTGAGTAATCGGGTGTCCATGTACATATATCCGTAAATGTCAGACGACATCACGCTTCAGTGGACACACTGACGACGACGACGAGGACGACGATGCCAGCGACTGATGGAGGCGCCTCTCCTGACGTTGACCAGACCAGACCAGACCGGACCTCCTCCACCTGCCGCATGCCGCATGCCACATGCCACCTGCCCGCAAAATATTGGCGCAAACATTAAAAGGGAGAGCCAGTCTGGACTACAGTTTGAATTATTTGAAACAATATCCTTTAAAAAAATGCGATACAATTTCAAACGATGATGACAAAAAATCAGAACAGGCTCAGACCCAGACCCAGGCCCAGGCCAGTAGCCGCAGGAGCCAGGAAAAGAGCCAGCAGCAGCAGTAGCTGCAAAAGCGGGAGCGGGAGTTGGAACAGGAGCCAAAGCCGGAGCCGGAGCCAGAGCCAGACAGGTGTTTGTCAGGGTCTCCGGTATGGGGCCCGTCGAGGGCCCGTCGAGGGCCCGTCTGCTGCTCTTATCACAACAAAAACAACAGCAAAAAACACATCGAAAATAAGACCGGCAGAAGGAAAAGTGGCCCATGGCCCATGGCCATATGAGGGCTCTGTAATAACAAAAGCAATAACCAAACAAAAGCTTTCGGCCAAGTCATTGACCGAAGTTAGCAACTTGGTAAGCGGTAAGCGGTTAGCGGCAGGACATGGCTATAAAGGGGTAAGGACTTCGCTTAAAGAGCCATTCAATATAATTTTATTATGGACAGGGGCACGGATGTCCTGTCTCGGCTATTGGCTATTCAGATAAACACCCGAAAAGCGGCTGACACTTCAATATCATATTGTAATAAACGCGTTGGCGATGGAAAAGTGGAAGTGCATACCTGGGCAGAGCTCTGGCTCAAAAAGTATTCAATATGTGTATTACAGATAAAAGATATATTGATCGATATTTGATAATCGGTCCTTGGGGAATTGTTGTGCTGTCGCTTCAAAGTTCAACCACAACTCCACTGGCGACTCCCCATCTGGCGACATCTTGCCAAGCCGCAGAACTTGGCCCAGACTCCGATTCCGACTCCGACTCAGACTCCCTCGAGCTTCGGGCTTCGTGCTTAGCCATTTCTAATGGCAATTCATTTGTCTTGGCCAGCATCAGCAGCTGTGCAATTTCGCCAGAGAGGAGTGACAAACGAGAGACCTGAAAGAAATGCTAGAGACATGCTAAGTTCCTCCTCGAGGAAAGCGAGGCGAGGCGAGTGTCTTGGAGTGCAAAGTTTTTGGAGTGCGGCTAACCGGCAACAATGGAAATGGCTCAATCAATTAGGCTGCTGTCATAATGCAACCCCATAACCCGTCCATCTCCCAAAAAAAGCATATGGCCAAGGCTTTGCTCTGCTCTGCTCTGCTCTGCTCTGCTCTGCTCTGCATGTTGCTACAACATCAATAAGAACCAGGCAGCATTCACAGCACACATTCACAGAGAGAGCACAGGCACAGGCAGAGGCAGAGGCACAGGCAGAGAAGATGCGTGCCCCGTTCAGCTCCATCTCGTATCTTATGTGATGAAATTTATGCTTAATTAAAAGCGACACACGGCGACACAAGCAACGCACAACGCGTTCAGCCAGATAAAGGCCAGCCACGAAGGCAGGGATCGGAGGCAGCAGCCAGCAGCTAGCAGCCAGCACTCCGGAGGCGAGAAGACTTTGAGAATCGTCTTCGAGAGACTGGGTTTCGGGGCTCGCGCACAATTAATGCGATTTTGAAACGCACAGATCGCACCGGGACTGAGCAGAACTCTGAGCGCAGTCTTCACTGAGAGAAAAAGGGGAGAAGGAGGTAGTACTGTAGTAACTGTTTCAGAAGAAGAACCAGGTAAGAGTCCCTTCTCTTGGCTCCATCATTGTTAGCCTTCTCTCATGGAACCCTCCTTACTGTCAGTGATCCCCATGTGCCAGCTGTTTCCTCTCCATGACGAATTGTGCACATAGTACTCCCTATTGATGTCTTCTTTGGCTTTTTGGCAAGATTTGCTCATCGGACTATATTGTTAGCCTCCCTTAGTTCTTGTCCATATTGGAAAGAGAACCAGTTCCAGTTTGAGCTGCTTGTCGTATTCGTTCTTCTGAATGTTCCACTATTGATTCATCTGATAATTCGCTCAGTGCATGGAGATTGACTCCGTATTGTGGCCTGTGCTCCTCGGGTTGGCTGACTGGTCCCACTAATTCAATTAAAGACGAGGCCAAGACAACGCACGCATGTTGAATGGCACGATGGATGAACGTACGTCCAAAAAGAACGCTGCCACAAGCTGAGACAGAAAGAGGCAGAAGGCGAAGGCAGAGGCAGAGTCAGAGGCAGAGGCAGAACAACCAAATGAGAGGCGTCTGTGGCTGTTGAGAGAAAGGCCTCACGTTGCGATGCGAGGTTTCATTTTTGTTTTCGCTGTGGATTTCCTTGCTAGCTGCCTTTTGCCAGGCAGGGTTTGCACTCATTAGTCTCCCACAACGTGAATTAAGATAATCTGTGGTAGGAACAACAACAGCAACAACAACAACAAAGGCTTCAACTTGCACTTGGACTTGGACTTGGTTCTGGGTCTTGGTCTTGGAATCGAAGCCTGCACTTGGAGTAGGAGTTGAAGCCGGAGACTGCGACTGGCTTGGAGCTGGGCGCTTGTTGTGCAAATGAATTGTTGCTGATTTCGTTTGAACGATTAGCGCCAAGTAGAGGGCCGCCTCCTCTTGCTCTCTCAATGGCTGGCTCCCTCTTCGATCTGTCTTTCGAGAGATTCGGATTTGGGTGGACGGCAGCCAAATGCAAATGGAAATGGCCTCCAGCATGCTTAGCAATTAGACTAATTGCATGGCCCCAGCCCCCAGCACTCCCCCTGGACACACAGCTCCCCCCCCCCTGCCATTTCCACTCCTGTTTCCAGCACGTACGTTGTACCCCCACTTGTGCTCCAGTTTCCTCCATTTGGTATTCCGTTGTTTTCCTGTTTTCTTTTCTCTATGTGTGGGGGCTACACCTGAATTGCGGGCATTGCGCATACGCACTGTGCACCCGTGCACCCTGCAGCATGCGCCTATTGCAATATATGCCTGCAGATTGGTCAGTTCAAACTGACATCCGCTGGGCGACCCCAGCCCCAACCCCTTCTACCTAACCCTATCTATTCCCATGCTCCCTCACATGGCCCTTGCCACATGCCGCACTCGCTTGATGGCTCTGTGCATGCGTCGTCGTCGTCGTCCCCCCCCTTCATCGACTCTGGTCTGAGGTTCGTGGGGGGCAGCTTAGGCCAGGCCACCCAGTGGTGCAACATACCAGCAGCAGCAGCAGCAGCAAGAAGGTAAGAGTAAGGGGCAGCAGCGTCAGTAGCAACGCCTTCGCATCAACCCGGACACCCACAATGGACACTCGTTTTGGGTGTGAGAGCAAAAGGGTAACTATTCGAAGAGAAAAGGGTTACGTGAATCCCTCATGAAGCTTGTTTCGGAATTAACAAGGCAGGTTAATTGAATATTACATAACTTGATATTCCACTGGATCTTGAGTCATGATATCTTCTTAAATAAATCTGTAATTATCCATTCTTTCCATAACAACGTGTAACTGTGTAGATACATATGTTTATGTGTATGTTTTTGAACTCAGGGAAGCAGCTCAAGCCAGACAACAGAGCTGTTAACACCCCCAGCTAACAGCCTGCTACCGCACTCCGTTAACAGCCTCCTAACGCACTTCATTAACAGCCTGTGGCCAGTTACAGCACGCTGTTAGCGCTCTGTTGGCACGATCCGCAGAGCTTTCGAAAAGCTTTAGCTTGAAAGCTAGATCCAATTACCTTCCCCCCTCCGAAAATATACCGCCTCGACTTCAATTCCATCCAGAAGAATCTACCCCAGAATTTTCCATGTATCCCCTTCAAATATGATGAACCATAAAAGTGTGTACGCAATTCGCAGTTGATGTTTAGATATCCTGTTGCCTCTGATTGCTGCCCCATGCCCCTGTACCTTAGATCATTTTTTTTGCTTTTGGGGCGGAGGGTAGGGCAGTCATCAACGGTGGCAACAACAATAACAACAACAATCCTTCAGCTGCAGCATGCTGCATGCGTCCAAGTGGGGGTGTATGTGTGTGTGTGTGTGTGTGTAATGGGTCCCAGGTCCTTTTTCAGTATAGTTTTCTTTTTGGTTTTCTCCCTCTGCAGCTCTATGGCACTGTTGCTGTTGTTGTTGCTGTTGCTGTTGTGCTGCCTGTCTGCCAGCCAGGATGCCCTTTTTCCCGGTGCCTGCCACTGCCACTCCTTCTGCCACTGCCCCCTTGCTGCCCTCATCCTGCTTGCTCGCTCTCTCTGCTGCTATTTCTACTGCCTTTTGGCCTGATGATTAATCGAATTAGTTTTTCTTTTTTGTGTGTTTCCCTCTGCCTCTGCCAGTGCCTCTGCCAGTGCCTCTGTTGCTTCTTGTTCTTGTTGTTTTTGCGCTTTCACTTTGCAGCACACGCTCTTTTCATTTACATTTTCTTTTGCACTTTTCCGCATTTCTGTTCCCTGTTCCCTGTTCCCTTTTTCCATTTCCCGCCTGCCGTTGCATACATTTGTGCGCAGACTTCTGTCCTGGGCGTAGGTGAAGCCTTGCTATATATGTGTGTGCGTGTGTGTGTGTGCGGCAGGGAACAGGGGGCTGGGGCTGGGCTGACCAACTGCGTCCGGTTGGAAATTTTTTGGCAATGCTGTAGATGCTTTTTGCCCCACCAGCCACTGTGGCACGGCAGGCAAAAGGCGTCCAGGTCCAGGAAAATAGGAAAACGACTGAAACAAAAATGAAATTTTCATCCTGACGAAATGAAAGCCTCGGCCTGTTGCCAGCAAAAGAACGGGGCGCGGTAGAACGGGGCAGAGGGCAGAGGGTGGACGCGATGCCTTTTGGGGCAATAACTGCAAATTGCATGGGCGGCACTCAATTTCTTCGCTTCACCTCTCTCTCTCTCTCTCTCTCTCTCTCTCTCCATCTCCCTTCTGCATCTGGCTCTCTCTATCTCTCTGTGGATGATTTTTTTTCGTTGTCTGTGTTTTTTGGTGTTTCATTTGATTTGCGTTCTCCTTGTTGTCTATATCTCTGTGTGTATGTGTGTGTGTGTTTGTGTGTGTGTTTGTGTGTGGCAAACGCAATAAGAGCATCAAAGTGCATCACACACACACGCTCATCCACTTGCAGCCTCTTCTGGTAGGTTTTCATTTTCATTCCATTTGCACATTTTCGTTCTTTCCTTATTTTTTTTTGTATTTCCTTTGAGCTTTTTTTTTTCGCTCTATCTCACTCACGCCGTCTCCCGTTTTGTTGCCTGTCATTTCCAGCGAATGACTGTTGCATAAACGTAGTCTTTGTGTTGTCCTTGTTGCACGTGGAGCAGGCGTCATGTTCATGTGTGTGCTGTTGCGCCACCCCCTTGGTGCTGTGCTGTGCTGTGCAATTTGTGCAGCCTCCTCCCACGCCTGTGCCTCTTGTCCATCGATTGCCATTGGCATCAGCCCTCCTCCGCATGTGGCAAGAGCAATATTCTTTCCACAATGCAGAGGGTAAAAAATTGAAATTATAATGGAACTAATTGCTTAAGGAGCGGGCCTCATTAGGCACATCCTGAAGATGCGCCACTGAAATATCTGAGAGGACATTCGTTTCGAGAAATTAAAGTGCAAAACTTCCAAGGTTTTGACTCCCCCACGCCACCCAACTTTCCCCACAAAAAAAGATAAGACAGGGGCAGGAAAATTCCTGTTCAGCACCTAAGATCCTTCGCCCTTCAGGGGGGTGGGGGTGGGGGTGGGGGTGTAGGTGGGAAAGTGTGGAAACGTGCTAAGCACATTTCATGCAGCTAAGTAAGGATATTAATATGCGTCCTTGCTTGCCACACGCACCAAAGGACACAGGGGTGCAACTAGGGACAAGGGTGGATAAGGGGACCAGGGGGATTTGGGGGGGGGCATAACTGCAAAGGGTCCTGGCCACTTTTGCGTTTCGTTTCGTCGTGCGGCAAGCAAATGAAATTGCAATGAAAATGAAAATCTAACGACGACAACGACGACGACGACAAGGGGAGACGCACCACAAAAAAAAAAAAAAGTGGGGTAAAAAATGAGACGATATCCTTGAAACATAAAACCAAGGCAGCTCCACGATGCCACGGGGTGGGCGGCAGAGATGTTGTGGCAGTGGAATCTAAAGGAATGCAGGCCGCTGAGGCACCAACGACAACAACAACAACAACAGCAAAAACTAAAGCCCTCAAAAGGACTTGGGGTAAGCAGGATTCAACATCCTTCGCCTCCCATAGAACATCATTCATTTCGCCCCTCGTGCCAGGGGATTAAGGTTATTTCAAGGATGCCGCTGTTGCCACAAATTTCCCCCCCCCCATTCCCCATCCCATTTTCGCACCATAAAAAGAGGGTAAGAAGGGGGCAGGGGGAGAGGGGGTACGGTACCAGGGAAAGACCTACAAATGCAGCTGAAGAAAAATTCTCCTTTTGCGCGTAAACATCATCAAAATTCATCAATCTCTGCCAAAAACTTGTGAAAAACTCCCTCCCCCCTACACACACACACACACACACACACAAATAAGAGTAACAGAAAAGCATAGCAGGAAAGTGCAAGGCAAAGAAAGTGATGCTTAAAACTAGCTGCTACCCAGTGAAATGGAGTCTGAGAATCGATTCAAAAATAATGATACTCTCTCCCAGAACCTAGGAGCAGCAAAGTTCTACTTTCTCTATCAGAAAATCGAATGGAAAGTGAGCTAGAAATATAAACCGAAATTTTCTGATTCAACACAGCTAAAAGGGTGAGCATTTCGAGAACTGATGCGTCGATTCTAGCAGACTGAACAAAGCGAACAAGCCGAGTCCCATCGAATCGATTCGGTTTCCTGATCATGCAGGGCTCCTATCCTCATACCTACATATATGTATGTATGTATGTACTTATGTAGATCCTAAATTGATGTTCAATAGAAGCACAGATACTCGCCATCGAATGGAGTATAAACAGCATATGCTCCAGACATACCCTCTCGTAATGTCATTCGGAATGGTTGTGAGATGTGTGCCTGGGTGAGAGGGGCCCAAGATAGAAAAACGGCAATCAGGGGGTTAGGTTGGGGCTTAAGGGAGGCGGGAGAGACGAGGAGCGAGAGAGAGAGAGGAATACATTTTGGCATTTAAGCGCAACGACGCGTGCAGCACGCAGGACTACGACCAAGACGACGTCGTAGACGAAGACGATGAAGATGAAGACGACGACAAGAATCCTGGTGTAGCTGCCTCCGCCTTCCGTCCGTTCTGTTCGTCCATTCTGTCCGTCCATTCTGTACGTCCGTGCTGATGAGCCTGATGAAGGACATGCCGACCCACGCGCCTTGGCATTTTTCGTCCTGTATGCCACTTCTCCTCCACACTGCGCTACGAGCAGCTCCTTCGACCGCTCCACCTCCCCCCCTGCCCCCTGTCCCAGTGCCGTTGCCGTTGTCGTTGCTCAGCGATAACCTCAATTTTTGGCACCCTGGCCAACAAACATCCTTCCCCCTCTCCCCCCACACTCCCCCCGAATACCCCTTCTGCAACGTACAGTCGATCCTACACAGATTTTGTGCCAGCTCCTTGCATTTTTCTTTTCTTTTAGTTTTCCTTTTTCGCCTGTTTTTCCCTTTTTGTGTGCTTATTTTCCTCTTTGGGTTTTTTCTTTATTTTCTCTGGCTGATAAAACTCTTTTCATTTTGTTGTTTGTTGGTTCGCTCTTCGTCCTTTTCCTTAACGCTTTTAACAGTAATGACGAAAAAGTGTCAGCGTCCTCGACTCGAAGGATAATAACAAGTATGGACAGGCATAGTCGGGCAGAGCTGAGAGAATCGCAGCCGACGCCATTTTCCAGCGAGCTCCTTCTGCTCCTCCTTCGTCGTCGTCGTCGTCGTCGTCGTCGTAGTCCTGCTCTTTGTTCTTGTCCTGGGCCTCCTCGGTCTCTTACTCCTCCTCCCTGTCGTCTCTTGCAGCGACAACGAGTTGATGTTCTTAATTGATGAAGAAATTTGGGTTGTGATAAAAAATGGCAGACTCGGGGAGGGGGAAGAGAAAGAGGAAAGAAATGTAAGAATGTTCCGACTATACTGAACATTCCGACTACAAGAATACCTTCCGATGCTCATAATTAATGGTTCGATCGGTAATCGGTAATCGGTAGTGAGAAATACTTAGGCAAAGAGAGGAATCCATGTATGCTATATGATTTATGTGAAAGGTTCTTCAATCTATACTATCTGATATCTGATACCGACAAACAAAAGCATATAAGTTGTGCGTATGCGTATATTCATCAATACTTTATAAGTAATGTATATATTTCATGGGGTTCTGCGCCACTACTGCAGCATACCCTTCGCCATTCGGCAAGTACCTGGTACTATAAACTGAAATAAAAGAATGCCACAACGAAATGAACAAGAAAGTGAGCATCGAGAAAATATGCACTAAAGATTGGCTGGGGCGGGGACTGGGACTTTGAATGGGAATGGAACTGCCGATGGGGTTGGGTGGACTGAGGCAGCCAAATGGCTTCTGATACTCGTAGAGCTTCAGTAGTTAGACGAAAGAAAAGTGGCACAACATTTTATGTGTATGGCTGAGATATGATAGGAAAAAGCTTGGGCTGGGGAAGTGCATTGGCAATAAGTGCAAGAAATGCAAGTTACTAAAAGATTAACAATGATTTAAATACCGTTTCTGATAAGAAAAATAGACAACAAATAATAATATGTATATTCTTAGAATCAATCATTAATTAGTATATAAAAAAAAAGATTGAAAGTCGTTTCGCAGTCGGTAGGATTCGAACCTACGCTCCCAGAGGGAATCTGATTTCTAGTCAGACGCCTTAACCGCTCGGCCACGACTGCTCGATATAAGGTCAAGGTCAATACACCTTGAATCATAGAATTATAGACTATTTATGGATAATTCGATTGAGATATGACAAGAGAAATCTAGTTCCGGAAGAACTGTGAAGTTAGATAAGATTATTCAGTCAGTGGGAGAAAATCTTAAGGAACCCATGAAGATCTAGATTCTAGATCATATGTCTCCGAAAATGGCCCGATTTGAACAGTCTACCTTTTGGAGATTGCTGGACCATGGTCCGCATCTGCTTGGAATTGTCGAAATCTGTCATTTCTGTATAGATCGGGCGTCCCTTAAGGTTTACCCTTGGATCAAAATCGATCTGCAAAGGGCATGCAAAATTCGTCTTTTGCAGGCTTCAGCCTTTCTCTTGTTGTTTATTTTCTCAGTTGTTTTTGCTCAGTTTCAATTTCACACAAATTCTGCCTAATCTATGTAAATGCGATTAAACGCTTTCCGAAAGGAGCCTGGCCAAAGGATGGGGACAGAAGGCAGCGGCAGCGGCAGATGATGATGGGTAGAGCGGGGTGCCAGTGAGGAACCAGTCCTCATTTTCAGGTTTAATGGGCAAAGCGTTAATGAACACGAAGTGGAACGACGATGACGATGACGACGACGACGGCTCAGTGAGCAGCAGCCAGCAAGGTGGCCCAAAGGTGGAGGCTCTGGCTGTGGCTGGTGTCTGGTGGCTGTGTCTGGTGGCTGTGTGCCTTCCTGCTTCGCGGTAGAAGAAGGACTCTTGCGTGGCAATGGTCACATGGACAATGCGCATGCGCAACGCATGTGTCTTGTTTGATTTGAAGATTTCATGGAATTTCTGGCGGCCACCAAACTCCGCACAGAGCGAGGAGTCGCGAATGAAGTGGGAGCTGATGCTGAAGCTGTAGCTGGATCTGGAGCTGAAAAGTTGGAGGAGCTGCATTCAATTTATGAACTGGCACACAACTTAATTACACATTCGTCCAATTAAAGTGTGCAAAATGCAATTCATCATCATCGCTGACCAGACCAGACCAGAACAGACCAGACCAGGCCACAGAAACAGCAACAGCAACAGCAACAGAGCAACAGAAGACAGAAACGGAGGAGAGCTAAGAGCTGAGGCGGCTAAGATACCCCGTTATGGCTGTGGCTTTAAGCCAAGTTCTAACTGCAATTAAATGCATTGCAGGTGCAGCTGTAGCTCTGTAGCTGTTGCTGTTGCTGTTGCTCTTGCTGTAGGTCCCCAACTTCAGCAACTTGTTCGTTTCACATGCAAGCAGCGCGTTAAATGCCTCTCTACATACATATGTACATATGTGCACATCGGTATATGCAAAATGTACAAGTACACATTATATACATATATACATAAAGCATTTCTTTACCACTCCAGCAGGCAGCAGGCAGCATGCAGCAGCAGCAGGAGGCGGGGAGGCAACATTTAAATATACCGATATAATATGAGGCGACTCTGCGCGCGACTTGGCGACTCAATCAATCGACTCGACTCGACTGCACCGATTGCATGCTGACAGCAGCTGCCTGCTGATCAGAGTGGATCGTTCTACTGCTCTCCTGGTTGTTCCGCTGCCCAGTTCAGCGAAAGTGAAATTTCGGTAACCTGTTCCGAGTTTTGATTGCTTCCTGGTTAGAGGACTCCTGTTCTTTAAAAGTGGATCTCCAATGGCTGCCTGATCTTCAGTTCCATCTTGAGGACATTGGAGACTTCTGAATAAGTTATTTCCATTTTGATTCGATCATACATATATTTATAATTTTTATACCTGATTCTCCAAGAGTTTAGATTTGTGGTAGATGTAACACCCAGAACACATATGTATGTACTATCTGAATACCGTGGTAGAATAAAAAGTAGAGCCGCTGCCCTTGCCGCGACTCAAAACGTGCATACTTGTTTTTAAGGAAGTCGTTATCCTTTTGACTCTTCAAAAACAATTATAAACCGATCACAAATCTTGTATCCCGTATTCTTTTTTACACCCAAGACTCTTGCATAATATCTTACCATTTCGATCCAATCCTTTGCATTCATTGGCCAACCCTCTTCCATATCATTTTGTGATGCAATCGCTCGGGGTGAAATCCATTATAAAACCATTCATTCACCGTTTATCAAGATCAGCCCCCGCCAAATAGAACCACTTAAGAGCCCAATAGTAGTCGCCGTCTGTACCCTCTATATAGAGCGGGGAGAGCCACCTAACTAATTGCGAAAGCAAACAGCGCACTCCTCCGGAGTACTGTCATTAGTCCTGCCTCAGTTGTGGCAGGCCGTTTATGATTGAACAATCAAACACACCTCCCCAATACGCCCACGGCCCGTGGGCCTTCCGCCCGATCCCCACCAGGGGTCTGACAATGTATACCACCATCCCCTCCGCCTCCTTCCTGCACCAGCACCAGCACCAGTATGGGGCCGTTAGACGCACTCTGCTAATTACAGACCAACGCTCTCCACATGGAGTGGGGGACTGGCTACATACTCGTAGGTGCGTCTGGCAGTCCATTCATTAACTTAATCATGGGTTTGCGCAAGCAGTGCGTCTCAGAAGTGGACGACGCTTCCGCCTTGCCAATGCCAATGCCAATGCCATTGCCATTGCGCATGCGCGGCCGGATTTAATTGCCGCCTGCCTTGTGGATGGGATGCGTGGGCACAAACGGAACGCAAAGAAAACGATACAGAAGCACGAGCTTGGTCTTGGGATTAGTAGTATAACTCTTTACATCATTCCCTCTCGACATTCAGAGAGATCAATTCATAAGAAATGAAAAGTGTGTCTCACAAAATGAAACACTTGTAATTATAAAGGTCTGAAGAGGTCCAACACGCTACCATCCTTATGGAGTCAATCGCTTCACGCACTTCATCATCATCAGGAGAGTGCGAAAACATTGCTGGAATTTGCGAATTGCGAACGGCAGACATGAGAAGCTAACCCCACCCTCCAACACCTACCCCAACTCCATCTGCAGCTCCATCTCCATCTCCACTCCACTCCACTCTAGTCAAGGCAAACTCCACTGAACTGAACTGAACTGAATGCCTGTCTTAAGGTTTCCGCTTGGATTGAGTTATTAATTATGTTCCGTACTGAAGCCACATCTTGCTTGAATCCTCATCCTCCCAGCAGAGCCCGCCCCATGCGCCCCTTCGCGTGGCACAGTCACAGACACAACCACAGCTACAGCAATAGCAATAGCAATAGGTAGGTACTCCTCCGAGTACTCCTCTCCTCTCCACTCTTGTTCTTGTTCTTGTTCTATTCATTTCTGTTTCGTTTTCCTTTCTTCTCCAGCCATGTCCATGTCCGTGTCCAAAGTTCGGTGCGAGCTCAAATGAATGTGGTAAGCAAAACATTAACTTGGCCGTCATTATTGTTGGCTCGAAGCGAATTACGTTCTTTAAGTGAGAAAAATTGCAATTTAATCGCGATTATGATGTGGCTGCTGATGATGGTGCTGGAATGGGAGGGTAGGTGGTATGGGATGGCACTCTGCAGATGGGATGGGTATGAGGATGAGAATGAGAATGACGGAGATGGTTGCATGCCCCAATGTTTGAAATTAGATAGCCGACAATGAGGCGCGGAAAGCTCCGTAAGAATCTCCAACTAGACGATCTAACAAATCATCTAACAAATGGGATGCAGACAGAGACCATTGAAAGCTGTCCCAGAAAACTACTGATCAAATCTACAGAAATTATTAAAGAAGCTGTTAAACGGCGCCCCCAAGCATTTTACCACTATCTACAATTGTTGGCGGATGGAAATCAAATAAAAAGAGTTTTTTTTAAGATTTTTCATCCAAATTTAGCTTAAGACATTTTTATTCATATAATATACGAATACTAGAAATAACGAGGGGGAACGTTGTGAGCCGCGGAAAAAGCCTCGGATCTACTTTATACCTCTGTAGATTCCACAGATTTTCGTTCTCTGTGGATGCGGACAGGGGAAAGAAATCCCACCATTGCCCTGTCCCCAGGTATTGCTTGCTGAATACTCAAACGCCCTATCCTTATTCACTTCGAGTCGTAGTACACCAGACGCTATCTAAAAGTCAGGTCTTATAACTGTATCAGTATAGTATAAATATAACAAGGAGACACAGCTCCAAAAATTGTGATCTGCCATGAATCGAATTAATCTCAAATTGCGCTCTCCGGGCAAACCTCCAACGCGTGTTCAATATTTCGTAGAGAAACGGATGCGAGAATTGAAGCAAGCATATGCCGACATCCATGGACTGAACATTGACCGCCTCGTGTTTCGCATTGGAAGAATAATTGTCCGGAATAACGATACGGCAAACAGTTTGTCGATTCGCAACAATACTATCATAAATGTCACCATTAGAGGCCCTCTTGTCCTTCGTCGTGCCACCCGATAAATGATGTCCGAATCGTTGCTGCTTGCTTCCTCTCGCCTCTGGAATGATTAGCGTTCTCGTTGAACTGGGAACGACGAGAGGATGGACGGACACATTCCCTCTTCGCCAATATACATATGTACATATATCCAAATCAGAATGAAAAACGAAGTTTCCACAGAGTTATTGCCATCCCAAGGCATAATTATTTCTCGTTTATATAATTTTTAAGAGATTAACTTGCACACAAAAATGAATGATTAGCAGCAAAAAAATAAATATTATATTAATATGCTTTTGATTCCTGGCCTCTATATCCTGGTACATGGAAGCGGGGCATCTAGTAGACGTAGCCACCGTTGCTGGCGTATTTGGTGTCCAGGCCACTGTAGCCGGAGTAGCCAGTGTCCGCCGGCAGATAGGGCGCACCGTCGACAGTGGGTACAAAAATATTGACTTTATTTTTATTGACTTGAAACAACAATTAAATAGAACAATTTTATGCACTTAAGTCTTCAATTAAGTCTTCATTATATTTTCTAGCAAAATCTTTCGCAAGTTTTTTAAGCTCATTATCTGTTGAAATTGTTATCTATTTATTTTTGAGCCTGAGCTCTAGATCGCCATGGTGGGTGCTTAATGATTAGATATATTGACTGTAACCGTCGCACCACTCTTGGCACCACCCTTGGCCCTGCTAGTGGGGCAGAGTTACACGGGAAACTTTATAACGCTTTTCATTCAGAAGCAGAACGATTAGATGGGAGGACATCGAACAACAAGCATAGCCATAAGTTTAACTAGCTTAATTTAGTTTTTCTTAAACATGTGCATATCCCAAGTGGTGCGTTTATTAACGTTTATTATAAGACTTTTTCGTAACCCCTAATGGTGGCACACCCTCTATTTCGGACCCGATAACCCCCTGTACATATACCAAAAAAAAAAACCCTTGCCAGTGCATTTAATTTAACTTTTTCTATTAAATTGCACCTTGGACCCTGCATTTGTCACGACGGCAAAGTCAGAGTCAGAGTAGAGTCAGCGGAGGTGGGGGTCGGGTATCCTTGAAGGACACTGACATTCTTGCAGCTTCCTCTCCTGTAAGCCCCTTTTGTATTTCCAGCGAACGCCATTTAAGCGCTGCGTCATTGTGTGACATTTCGCGCGGGCCACATGGGGGGCAGAGAGAGAGAGAGAGAAAGAGAGGTGCAGGGGAGACGGGAGTCGGTGAGCAGGAGCTGTTTAAGTTTGCCTTACTTAACTTAACCCCCAGTCAGCCAGCAGCCCCTAAGCTACACTCTCACACACACACACACACACAACACACACACATAAAACTTTTAACCCATTTTACACAAACAAACAGACAAGCAACCGACAAACGACAGTGGGCTAAAAAATTGGGTCAACATGGCTGCACGCTGGTCAACATGGAGATGGAGATGGCGTCGGCCAAGGGGGAGTCATCATATAACCACTGGCAAGAGGAAAGGGGGAAAGGAAGTGGTGTGCGGTGTGGTGTGGTGTGGTGTGGTGCACGGTCTGCGTCTTGAACTTTTATTTATTCTATTTGATTCGCATTCAACTGCTTGACCTTTGAGTGAAGTTCCACAACGTTGTTGCCTGAAGTGGTCGCCGGAGTGGAGGAGGGGCAATGGCATTGGCAATCCCCTATGCAAGCGGTGGAAACTGTTCAAGTGGCAAAGTAGCAAAATTGAGCAAAGAGTTTATTTTTTAGTGTGGGGAAGCGTGCAAGCGTCTGCCCGGCATCGCTGTCTCTATGAAGAAGTGCAAACAAGGATGATAGATTCCAGTGCTCATTAGCCAACATTGCAATTTCCCTAAACGAAAGGGAAGTGATTTCGTTCTGCCTGCGAAACGCACATCTTTGTCCTAAGATTAAGGAACGATCATACCACAAAGGTAGCATCAATCAGCACTTTCGGATGAGCGGAATATTCAATATTTGGATCGCTTGTCTCTGTACCAATTGTCGTATTTGATTGCGCTCATATCATGCCTCTTGTGATTGAAATTCAAGGACTTGTGACATGCCCACATGCACATTTTCGTTATCCTTTTTGTATATTCAATGAGAAATATTCATTTAAAACTTGAAAAATCTTCCCTGTCAACATAATTGGAATCTCCTTTATTGGAACACATCAGTATGTTGATTTTAAATGCCTTCGAAGACAAAAATAAAGAAGATACATCAAGAGATACTACATAAGGATATCCATTACGTCGTATATCGAACAATAACATTTTCACCTGAAACTGAATCCCATCCAAAACATATCTGACTGGCACTTAACGCTCCCCATCCTCCTCCCCTCCTCCTCCTCCCCTGCTGCTTCTTTGCACACTCACGAACCACTAAGCCACAAACGAAGAAGATGTTGGCCAAAACGCAGTTGACGGCCAGCTAGCTGAAGATTGCTTTCGCCCAAGGGAGTTAACTTGGTAGCTTCCTCCCATGTCATTTACACACTGACAAGTTATTAATTAAAGTAAGTTGGCCATAAGTCTCCCCCCGTCCTCTCCCCCTTGCGCTCCCCCTGTTCTGTTCGTCCATAAGTCGTATCGGCACAAAATTAATCTATTTCGGTGTGAGTTCTAATCTGGTTCTCAAGGCCCTCAAGGGCCAATGCGGATCGGATTGAAGATGATCCAAACTGCTTCGCAATATCCTGTATCGTCGCCCAGGACAATGAACCGAAACACCCAACCGAAGAGAACTTTTCTGAACTGATTTGAACCGAACTCTGGAGTGACCGCCCGCATGTCGCATGTCGTATCGAAAATAAAATAAAATCTCATTCACCTGTCCCATGTATCTCTGGCTCAGCCTCTTCAAGCTTAGGTCGGTGTGTGTGTGTGTGTGTGTGTTAGAGCGGGTGGGAGTTTTCGTCCTTATCCAGGCATGTCCTGGCCAGAGTTCAAATACGACAACGGTGCGGTCTGAGGGCACTCGCAAAACAAACGAAACTTAATTAACAAAAGGAAAAAAGGATTGGGAATGGTCAGAGAGGCAGAGTCCCCAATACCGAACCAGCACAAGGACCATGACCAGGACCCGGGAACGGTAACGGTACCGCTACCGGTTCGGTTCGTTTCAGTTCGGTTCAGTTCTCGTGCATTTCGGTTGCCGGTTCGTTTATGTCTATGACTGGCTGGCACTGCCACTGGCACTCCTTTCTCTCCTTTCTCGCCCTTTCCCTCTGTCTGGCTATCCTCTTCCGAGTAGAACTATATCAATGCGTATCTATTGGTTATGTACTTGGGCTACGGCTACGGCTACACATGCAAAACGGATCCTGTTTTTTGGGTCCTTTTGTCCGACGCCAGTCGACTGTCGTCTACGACTACGGCTATGGCTACGGCTTTGGGTTTTTTGGGCCCATAATCGATGGCCCCCTCCCCTCCCCTTACACTCGATTCGATTTTCAGGTTCGGGTTCGGTAACGGGCTTGGGGTTTGGGTTCTTTGGTTCCCTGAATTTATTGCATTCTGTGTTTGTTTAGAGCGATTGCCATGTCGCGAATACATATTCGCAAATGAATTCGATTCGATTCAATTCCAGACTACACACACGAAAGTACAGTTGTGTTCGGCCAGGTTAGTTCTGGCAATCGGCTGGCCAAAACATACAGGACGCACGTCCTGCGCTCTTTCATGTGGTTTGGGATATGTATATTGATTCATATTCTCAATAGTTACATGAAAAGGGAAATGGGGCTCTGTCTGGGTTTCTCTTTCTGATAGATTCCTCAACCTAATGAAAACATAACCAAATGGAAAATGTTTTGATTAGCAACTGCTGCCAAAGAGGTAGGATTCTATCGGACGGAGTCCTCTCGCCTCTCCAGAATTAGGATAGATTCGTTGTTTCTGATTGCAGTTTAAATTCCAAGAAATATCTTTCATTACAAGATTGTCCGTAATTAAAAAAATTCTTGGCATATAATTCAAGGGGTTTCATTATACATCAACTTATTCACTTATATCATATATAACTTATACTTATACAACCACCTGCCATGTTTTTACGGCATCCCTCCCTCAACCATTCCATTATTTTACGAATAATAATATATAAGATCTATAAGATTTTCCTTTCCTTCAATTGTCTACATTCCTTTCTTTTCTGTAGTTGGCATACCTTCCATTATAATCTCTGATCTCTATAGAGATCTACTTTCAGATCAAGCGCCTATCGTTTAGTTCCTACTCCCTTGGTCTTTGGTTATAATCGCATCTTTATAACACCTCTCTAACTATGTCATTTCCTCTAAAGGTAATCGCTTTTTAGGGCAGCCTTATCTAAAATACCGTTAACATGAATGCACAAAATTTGCGTAATTAACCCGAAAAATATGGACAAAAAGGCGAATGCAGTGTCCGTGTGCAGCCAAAAATTACATGAAAAATATTAGCCAGGGTTTGCTCCTTACCTCTCTCCAGGCCCCACCAAACACACACACACACACACACACACACGCGATTAGTTTGCCACCAGGCCTCATCGTAGCTCTAACACCGAAAAAAAAAACACACACAAACAGAAGAGAAAAAACACATTTTACCAAACGAAGCGCCGGACAGTGCTCTCTGGCAGCGGCGTCGCGTTGCGTCGTCGTTGGACGTCGACGTCGATGCTGCGTCAGTTGGCTGTTAACAAGCTTAAAGCCTCATTTATGCAGTTATGTTCTACCCTCCCCGCACCACCCTACACACTCACACACACACACACATAAGTAATCCCTTACGCACACACACACACACAATCTGTACTGCTCTCTCTCTCGCTCGCTTTCTCTCTTTCGAATGTGCTTCATCAATATCCTTTGCTTTTTGCACACAAGCAAAAAAAAAAACAGAAAGCAAAAACAAAAACTTTAGAGGGGATGAAGGCGTGCAGTAGGTGCACACACAGTCCAACTCCACCACCCCACATGCCGCCCATCAATAATCCCCAAAAATTTTTACACGAAAGGTCGACGCTGGCGTCGGCAGCAACAGCAACAGCAGCAACAGCAGCAGCAGCAGCGGCAGCGGCTTTTTACGCGGCATGTCCGAAACAGAGTCGAGAAGCAGTCCAAGCAGTAGAGGGGCTAAGCAGTGAGGCGGCGAGAGGAGAGGAGAAGGTAAAGCAGCAGCAGAAACAGCAACAGCAACAGAGAGATAGACTGACGCGAGGGGGGTGGTAGGTGGGTAGGTGGTCGAGGAGGCTGGGGGTGGGGAGTATCGAGTCGTGTCCCTAGCCCTGGCCCTGGCTTCATGCATGTCGTGTCCAGCCGTTTGAACCAATCCTAACTAGCGCCTCTTTTGCGTGGGTGTGTTGCAGGCGTAGGCGTGGCCAGTCGGCCGAACTGCGGCTGCGGCTATCATACAACGCCAGCGACGGTGCGTGCAGAGGCGCAGGCCGAAGGTCTGTGGCAGCGTGGAGTGGCGAGGTGTAAGGGCAAGGGAATGGACACACACACACACCCATACACCCATACACACACATGGTGAAAGACAGTCAGACAGAGTGCAGGGCCTGCAGAGGCAAGGGCGCCCAAAAGCAGTGCAGTCGAACGTTGTCGAACCCTCCCCCTCCAGCCGGTCGTACTGTCGCGCTCTCTCGCATTCGCATTCGGTCTCGGTCTTGGTCTCGCTCTCTTACGCCTAACAGCTGGTCAGCATTGCAAAAGTTTTGCACTCGAGCAACGGCACTTGACTCGACTCTCGACTCCCTCCGAACTGCACGCTCTCACGTTCGTTTGCTCTCTTCTTAAGCGACCGAACGAACGGCTCTACTGCTCTGTTCGGTTTGCTCTGCTGCTGCTCTCTTTGGGCTCCTGATTTGACTCTCTTTGGGCTTTGCATTCGAATGCTTCGCGACTCTCTTTGGGCTTTGCATTTTGCTGCGTCTGCTACTGCCTCTGCTGCTGCTGGCGCTGACGCTGACTGCGCTGCCCCCGGCTTGAGTGAAACTTCAGTTGCAGTTGTGCTCTCTCTTTGGCGGCGCGCTCTCTTGAGCTTTTGCTGCATTTCGCTGCTCTTTGCTGCTGCCTGCAACACGAAATGTTGCAAGAGTGTCATTCGTCCTCTTCTTCTCTCTCTGTCTCTCGCATCGCTCGCTTACCTTCTCCCTCTCCCTCTCCTTTGTTGTGTTTATGCGTTTTTCGAGTTGCTAGAAACAACTTCTCACCCCCTCATGGCCCCTCCTACCCCTAGGATATCCTATACTGCCATTACTCCCTCCTCTTAGACAACCCTTGTGGCAGTCAAATTACATGCACGTAACGGCACTTGGAATCAATTTGGCGCCTCATCGATAATGCAGGAGCAGCCCCCCAGCACCCCCGCCCGCTCCACTCCCCTCACCACACACTTGAACAAAACAAAATGGCGCCCATCACTCCAAAACAACAGTTTAGTCCCCTTTGAAACACCTCCTCAACCCATCAGTCCATCAACCAATTCACGAAGCTTTTCTTTAATTCATTTTTTAATGGCACAACAATTTGGGGAAATTTCTTATTTACTTTCGAGTGGTTTTTTTTCCAACTTTTTCTTCTCTGCCAAATTGCTGTCACCCCCACACCAGCCCTTAGCTGGCAACCCCAACCCCAACCCCTCTTCCAGCAACTGCCACTCCACCTGCCATGTTGGCTGTCGAATTATTTTGATGTCAGAGCGGCGAAAATATAAATAAACTATTAATTTGCCTTAATCGACATGAAGTCGGCAAATAAACACATTTTGACTTCACTGCCATCACCAACACCCCCACCCACCCCCTGGCATGTGGCACGTTGCAAACAGAACACTGTCCAACGGAGATATATAACGGCAAGCGGCTGCAATGGCAGTGTGGAAGCGGGCGATGGAGGAGCAGAACTGCTTACTATTTAGAGATAAATTCTGCCTAAATAATTTATGGCAAAATTGCAAACTTCGATTGTTGTTTTCGGCTCTTCGTGGAGTCAATGAAAATGGAAGAAAAGAATGGATGGAGCTTCTATTATTCCTTTCATTCATTCATTTTTGCCAATTATTTTGGCGTTCAATTCAATACAGCGTTCATTCATCAAATGATTTTTGAATGACTTTACACAACAGAAGGGTAAAAACGTTGCATAATAGTATAATAGTAGGAAAAAGGATAATAGTGTACAATGAAATTTGAAATTATCGACAGAATTGATATGCAATTTTCTCGACGATGCTTCGATAATATTTTCAGTAGTTTTTGGCATAACGGTCAATCAATTTTGTATCAACAGTTCTTTGCTTCAATCTACATATATTTAATACCCAATCTATAAATCTTTTAAAAGTTAAAAAAGTTAAAAACACATCACGAATTCAGTGACGTTTTGGCAGTGGCCAGTGACTCTTTAAAAGGATCCATCCAGGACGAGTGGACCTAAGCAGATAAGATCCCAGAAAGCAAGTTAAAAACTCTCCAACGATTCTAGCTGTTCATAAACGATACTTAGACCCAGTTAAGTGCTCTTGTCGGATTTATACCGCATATCCCCAAGAAGAAACGCACGTCTGTGGAGTGGAGTAAAATACAAGTGTGTTTAAACTACAGAATATGTATTTAATTAAGGCATGTCCAACTGTAGGTCTGGGAGACCCTAAGGGCTTCATATTATGGTCCTCCGATTCGCTTAGTATTCACAATTCTTATTATACATAAGTATGTACATACATATATCTGTAAAGGAAACCATTTTCCGAGATTTCCATTATATGTTTTTTTTCTGGTAAACATCCTCAATGGTTCTATTTCATTCTTGAAGAGGTATATCCCACCTTGCCAACGGCCATTTGGGGCTGATGTCTGTTTCTGGCCGGAATGGCTTTGTCAAACAACTAATTAAATAGAATTACACAGTAGTAATGCATTTTTCGTGTATTGACCAACAGCTGGACAAGCATACACTGAAAACCACTCGCTTGGGAGGAGGTTCCTGTACACAGGACACACAGGACATGCAGAAAGACAGACAGATTGACAGAATACGTTGGTCTGGGGGGGCATGCAAAAGAGCAGCAGTGCATACCTGCGGGGGAAGCTGGAGAATGGGAAACTGGCAAATGTTGCAGGACGGGGCATCGGGGAGGCGGGGGGGGCGGGGGGAGTCGGAGAAATGGGGGGAGTTTGAGGGAGAGAGGCGAGAGCAAACTAAACCAAGTCTCCGAAGGCAGCAACTTAACGCTTCAATAAATTTTCGTAGCCATGTCGCTGCAGCCATCAATAAGGTCCTTGTGCACGCAGCTACCCCCCTGCCCACCCCTTTCGGTTGCGTCGGGTGGATGGTGCTTCGTGGGTGGCTGGGGGGGAAGCCACCTACTTGGTCTCCTTTGGCACGGAAATGCGTTAAGTTTGCGCTGCAGCACGTGACGCTGCTAAGCCAAAGCTGCCACACAACGGCACGCAGGGAACCCTGAAAACGAAAGATTGCAGGCGGAATGAAGTGGGCGGAACGGGGCGCTGGGAATAGAGTGCTTCTCCCAGCAGCCACCCGGCCAGCACCCGGCCACCATCAACGACCCACTGAGCCACCGAGCGATAAGAAGGACAAAAATTAATGGAATTTCTGCCTGTTTTTGCAGTACCCTAACATCCACGCACATCCACCAATCGGTGGGTAACCTCGACCAGACGCAAAAAATGAAAATAACTATTATTAATATGCTCTAGAAGACTCAATGCTCTTGGAAATATATACATATACATATACCATCTTAGATGCTTTGGTGCTGGCTGTACATTATACAGAAGAGAAGTTGATCAATTGCTCCCTGGGTGCCCAGGGCCAGATTCTCCAGATCGTTATCGGATAGGCCAATATTCAAAGCATTCGTCACGTGCATTCTGAATAGCTTCCAATTGGCCTTCCTTATCGGCCTACTGGTAGAGGTTCTGTATATGCTGAGATCCACAAAATACTTGTGCACCCTGTCGACGAGTCTGGCCACGGGCAGTGCATCCCGGAACTGGTGACGAGTGCGGTAGTCCAACTTGATGTTAAACTTCTGGAGCCAACTTTTGAGCTTCTCGCGTTCTTCGGAGTACAAAAAATACCTGGGCATTTCACAGGAGATTCAAATTTGGCAAACACTTTAAAATTGGGAGATTTTTCCGATTTTTTTCAGCCGAGAAATTGTGTGACAGCCAAAGAACATATTGATGAAAGCATAGGCATTATATATTCCTTGACTTATGAACGCCTTTCCTGAGTTTCCTATTTTAGTTTATCAATAGAGATTCATTTCTTTCCTATCGTCATCCTCGTTCTATCCATTTGATGCCTTGGCCGTTACTCTCTCCGATCTTTCCTCTGTTGATCTTAGTCCTTTGAGTTGAGATTTGAGCATTTTTCCATTTTTATCCATTCTTTGCCTATTTCTCTTAATTTCAATGGTTCCTCTGAAATTCTCTTCCAATTCCATAGTTCTGTTTAATAGTTACTTATTCCATTTCCATCGTTCCGTTGCACTTCTTTTGCTCCCTTTCCAGGGCATACATCTAGTCTCCATTCGTGCCACTTGATTTGCTCGTTTCCTTGGCCTTTTGCTTGAGCTCCTTGGGCCTGCTCCTTCACGAGCGTCTTCCGCCCCCCTTCTATATGTATGTAAACCTCCGCCCCACCGATCCATTTTCCCCGGAGATGTCGGCTCCTCGGTGCTGCTGCAGCTGCAGCCGCTTTTGGGGCTCTTTTCGGTTGCTGCTTCCTTGGGCTGCTTTTCAGTTCAGTTTGTTTTTACGACGAGGTTGGCGCAAAAAACAACATACACACAAACCCACACCCACACATACACACACACACATACACAGGAAACAAGGAAAGGGAAAAGGCGGAAAAGGCTGAAAAGGAAGTAAAAACGCAGGGTGGAGGAGCAGGAGGAGGTTTTGTCCATGGGTGGAGTGGGTGGCAAACATCGTTTTTGGCTCCTGACTCCATCAGCGTCAGCGTCTCCGACGCGTCGTTGTACGTGTCCTGGCAGCTGCTGGCTGCAGTTCTCCTTCGCGACCTCTCCTTTCGTTATACTTTCCTCAGTCTTTGCCATTTTCCGTGCCTGCCTGCCTGCCCTCTGCCCACCTCCGCCCCACCCTCTTCATTTCTTTTTCTCCTATATAAAATGCTTTTTTGTTCTCTTTTTTTTTGGCCATCGTTTACGTCGGCAATTTTGCAGTTGATTGCAATTTTTCGGGGGCTGCGCCATTTTTTGTAGAGCCACCCCCAGAACCCACCCGCCCTGAGCCACTTTCGACTCTTCACCCCCGCCACCCCGCCACCCCGTCACCCATGCTCTGTCTGTCTCTATATTTTTTTTTGTGTTTTTTTTGAGGGGTGGTGCACCCCCCTCGGCTACGTGACATTGCGTATACGTCCAGTGCGCCTACAGTTTTTGGCTCCTTTGGCTGCTAGCAAACTTTTTTCCCTTCCATTTGGGAGAGGATGGACAAAACCTGGCCATCGGAGTGGAAGGGGGTGAATAGCAGGGCTGGCAGGGTGGCAGGGTGGCTGCTGGTGGCGGGGCAGACTAACATTATTTTCAATTAGGGCGCCGCGGCAAACATAGTTTATCATCAAGTTGACGCGACGCTGTCAGTGCTTATAAATAATCGACTCGAGCGGCCATTTTGGCCAAGGCCCGTTCACCGTCCTCCCTCCTGCTGCTTCCTGTTTCTCCTCCCTGGAAATCATCCCCCGCACAGCATAAATTTTGGATGCAATCTCCAGCAAGAGAGCGAAAGACAAACTCCGACTAAGGCACATAAAAATAGCAGACAAAAAAAATGAAGGGAAAACTGAAGGGAAAAATACAACAAAAAAAAAAACACACACACACACAATGCAGCGTTGCACATATAGACATAGAGACACACATACATGTGCCACGCCTCTTGCCGCCCACTGCGTGTTGTGAGGCAAACTAAAAGTTTTTGCCATGTCACGTCATTCGTTGGGCTTGGCTTTGGCTTTGGGTCGACTCCCACTGCCACTCCTCCTCCTCCCACTCCTCATCCGCAGATCCTTCAGGAGTCCTACAGCTCCTTTTTTCGGCACATTTACGCCCAAAACACACAAACACACACACACACATACACTGAGCCTTGAGAAAGAGATAGCGAGAGAGGAGACGGGAAAGACATAGCAAGAGATAGAACGATAGAAGGAGCAATAGCAGGGTCCAGGGACGAGGGACGAGGGACATTTGTCACGTGATGGATTGCAATGGGAGTGACATTTTTATTTCACTGATGGACGACAGCGCACGAAATGAAGCGCAGGATGAGCTGTGCAGTGTAGCAGGGGGGGCGGGGAGGACAAGAAGACGTCAGAGGTCAGTCAGTGGGTGGCAGGAGGCGGATGGACAAGTCAAGCTCAAAACAAGACGCACCCAAACGGAAGCAACACACAAAAAACGAAAGAGAATACGAATATGTTCCCTCCCCAGTCCCCCCTTCCCCCCAGTCACCAGGCAAATCCTAGGAGGAGAATCGAACAGCCCCAAAATCTCCTCTTAAATATAGGAGATAGCAACAAAAATATACCAAAAATGACCTCACAAGTGCAGATAAATGTCCCTAAAAATGACCCGATTCCTTCCAGTAACTCCTCAACTCAGAGGCGTTCGTTCTGGCTGAGATCACTTGCTCCCTCCGTTAAAAACCCGAGTCGGCAGAAGACGTGAGAAGCCTCTCAGCGATGGAAATTAATGACCTTAAATCCAAGTCAAGAGAGACATTTTTCCGAACCACTCAAAGTTCGAACATTAAGTCCTGAAAGCCTTCAATTTCGTCGAATGGGTTCGGTTCGGTTCGGTTCGGTACCGGTTCATTAGAGGATGCAACCCACAAATGAGGCTGTCAACGGGGAAGGGGAGGGGATGGAGGAACATTGGCGGCATGTCTGGGCCAGTGGAGGTGGAGTTGAGCAAATGTAGCAGTTGCACTGCAATTGTCATTGTGTCGCATCCCAAATGATGATAGGAGGAGTCCGAGGGGTGCCAGCGGCTATTTGCCAAAATGAGCAGCCTCGCAGTTGGGCTCCCCGGCTCCTTCCTTCCCCCGTTTCCCTTCTACCTTCTACCGATTTGCAGTTTGGTTAGAAAATATTTAAATTGTTGTCTGGGTAGTGGCAGCTGAACAAAAAAAAGAAGAGAAAAGAAGGAAGGAATCGGTCTGGCCCGAGAGCAGCGTCCCTTTTGTTTTGGGGCTCAATTGAAGTCAAAGCCAGAAGGACAAACGATGGCTTAAAGGATGTACATATATACATACGTACATATATATGTATATATATTCCCAACTTTTGTGCTCAAATAACAAAGATTTCCGTCCATCGATTCTCATTTCGTCTTGGTCCTTGTTATTTTGCTAATCATTTTAAGTATGGCTCTAATTTCTAAAGGTGGGGAGCGGGGCATCAATGCATCTAGCCTGGACAGGGTTACATGTATTAAAGCTCTTGAAATCATACAAAACAGCTTCATGGAAGCATTGGTGACTAAACAACAGTATAAGTACTTATAGCCATTATTAGAATAGCAGAAACATTTGCTGAGAAATATTTCTTAGCATGGAAAACTTCACAATAAAACTGTTGCAATATTCCAACAATATATAGATACAAAAGCAGCTGCAGCAGCAGCTTCAAAGGAAAATCTAGGATACCAGAAACTGTTTCTGCTTTTAAACCCACAAATATGCACAAATACAGGACATTTTCCGGTGTAAGCCAAATCAGAGCCGATCTAAATACTTTTGACCATGAGTAACCATTCGTGGAACAAAATAGAATAAACTTCGATTCTGAGAACTTTTGAAAGTAACTAGTAAAGATGTAAGTCCGATTCCTGGAAGCCGAATTTATTATTGTTAATTCTAAGATATGTCACAAAGTAAAGGAGTTTCTAGATGAAACAGAAGATACAAAATACAAGGGACAACAACATAGTTCCGGCTTGAAAGGATAAAGCAATGAAGACGCAACTTTGAGGCATAAAACAATTGATCAAATTCGAACACAAATAATCATCAGCTGATCAATTCGCAATAGATGTACATACATATATGTATCTATAAGTTACGATGGAATAATCTGCATTCAAACGGCACATTAGCCGCTCAGAAAGTATCTCAATCTGTGCACACGACTATCTGCGGCTGCATTCTTTCGCAGCTCTTGGCTGAAAGCGAAAGTGTTCCACAGAGTGGGATGCCAAAGGCGGAAGGAGTAAGAGGAAACGAGCAGCGAAACCGCAGACAAGTGGAATACATATATATTTTATTATTCCCTCACACACACACACACACACACACACAGATACATTAACATGCACACAGATACATATATGTATGTGTGTATGCATGTATGTATGGATGTGTGTACAGGGTGTCGCCGAGCTCCGAGTTTCAGCTGCATCCGCTTGCAGCTTCTACCTACATTTTATTTGATTTCATTATGTTAAAAAGTTGTTCAAGAGTGAATCATGCTTCAGCAGGGTGGTGGGGGCGGTTAGGGGGAAGGGGTTGTGTGGCATGGCAAGGTTGCAGGCAAAGTCGTTGTTCTTCTTTCAGTTTTTGTTGCAGCGGCAGCAGCAGCAGCAGCAGCGGCAGCAGACAGCGAGCAGACAGAGCCCAAGGACGTCAGACGGGAGAAAACCAGAGTGGGGTATAGGTACCTAAGTCTGGGTTCTGAGCGAACAAATGAGACACACATACACAGACAGAGAGACAGAGAGAGAGAGCATCCCAGGATGCTGAGAGAGAGAGAAAGAGAGAGAGGGGGATAAAAGTGCAGTCGACAGCATTTTATTATCCTTATTTAAGTTTGAAACTTATTGCAAAGTGGGAAACTGGAAAACTCTAAATGTCTGTCTCTCTCTTTCTGAAACGCTTGCTTCCACCAACCCACCCATCCACTCTCCCCCCCCTTTCCTCCCCTCTCCTCCTCCTCTTTCCCACGCTGGCACTAAAAATATGGAAAACTTTGCAGACAACGCCAGACAACGCCACCAACAAAAGTAACAACAACAGCAGCAGCAGCAGGAGGTCTTTGTAGAAAGAAAGGGGTATGGGTAAGGGGTCTGGGGTCTGGGGTGGGGGGCAGTGGGGGAGAGGGAGTGGGAGTGGGAGTGGCAGGGAATGTGGCTTGAGCTGGTGGCTGGAGAAAGGCTTAAGTGCGAGCAGGAGAATGGCCAAGGACGTTGCTCAAGTTGCTCGCGAAAACAGCTGCGACGTTGTTGTCGCACAGTGGTTCAAAATCCATTGAAAGCCAAAACAGAAAATATTCTATAATTGGGAATTTACAATCAATTGGTTTTTAGATACAAACATACTAAAGTAAGTTATAAATATAATTCACTTTGATTTTAATATTTCTATTTTGAAAAGGGTTTTTATTTGATTTTAGCTAAGCAGAAAACATAATTCAATTTGAAGGAAATATATTTAATCTAATAACGAAATATATTTAAAATAAAATATTCCCATTTTAATAGGTAAATGTAAATGAAAAACTATTCTTTTTAAAGCTTTCACGCTTGAAGGAAATCCGTTTTGAAATCTAAGTGTAAATATTCGATTCGCAATGCTGTTTTTTCAGGGTGTTGAAAAGTTTAGAATTTATGTCCTTTTTTTAAGATTCATAAGAGTGTAAGCTCTGTGTTTACACAAAATAGTATCAATATCGAAAGACTCTTTTCCCTGGCATTATTTCGAGCAGATCTTTTCCGAGAATTAATACACATTTTCATTGCTTTACAATGTGCTTCTGTACCACTGTGCGATGTCTGGCAATTCGCTGGCATTCAAATAAAAAAGAGTTATATACACACTCAGACTCTAGACTGGAGACGCGCCACTCAGAGCATGCTTTACGGGTATATAGTACCCCCCCGGACTGTACACCATATATTCTATATATAGGTATATACTATATACATATATATATATGTATGTGTATGTGTATCCAGATACACATACTCGTGTAGATGTTGAGAGTGGAGACGCTTGGAATGCATTGTGGCCACCGCATTTGGGGCAAATAGTTTTTGCTCCAGTTTGAACTTTAAGACAAAGTTTGCCCACACTCACACACACACAGGCACACACACACAAAGAGCAAAAGTGAGATAGAGATGGAATGGGAGAGAGAGAGAGAGATGTTGGTTGGAAAGGTTTTCGAGAACTTTAACCGAAGGTCGTTGTGCTAGTAAAAGTTTTTCGGGACAAGTTCAATTATTATGCCAGAGACGGGGTTTCCTCTTCCTCATCACACTCACACTCTCTCTCTCACTCTCTATTTCTATATACTCGTATCTCTCTTTGCACATAAGAATATTTGAAACATTTTCAAGGTTGTGCAACTGTTAAAGTCATCTTCAGGCTTCCAGCTTCTAGCTTCAAGCTGGCCAACATATTTAACCAGGCACTCCCAGGCACTTGTCAGTCTATCTGCTGCCCCCAGAGAGAAAGAGCGAGGGACTCCTGTCGATTGGAGTTTGACCACAAAAGTCGTTTCCTCTTCGACTCATAACTTTGCGACAATTTAACAAGCCCCCAAAAGCCGCAAAGGCCAAAGCCAAAGCCGGAGCCGGAGCCAAACGAAGAAGACTGCCAATCGTCTTCAAATGGTAAACGGCTTAAGCCACGTTTACACTGTCGCCACAAAAGGAGTCCCCCTTGGCGATCGAGGGTTTTTAGTTAGTTCTATCACCAAGTACTAAAGAAGTTTGTCTTCTTCAAAGTACTTTGAATAATCTAATAATTTAGAAAGATTCACAACACTTGTTGCTACAATTCAAGGCCTTAGCCAACACTAATTCGGATCATCGCTCCAATAACATTCCCAGATGCTTCCCACTCTCTGGTTCTGTCAGTGTAAACGTGGGCTTGGAATCGTGTCTTAGTCGAATAGTGACATTTTGCGGCAGGTTAGCAATTCTCCAGCCCCAACACCACCACCACCACCGACATATTCTCTCCATCTTCGGGGCAATACAAACCGATGTGATGTCCATGTACAAACCGCACAGCAATTGCCGCAGTAGCAGCACCAGCAGCAGATGCTGCAAATAACAGAAGCAGCAGCAGCAGCAGAAATAAGAATAAAAAGTACGGGAAAAGTGTTCGATATACGAATAAGGGGATACCCTGACCTTTTAATTTAATCTAAATTTAATTTTATGAAACGTAAGTATGTCACGCATACAGGCTATGATGTCTGTCAGGACCTTAGTAAAATGAATCGTAAGCAGCCGATTGGAGGGCTTTTCTTTGCCTTCTTCTCTCATTCCTCGTATGCCCTATATCCTTGTGCTCTCCACAATTACAGGGTACTTCAAACAGCAACAACAGTTGAGTGAAATGCCTTGACATTGCGTGTGGATGTTGCCTCTGCTGCTGCAGCTGCTGCTGCTGCTGAGGGTAATTGGCGTGCGGTGGCCACAGGAGATGCAGAGGAAGAAGATGATGTCTGACAAGCAAAGAGATGCAAAGAGAGTGAGGCAGGTGAGGCAGGGTCTCAGGGAGACGCAGCAAACGCGTTAGCAATGCAATTTATGTGCGTTTAGACGCATATTTTGCCAATTAAATATTGCGATAAAGCATGCAGGCCTATACAGTGTAGGCCTTTACAGTGCAGGCACACGCATGCACATACATGTGCGAGTAAGTGCGGCACAGGTGAGGCACAGAATGGGGCAAGCAACCACCACTGATAAATGCCGCTGATAGCGTCGCTGACGTTCGCAATTTGGTTGAAATTTATTTGGAGTTCGCAGAACGTCGCGTCGCCACGTTTGTTGTTGTTGTTGACGTTGCAGAGTGTTGTTGAAATTTTTATTGTTATTGTTTGTGTTGGTTATCTTGTCGTAGTTCAATAAATAAAATATAAATATAAATAAATATAAATATTGTATTTTATTTATTTCTGTTCTTGAAGAAATTATCGCATAGTTCATTGCATCTGTTGTAGAATGGTTTGTTGTTGAAATTGTTGAAGGTTTTGTGGTTAAAGTTTTCAACATTTTAGTTACTTACTATTTGTGATAAATTGTCTATTTCTTGTTGCTTTTTCTGCTATTCCCTTTGGTGTTGTTGTATTATTCGTTGTTGACATTACAATAATTGTTTGTTTTGCGTGGTTGTTGTTGTTACGATTGTGCAACGCACTTTGTGCGTTTGCAAATTGACATTCATTCAATTAAGTCCAACACAGCACAGCATACGATCCGCACTCGTTGAGAGAGGAGAGGGAAGGAGAGGAGCTGGAGTATTTTGGAGTCTTGGTCGGTCAGGAGGAGGCACGCACAGCGTTGTCCGCATTGCCAATGTCCTCTGTCTGCTGCTGCTGTCGTCTGCTGCTGCTGCCGCTGCTGCTGCTGCCTTTGTCATCGTCTCTCCATTGTCCAAATTCTCCAGTTTTTTGTCTGCCTGTCAAGTGGTGCAATTGGCAATAGTCTAGTCGTGCATACCCTATCCTATGATCGTAGAAATTATTTGTAGTTAAAAATAATCGATTAAAAGTCTTCGTTTATACAAAATTTATTACAAAATTGTATTAATTTTGACCTGATTTTGATGTTAGAGCATCCTGAGTTCTGTGACTTTTGCCTTGTGATTGAGAGCCAGCGAATGACAAAACATTTGACAAGCGATCGCCGCGCGAGCGGCAGACAAACGTTCGGCAACATGTTGCGGCAACATTCAAGTTGCCCCATTCGCGGGGCAAGCAAAAAGGCAAACCAAAAATCATTTCATTCTCTATGACACAAATGCTGCTGCTGCTGCTGCTGCGATATTCAAATCCTTGGCAGCCCCAACTGACACACTGCCCGAACGACCACGATGCAGCTGAATATTGAATGTCGGAGCTGAATCGGAATCTGAGGCTCAAACTGTGGCTAAAACCGAAGTTGAAGACGTTGAAATGTTGCGCATTTTGATGGTTGATATGCGCATTTGGGCAACAACACGTCAACCTGACCAAAAAAACAATCTATACGCGGTATGTGTGCATGCAGGTACATACTCGTATATATAGAAATCGGCTGTTGAGTTCATAAATGGCCACAACAATTTCTTGGCCGTATGCAAACAAGCACAAGACTGACTGCTCGTCGATTGTGGAAGGTTTCTCCAAGCGAAAAAATGTGGGGACAACCAAAAAATTACACAATTAGCAGGAGATACTATATTTAGCTCTTATATAAATATATAAATTTGTATACATATACATATATGCAGATATACATAGCTCTTAGATGTAGTCACTGAAACATTTAGATCAACCTTTACACATTCATTATTTAATTTATAGTTTTTAAATATGTTTTTTCCAGACAGTAAATATAAATATAAATAGTTGGCAAAATTACCTAGTCAACAGTTTCGAAATGATTAAAAGATTTCTCCGAATCGACACGCATCTCAAGGCTATAGTCGGCGACCATAAGATCATAGAGGAGCGACTCGATGGCCCCCTCGGCGCCCGTGGCCAGCATCTCCATGTCCTTGTGCGAGATAAAGATATTGAGTTTGCGCAGGACCCGTATATTGAATATCTTCCAGTTCTCAATCATCTTGGCCACACTGGTGCGGGGTGTGTAGCTGTGCAGATCAACGAAGTCTGGATGGATCTTCTCGAAGACTCTGGCCACGGCCAGGGCATCGCGGAACTGATTTCGTGTGTGATGATCGAGCTTGATGTCGTGCGTCTCCAGCCAATGGTTCAGCATCACGCGTTCCATGTCGTTCAATTTGGTGAGGCGTGACATTTTCCTTACTTTTCCTCCACTTTCCACTTGCCACAATTACAGATTTTATAAAATTTGTACAAACTTAAAAGCTAATGTCTATGGGGGTTAAACGGGAGCCGAGAATGTGAGGACCTTTATGAATTTGTGTGAAACGAACACTGGGAGTTCCAATCCGAAATCTTTGATAGATCTTCGATGCTCATCCAAGGATTGAGTCCTTCAGGCGGGAGCTGTGGCTAACCTATGGGGTGGGAAGCAAACAGATTCCATTAGATTGTAAGATTGTTTCTGTGAGTTAGCCTGGAGAAGTATGGCCCTCAGTGTATGCCTTCCACCTAATTTGCGGCTCATCAGAAGAATTTACCATCCACCTGAACATTCTTCTTGTTCATTCCGCCTTGTATCATTTGGCTATTAAGAATTTTTCATAATTAGAATGTAATCGCAAAAGACTCTCCAACTCCTACTCCATCTCCTACTCGGAGCAGACTCCAATTAAATGCATGAAAACGAAAAGCGAACGAAACGAACAAAAAACGTCGGTTGCCAAAGGGAAAAAATATGAAAATTAGCTGTGGCCCAACAATGACGATTTGCCTATAATCCGCACTCTCGAGAGGTTGCTTGCAATATTATGCAAGAACAGAGAGAGACAGAGAGAGAGAGAGAGAGTCTCAGTCTCCCCAGAAGAGCAACTTCTATTTATCATAATTGAGGCGGCAATTAAAATAGAGTACAGGGGAGTGTGCAAGGGGGAGTGTAGGGGATCTGTAGAGCGGTACTGGGCCCCCACTTAATCCAAATCGAAAGCGTCCATCCGTCCATCAGTCCATCAGTCCATCAGTCAGTCCGTCCGGCCATATTGAAAGTAATTTTAATGGTTTCGTTGTCGAGCCCTGAACATCGTTTTAAGCTCACCTCTCTCTCTCTGTCTCTCTCTCTCTCTTTCTCCGTGTAGAGTAAATAATTCAATTTATTTTCCTCTTCTCCTTCCACTGTTCTCTGTTCTTGGTTCTTGGTTCTCGGTTTTCTGTTTTCAAAATGAAATTAAATTAAAAATGCATTTTGGGCGAGCAAATGAATTAAGCCATCATTCGTCCCAGTCCCAGTCGCAGTCGTCACGCAGCAACCTGCAGCCAAAGGCAGCTAAAGAAATGGCCAAAAACGTGTTGAAAGCCATGTGTGGCATGATGGCCTGGACCCTCAGAGGGGTTCCAGTTTCAGTTTCAGTTCCAGTCTCCGTGTTCGTCTCTGTCTCAGTCTCAGTCTCAGTTCGAGTCCCGCTTTGCAGTCTGCCAGAGATCCCTCCAGCCACACACACCTTGGCGTGTCAGTTTCACGTGCAGTGGCAAAAGGTAATTCATCTTGTTCCCATTCCCCCTTCCTCTTGCCCTTCCCCTTACCCTTGCCACTGCCATTGCCTGAGAGCGTGGCCATTGAGGATGAGGATGTTCAATGTTGCTCGTCGCTGCTGGCCTGCGGCTAATTAAATGGCCAGCACCGCGGAGGCATTTTAATGCTTTTGATATTTCATACAAAATATTATTTACTTTATAAACACAAAAAACGCAGTCGGTAGGATTCGAACCTACGCTCCCAGAGGGAATCTGATTTCTAGTCAGACGCCTTAACCGCTCGGCCACGACTGCTCCACAGACACCCCCACTCCCGCTTCCACTCCAAAGGCCTTACCGTTATGCGATCTGTCTACAAATAGATCATTATAATTTGAACAAAACGCTTCCAATAGATATAGTGCGTAATCTGCCATTTAAAGATAAGTTCTATTTAAGGGGGAATTTTTGGTTTAATCAATTATTATTGATAAACGAATGAGTGCTCTAATCGGATGTGAGATAGCCGCAGCTCACAGAACCCTCTGCATACAGTATTCAAAAACTCCCATTTTTTTCTGGTTTCCTAGTTACAAAGCCCCCACAAATACAAGACTTGTAACCCCTGCTCCCCGCTCTTCCTATGAAGACATTCTCGTAGTGGATAGATAGATAAGGAATGATATCTTTAAAGCTAAAGAACCCTCAGAGCCAGAAAACATTAATTTAATTGACCAATTCCTAGAAAAATGAAAAATCATCAAATTTATTGAACCAGCAGAGCTGAAGGCCGCACATATTTATGCCTTATATTAATAAATAAATACTTTTAAAATAAACCCCAATCTTTTAAGTGGAAACATATAAACATCAACATATCGTACCAGGGAGTGCCCTGTGGAGGGGCTTTTGTTTCCATCAAGAAAGAAAAGCTGTTGCTCTGAATGAAATCCTAGACAGGTTATGAAACAAAATAAAAAACCAAACAAAGTGTTTCAAAATGCGCGTGTGAGTGTGAAACTAGGATGATCGTGTTCTCCATCTGCCATATAGGATCGATTAAGGGCAAACAAACAGCAAGAAAACAGTTGGCCAAACAGTCTCTAAACAAAACGAATACAAATACAATATATTGTATGTACATTCTACATTATATTATACATACATTATACATTATATTATAGCCTCACAGCCCAAACCACAAAACTTATACTAATATTAACACCAACAACTCACACACACATCCCATTCCTCAGGCTTAAGACAGCAACAAACAAAGCGAGTCTCCCAAGTAAAATTCACCAGACTCCGACTGGGGCACACAAACACTACCTGGATGCCACAGCTTCCCAATCTGCCACACACACTCCAGCTACGATGTCCTGCATATAAACCCAAATATCACCCAATACCTAAGTAAACCCTCCACAGAAAGCATAAGACTAATACCAGAATAGCCAAAAGAAACAAATACATACCATGAAATTTATATATCTATAAATATTTGTATATGAGCTAGCCCTATAACTTCTATTTATACAATTCTTTAGTCGATGGCCCTGGCAGCTAGTACTATTAGAGTTGGAGGTAGATCTCCCCTTGATTGAATAGCTTAATCCATTTAAATATCGATGTATGGTACTTACAAATGGATTCCGAAGTTCTCGTTTATCCCAATGATCTCCGACTCACACACGGAATGTGTATGCCTGTGTAGGCATGGACTTCAGATGATATTTGAATAGTTTATCCAAGAAATTATTAGGTAAGTAGAGGCTCCCACGTGTTGCATGTCCAAATATGGCAGCAGAACTGAAATAATTCCCTCTAATGGCTATTAAAAAGTGTAAAAGCTCAAATGCATTTGTATATAAAACTACGATGCACATGTACACACACACACATGTACACATATGTAAGTAGTGCGTATTGCTTTGAACGAAGGCGGCACAGCTGATCGATCGGTTAGGGTATTTGCAGTGGCTCCAGCAGCACCCACAAAAAGCCCTTGCCAACGGCCACCTGAAGCGCCTCACTGGCTCAGGGACGGGACAGATGAGGCTTCGACCGGGGGAGGAGGGACGACGACCTCCATGAGTATATTTCTCCTTACAAAAACACATAATCTATGGGACGACTCTGCTATTTGTTTTTATTTTTAAATACTGAACTGCCACAACAGACTCTTGATCTCAATATCGATATTTCATAGCATATCATTTCATCGACTTGCGACTTGCGGTTCCCTCTTTTTTGCAGACAAGAGCTTTCGCAGAGCTTTAATGTGGGCTTAAAAGCCACCAGAGTAGGGTTTCTCCCTCCTCCCTTCCTGTGTGTCGCTCCATGAATCTGCTTGCTTGCAAATATATCTAAATATTTATATAAATTATTATCTTCTATGTCCATCCATCCATTTATCTACGTAAATATATTTGCCATCTTATCCGCAATCAACCCCAGCCAGTCATTAAGCCAGAAACAATTGCACTGTTCCGAAATCCATTCATCATCTCAGCCATTTTATAGATTCCATGATTAATCTCCAGGAGATCTGATCTGGACAACAGCAGCTCCCCAGTTCCCCAGCTACCCAGCTCTCCCTTCTTTGCCCTATGTCGATTCCCCCATTCCCCTACCATATCCATATCCATATCCATATCCATTATCCCATTCCGATTCCCATTCCCATTCAACCGAACAACGATCTCCGATCAGAGCCGTAATCAATTACATGACCACGCACATTGGCTTTGATCATTTGGGTATCCACAGAAAAAAAAATTAAAAAAAATAAACAAACAAAAACACTTTCAACCAGAGCCGACTTTGGTGACAATGCGTTGCAGATCCCCCACCCTGCCTCTGCCCCTGCCCCTGCCACTACCGATCCGCCCCACCTCCTTCTGGCCGATCAATGCAATCGCGATATCGATAACTGGCCCCCGGATCTGCCCCAAGCTGCTGCGGCTGCTGCTGCTGCTGCAACGGCAGAAAAAAACAGTTTTTAATGTGCACCTTTTGTTCTGTGGCAATTGCAACTGAAACTGCAACTCGAATTGCAAGGAGGAGGGTCCAAAGCGGGGGGCATAGAGGGTGGTGGAGGGTAGGAGGAGTAGGGGCTACAGGTACAACGACTACTGGCTGCCGAAATGTCAAATGCCAGGCCATATTTCTTAAACGCCAAATACTTTTTGACATAATAGTCCAATTACCTTATCGCGCCCGATCTGAGATGCGGTCGCCGTTGCAGTTTCTCGTTGCTCATGTGGTTGTTGCAGTTGTTGTTGTTGTTGTTGTTGCAGTTGTTGTCGCCGCCGACACCGCCACCATTGATGCAGCAGCAGCAGCAGCAGCACTCGCTGGGTCGCTGTAGCTGTAGCTGGAGCTGGAGCCCAGAGCTCCAGATGGAGCCACGGCCAGAGCTGGAGACGGAGACGGAGATGGAGATGGAGCTGGGGCAGGAACAGCAGCAGCAGCAGCAGCAACTGTGCGATTATTTATGGCGATCAATGTTCGTGGGCCCAGTAGCAGAAATTCCATTTAAATTGCGTACAACAACAACAGCAACACCAAAAACTTAACAACAACAACAACTACAACAACAACAACCACATCAAGTACAGGGCCCAGCGCAACAACAATTGTCTTTATGGTAGGCAGCAGCAGCGTTGGCGGCGGTGCCTCTGAAGCGGCAGCAAACACAAAACCAACAGATACAAAAACAAAAGCAAAACAAAAACAAAACAAAAACAGGAACCCAAAAGGAGCAGAAACACAAGCAAGTCAGAGCCGAGCCCGAAACGAAGAAAACCTCTGAAAGAAAGTGTGGATTATATGGCGGGTTCCGTGCACCACAAAAATACATCAATATAAAGACAATCAAGTAGCTTATTTTTTAGGAAATTAGTTTTAAATAATGCTTAAGAACTAACGTCCAAAAATAGTAAAATGCTACAAGCTAAATTTGTTTCAAACTTTGTTCAAAAATGGTGGCAATTTCAGCATTTTCTTCTGGAATATATGTACATTTTATCGACACGAATCAAAGATCCTGTAAAAGGTAATACAATTCTGTCTTCAATCCCTCAATTTGTACTGATCTTCGCCCTGCAGATGTTAATATAAACTATGAAAGTAATCAAAGTCAGCAAAAAGCAGTTTTTTTTTTTTTTTTAAGATTTTGAGGGTTATTTGGGGGTAATCAACCAAGCCTAAAATATAATGAGTTTTTGTTCTTCCTTTTGGTGGTAAGCCTCAGTTTCTCCGATCTATAGACTTCTAAACACTGATTTCCCTCTTTGTTGAAAGCTGCCGGCCAACTTCTCTCGTTTTTAGCCGTTTTTGTTGGCCTTTTTGCAGCCAACTTCTTTGGTCGTGTGGAGGTGCCTCATCATTGGCAATTGGGCGGAAGGAACACCTTCAAAAGATCCCATGCTCAACATCTGTTTAGGGCAGGACAATCGATTTGGCGCAAAGTGTTGGGCGCACACACACACACAGACACGTCACAGGGACCACAGATAGATGTGCAGATACTTAGATACACGGATACTCCCGTGGCTCACTGGCTAACTCAGAGATACTTTCATTCGGTCAGTTGTAAATGAGTCTCAAGGGTCGCCGTCGCCGTCGCGGTCGTGGTCGTCTGGCTGGCCGGATCCGAGCTCTGCCCGCGCCCGTAATATGTCTTGTTGCTTGTTTGACAGTTGTTGTTGGCTCGGCCTGGGCCTCGTAGATGTGTGGTGGCAGTTGCAGTTGCAGTCGCAGTCGCCTTGTGGCATGAACAATCGTAGTTATATTTTTAAACGCAACTACGCGCTGCTCTGTGCACAGCGCAGCACAGCACAGCACAGCAGCGATATTGATCTTATTTCAATATGCCAGCAGCCTCCTCTTGGCTTCTGGGTTCTGTCTACTGTCTTCTGTCTTCCGTCGCTGTGCCTTCTCTTCCAGCTTCTCTGCCAATTGAAGGGCTCCGCTCCGCTTTTAATTTGCTGCTGCGCTTTAGCCGCCTTGGCTCGCCTGCCAGTTGCATGGTGCATGGTGCCACTACCAGTTGCAATTTCCTTGTGGCAGCTCACTTGAGTGCAGTTGACGTTGCCACTACTTTGGGGGATCGCACCTAGGCCTCATCGGCAGCCTCTATGCCGCAGACTCTGCCTCAACCGCTTCTCCTGTGTCGGCTTTTCCTTCATTGATCTTGCCCTTCTCCAGCATCTTTTTTAGTTTATTTTCAATTGTCAACTTGATCTGAGGGTGTTTTTCGGGCTGGTTCTAGGCCCCCGAGGGGCAGGGAAAAAGTCACTTTGATTTAGTAAACTGTAATTACAGTCGAGAGAAACACTCCTGGAGAAACCCAATTTCAGACGGCACGACGGGACGACAGGACGACGGGACTCTGAGGTGAATGTGGAAGGAGAGGGCAGGAAATAATCCTGAGAATATCTATTGAAACATACATATAAGCTGTTGATTCTATAATCTTTTCATTTGGAATCCTAGTGATTGAAAGCCCTCAAAGGCTGTTCACAATTAGTTAGTAGTCTTCTGCCACAAACATGCTGAAGTCTTATTCTGGCAGACAACCCGTCACTTATCAATTCCACACAACACTATCGTATGCAGGATATTTCCATATCAGAACACTCTATAAATTCATCCAACACTTTGGCCCAGGCAATGGCCCTGCCACTGGCCCTGGCCCTGGCAGTGCTCTAAGCCCATGGGGTACAGTTCTATAAAGACACTCCGAATCTGAACTACAACTCCATTTCCGACTCCATCGACGGACAAACTAGTTACAAGCCATAACTATAACAATAACAAATTAGCATCGCATGCTCGTCGGCGATTAATTTGGCTGTACACCGCTTGGCTTTCGGCTCTCAGCTCTCAGCTTTTTCTTACGAGCATTGTTTGTAGCTCATTAAGAAAATTTTGCGCGCTTCGACGACGACAAACGCCGTGCCGACAAAGGCGAGGGGAGTGCCGCTGCCGCTGCCGATGCCGCGGCGTGGCAAGGCCTGGCCATAGGCATAATTTGAGGCCGAAATCGCACAGTTTATGCAAATCGCAAATCGCGAAAATTGCGAATCGGAAAAAGGCATTTTGGCATGCGAGTATAATTTTCAATTGGCAACAAGTGGCAGGCAGGAGGCTCCACTTCGCCACTTCTAGTGACGTCATTGCTCTGAAATTCAAAATGTTTCTTGTTTTTGGCTTCTTTATTTTTGTGATATTTGTATTTTTTATTTATTGCTTGGTTTTTCCGTTCAACTGAAACGTTGCACATTTCATTGGAAAAAATAGTCCAGAGTCTCGGAGTCACAGAGTTTCAGATTCAAATATTTGGATTCTGTCGGTTCGGCTTTTGTGAATTCTCAGCAAATCTTTTGTGTAATTGGAAGCGGAATCTTAGCGGGCACAAAACGGTTTGAACCGTCGCGTCGCGTCGCCCACTTGGCTGTTGGCGTGGGAAATGCGACCGCCTCAGACGAGGCACAGTGGGATGAATGATCGATTCGAATGGAGGCTAGCAAAAAATGTAAGGCCAATAAACATGCTACTGTTTTAATCATATCTACCATAGTACATTTTATAGATTATTATTTATTATAAATTATTATACTTATTACAAACTATGTACATATTACTCTTTTTGCTTTTTGTAGATCAGGGATAAAATATTGCTTCACCAGTTAAAAATAATATTAAATCATACTTCTAGATAAGTTGTTAGAGTATCTTTAATTGAAAGACCATCCAATCTGATCAAAATAAATATTTAAAAGTGCAATCAAAATATATTTATTAGCGGTACCAGACTTGTTTATATTTCAGGCACTAGTCATAAAGATTATTACATAAGACATTGATTTTGAAAACTATAAAGCACATACATATATCGTCATTGATTTCTTTTATTGTAAATGTTAATGTGAATGCTTATGGTTTTCTTTTTTATTTTATTATATTTATATTACATATTTATTACAATTATTTATTAATTATTTATTTACTCTTCTAAAATTCTTATTGCCTGAAAAATAACAATATTCAATGTTCTACTAAAGTCGGGAACAAATGAATGAATGAATATATTCGCGTAGTACCTACTCATCCCCATGTTGATTATTTGTGTGTGTGTGTGTTGGTGCCACAGTGCGCACCGTGCCAAGCATGTTGAATGAAATGAAATACATTTTTAGCCGAATTGCCACTTTTGGCACTCGCCCCCTGCCCCTCTCCGCTGCACCTCTCTGTCTCTCACTCTTAGCACCCGCACATCCTACTGTTGCAACGGCTTCTGGCACAGAGCATGTGGCAGCTGCGCATTTGCATCAACTGCACACTCCACACTCGACTCCAGGGTCCCGGTCCCCCCGTCGTCCATTGGGTTAATCTCTCTCGCTCCCCAGGATTAAGGCTAGCAGCCGCAGCCGGCCCAGCTGCGTTTTACTTTGGTCTGTGCTGCCGCTGCTGCTGCTGCTGCTGCCTCATGCAACGTGAGCTGGCTGCCACACTCAATAATTTGCCCGCTGTTCTGGTTTTTTGTTGCTGCGAATGTGACTCGCGATCCTCGATCACCCCCTCTCCTGGCCCCTGGCCTGTTGTGACTCGCATTCGCATTTCATTCGCGCTTATCTCTCGCGTCGCGTCGCGTCTCGTCGCGCTCTGCTCTGCTCTGCGGCTCGTTTTCATGTCTTTATTTATAATTTTATTGATAAAATTGACATTAATCGCGCGTTTAAGATGATTTTTATCGCCTTGCGTGCAAATTGCTTACAATTTTTTTAACCCGCACAACTTTTGGTGTAATGTTTTCCGATCTTGTTTTATTTTTACTGTCTCTGTTTTATTGCCTTCAGGTGTCGAGGTGCGAGCGATTATTGGATATGACAGACAAAAAACAGAAACCTGCCAAAAGCCAGGGCCAGGCGGCTAACTGGAACCGGCAACCGGCGAAGGGGAGCATCAGATCTTTTGGAAGTGTTTAATGGGGACACAAAAAGTATATCTGAAACAAAAACAATGTAGATATTGTAGAGACAAGTGAAATAATATGTTCATGATGGGTTGGAATACCTTGCAAAGGTATCCGCTTCACTTGTCGAAGAACACAAAGGAAATTCTCGGAGGCAGATAGGCGGAGAAATGATCTGTCAATCCTTAACACATACGACATCCCAAAGTCTAGTGCAGTAGACAATTAAGACCCTAATTTAGTCCAAAAATACTGTTGCTTGCATGCAATCAGTTGGCCACTCGCAGTACCGATGCACCCGTACCGTGGGTCTATAATAAGAATAGAATACAAAATTGGCCCGACGTTTCTGAAATAAAGTTAGTATGAATTCAACTCTGCTCACAACTGTCTAGACTTTTCTTTTAAGCTGTAAACAGAAATCCTATAAATTTAAGAATATTTCGGGAAATATTATATGATATGGAAAAACTTCATGGAGGAATAGGTGAGACCCTTTATTTGTCAATATCCGAACCATCTTTAAATTCAATAGCCAGAAAGTGGCTAAGCATAGCCTTAGATGATTATTTTTGAATGTTTTCAAGGGAAAATTGTTTAATTCATTTCTATTCTGAGTAAACAGTGGTGCTTCTCCGCTTCTGCCTTCCCAATTTCCCAGAAATAATTATCCTCTAATCTTTGCCGTAGTGCACCAAAGCCATTTCCATTGAATACAAAACTGAAAGATAAATAAAAGGATATAAAGCAAGCCATAGATACGAGTATTCGCCATGCAAAAAAATGAATGATTTTATTGTGATTCCGCACATCCGCAATCTTTCAATGAATCAAATACTACAGTGGAAAATCAATGCCAGATATATCTATGTATTTTCCCTATTTTTGCAGAGTCTCCCGAAATGTTCTGCCCATGCTGCTCCATAACTGGCAGGACCTTCCACCCCCTTGAGCAATGCCATCTTTCGGTTTGATATATGAAATGCGTTTGTTGCCTTGTCCTCGCTTCACTTTGGGGCAAAGCATTTTCCCACATTAATTTTCCTAATTTCGAAAGCCAACCCACACACGCGCATGGGGGTGGCTGGCTACGAAGGGGAGCGGGGGGGTGCCACAGAGCTGACTGCATCCCCGCAGGACAGCGCAGAACTATTTATCAATGCTGAAACATTTCAAATACATTCTGCGTTTTTAGAGCGGGAAGACGAGGACCAGAGAAGGCAGGAGCAGGCAGGAGCACGAGCAGGACAGGGAGGATTTGGAGGTGGAGGTGGTGGTGGAGGTGGCGGTGGTGCTGCAACCAGGACACACAGTACACAGCGGCAATGCGACAAGGCAAGATTATGATGGAGATCCCTTTGCACTGCCTGCCACTGCCACTGGCACTGGCACTGTCACCACTGCACCACTCCCCCATCGCATTCCCTACCCTGTCAAATGAAGCGGCAAAAAAGTAGCTGGAGAATGAAATATGCCAGCGACGTCTCCATTTTGGCCCCCAATGTGCGTCCTGTGTTCCTGCTCGATGGCCGCCCCTCCATCGCTGCTGCTACTGCTGCAGCATGGCTGCTAAGACAACTGGCGGCGCATTAAATGACGCCCCAGCGACATCTTACGCAATGGTCGAATAGCCGATAGTTCCAGCAGATAGCGCTATTAGCGATGGGACACTGGAATGGAACGCTTTTTTAATATTTTCTTAAAAAATCGAAGAATTTCCGATGCATCTCTGTCTGCTCCACTCGTACATATATTATGATTTAAATCCTGTTTGTATTTTGCTGCCTATTCAAAGAAAATCCCTTCGATAGTTGGACTCGTATCACGCTGCCATCGCGTTTCCAGAGTTGCCCTTTTCAGATTTTTCTGCTGTCTCTGCATCTAACTCTGTGTGTGTGTGTGTGTGTGTGTGTGTGTGCGCCCACACACAACGCATAGAAAATTGCATTTCGCCTGCTGCAAAATATTTCACTTTAGAGGACAAACAGGTCACAGGCTGACTTTTGCAGTCATGCACACACGCACATGCAAACCCTGGCAGCAGCAGGCGGCAGCAGGCGGCAGGAGGGTTGCCCTAACCATTTAGTATGCAACTGGCGTTCAGCTAAGGGGCCAGGGGCCAGGGGCTGGGCGGGAAAACTTTTTGGCGCGTCTCGGCCAACAAACGCATGCATTTATCCGCCCAAAAGAGAGGGAAAAACTCCCCAAAGCACGTAAATAAATCTTAAAATTGTAAAACCCGCAAAAGCGAGAGGGAGCAGCACGAAAGAGAGAGGGTGCAACAGTGGGTGTGGGGAGCGAAGAGGAGGATGACTCCTCTTGGATCTGTCGCCATTTTGCGATGTGTTTTGCCGCCATTGCCGCAGCAAATTACGCAAGGCGTCGTCGTCGTCGTCGTCGTCTTCGTGATGGTCCTAGTTCTGGCTCCTAGTGCCGCTCCTCGTTCTCGTCGACTCAGTTCAACTAACGTTTGTCCTTGGCATGTCCTTTGGCGCGCTTTTGTGCATTTAAACCGACAACGTCCGGGAGGTGGGTGGCATCCACACGGGGCTAGAGCTGAGACGACGGCAAAATGCAGTCATTACTGAAAATTGGTTTTGGGGCTAACGCACTTGCACATTTCATGGCTATGATGAGCAGAGGGGTTCTCAACGCCACCCCAACAGCAACACCACCACTACCAATCCCTCCCCCTGCCCGCCCCCCACAGGCAGCAGCCAAGGCAGGGCGCCCAAGGGATGGGAGGGATGGCCAGAGCGAGGTTGGGCGGGGGGGCACAAGAGAAGTGGAAAAAAATGCGTCGTTCCAAAAGTTTACTTCTCGCATATTTTTCTTCAAATTGCATGCGATTTTTACTTGTTTGCCCGCCGCCATCTTTTTTGGCGCCTTGTGACGGGGGATTTTTTTTTCTATTTTTCTTTTAGGGGAGATGCGCATACATACATACATACATTCATATATGAGTGCATACATATACGTTCTGCCACAGTGTTCATTCCATTGATGGGGCACTGCGATGCTCTTCAGATTTGTTTGGACTTCTAAAATAAATAAATCAGCTACTAGATAAAATATTGCCGGGCATTTCTTTGTTCGTGACTATAAGCCAGATACTATACTTATATAAGATTTATTGGAGATATTGAAGAGCGGCATCGATGACTGAGGGACTGACTCTTAGGGAAAACTTGGAGTGGAGTATCTGAGTATCATCTTAGATCTGCAAACACATTCCAACGTATCTGTGTAGACGGCATGCACCACTATAAGTTAGGGACTACTGTAGTTATTGGGGCACGGCATGCACTACCTTGGCTGTTGCTTGTTGCTTGCCACACGCCTTGGAGCTGCCTCTCTGGTGGAACGACACACACGCATCGCATATTTTCAACGATTTGTTACACTCCCAAGACCCATGCTCTTTTCCTCAGCCACCACCTTCTATAATCGCATGTGGTTTGTCAGGCTTCCCCCATTTTTTGGGCGGGGGGGGCTGTTTTCCTGCTCTCTCTCTTTCTCTGAATACTCTTTGGGTCGTGAAGGTAATTTTGCTAAGACCCAAAAAGGAGAGAATGAAATGGCAAAAAGCGTATAGAAATAGAGATAAAGAGAGAAAGAGATAGAGAGACAGAGAGAGAGAGTGGGGAGACAACTAATGTGGGGATTACAAGGATTTACTAATGCAATTGCATATTGCACTGCTTGCACCCAGCAAAGCCACAAGCCCTGTGCGTCCAAGCCATAAATATCTATTAATTTTATGCACTTGCGGAATGGGAAGTGGAAGGTCATGCCACAGAAAGGCCACCTTATTGCCTCTTGCCTCCCAGCGATCAGCAATCGAGGTGACATTTGTGCGAGAATCTTCTATATTTATAATTATTTATTTTTATTTATATTTATATTGATTCCAAAGGATTAATTCAGCTTCAGCTCTCCTTGAAGCTATCCTGCAAGCAGTTCAGCGACTAAACCTGAAGGCTTGGTTCACTATTCATTCACAGCGAAGTGATCAAGCAGTGCACCGACGAAACCTGAGTGTTTGGGTCAAGCAGTGCACCGATGAAACCTGAGTGTTTTTGTCAAGCAGTGCACCGATGAAACCTGAGTGCTTGCATCAAGCAGTGCACCGAAGTGACCTGAAGGTTTGTATTCTGCAAGCAGTTCACAAACAAAACCTGAAGCCTTGGTTCACTTTCAGTTGCCAAGTACAGGATCAAGCAGTGCGCTGCTGAAACCTGAAGGTGCAACACTTGGACGATGTTGCGGAGACTCTCAGCGACGCTTTCAAGGAGAAACCCAGTCGCACCTCCTAAGAGAAATATATTATATGTCGAGGACTCGGTCCCCACCAGTCCTTTCAAATCTCGTAAATATTATTTATGGTTTCCAAATCGACTCGACTTGAGCCACTGTTGAAAAGCATTTGAATATTTTCTGATTATCAAGTTACGCATCGAGGATGGACATTCGTTGAATCGCAAGGAAGCTGAAGCACTGGTGGCGGCTATTACTGGGCATGCTGCCACATGCTGCTTCAGCCAACAAAGCGAAAGAAAAGTTCATCCATCCATCCACTCTACCATCATTGGCATCCTGCAAATTCCATCAGAGAAGCCCAAAATATCGCATGCTATGGCGTAGGGTTTCTTCGTTTTTCTTCTTGAATATAGAGGCATTATTCTCAAACGAGTACGCGTGCCCCACATCGACTCTCTTCACAGCAGTCATCATCAGCTTGTAGAGGAGCGCATCCTGGACCCACTCCACGGACTTGGCCAACTTCTCCTCATCCTTTCCATTGAGGCCCATGTGCATTTTCTTCAGGACTCGCTCATTGAACACACGCCAGTTAATTGCCTTCATGGCCACGCTGTTTCGGGGCACATATCTGCTTATGTCCACTCGTCCTGGATGGACCTTGTTGAAGAGCCTCGCCACCGGCAAAACGTCACTGAATTCGTGACGCTTGCGATGGTTCAGCAATACCCCGTAGGTCAGCAGCCACTGGTCCAGCGTCTGGCATTGCTGGTAGTTCAATCGACGAAAAGAAGACATTGCACCGCGATTTCTATTCTTTCCGAACTTATAAATTTTGATAGAATTCGAAATGGGAAATTTTATTGTGGGTTCATTTGCCGAAATTGGAATGAAATCCGATTATTTGACAGCAGTTTTTAAAGGGATTGATGATGAAAATATCTTTTAGTTCCCGTTACTCACAGAGTTCTGGCCAGAAGGAAGCGTTTGCGACTTTATAAAGGGTATATATTATTGATAAACATGTGTGTCTGTTATCGAGGACAGCAATCGAAAGCCCAAATGATGTACCAAATGAAAATAAGAACATTATGGTATTGGTATTGAAATAATTCCCAGTTAAAGTCTTCCCCGAATCGTCTTCCATAGTCCCCATTGCACTCCGCTATCGTATTGGTCATCGCACTCGGCAGCTAATGAGCAATTATCGATTGGCAGCCCAGAGAGTACGAGAACGAGTACGTATCGCATCGCATCGTATCGTATGGGGCACATCCTAATTAAATCAGTTCAAGTTGGCAGCCTGAACAGTGCGATGGAGCTGCCAAGTCATTACGACTCGTACTCGTCGGAGTACGAGGCGGGAAACAACAACAATTATTGACAGGCCCCGGGTTTGGGTATTTTCCTCCTAATTTTCTTTACCACTTTTCGAGCTCTTCCTTGGGCCACGTTTCGAGAGTCTGGCTACGGCTTTGGTAGCTGCCTGCCTGCTTGAATTTCACACTTAAGAGGCCAAAGGGTAACTCGAAAGAAAAAGAAAGAAAAACGAGTAAATGCCCAAACTGCCGAAGGAAGGTTCTGTTCTGTTCTGTTCTGTTCGGTTCTGTCTGCTATTAAAAAGCGATTTTAGAGGGAACCCAAAGCAGCATCTCTCGTTCTCACTCATGGCCCACCCTGCCCACCCCCTGGCTAATTTTGCAACCTACCAGATTGATTTCGCGCGTAAATTTATGCGCACTTTATTGCATTTTTGCGAGTACGTTCACCAGAGCCCCAGCCCCAGCCCCAGAGCTATAAAGCCTTGAGAACAGAGCCCAGAGACTGAGGTCTGGAAGCCCAGTGTACCCAGTGCATTTTCCCAGCCGCTGCCCCAAGATTTTCCTGGCACGTCGGCAGCTGGCTAAGAAGATAAGCCGCTTCTCTTAGACTTGAACTAAGACTGGTGCTGGTACTGGTGCTGGGGCTAGGGCTAGCTTGTTGCAACGTATTTTATTTAGAGCAGTTGGCCTGATGAAAGCCAGAGCGAGCGAGGGAGAGGGAGGGCGGGAGGGAGGTAGAACAGCGGAGAGGCACGACTGCCCAAATGCGAAAGGTCAATTGATGCTGCCAGCCGATAGGCAGTTGAAATACCCGCCACTCCACAGAATGCCGAGGGTATACCAGACCTTTAATCGATTTTACTATATTTCTAAAGTTTCCAAATCGTTCAAGTCCATGGAATTCCCATTGGAAACAGTTTTTATATATAGTACTACATATTTTGATTTAAATGAGACACAACTTCGGTATCCCAAAGTCGAAGCATCATATGTGTTCTTCTAGCCAGCAGGCAACAGAAGGGGCAGCTGGCACCTTTTTTAAACAATAAAGATACCATTGAAGTGTCGAAAGTTTTGCATTGGTTTTTACTCGAAAGCCAAACACGCGCCTTCAATTAAGATCATCTTTAAATTGCCAGCCAGTTGGAAGCCAGCCAGTTACCCAGCCAGTTGGAAAGTAATTAACTTTTTTTTAGAGTTCGCCAAAAAGCATCCTTAAGGCAGAAGAACTCTATTAGGTACAGAGGCACAGAGGCACAGAGGGGATGGAGGTAATGAACGATTTTCATATACAGATTTCATCAAAGAATCATCTGCTGAAAGAGATGTCACCGAAAAAAACAAAATCGATATATTAATCGATAAACAGCCTGGACAAAAGAGCCAGCCTCTAGCACAGGAAAATACACTTTTGGGGCACTGTTTTGGCATCACGAAACGGTTTTCCCCCATCACATAAATATTCCGAGATATATGTAAATAAATAAAGAGACACAAACATGCTCGCATACATTCATTCGTGCACCCACATATGCATTCAAACACTTGCATACTTTATTCATACACTCACACCTACGTACACCTGAGACAGACACCCATCTGCTTGTCTTTTATTTGAATACGCTTTCGGAGAAAGTATTCCGCAAACTGATCTAACTAATGAATTATTTTTTATAGATTGAATCATTTTTAATAAAAGAAAGTAGAAAGAAAGTAGGCGGTCGCTAGGAAATTATAAGAAAATTATTTAAGCCAAATTGTGAATAGTTTAATGGACAATGATTTCAGTTTGTGATGCGTTAACAACGTCAATGCTTATTTCCTATTTAAATTTTCAAAAGATTTATCTAAAATCTTCGGATAGAGCAGTTTTTTTTCTTATTTCTTCCATAGGACAAAATACCAATAAATTGTATACTCCTTTATTATAAAAATTAACATTGGATTGGGCTACAATGGTTCATGGAAAGTGCATCAAATGCTTCGACTAAGCTCTGGCCATCCCTTGCCTTCCATTATTTTCTGCATATTTTCGCACCTGCAATAACCAACGCCCCCCACTCCACTCCACCCATATCCCATATCCATGCTCCTTCTTCATCGGGACAACATGGATAAAATAAATATTAAACGGCCTTCCTGTGCTCAGTTCTTGTTGTGTTCCGCTCTGTTCTGTTCTGTTCTGTTCTGTTCTCGGCTTTCAGTGCTGTTTGACATGGCCTCCACACACACACACACACACACACAGCCACACACCCAGACACATATTCTGAGTGTGAGTGTGTGTATCCCCGTGTATCCTGCATATCCTATGTATCCAAATTGCAACCACACCAACAACAAACAAACAGAACTACCCATCACACCAAACACCCGACCCATCCTCCCTCGCCCCTATTTTATTCCATTCTATCCACAGTCGAGGGCCAGGGGAGAAGGGATACGAATGTGGGGGTTGCGGGGAGGCGCCTTAAAAGTCAAAAGTAAAAACAAGTCAATTTACGTCAAGCACTTTTGCTATAAAGGATATTAGAGCAGAAATACAACAACGACATGCCAACATTTCCGACATGTAGGCGTCGACTGCCGGCGCCGTTAGAGGCACGTGGTGTGACTGCCACGAGGGGGGGGAAAGCGGGGTGGGTGGGTGGCTGGATAGGTCTGGGGGCAGGGGGATGTAGGCGGGGGCTGGGTTCTGGGTTGTGGAAAACAGCATGATTCCGAATGCAACTGCCATTTGCGAGTCGGGGCGACCATTTTGGGTCTGCGAGGCAGAGTCGCCTGGGAGGCAATGTGGCAATGTGGCAGCGTGGCATCGTGTAGCATCGTGGCAATGGGGGAATGAGCATTGCATGCATGTCATTTGTACCCTGCCAGGACGAGAGGCAGGGCCGTGCATTGGGCTTTTGGGTGGCACTGGCTGAGGGAGTTTTTTCATTTTTTTCCTTTGTTTTGTGCCCCGGTGCGCCTGCATCTTGCAACTTGTGGGGGCTGGCTGCAGTGTGGCAGCAAACAAAATGGCAGTCACTATTGCACTGTAAGGAAAGAATACCCTGAACCCAGAAATCAGAAGAGGGTTTAAGGGTAGATTGTCTGTAATTATGCTTCCATCTTGTTTCTTAATCTATTCACAAATTTTCTCACAGTGCACTCTGTGTTTGCGTTTTCGTAGGCGCAGAAGAGTTTTTAAACAGTTTTCGGGCGGAAATTGCGTTGCCATTAGGCGAAACGAACGAAATGGCAATGGCAGGCCGACTCCCTTCACGACCTACCCCAAAGACGACGAACGAAAAAACAGCCAAAAGAAAATGGAAAATAAAGTAAAATAAGAGCAGCAGAAAAACGAAAAGTAATACAACCCCCAGGACCATGAGACGGAGTTCCAAGACAAGGCCCCCTCGCCCTCGCCTTCGCCCCCGCACCAGTTCCAGTTCCAGTCGCAGTCGAAGACCCTGTTCCAGACCCAGAACCGAACCCTAACCTACCGCAACGCATTTTGGCCTGGCTAAGGGTAGTTTTTCCCTTTGTTTTTTATTTTCTTTCGTGCACCTCCCACTTCCACTTCCTCCACTCCTTCGTCTTCCCCGTTTTTCCTTATATTTTTACTTTGGTTTCAGCCAAAACAATTTAATACATTACATTTTACTGGCATTTCCTTTTACTTTGCTTTGGTCTTTTCCCCGTCTTCCCGTCTTCCTGTGGCTCTCGCACGCACCACAACACGCAACTGGATGGGGTGGTTGGGTGGTGGTACCCCCTTTTGGGGTAAGGGGGTGGTTTGTGTGTGGTGACTGCGCACTTTTCTCCCATAAATAACGTCATAATGTCCTCGTTTTCGTCTTTATTCGTATCCTCTCCATGCGAAAAACCAAAGACGCTGCTGTCTGCTTCGAGGTGCTGGGGCATGCCTCTTAGTGCGGGATTGCAGCATGACTATGGGGCAGATCATTGAGGTGAGGAGCATATAAAGCGCTATAGCCGAGAGCATTAAATGAATTAATACAACTTTCCCAAGGTCACATTGAAGCCGGTTGGTCGGCAAGGAAGCGAGGGAAAACATCGAACATAAGCTGCAAGGAAAAGGAAATAGAAAAGGAAAAAGTGTGTGTGTGGGCCACCAGAGGGTGTCTAAAGAAAATAAAGATACAATTATTTAAGCGGAGCACTATACCAGGGAAAGTAAGATTGTGGTTCGCTAACCAAGGGATGATTGAAACGAAAAGTAAGATACGTCCCTAATTAAAGTGTTTTTTGTGATCATATAAGTATGGATAAGAGTGCGAAAAATCCTATTCCTAATCACATTATGTGAAATGGTAGAAGGTCTTTTTATGAAGGTTGGGTTCTTGTCGATCTGGAGTCTTTTTATGTCCCCTGAGACTTCTTATCAGTACATTAAATTAAATGATCGGATTTTAGTAAAAATAAATTGTAAAATGTGAATGGAAAATACCATTGATTTAAACATCAATTAATTGTATTAATTATTATTATTATTTATTTATTAAAAAGTGTTTTTGATACGACCCAAATTAAAACAAAATATTCTGCAAAAAAATGTCTGATTTCATTCAGAAAATGGAAAAATGCGTGCTCTCGTTTTCGCAAAACGAAAAATTTTTACAGCTGTCGCTGATAAATTACTGTTACACTGAACAGAAGCTTTTGTGCGACCAATACACCAAATTGTGCGCCTAATTGTGTGCTTAACAGGACATGGGAAAATGTGACCAACATTTGCGAAAGCGGGAGCACATGAAAACGAAAACGAAACGTTTTAGCTGAAATCCAATGCAAAAAAAAGCCTGCCTGAATATGTTACATTTCTAGGAAATTTATTTAATCCAAAACATAAAATTATTTCATCGAAATATGAAATATATATGAGAAAATAAAGTTCAGTTTGTTTTTTCTGAATGTTTTTTCGTAGTGAGTGAATCCGTATCCATATTCTAACCTATCATTTACCCGCTGGGAGCAACAAAAGCTGAGTCTTCATTATTGTATGTGTGGCAAGTAGAAAAAAGAGTGTGGTATGAAAAATCAAACCACTCACCAGATATCAGGCTTCTTTACTCGCTTACGTTTTCTACACTCAAAGTTTTGCTCCGATGAAAACTAATAATTAATTTAAACCAATGGAAATCATATAAAGTCATATACAAATAAAAATACCATGTTTGCCATGGCCTGAAGGGATGTACAACTTTCTAAGTGGGCGGGGGTCCTGGAATGGGATGGGTTGGATAATGGGTTGGGGGATAGTGTGGGGGGTGGTGCTGATGGTAGTCGACTTTTCAAAATGAATGCCGTGTGCAGATGTCCTGCCAATCAATGGATACGCTTCAATAAACACATACATCGCAGTTTCTGTTGCAGCCACATCCCCCCAGTGGGTGGGTCTGTGGGTGGTGTGGGCGCATTGTATAGAGGATTGGCCTGTGGCACCACTACTGCACACACACACACACACACACACAAACACATATGCAAAGAGGCAGCACATAGAGAGAATTCTGGGCTTGGGTGGGGGTTCGATTGGGGCCCCTGTAAAAATTTGCAGCACGAACAAATCGTAAAAATTATTGAAAAAAAAAGAAAAAATAAAAACGAGGCAAGAAGGAAGCAGCCAAAAACTATCCGAAATAGAGGGAGAAAGGACGAACGAGCGAGATGGAGAGCATGTGTAGAAAGAGATGATGGCAGGCAGAAGGCGGGTGGCAGTGAGAGAAAGAGAGAGAAAAACAAATTAAAAAATTGTTGAAAGAGGCAGCACACTAAAAAAAAAAAAGCTGTGAAGAAAAAACAGAAAGAGGTGGGGAAAATAGGGGGAAAATACAAGGGACTGAAAGAGAAAGCATGACAGAAAGAGCAAGAGCGAGAGAGGGACTGAAAAGCACTTGGCTGCTTCATTTATTGATGTGTAGCGAGTATCCCTATGATTGCCTTTTTCAGAAACTATAAACCACCCACTACACCCACCCACGTCCCCATCCTCTGGCCCCTCCCTGATATCCCCAGAACACTGATTGCTTCATTTTTTATACTTCATCCTGTTCCCCATTCCCATCCCAAGAAATGTACCCCCCCCACTCAACATTTTGTTTCGCTTATTTACTCACACACACACAGGAAGAAAGATGGAGAAAAATATGTAGAGGAACCTAGAGAGAGAAACGCAGGACTATAGCTACCTCCTCCCTCCCTTCAATGCATATATCGCACATATTTTCACCATTTCCATCAGCTATTCCTACGAGTATATGCTTTTCTTTCTTTCACTTTTTGAATATTTTTTTTGCCATTCTTAATTAAAAATCTGCACACATCAGTTGCCTCTCCAATGCCTGCCAAATACCCAATGATGTTCAGGGGATACAAAAAAAACCTACATATCATTGAATAAAGATTTTGTATGTGTATTTTGTCTGTTACGAAAAAGCGGCGCTTCATAAAACTCAGAATTGTATGGGCGTTACTCATCTTAGTGTTTATATTGTCTTTGGTATATCTGTGGGTTTTCTTGTCATCAAAAAGCATAACACTAGACGCTGCCACAAGAAGCTCTTCAATAAGTAAATACTTATACATATGTACATATGTAAATTTACTCCGCCCGTGAAGAACTACGGACATCTTTGGTAAGAAGTTTCTTTCTCCATTACCCAGAACACACCCGTTTAGGATATCATAGTAAAAAATAAAAAATATCTATTTACATATATATAAATATGTTTATGGTATCCTGAAAGATGGCCCTATGTTTATATAGACAAAAGAGAGCAAACTATTGACGCACCAAAAAGTCATTTGAAAGTCGCACAAACTCTAAAAGGAACAGTGCTCGAGTGGGGGGGGGGGGGGGGGAAGGAAAGCAGGTAGAGAAGGAAAACCATTCAAAGGAAACGCACTTGTCAGAAGGGAAAGACGGGGATTGAGATGTCAGAAGTGGGGTTTACTGAACGTTGGGTGGGAGTGTTTTACTGCACCAAACTGAACTCTGTGCTGACGCGGAGAACATCAATTGATGAGATTACTGTGCTAGAGGTACACCAGGAAAATTTTACCTTATTTCTTAGCAATAATATATAGCTCATCATCACTTGACACTCGACTTGAAAATTCGTACTTAACACTACTTTAGGAAATCATCAACTAAACAACAATTATTATTATAAAGAATAGTCCTGTGTATACATTTGTATTCCGCAATATTATGGAGCCACTATTGCCAATTAAATTCTTTTTGAATTCTTAACCAAAGATTCTCCAAATTCGTATATGATTGATAACGTCCTGTGAAACACCTAATTCTACTTATGTTCTCATCGAATTGTTGATCAAAGATTCCTACAAAATTACTCGTAATTCCAGCAGATATGTTTGTATGTATGTAGGTACAAATGGAAATTGGAAATATGTATATACATTATGCCCCTGCTTATCATTCGCATAGGATTTCGGGTCATCGCGCCACAAAGTATGCAATGGGGAAAGTATTTTTTGTTGATTTCCTCCCAATTTTCCACCAACGCCCTGCCAATAATGAGACCAAGCCGAGAGGGTGACATTAGAGGGCCCATATACTCGAGAAAAGCAGGGAAAAGCACATCGAAAATGGCAACAAAGGAGACACCACACACAGCCCAAAACAGAGTGTACGAAGCCTGCACACAAAACGGGCGTGAAAAATAAAATGTCAAAAGTGTTTACGTTGTCTCATTCTAACGTACACACATACATACATATGCATCCAGCTCTTGCCACTCTTTGGGTGCATGTGCGTGTATGTATGTATCTGTGATATCTATGGAATAAAAAATTGTTATAGGGGGCGTTGGGGGCAGGACTACGACCAGGACGAGGGCCAGACCAGGGCCCAGGCCCAGGCGCAGGGATGCCGGGCCAGCATTCATTATATGCAACAACATCAAAATGTTGTCGACGTGGCAAAAGACGCAACACGATGGGATGCGACGCAGGACGCCAAACGCGACAGCAATAACACTAAAAACTAACAGCAACAAAAACCACAGCAACAACTGCGAGTGTATGGAATAACCTCAGCGCCAGCCTCGCAGGACTCTTTGCCAGCAAAAACTTACACACAATGAGGACGACGACGACGACAAACGACGTTGGAGACGGCGACAAAGCTACAACAACACACCAATACCAACACAAGCACCAAGAACTACTCACCAACGAATACACCAACAATATCAGCAAAATACACCAACACCAACCACAATGCCCAAATAAAAATCGACCAAATTTTTTGGCAAGCAAACAAAAATATTTTCCACTGAGCAGCCGTAAAAAGAAGTAGAGGAAAAGAGGAGAAAAATAAACCGTACATAAAACTATATAAGTAACAAAGAAGAGGGCGGGAAAAAGAAACTCAGAAATGATGGCTAAAGAGAGAGAGGCAGAGAGGGAGAAGAGGCAGAGGCCAGGCAAATGCAAGTAGAGATAACCAGAGAAACGGAACATCACAGGGAAACACACAGTTCGACGATCGAGATACTCTAAGGTGGGAGATTCAGGAAGTTGCTCATTTTGTATTCATATCAGGTAATGCCAATACTATGCGGGAGAATATCTATCACTTGAACATTGGCAAAGGTAAGGATTTGAGAGATACCGTCTCCCAGGATGGTAGTATTCCTTTCAAAGCTTTTCTAATTCCATAGTCGTCAAAGACTGTGCACATTGTTGTTGGATTCTGGGACCGACTCAGCTGCAGCAGGCATTGACGAAGGATAACCCAAGGAAGAATAGAAGCATCCAACAAAAACTTGATTTCGAATTGATTACTGATGCAATAACTTGGTATTTTATAATTTTCGGATTTAATTAGTATTTTTTTAGAAGTATTCCCATTGAAAATGGACTTACATATGTATAAACAGTATAGCCCGTTTTTATATCTTACATATGCATGTATATTCTATACAATGATAGAATAGAACCTACATATGGCAGAATTCCCATTACAGAATATAGATTGTACCACAGATCGGAACAATTACAAAATTAACACACATTACCCGGAACCCCCCAATGGAATACAAGAACTGCAAAAGAAAGGTGAAATGAGAGTCCGTCCGGTTGAGTAACTCCTTTGCACGACTAGTTGTGGGAGTACCCCCTACCCCGGGCCCCTTTCTCTTTTGGCCAACTGCCATGACTAACCCAACTATTCCCCGTTCTTGCCCCTTTCTTTCTTTCTTGCTTTTGTGCGACGTTCGATGAAGGCTAGTACTGGAGTGTGGCGTTGGGGGTGGGGCTCGGGGAAGGGCAAGGGCAAAAAACAGTTACAAGAACAGCGACATCGCAGCCTACGTCTGCGTCAGCAGAGCTGGCTGGCGTCATCATCGTCGTAGTCGTCGTCGTCGTCGTCGGACAGCAGAAAAATGGCAGTTATCGGCGCCAATGCATGCCACAAGCTGTGACTGTGACTGTGCAACTGGGCGAGTGTGCGGAGTAACGGTGACTGTGACGAGAGTAACGGTGACTGGGGCACGTGACCAAAAGCGAAGCGCGTTGCAAAGTTTCGGCAAAAAGGGACGGACGACGACGAACGTAACGCAACGACGCAACCGAAGAACGCAGCAAAACGAACAAAAAACAAAAACGAAACGAAACGCCAGCTTCGCTGCTGCTGCTGCTGCCCAATGGGTCTCTCACCCTCACTCTCTCACGCTCTCTCATTCACACACGCACACACACAGACACACACACGTGCGCTCAAAGCTCGCTGCTGCTGTTGCTGCTGCTGCTGCTGCTGCTGCTGGTGCTGCACTGTGTGCAATGCTTTTGCTGGTTCTGCTGCTTCGTCCGCTGTCGCTGTCGCTGCCCTCTGCCTGTGCCGTTTGCTGTCGGAAGGGGGCGATTTTTGCTGTCTCTCCCTTCCATTCTCTTCCCTTCCTCAGTTCCTCCGCCGATCCGGCTGTTTGTTTCGTTTTTGCTTTGAACGCAGCACAAAACAAAAGCAACAACAAAAGCAGTAACAAAGCAAAAGGAAATTTTTTGTTGTATGTTTTTGTATTTTTTTTTTTGTATTTTTTGCAGCTGCTGCCAATTGTTTTTGGCCAATCACAACGTAGTGCAGCGTCGCATGTGGGCGGGGCCTAAAAATGCAACCCCCGCCAGCCGTCGACCCGTTGCCACCAGGGCCACCCGGTGCTGCAGGTGGACGGCAGAGCTGCCAGCTCTGCCACTACCGCTGCCTCTGCCTCTGCCGGTTGTCCAAAAAAATGTTTTGACCTAAGCCCAAAGTAAAAAAAAAGGAGCCAAATGACCAAAGGCACACATAAAAAAGAAAGATATTGAGAGAGAGAGAGAATTGCATGAGGAGCATGACCAGGGGGTGTTCCTCTAATCGAAGACGAAGTAATGGGTGCTCGGTGGGGGAGGGGAGGGCAGGGAAAGGGAGAAAGCAGAAGGTACAGGTACATTTCCATATACATATGTATGTAATTGTTTAAAAATTTGTGGAAAAAAACAGAAATCTTTAAAAACTTTTTGGCAAATATTTTGCTTAAAGAAAAATCTACTAAAATATTCCTATAATTATATGTATATACATATATTTTATGAATTATATGTATATATATATATTATATTCCAATAATTATTATATTTTTTTAACCAAAAGTTCAACACAAAGATTATTATGATTAAATGATTCGAAACTTGTTCAAAACTTGAAATGCCTTTAATCTTGAATAAAAATTGAGTCAGGAGTTCAACCCACCCCCTCCTCCCGCCGAAAAGTTAACCCAAAGTTAAAGTTGTTCCTTAAGTTTTTGGTTTTATTTTTGTTGTTGTGTGGGTTTTAAATTTTCACTGCGACTTTTCCGCTGGCGTAAAGTTTTCACTTTCCTTTCGAGCGGGGTTGAGGGGGGCGGCTGTGGAGCGAGAAGCACAATAAATACTTGACGCCATCTTGCATGAGTATGGGTATGAGTGTGTGTGTTTAAATGTTGGTGTGTGAGTGTTTGAGTTGCAAGTTGAAAGTCAAAGAAAAGTCCCAGCAACAACTGCAACAACACACAGAAAAAAAAGTAAACTGCAGCGGTAAGAATCTGTGAGAGCCGCAAAGAAATGCGTCTGCGGGTGCGGGTGTGGGTGTGGGGTGGGTAGGGGGAAACACTTGAAGTTTCCCGCCAACAATCAGGGCGATAAAGTCAATTGAAGAATCCTGATTATGAATAACGAATGAGGCTGTGAATTAGCGGATTTAATTGTTGAATGCTTCCGATACCGATCCGAGATCGTAGGGCACAAAATATCGAATGTTATTTGATCTTATTTATAAGGAAGCATTCGTAGAATCATTCCAAGAAAATATCTCCACATGTATGCAAATTAGCATTCGTCGCATGTAGCATGCCACTTCTGAGCCAAGGCAAGAAGATGGAAGGACAGACAGCAGATTCCAGAGAGCAGAGCACAGTCGTGGAGCAATCCAAAAGTTGCAAGTACAATTTTATTTGCAGCTATTTCGCGCACAATTTAATGCCATTTTTATGTGCTTAATGTTTGCCCAGATATCCACTATGTATATGTGTATATGTATATGTGTTTGTGAGAGGGTTTGCATATAAGACAACTTCAGTTTCAGTCGTGGAGATACAGAGAGAGAAAGAGAGAGTGAAAGTTGCTCCTTTTTCTTGCATTTGCTCTATTTGTTGTGTGTGGCACTTAGACACTTGCAAACATTATATTATATATATACACATATAGATATATGTATATACCTATGTATGCATGTACATATATGTGTGTGGCTGCCTCCATATATCGGTGGCAAAGTTTTCAATTTCGCTTTCAGCATAAATATTCTGGAGAGGAGTCAGTTGCCTCCTGCCTCCTGCCTCCTGCCTCTCGCCTCTGGCCCGTTGTTCGTGAAACGTTGAACGTTGAACGGTTTGCTCTTGGCCCGCGCTAGATGTTTGTCTGCATTATGACCCACTTAAGTGGCTTTATTACGGAAGGTTACGGAAACTTTGGCTAGGCTTCGCTTCTGTCTCTGTCTCTGTTGCTGCCTCTGCCTCTGCTGATATGGAGATGCAGTTTGATATCAACCGACAAAAGTTTTTAACTTGATTTAATGAGTTTTAATTGCCGACGCTTGTGCCAAACTTTTCAAGTGTGTTAATTAATTTCGCCATGTCTGTCCATGTCTCGCCACTGCTACTGCCACTGCCACCCAGCACCACCCACCACCACCCTGCCAGCTGGTGGCACATGTATCTGGCAGATACATCAACTATCTTTGCATGCCATGTCATCACCAGCACCAGAAGCCTGTCCATCATACCTGCACAAATTGTTATTTTGTTCCGTACAGTCTCTCATACTCGTATATGTACGTACTCGTACTCGTACTCCCAATGAAACTATATCTAAATATTCGTATCGTATTGTTTTTGTGCAGTTTATACTCCCGCACATGCATATATTCTTAATAAAACTGTCAATCAAGCCAGGCGCTAGGAGGCAGTCGGCGGGAGGCAGGGGATGGAGGGGGTGCGGGTGCGGGTGGGGGTGGGGGAGGTCCAACGCAAACTGGAACGACATTTAGAATAGAGCCAACAAGACTGTCAAAGTCCTGCCTCCTTCCTCCAGCTGGCACCGAACCCCGAAAATAAAAACGAAGAAACTAAAGACGAACTGCCAAAAAGTTGTACAAATTATGGAAGGAAAAAGTTGAGTCAATACATAATACAATAGGCCCATAAGCAATACTAATGGAAGAAGTACATATAATTGTATAACCGATATATGTACCCAAAGTTGCGATTTATCGATCTTATTTGGAGACTTATGAGTGTTAAGTGTCTGCTAATTGACTCTTAAAATTATTGAAAATATTTAGTCTATTAGGTTTACTTCTTTGAAACAGTTCTTCTGTTTTCCAAAGCAACTCTGCTGTAAGTTTTATACGAATAAAACATTGACTTAGCTTTGAAAAAGATTATAAAATGTAAGCAAACACCACGACCCAATCTGATGAGGATTGGAGAAGATATTGGTCAAGTACAGAAACAGAATGCAGAAGGATGTGCATCATCTTCATCCTCGGAGCACTTCATCAGACAAAGTCGATCATGTTTTTAGGTTCATTTTGAGTTTGACGAGTCTGAATTGCACCATTATGTGTCGGTATTGATGAACCTAAATCAATTTCTAAATATTATTATATAAATTTATTTATTATATTCCACGTTTGTCGGTCTTGGGTCTTGGGAAAATCATCACATCCTTTGGGTATCCGGCATCCAAAGGGTATCCAGAACACTTTGTCAATCAATGGCCTGGCTACAAAGCAGCTGGCACTGTCCTGGGTCTCACAGAGACAATCTCCACCGTACCATCCCCACCTGTGATTCATTGCCTGTGTCATTTGGCAAATTGATTTCGTTTGAGGACACCTGACAGACCCTGTCGTCGATATTTGTTTAGCGTCAAGTGAAAGTTTTCCAACATGTAGGATTCTTTCTTAGTGATTTTTGTTTGCATTGTATTTTCTTTTGTTTTATTATTGGTAGTGGTAGTGGGAGTGGGAGTGGGAAGGGGAACGGGAACGGGAATGGGTGGGGTCTGTCTCTTGGTCTGTGGCAAGTCTTTCACTCGCCTTGTGGCCTCTTTCAGTTGTCAGCAGCATGTTGCTAGGAGCCATGTTGACGCTAATTAGACACTCAATAAGTGTGGGTCTGCCTCTTGGTCTCTTGGCTTATTAATGGAGTGGCAGGCGGATGGGGCATGAAGGCAGCCCAGTCAGCCATCCACCCATCCAGCCAGAGCCAGCCAGAGCCAGTTCTGGTTGGATGTCGGCAAATAACAAAAGGCAACATTTTTACCTACACTGGCAACATGTTGCAGGTAGCTTGTTGCTGCTTCTGCTGCTGTGGCTCCTTTTTGTCGTCTTCATCTGGTTTTGGTTGCCCGTTGCCCTGCGGCATCGGCGGCGGCATGTGCAACAACAGAATGTGTCATGTTGTTCTTGTCCCGTTGTTGTTGTTGTTGCTGTTGTTCGCGCAATCGATTTGTTGTTGGTGTTCAATTAATTGTACTCAATGGCAATGTTGCAAGTTGCTACTGTTCGTTCCGTTCTGTAGCTGCAACACCCTCTTTTATCGATGGGTATTACGAATTTTGAACCTACACAACAAAAGCACACAGCAGCAACATTAATATCAACCCAAAAATGTGAGGGTTTACTTTTATAATTGATATATTTTTGGTATTTTTTGGTACCTTAATGGTACCCTTCCAGAGTGTTATTTAAAGCTTTACGATCTGCAAAAGTGTATCAAAAGTTTCGGCTTCCACATGGCTGGGGAACGGGGGACCTGCCTCTGGTTTCATGCTGATGTTGCCTGGCGCCAATCGACGATCGTTCATCGAATTGAAAGCGACGGCGGCATTGAAGATAGAGCACAGCCGCCCCACCACCCGCTCTCCAGAGATTACAATCAGCAACAACAAATTACAATTTATATAGAAAAATAAATTTGTACTATTCATCTGCCCCTGCCCCTGCCCCTCACGAGAGCTTCATTGTCCCGCCTCTCGGGTGGTCCTCAAAAAAATGTTTCGCTAATGCTACGCCTGTCCTGTCATTGTTCGTTTTTGGATGGTTCGAAGGATGGGTAGAAGATACAAATGTACACAGCTGTATTCAGGAATTGTTGCAATGATTTCTGATGCGAATAAAGTCTATTCTTGGGATCCGTTCTTAAAGCAGATAGTGTCATAAGCTGAATGTTGATTTCCATTGATCTTTGGCTAGGGAACTCTTAGCTTAGCTCCAAGCCCGGACTCTGCTCGTATTTGCCCCCAAAGGGAAGATGCTTTTTAATTAGCCAGCAACAAGCAGCAGACAAAGAAAATCCCGAAACAGAGGATGCCCGAAATCAAACAGCAACAACAAGAGGCATATAAGTTAGAGGCAGAGAGAGGAGAGGCAGAGAGGGTGCTGCCCAAGAAGAAGGTGCTGCCCCAAAATGCTGCAAGCGAAATAAGGCGACGAAACACGAAACCCTACCCTACCCCCACCCTTCTGCCGCCACTTCTGCCACCTTCTGCTTTCAACCAAAAGACAACTTCATTTTTGTTGTTCCCACTGTCTGCCGCAAGGCGGCGGGTGGCGACTGGCGGGTGACGGGTGGCGGGGGGTCATGCAAAAGTGTTAATGGCGGCTAATAAGGCGAGGCAAAGGACGAACCCAGAGGGGCAGAGACACAGACGGGGACACAGACGGAGACACAGACGGTGACGGAGACGGAGACAGAGCCAGAGACGGTGGCAAAGACGGAGTCAGGGAGGTGGAACGTCGCCGAATGACATTAACAAGCGTGATAACAAAAAAGAAATAAAAAAAAATAAAAAATAAAGATGAAGACGTTGCAAAAGGGCGTGAAAAAAATAAGAAAGAAAACTCCGAAAGGAAGAGGATTTTGCAAAAAGGAATAAGAATTGACGGGGGAGGAAAAGGAAGGGCTGAAAATGTGTGGAGAAAGTTCTACAAGAAGTGAAAAAATAGTTACAAATGGAAGAAAAGGTGGTAGAAAATGGAGAAAAAAGAGGTACAAATGGAAGAAAAAGTTATATTTAATTGAAGGGAAGCAATTTTGGGAAGGCGAATTTTATTAATGAAAAAACCAAAGAAGAATATGTAAAAAAAAAATAAAAGAGGTAATCGGATCGATCAATGCTCCGATTAAGGCATATAGTCAAAGAAAAAGCACACGCCATCATATTACACTAAAAATACAGTAAATTGTTGAGAAAGTAAAAGATTTATAAATTGGATCGTATTAAAAATAAAAAGTAAATAAAAAAGATATTTCCATATTGCCGCAGTCGGTAGGATTCGAACCTACGCTCCCAGAGGGAATCTGATTTCTAGTCAGACGCCTTAACCGCTCGGCCACGACTGCTCTTATGCGGATGCTGCCTAACGAGCTTGAAGGCTAAGCAATAACTATTAACCAGTGCATGGAGATTTCTATTTATAGAAATGCAGAAAGCTGAGTCAACAAAAGGAAAAACACGTGATAAAACTTAGAAAAAAAAAAAAATGTTTAAATATTTAATTTAAGCAAATATGGAATAATAATTAATGTTCATTTTGCAGCCTTTTGTTCACTCTTTAATCAGACACTTTCCACATATAATCATCATTCCGATCAGAGCACACTTTCACAATCCGCAATCTGTATACGGATGTGGGTATTACAAGAAGTGTTTTTGGGTTGGGTTGGGTCACCCTTGGATCATTCCGATCCGATCCCCAATTGATATGGAAACTTCGAGCAATCCCAAACATAAATATCGAAATGTTGTTGTCCAAAAGCAGATCAAAACAATTTATCACGAAAGGAGGTATCTGTATCGGTATGGGAAACATTAGATCTGCAAATGCTGCGCAGAAAACTAGAAACCAAGAAAGGGTAAAAATTAAAATCCAAAAAAAAAAAAAGAAAAAACACACTGAAATTAAGTTTTTGCAAAAATTGTTGACCTTTTTTGGTTCATTGACTTGCGAGAGCTCCGGCACTGGTCTGAATCCCCTGCCCCCAGTGAGCATCTATGTATAAGTATGCTTGTCTCTCTATAAACCTATCTATCCATCTAACTATCTATCAAATTTGCTTAAATTTTAATTTTTGGCTAACAAGATTTTCGGTTTCTGTTCGCTGCTGCTGCCGCTGCTGGCACATAAAAATTAATTAAAAATCATAAAAGAAAGCGCCGTTAGCGTAGAGTGTCTCACTAGGCTCGCGCATCGCGTATCTGGCAGAGTATCTAGTGGGGGAAGGGGGTTAAGTTCAATGTATCTGCTAGATACACGCACTTACTGCCCCTCCCTCACGCGCTAAAAGTTGAATCAACTTTTGTTTCAAGTTCAACGCTCTACGCACTCTTACGTACGCCCCGAGAATACACTTAGAAGCAGATGGTACATCGAATCGGAGATAGACAAGAAATACTTCTGAGATGAAGTATTCAGATATGTACTTGAATTAATATAACTAAAATGTGATTGATATTGTTCCATTATCTTTGTTTGGATATATGTTTAAGAACTACTGAAATAGGTATAGATATTTATAGACATACATATACTTTGAACCAAAGAAATGTATGGCCGTTACTCCTGTTACTACATATATTGCATCTTGTATTTATACCCTCTAAATCTAGAGCAATTAAAAATGTATATAATGATTCTGTTATAACCATTTTTGGCGCTAGGGTATTCACACTTTGCTTCACTTCAAATTCCAGCTGCTGCCTATAAATGTATATTCGTATCTTTCAGATACACACACGCACAAATGCGTGCTGAGGGCGTCACTCTGCGCTTAGCCTTGACAATGAAAATACACCCAAAAATACAATATATTCGTATCAAAAAAAGAAAAAAGGGCAGCCGGTTTCAGGTCTACGGCCTCGGGTTTTTGGGCTCCTCGGGTCGCCGCATCGGTCGCCTTGAGTGCGTCGCTCTCGTTCAGGGTTCAAAGTACTTCGATATATACCAATCCTTATACATACCTACATATATTTGTGTGAATATATAGTGGTGCAAATAATCAATAAATGAACTGTAAGACGCCAACACACAGACACAGACACAGCCACCGACACCGACACACGGGCACAGGGCACAAGAAAATTTAGCTGGCATCTAATTAGAAATTTAAGGCAAGAAGGATTCTGCTGCTGCTGCCGCCTTCGCTGTCTATTATTTTAGCATTGCTCAAAATAATCATTTATCTTCTTAATCGCTGCTTGTCAAGCCGCTGCCAGTCGAGGGTCTCCTTCAGTCAGGATGGAGGACGAGCACGAGACCCACGGATATCCACGGATACCCACGGCGAACCGAGACGAGAGACGCGAGACGCAAGGGACCGGCTCTGAGGCACGGGACGGGATGGGACGTCTTGGCAGCTGCCAAATGTTTTGTCAGCCGCCGTCTCCTCCATCGTCTGCGTTTACTCTGCCGTTAAATTAGAGGCAACTAAAACTATGCAGCGGGATCTGTCTAAAGCTGCCACACTTCACTCACATTCCCTGCCCCGCCTGCCAGCCCCCGGACACACCGTCGCATCGTCGCATCGCCACATCGGTTCCTGCGCCTATTCCCCGCTAACCCTTTGCCATCGTGGCCATCGGAAGGAAAGGCTTTTGCTGTTTTTTGGGACAGTTTTTGAAGTGCCTTTTTTTGGCACAACAACGAGAGGACCTCATATTTATCCCCATGGATGGACCAAGTTTGATGGATAGTCTAATTAGTTCTGTGGTCTTGAGGCTCTCTTTTGGTATTGGCCTTTGTAAATGGAAGCCCATTTTCACGGTGCATATTTTCATTGCAGCCACACTTAGAATCTCAGCTCTCTCTCCGATCTCCAGTTCGATCCCATAATTGTATATTTTCAATCAATATTTATTTTTCCTGCCTTTTCGCCAGAACCTCATGAAATTCTCTTTTAACGTTTTGCTTTTCATAGGCGTGGAAGATTTTCAAAATAGTTTCGGGGCGGAAAACACGAACGGCAATGGCAGGCACTCCACCTCTCACTCCCTCATGACCTTTGCCAGCAAAAAGAAAATGAAAATTGGAGTATAATACAAAATAAACAAAATGAAGGGAAAGGCAAAGGAATGACCTTTCAGTTCTAATGTTGCCATGCAATTAAAACCTATTTTATATGACACCTGTTTAAGATGCTAAGAATCACCATAGGAAAATATTTTACAGCCCAAACTAATGCAAAAAATTATGGTTTATGTTGCTTCTTGAAATGAAAATGAAACTATATACGGAAGTACGTATGAATAAGATCGTATTTTCACATGTTGAAGATACTATTGAATCCGAATAGTTGATAGTGGTACCTCTCACTAAACAATATATAATGTTTTTTCTGCCACTTGAACCTATCTGTTGCACACAGATACATAGTTTAATGCGAGAGACTGGAAATAGTAGTGTGATAACGAATTTTAATAATCTTTTAATAGATAATCGTGCTAGCATATTTATATTTCTGGCCAAACAATATAGAAAAGAAACAGACTTTGTTGTCTTATGGTTTTAATAAAAATTTTGGAACATTTTAACCTGTTTTCGTAGTACTTATTTCCACTCAGAAGGAAGTATCTCTAAGACAAGTCTTCTGTGGCTGCCTTGGCAACACCCACACTGTCTATTGCTTGTACATGACTTGTACATATCTGATGATGATTCGTCATCAGTGTAGAAGTTTAACAGAGCTTTTCAAGCACCACGATCGGCCTCAATCACACGCTATGTGACATGACAGCTTGTGGCTGAAATCACAAAAACTTTACTCCAAACGACAATTGGGTCCCAATTAGACAAAATGTCAATAGCAACCCTCGTAATAATCTATTTATATGTAGATAATCGTATTGAAGACCCTCGTCGATTGCCCCCTTCAGAGCGATTGGGCAGGTGAGTGTCATCGAAGCAGTCGTGGCCGAGCGGTTAAGGCGTCTGACTAGAAATCAGATTCCCTCTGGGAGCGTAGGTTCGAATCCTACCGACTGCGGTCTAGTTATCTTTTTTTTATTTTAATATATTTTTTTGAACTGACTTTACTGACCCAAGAGAAAACATCAAAGAAGAGGGAAACTAATTCAAATTGTAATTAACCCCATATTGATTGAATTTTAAAGGCTTTTAGAGCCCGCTACCGCCCGCTGAGCCTTGAAGCGCAGCAGCAAGTCCGCTGAAGAGATCCGTCGGAGATGGGCCCAGAAATGGACGCCCCATTGGATCATTGACCCCGTGGCTGGAGACGAAGAAGAAGTGTTCCAGAGATGCCAACCGCGTGATAGACAGGCTACGAGCGAGAGACGACCACTTGCGCAAATCAACGACAGAAATCAGAGCAACGCATGAAGCGGGCCAAAAAAAATTCGCGCAAAAAACCGCGCAAAAAAACAGAGACGACAAGAAATGGGCAAATGTTAGATACGCGTATCTTTCCGTTTGATTTCGGGGCTTGCTGGCTGGCGGTTGTTTCTGCCGAGAGATAAACGACCGCACAAACGAAAGACTTTGACCCAAATTCGGCTCAAAGCCTGCGTTGATTAATCGACTTTTGCTCATCTCACAGATACCAAATGAATGAAAAAAAAAAAGAATTTGCACAGCTGCTACGCAGGCAGAGCCAAAGCCCAAAGCCCAGCTGCGAACTAATTGAGGAAATCGAATGTAAAATTATGTGAGCAGCAAGCAAAAAACAAAAAAACCAAAAAAAATATTCGCAAACAGCCGTGACGCATGCATCTAATTTATGTATCTGATAGATACGCGATAGATACACTCCATTCGGACTTCACACGAAACCCAAAAGAGTTTTTGACCTTCTTCTTCCAGCGCTTTGTTCGCCAATTTTCACTTTTGCCCCCGCACTAAACAACTGTTAATATGTCGAAATCATTTCTTCTGTTCGGCTCTCCCATTACTTTTGGTCCGATTTCATATTTGCAACAAGCCAAAGCAACTGCCAAAACTCTGGCACCGATTCCATCTCTCGGATACCTGGAAATTATTTCAGCAATACTTGTACTCGTAATCGTAATCGTACTCGTATCTGCTTGACAAATGTGGGCCAAGACAGCAACCCGAGAAGTAACCCACCCAAGATGTGGTGCACACTCGTATGCACTATCTACAATGAGTATCCGATGAGCCATTTTGACCACAAATGGCAGATACATGCTCGAATGTATCTTAGTCTTGGGCTTATCTAAGGATATGATTTGCTTAAAGCATAATAATATCATTAAGAAATGTGATCCATACGCGATCTCTCTCTCTCTCTCTCTCTCTCCGACTTGACAGATGGAATGTTATGTTCTAATTATGTTCCATCTAATGGACAAACACAATCTGCCCTGAAACTAAAGCTCTTTCATCTAATAAACCCTTTGAAATGCAAAATATTTTGATAACAAATAAAAACAACAAATTGAAAACATTTTAAAAGCATTTAGTGAGTGAGTGAGTGATACTGAAACCATTAGATGTGTTAAAACTGCATATTTTCTGGCTATATCTGGAACGAATCCTGATGAAACTTTTCCTGATCCTCAAATGCTTAAGCTAAAATATTGTACATCTAAAACTTGGCTATAAAATGTATTTATAGTACATTTAATAAGTAAATTCAACTAACCAAGTTCCTCATGCGGTAAAAGTTTTGTTGCCCTATTTCAGTACTACCATCAGCACCACCACCAGCACCCCCACCACACTCTATAAGTCACAAGTTAAACGTTTGCCCTGGCCACGCCCCCGAAAATGGGCCAGGCTACAAAACGGTCAGAGAGGCGGACACGGAGGAGTCCCACAAGAATGGGTTGTGGTAGTGGTGGTGGTGGTATGTGGGATGAATGGATAGATGGATAGATGGCGGTGGCTGACTCAACTTGGAACTTGGAAGGGAAGTGCAAAATGTTGAGAAATCATTTGCATAAAATAATTTTGCGTGTTTTGAGTAAATAAATTACAGAACAAGTGCAGGGCAGGCCGCAGAAAGAGAGAAGTGGTAACCGATATGGATACGGAATACCGGCCACACATACAGATACAGCTACAGATACAGATACAGCTGCATACAGAGATACAGATACATAAGCCAAGAGATACAAACACACTGTCATGGTGTGGAGTCAATGGCAAAAGTTTTTCTTCAGTCTGTCTGAATGGAGTTGTGCAGACAAAAGATACAAATATAGCTACAGCTACATATCCCCATCTATGGGAGTGGACATGCCCCCTCCGCCCCCATCCTCGTTCCGATCCTTGGTAACATGTCGTTGAGCAATTAATAACGGATTATGAGGCGGCGACGACGACTCCCTCTAGCGTTGACAATGCGCAAAAAAAATGGCATAAATATGGGCTATGGGCTATAAGGGACGAGGGGAAAACGAGTGGGCATAAGCCCTCTGACGGCATCCTTGAGATTCACACTTTTGTGGACGACGAAGAAGAAGAAGAAGAAAACACCGAGTAAATACAAACAGTAATACAGCCCGACATTCGGACTCGGAGATACCCCAGCTGCTCCGGGATTTTAATCATTTTCGGTTGGGGAGGCAAGAAAAGGAATCTCCTAGAATGCAGAGATCCTATCTGCCTTCTCTAAGACTTCTGCTGACGCCCATAATCTTTGCAATCTTTGCATAGGACCTCCAGTTTTCTAAGTATTCATTGAAAATTTCTGCCAAAATATCTGCCATTTCAATCGGTTTACTTTTGGATGCAAAAATTATGCATCCATCTTCTACTTTGTCGAGGCAATCATGAAAGGTTCTTATATTCTCAGGCTTCATAGATCTGGAGATACAGAAAGCTTATATCTTTCGTATTGGAACCGTTTGCTCGAATGCAATATACCCTTGGAGGCTGTTTGGATTGCGGGGTATAATAAAAGTAACGCATATCTATGCGCTACAAATGTATCTTTCATCATTGGCTTTCCTCCTTCTCCCCCACCAATCGCACAGTGCTTTTCTTTCTCGGCTCTCTGTCGCTCTACCCCTGGCGCTGGTGCCAGGCTTTTAAGCTGATGAAAAGGAAAATTCCCGACCATTCAAAGTCCAAAGTTTTCTTTCTTTTGAGACGCGGTTACCCCTCCCCCATTCCCCCACTCGATTTCCATCTTTTTTTTTTTGTTTGTTTGTTTTTGGTTTTGTTTTTTGGTTCAGGGGACGGATTTCTTGTGAAAAGCGTAAAAATTGCTGTAGATTAGCCCCGACGACGGCGACATTGTTGGGGCTCTCTGTTTGAGTTGAGGGACATCTCATATGAGTGTTGGGCATTAAAACTCCAAAGTTCGTCCTGAAACTGGCATCTGAAAGGAGTGGAGGGAGTAGATATTTGCTGGGAACAGAGGGAAGGCGTAAGGAATACGAGTGTAGGATGAGTAGAGAAATTGAAATGCTCCTTAAAGAATGGATCCATGGGTTGGCAGTGAAGAAAGATCCTCTATTGGCCCTCAATTTACAACCTTTATAGATTTCTATAGATCTCCAGATCCATTCAACATCCTTTAAAAAGCCTAGCAGTTCTTAGCATTCCTCGCCATTAGATCTGCTTTAGAGCCCCTTGCATAAGTCTTAAATTATAAAACAAAAACGAGCAGCAAAAAAAATAAATATATATGGAAATTCCACAGCTGGGGTCCCCAAACACCTCACTCCTTGTCACCTCCAGCCCCAGCCACCTCTTTGCCCTGTCAAGTAAATTCTATTACACTTTTCGTATATATATTTGTAGGTATATATTTTTTTTTCCTCGTTTCATTTTATGTGCGTCTTGTGATTTTTTTTCACAATTTTTTTCGTTGTTATTTTGGTTGATTTTTGTGGAGCTCTCTCAAGTGCAATATGCAGGCCTCCCTGTATCCTGTATCCCCCCGCTCTCCCTGCCACTGTCTCATTCTTTTTAGTATCCTTTTGGCTTTGGCTCTCTGGCTGCTTCATGTATTTTTTATCTAAATGCCCCAAAGGCATTCTTTTGCAGCATAGACAAAGTCCTGGCTGGTGCCTTCTTCTACTCATCCGAAAAAAGCGAAGAAAATAACGCAGTTTCTCTGTTGCTGCTGTTGTTGCTGTTGTTGTTGCTGTTGCTGTTGTGGCACGAGTATTTTTTTGTGACTTGCAACAGAAGTTGGGGAAAAAGTTGCAAAGACGGCAAAAGTCATGCGCCAGAGAGCTCCTGAAGGACGCATCAAGGAGACACACTGTGGCAGCAGTTGTTCTCTGCCCCCACCCCCCTTCCCCCTCCTCCCTCCCCTCATCCCTCACCCGTCTCCCCTTCTCTTTCTCTATCGCTGTCCCCCGTCTCACTCTGGCCGCTTCATCATCATTAGCGCCCTCCCAAAAAATGCAAAAAAAAAAAACAAAAAGTGCAACACACAAAAAGAAATGCCGAAAATATGCTTAGGGTTAAGTGTTCCCGTTAGAGGGTAAGGCAGCTGGAGGCACACCGGCACCCTGCCTCATGCCACTAACTATACACTCTCCCCCCCTGCCTCCTCCTTCCGCACTCCTGTCAGGGCCATCGCCCTCACCATCATCGCCCTCGCAATTGTCAAGGCCCTAATCCAAAGGTTTCTTGTGTTCCTCCTGGGGATAACGGTGCATAAGGATATGCCCGAGAACCCCACACTGTCCATTGTTTGACCCCGACAATTGTTACACACACAAAAACCTTTGGGACTCAGGGATACTCTACCCGAACAGGGGATACTCTTCCGTATGGAGATTCTAATGATCCGCAACAAAGGAATGCTTTTAAGGTGATCCCAAGACTTGAAATCATCGAATGAACCATCAATCCATTGGTTGTATCAATGGGTGTAGCCTCTGGGAAAGGGTATACGAGGCAGCCGAATATTTCAACGGTATATTCCAGGCTCAAATCCCACACCAACAAGAGGAGAGGCGGCCCTGCAGTTCAATGCACTTCATATCTAAAACCCAAAAAAAAACAAAACAAAAACCAGAAAAAACGTACATATATAAAATTCTGAAGAAGAAAACAAAAATAAGCAGGGAAGGCCTCACACGCACACATGTATCTGCGAGTGTACTTGTGTGTGTGTGTGTGTGTTATTTATTGCGACACAAAGGACTCTTGCAGGGAGAGACAGACGTTCAATGTCCTGCAGCCCTGCAAACGGGCTAATAAAATGTGACGAGCGTAACGCAAAACGCAACGCGAATTGAAAACTTTTGCTGTGGCAGGACACATGGCTAACACACACACACACATACCGACAGCACGCAGGACATTGACACCCGAAAATAAAATAAAAACGCCGGCGAGCCGAAAAGTACGAAGCCCTACGAAGACGCCGCCGAAACTGCCGACGAAAGCGAAGCCCAAAAAGCCAATCCCTCTCGCAGGACATGGCCAGAACGGGACACGGGACACGGGCACGTGTGCGTGTCGACAAAGCTCACACACACAGAGACAAGAGTCTGTTGCCTTTTGGATTATCCCCTGGCCCAAAACGTCATCGGGCCCTGGTCCTGGGCCTGGTGTCCGGGAGTGCATTGAACCTTGCGCTGCCACTGCCACGGGCTCCGCCGCATGCCGCATGCCGCTCGTCTTTGCCGCTTCGGTTCTTCGTTTTCTTCTTCTTTTGGACGTAAATCAAAATGAGAGTGTGTGTCGTGTCCTGGGTGCTGCACAAGCCGGCAACAGCTGATGATGTGTCCTGGCCATTGCGTATACGCAGTGGGGAAGCCCACTGGATGCCATGGCCTCCGGGAGGAGGAGTGTCTTTGGGGCCTTTGGTCTTTGGCCAGAAGTTCGTTGAACGTTTTCGTGATGCTTGATGTTCCTCCTCCAAGTTGATGTTTGCCGCGTCTCAAGTTGTAGGTCCATTTGTGGCCGGGCCAGCTGCCGGGCAACATGTTGCCGGCAACATTGCGGCATTCCGAGGCATTCTGGGAATTTATATGAAATTTCAAGGGCATTTGAATTCGGATGGGGGCAGTGGCTTAATGTACTCCAAAGTTACTGCCTTAGAAAACTCGAAATAAAATAAGTAAAGATTCTGAAATCATAGGCGACATTTAATGGTTTTTTTTAGTAGTATCTAAATAATATCCAAATACAGTTTTACTCCTTCCTTCGATCGCTTTTTCGAGGCTGAATCCAAAGGCAGGGAACTAGGATGGCAGCCACTCATTTTCCTATGCGTAACATTGGCATTCTTTGGACAAGTTCCATGATAAGTCTGCCCAAAACAATCCATACTTTGTAGGAATTTTTCACATTAAAAAAAGAAGAAAATTGTGCTCTCATTTGATCAACTTTTTCAATCATTTTATATGAATTTTACTAGTTTTAACTAGTCGTTAGAGACGCCGCCTGTCGCCTCATTGGGCGGCGTCATCAAGCAGACTTAAAAATGCTCCTCAAGTTGGTATTGGAATTGGAATTGGAGTGCCACTTGGATGGGATCGGTGGGCCTGAAGTTGCAAGTTGGACAAACGACCACCAAAACGACGACGACATGCAAATAATCTTCATACATACATACTCGTACATTCAAATGTACATATGTATGTACATATGTTTGTTGTGTGTTGTGTGTCGCTTGGTTGAGCATTGTTAAGATCGGTATCTGCTGGATTGGGAGAGGGGAGAGGGAGAGGGAGAGGGAGAGGGGGGTGCCATTCATGGCGAAGTCGGCTGAATAAAGCAGTCAGTTTCCGAGTTGGTAATACATTTTCCAAGCAACGTCCCTCTCCGGCCCTCTTCGGCGCTGGGGCAACAATCTAGTTTGGCTGCACTTAATTTCAGCGCTTAACAGACAATTAAAATCCAATTAATTCTGACGTTTATTATGCTAAGCCGACTGTGGACGGGGCGACCCCTGTCGGAGGAGCCAGAGCCAAAGCCAGTTGGGTCCGGTCTCCACATAAATTCATGGCTCCCAGCCGCCTCGTCCTCCCATTACCCAGTAGTAGTAGAGCCATGCCGCCTCTTGTTGCACTGTCGCTCTGTCGCTTCGCGTTGTCTAAAAAACTTGCTCCTCTGCCTCATGTGAGAGCAGCAGCAGCAGCAGTAAAAAGAGTTCCCTGTTGCACAGAAAAGTTACCCCCCTCCCCACAATCCAGCTCCCAGCTCTCTCGGTTGCAGCCACATGTTGATTTGTACATGGTTGAGGCATGAAAGAGTCCAATAAATCTTTCAATTTGGTATGCCAATTGGCAGGGATTACATTACTTTGTGGCCCAACTGCACACTCGTGGATGTGGATCTGCCATCGATTACAGGGTTTCGGCTCCCCAAAGTATGCTAGGGCCTCAACTAGTAATTATTTTGAATAAATTTACACAAAGAGTCATAAAAGAAAAAAATACACTTTCTGGCCAATCATCGGATGACCGAGCATTTGCAAGCAGTCGTCGTCATCGTCAAACAAGTCCCCGCGGGGTACGACGACCCAAACCACAAGCGAAAGGACCGTAACAGACAGGACACATTTCGGGCCTTTTTTTGGGGGGGGTCAATATACTCGTACGCACACACACACACACACACACACATACATACACACGCACACAACGATGCCAGACGGAAGGGCAAAACGAAAGTAAAGGAAAGCCAGCCAAAAAATAATTTGTACAAAAATAAAAGCAGCCGAAAAAGATACAAAAAGCGGAGAAGGTTCAACCAAGGTTCAACGAACCCGAACACCCGACGAGCCGGCAGTAAAACGTAAATAATTTGTGCGTGTTTTCCGTGCTAGTATTGGTGCGTATCTGTGTGTGCGGCGGGGTCTGGTCTACGCATTGCCAGACAAACAGCGACACGAAAATGCAAACGCGACGACAAAAAACCCACCGACATAATGTGAATGATAGAAATAGGAAACAAATTAATTGAACTTTGGAAACATCCTCTTTTGATACAAATTTAATTCGATGTTATGGAACAATTGATTCTTAATAATTTATTAATAAAATGCAAACAAAAACTGCACAACGAGACCAAAAAAAATATGAAGGATAGAGACTTGAACACTTTCCAACGAGAAGCGCAGCCGGTAGGATTCGAACCTACGCTCCCAGAGGGAATCTGATTTCGAGTCAGACGCCTTAACCACTCGGCCACGACTGCTGTGGTTCTGACGGCAGCCAGACTTTCTTCGAGATTGCATGCGAATTTTATGCTAAATGATTATCAACTTAATTGATCATAAATTATTGAAATTAAACGACTGAAACGAGCAACCCTAATCTCACAAAAGAGATATGGATACGTATGGCACTTTCGGCTATATCTTCAATAGACGTGCCCAAATTTCTAGCTTTTATATGAGAATAATTTATCGGCTATTTTATTAAAATTAGAAACATTTAAATTATATAAAACTCAAGTAAAACCTGTGTGCGGAATATGTTTAATTCATTGAAAAATGTAATTCAATTCAATTAGACGTTTAAACTATACGACGAGACCAACAAAAAATAGAGTTGTAAACTTACACGCTCCAACTTATCGTTTACTTTCAAAGCAAATAAAAAAAGTTAAGAACACAACCAAGTGCCTATTGAAGCGCAGCCGGTAGGATTCGAACCTACGCTCCCAGAGGGAATCTGATTTCGAGTCAGACGCCTTAACCACTCGGCCACGACTGCTTAACGTCAGAGTGTGTCGTAAACACTAAATAAGTTTCAGGCAGGCAACAGGCTATAGTTTATAAACTCTATACTATCCCTTCTTGGTGTTTCCTTTAAATTTTGACTGATCACAATCACAATCAATCAACTCAACTCATCCAAGAACTAATTTTTTACCAATTGCACTTGAAGCCTTTTGTATTTGTTGTGTATAATTTATGTGTACTATAACTTTTGGTCGGATCGGAGCCACTAGAACCAAACCGAAACCAAAATAAAATCTCTTAGTCGTGCCTCTATATTTATAACTATCAATTTATTATAGTCAAATAAATCGAACTGTTTTCAAAAAAGCATCGTTTAATTTATAGCTATTTACAGCTGGTTTAAGTATTAATTATTTCTTAATTATTTCATTTCCAAACTACATATGTATTAAAATATTTATTTTCTTTTGTATTGTATATCTCGGAAATTAGCAAAGGGCCTACCGAATACAGATGTCCTTTGGTATGTCCACCGTGTTTTGTGCAACCCCTTAAAATTCCCAAATGCATTTTCCTGACCTTGACAGTATATATAGCGATTTTTGTTACTTAAATTCGTTCTTGCTTCGGCAGAACATATACTAAAATTGGAACGATACAGAGAAGATTAGCATGGCCCCTGCGCAAGGATGACACGCAAAATCGTGAAGCGTTCCACATTTTTTTGCTTTCCCTGGATTAAGATTTTTGCTTTTTATAGCTTCAAGAAAACATGTATCAGTGGACCTACCCCAGCCATGGCTTGCATTTCAACAAGAAATAAGAGAGAAGTGAAGCTGTCTCGAAAAACCTTAAACATTTAACAAAAACTGACTTGAACATTGCTTTCAATATTTATTCCATTTAAATATTTATTTGCTAAAAGTAACTTAAAAACCAAAAAAAAAAAAAAAGTATTATTGAACACACCACTGGCATTTTGTTTCTCAAACATAGATTCTAATGAATGATGGTTCGAATCCAGAGAGGGCTTTAAAATAATTTCCAAGCCCAGTATTTTATTTTTTCTTATTCTTTTTCAATAATAATTTAGATTATTTTTTTTGGAAAAAGATTTTTGTTTAAACAAAGAAAACAAAGAAAAAAAGAGAAAAAGTTGGTTTCAGTTCGACCGTGACAGGACTCGAACCTGCAATCTTCGGATCCGAAGTCCGACGCCTTATCCATTAGGCCACACGGTCAGTTGTTCTACGAGCTTCCCGAATCAAATAAAACCAGCCAGTGGTCGAGAACTGGGTATGAGAATGATCTGGGCTTTACTGATTGTGCAAAGGGGTGGGGGCAGAATAATGGCTTGTGCAGCTAGAGGGCGTGTGAAGGGCGGGGGGAAAACTGCATTCATTTCTTCCTATTTATTTTTTGTGTTGTATTCTTGAGATATTCATATAGATTTTTTTGGATATATCTTAGCTGCAGTTCAGAGCGAACCGCTCTGCGTCATCACATGAAGTAGAGGGAGAGGGGAAGAGCTTCGGCAGGGGCAATGCCTCTCAAACGGGACTGTTGTGCGGGGGGTGGGTACCAGTTATTTACACCATTATTGTGTTAGGTCATGATTATTTTATCAAGAAGAAGCTGCAATAAAAACGCTGTTGGCTGTGGCCCATCCGCACGGAACCCCCTCACCCCCACCCGCATTCTCACACTCAAGCTGGCGTCGTTGACGCTTCTCGGACCAATCTTTTTCTTTTTTTTTTTTTGTTTGGGGGCTACTCAAGTGTTTTACTTTTTGGGGCTGCTTAAATATTACGAGTGTGCTTGCGTGTGTGTAACATTTGGATCGATACTTTCTGTCTGCGCCAAACGCATTTAAGGGTTTTACATACATACATATGTATGTATGTACATATGTGTGGCTTTGTTTTTGGGTTTACTATCTACTTATGGGTTGGAATAAACTTTGGCATATTGGAGAAGTGTAACATAATAAAACAAATACAGGCTCATAGAGAAATTTAAGAAAATATATTTACTCTTGGTAGAAAAACTAAATGATAATAAAGTAACGGCATAAATATTATTTTCTTATTTTTCAACAATTTCTTCAGGGAATATTTTGTTACTTGTAACAAAAAACAAGAAGATTCAAAATTCGTTGTGAGCCAAAAATAATATTTTTTAGCCTGGTTAAATTCTCATTTTTTGGGGCTTATTTTGCTCAGAACAAGAGCAAATACATACATACATACATATATACATACTAACACATGTACATGTGTATAGCCATCTATGTTTTCTCTCTCGCATCAAAAATTTCATCAAAGCGCTCTGAGTAGTAAAATAAGACCCGAAAGAGTGCAATTCCGTATCCGTGTGCAGCATGATTCATTAACTTTCGATAGTGTGCGTCACACAGGCACCGACAGTGTTGCAGTGTTGCTTAGGGAAAACAGTGCTGTAAACGACTCCAAAAGACAATACTTTACTAGAGTTGCGATTATATTGGAATGCAGTTGGTGGCAAAATTGTATTTAGCCAGGAAATTGCATACATTTGAAGCATTAAATGAAATGGTATTTTTGAATGCATTTTGCAGCACTGCACGACAACCCTATTTGGTACAAAACTATGGCCACATGGCTTCGCGGGCCGAAGATCATATTCAATTTTGCCACCCAAAGATAGAATTGCAAATGAAATGGAATGGAAATAGCAATCATTGTGCAAAATATATCGTTACACAACGATATATTCTTCACTAGAGAGGAAGGCGACTTATCAACACCATTCTGGTTAAATCCCATCACTACTAGAAAAAATTGTTCAAGAAAGGTGCGAAAAATATGTCGGCTTCTAAATGTATTTTGATCAACGGCAAAGAAATGCCAAAGAAATGTGAGCAAAATATGTCTCCTTCTAACTCTGATTTTGTCAACGGCAAAGAAATGCCAAAGAAAGGTGAGCCCGAGCTGTCTGCTTCGGAACCTAATTCGACCAAAGAAACAACGCCAATGGCAAACGGTATAAAAAAAGAGACGGAAAGCTCAATCGGAGCTAAGGCCGAGAAAATTAAAGGTAAAGTAATGGATGCCGCAGATCAGCAGCAGCCTGTGGCCTGCGACAGTCCGGGTGTGTCTCCGTACCGGCATTACGTTCCACCTCGTCGCTTTTCGCCGAGCGACTCGAGCTCGGATTCTTCTGGATCCAGCCACACCTGGGACCACAAGCGTCGCGGCGTTAACAACAAAAAACTTCATAAGATGCGTGCCGCCGCCAAGCGTACCCCAGAAGGACGCCCCCACTCGCCGCAGGAAAAACCCATGGTCAGGGCAATGGAAAGCCCACCAAGCACACCGCCCAGCCAAAGTGGAGAAGAAGAAGCTGGGCTGAACAATCGTATCAGTCCCGACTCTAAGCGCATGAAGGTCTCGTCCAGCACTTCGAATTTGAATCCACTCGAATCGAGTGCCCCGAATTTGGATGCCGAGCCAGGATCAGACACCAATAGGAAAAGACTGGAATCGTTTCAGAAGCAACTGCTTGTCGTCAATGAACAGATTGCCAAGAAGTGTTCAGAGCTCACCGGCGCCGGCTCACGTCATTCCCCCGGCCAATACTGAACCAGCTGCCGATCCAAAGAAATCTCCAGAAAAAATGATCACAATGAATTCGATTAGAAGTAGATTCAGGAAATTCAGGTGAGTCGCTCTCTGGTCTTGTGGAACATTGTTGCCCATTAATGTAATTGTTTTTAAATACAGAAAGATGCCAACATCGATGATAAATAGGAGGAAAATAGGACTGAGCAGAAAGATTCTGAATGGTTCTGCATTGAAGCCATAAACCAAAAATAGACTCTAGTACACTAACACAAGTCGCCGTCGTTGTAATTCATAACACGCTGTTACCATTATATCATGACAAAATCAATACAGAAGTTTCAATTGTACACAGAATACTATTAATGGTTCCATTAAGTAGAATACTCTGCCCAGTGGAGGCTGCCCCACACGTTCCAAGCTCCGAGAGGGTGGGCTGCTTCGGCTGGCAAAAATCTTCCAGAAGATGCACACACACATACATCTGGATCTGGTGGAGCCCTACGCAACAACTAACTGGGTGCCCAAGCATAGAGCAGATCCATGAATCCACCGGGAACTGGTAATGTTGGGCAAAATTAATACTTCATTGTGGGCAAGCAAATACATTTTTCTCTAGAGGTGGAACATCCAACACGATATATTCATCACTTGGCAGCTTTTGCTGGTGTCTCACGAACGAGCCATCGATACATGAGACTCCCATCACTAATAAAAACGAAGGCAAATAGGGCAAAAATGTGATTGTAATTTGAAATGTAGTGCCAAATAAATGGAACAAATTAGATTTGAAGGTGAGCTTGAAGTTCCGGTAGCTAGCAGGGACGCGGATCGCAATGGACGCGTCGGCAAGGTGCGTGCCAGGCTCACGAGGGCCAAGACGGCTTGGACAAAAGTGGATCTACTTCACCCATGGCAATGCAAACCGAAGATGGAGCTCAGCATGGGGATGACCAGAATGGGACTAGCACACTACACTACGGAATGGCTCTGCATTCCCATAAACCAAATATGCTATAATGCAAAACGATTCTGTAACTCAAAGATAATATTCAGATTCAGCTAAGTCTTTAAGTAAGTTGCCAAGAAAGTTGAAGAAACCGAAGAAGCAGCTCAGGATGGCGAGGACACATTTATTATATCAAAATCCAACATTTCATACTAAAACATGTCCATCCAATCCTTCGTTACTGGATCTCCATTTGTGTAATTAGTTGTTGGTGTCCCAGCTAATGAAAGACTTGTTTGCTAACCAAAAAACTAGCTTTTCTACTTAGAGGCGGCGGAGAAGGGTTTAAAATTCAGGAAAAACAACCATTAATCATGGACCCAACGAATTAGTGGGGCCACCCACTGGAGGAGCCTCTTTTTGGATTGTTTTTTGACCAGGAGGGTGCCCGAAGCATTGTTACCGCCATGCCGTACCATTTCCCATTTCCAAACCATCAATAATAACGCAATGTGGCAATGGGCAGGCAACACAGGAGCTGACAGAATTAGTTGCAAAAATTTATTTATGACTCTTTGTTGGGCTGCCTTCTTGTTGTGGTGGGCATTGTTACCGGCAGCAGCCACTGCCACTGCCACTGCCACTGTTGCCTCTTGGACCGCCGCCGCCGCCGCTCACCTGCGCTGTGCTGATTTATGGGCCACCCCACCCCACCCCGATAGTGCTGCCAATAATTGGCCAAAGACCAAACCAAAAACCAAAGAACGAGAGAACTTTTGTCTCCATCTCGAATGTGCACTGAATACTGCCCCCAGAAGTCATGGGTGGGTGGTGGGCAAGAACTGTATTCTCTATCGAATTCTTGAAAGAAAGTTACCAAAATTGTAGATCTTTCCCAACGGAAATACCATAGATCTTTACAGAAATACAGATCTTGGAAAAGATCTTGGATTGTTTTGTTTGATTGAAAGAGTGGCATTAATCCAAGTAACGAAGGGGTAACTCCATAGTCTTAATATCTTCTATAATATTCTTTAGTGGATTTTCTTTTATTGTGTATTTTCCTTTGTTCTTTTATTTTATTTTTTTTTTTTGGGTTTGTCATGGCCATGGCAGAAATCTCATTAAGTTTTACATGCAACGAACAACTGACATGCAAACTACATTCGAAGAGAGACAGAGAGAGAGACAAAGAGAGTGAGAGAGAGGGTACCAGGGGAAGTGCAGTGGAAGGCCAACTTGGAGCAAAAGACCAGAAGAACTCGGTTGCCAAGTGCGTGGCAAAGGCGAGGCTGATTAGCATATTACCATGTAATTAGATAGTTTGTAATTAATTTTAATTGTAGCCCCGGCTACTGCTCGCTCTCTCTTTCTCTCTCTCTCTCTCTCCGTCGCTCTCTGTTGAGCGCAGTGGAAAACTTCGCACTTTCCCAAGGGGAAACAAACTGCAAAAAGATGGGATTATCAATGGGGGGATTATTATTTTAGCATGATAAAACACTACACTGAAACGTCTCAAGTCTCAATATGATTTGGAGTTGGGAACACATACATACCGGCATCAATCTATTGCTATACACTCAGAGAAATCAGAAATATAACTAGAAAACATAAATCATTTTAATTTAAATATAAGTAAATGTATTTAAAAGTTATTTTAATATGGTCTGAATACACAACACTTTCAAATAAATAACGTAATAATAAATGATTAAAAATAAATAAAAGGGTTTTAAATTAAAAAATATTATTTATTTTATTATTTAAATATAATTGTATTAAAGATCGTCTTGTTAATTTATTAAATATTTAATTAAAATATAAAACGCATTAAAATATATATTTTATTAAATTTGTAGGAAATATATTTATTTTATACATGAAAATAATGAATTTAAATATGAAACATACTTATTTGAAATAGATATGAATTATGTATATTTAGGTCAAATCTCTCTATTATATAAAAAACGTTTGGCACGAGCGAGTGAGCCGGGGGTTGGCGCAGGAGTATGCAAGAGGCAAGAGACTATTCGATTCTCAGGGCGCGTTTTTCTTCGGGTATAACAGAGTGTAGAAAATATTTCACTCGATGCCGCCTCAGGTGCCGCAATTTTTTCCTATAAATTATGATAGGAAAAACATACTTACATACATACAACATACTTATACGTACGTATATTCCACTTCAATTGATCTCTGAATATTTGATGGAAACAGTCAGGTAAACAATATGGTAAAAGTTGTGGCATGGTTGTACATGTACTACTACGAAAATACGAAAGGAAAGCAGCAAAAGAAGGTCCTCTCTCTCTCTCTCTCTCTCTGGTTCTCTGTGTGCCTGGCCATTCGCACAAAACCGAAATAAATAATTGATGAAACAGCAAAGCGCACGTAGGGATTTCAGAGTCCCCCATCAACCCATCAACCCATCAAGCCAGCAACTCCACAGTCAGCCAGGAGCATCAGCCAGTTCCAGTTCCAGTTGCTCCTCGAACTCCTCTCCAGCTCTCTCTCCCTCTCTCTCTCTAGGTTGCAGTATTATTACAGCTCCCTTTTGCAGGTCTCCCTCTAAGCCCAGTGTTCTCCATTTTTCCTGGTCCTCCATCTAAAGCTGTTTTTCAAAAGCAAAAACCATCTCTGGCCTACGACGCATGATGTTGTGTGTGTGTGTGTGTGTGTGCCTGCCCCTCTCTCTCTCTCTCTATGCCACATGCCATGTGCACTCTGGATATATACATATATGGGTATACTTGGTATATGGTGGGGAGGGGGATAGTGTATATATATATATATATGGTATATATATTCCTGTACGTGCGCACTTATCGATTTTCTGCTTGAAAAACGTTAAGCGAAATGCGCCCAAAGCGACGTTCTCGGTTAAGTTTGGTCCGGCCAAGGGCCAGGGACTAGAACCAGGACCAGGACCAGGCCCAAGCGTACCCAGGGCTCCCAGCCCCCCCCCACACACACACACAAACCGTTGTAACGTAACCCCCACACATATATATGTACATACATATGTATGTATATGCCACACAGGCCACATTTGAAGGGACTACCGCACCGTTCGAGTGAGTCTGAGATCATGTCTGCGTGTGTGTGTGTCTCAGTGTGTATGTGTGTGTGTGTGGGTGTGGGAGGTGGCAACAATAGGCGTGTTTCGTAGGCGGTCTTCCTCCACTTTTTGGTCCGCTCGTCATCGTCAAAGTCAGTGGCCGGTCTCCCACAGCTAAAAAGGAAGAAAAATAAAAAACCAAGTTGCAAATTACAAAAAAAAATATGTACAAATATAAAAAAAGTAAACAACGAATAAGAGAATAATTAAAGCAATCAGGTAGCTGCAATGGGTGGCAAAAAACACTAAACATATAGAAGAAGGATGGACATCCAAATAAAATAATCTTTGATCCACTTAGATCTCAAACAAACACACAAAAAATCACCTAAAATTTAAATTAAAAATAAATATGAAATCAACTAAAATTAGAGTATTATAATCCCAACGAACAAAGAACACTGTACCCTCTGGTAGTACAGTGATGCTCTCGCCCATCAACAAATACAAATACCGATGAGCAAATGTGCAAATGTGTGTTTTGTTAACTTAATTCCCGGCAAAACTTTCCATAGGCCACACATATCACATCTGAAAAGGAGGCAGGGGCAGGGATTGAACATGAGACAGCGCCATGACGAGACGAACAGAAGGGCAGATGGGAAGTTGAGGCAGCTGAGGAGAGTGTCCAGCCAATGGATATATACATATATGAACGTATGTATTGTATATATATCTTCATATACCTATAGAAACAACCACGTGTACCACTCGTACACAGTGCGTTTCAGCAGTAACTTATAGAGAGTCTATAACCAATACCCAAAAAGGTATCGAAAGGAGGAGTCACATTTCATCTCTAAAATGCATTAAATATTTCGCAAAATAAATCCATTTCAATGACATATTTTATCCCCCAAAAGGGGTCATAAAATATAGGCACTCTCTTGGTTAGTGCCCATTCGTAGCTATGTTAATGTGACGCACTGTACTAACTATCTGTGAGTCCACATATGAGAACGGCCTGTGTGCGGTGGTCCTGTGCGTTGCATGTGTCTGCCCCTGCCCCTGCCACAAACACACACCGACAGACGGTTAGACATCCCTAGACCTAAGTTGCATGAACTTCACTTTACTTCGCATTTGGGTGATGAGGGGTGGGTGGTGGTTGTGGTGTGTGTGTGTGTGTGGCGCCTACCCAAAAACGAGTCAAAACAAAACACCAAAAATGCGGGAATGGCAGTAGTAATAGATGAGGAAGAATGAAACGCAGTGCAGAACACACACACACATAGAGGACACGCAGGCCACCCAAATGGCCACACACACACACACCGACACCGACACCGACACCGACAAGAGGCGGCCAAGCCCAAAGGCCCGGCTTGGATGCCGCCATTTTACTGCGTCCTGCACACACACACACACACACACACAACCCTCAAACCGCCACCGCCCCACCCACAAACACACACACAGACAAACCCCCCTTTGTGCACATTTGTGCTGCAGGTGCGCCACTGTGTGTGGAGGGAAGGAGTGCAAGAGAGAGTGAAAGAGAGAGCGAGAGACGTGTGAGAAGGCGAGTGAGTGAGGGGGGGTCGGCGGCGGACAAAGGACGAAGGACCTAGAGTTGATTGCGAGCGAAGCAGAAATTTCCGACCTATCGCATGCAGTATCCTCGTTGCGTTTGCCTCCCCCACTCCCCACTCCCCTCTCCCTTGCACACCCTCTGATGCATGCGTGTGTGTAAAACCTAAGCCCACCCAAACTCCCATCGAAAACTCCCCCGCACAACCCAACCCTTACACAAAGACAGAGAGCGGCAGAGCGACAGAGGGACAGAGAGAGCGAGCGAGAGAGAGAGAGAGATGCATAGACAGAGCCCAGGACCCATCCTGTCCGAGCCTGCTTTTTAGTTTTCTTTTTTTTTTTCCATTTTTTGGTGGTGTGGGTGGTTGGGCAATTCCTTGACTCGGACTCTGTGTGCGATATCAATTAAGGATACAGCTCACTGTACGGCTCGCCTGCCTCGGCTCTCGGCTTGGCTCTATCTATCTCTATCTCTATCTCTCCTCTCTGATTTCTCGCTATTTTAGAGGATTTTTTGGTTGCGATAGGCAGACCCGTGTCCAGTCCTCCCACGCCGCATGCCACATGCCCCATGCCCCATGCCGCACATGCCACCGACAAAACTTTGTTCAATGCTGCAATGGACAGGACAGCCGCCAGCAGATAGCGTTGGAGCAAGCGAGAGACATAGAGAGGGACACACAGAGTTGCATGTGCGTGTGCGTCGTTGCTTTTGGGTGTATGCACTGTGTTGTGCTCGTGTGTGTGTGTGTGTGTTTGTGTGTGTTCCCCCCCCCCCCCCCTGGTGGGTGGTTGCTCTAATGGAAATTGGTTTTATGCATGTTGGCTTTTGTTTATTTTTACAATTTTGATGATGTTTTGCTGAATGCGATGCGAGTGGCATAGCCATAGCGTATCCGTCCCTCTGGCCACCCCCCACATCCCCTCCGCCACAAAAACCCCCCCAAAACCGAATGGACATGTCTCTAGGCTGGTTCGTCCCTCTCTTTTGCTCTTACCCCTAACTGCCTGCCCGTCTGTCTGTCTCTGTGTGTGTGTGTGTGGGTTTTTTCCTTTTTGGGTGTTGACTGTACTTCCGGACATTGCATTACATTACGTACTTGTTTTGCTCCACAGTTTCCCCCCGCCCCCACTTTCTCCTCTTCTACTCTCTGTGTGGATGTGCATTTCTCTTCTTTTTTTTGGAGCTAGGCTGTACGCCCCATTTCGATTAGCTTTCAAACCCACACACAAAATGGCGCATTTATTTTGTGAGCCAGCGAGGCGCAAATGTAATGCTGATTTTGTATGACCTTTTGGTAGCGACTGTACCATGGAATAGTGTGCGAAAGGACCTACATAAAAGACAAAAATGCTTCGAAGAATTCTTAGCCAAATTATTTGGTATAAGATTCAATCGATTTCAATCAAAATAGAAGTTCTAGAAATTTTAAAGTTATTTAACGATTGACCCAAAAACTAATAAGAAAATTGTGAAAATATCTTTAGAAAGAGATGACAAACAAAAGCTTGAAAGCCAGGTGTTCAAAGAGCCAAATTACTCCGAAGGCACCAAACTGGAAACTCAGCTGCAGATGTTTCGGGAAATGATTGAAGTCCAAAAGGAGCAAGCACCAGGGCCAAACCAGAAGAAGAGCTTGATCAGTGATCAATAAAGTATCGCATTGATCGTGTCTTGAGTGCTGGTTAACGCGAATGATGCCTATGAAGCGTACTCTCTACATGTGATTCCTGAATCTATGCCAAATTGTATCATAAGGATCACTGATCGCTGATCAAGTTACGCTGCTGAACGCGCCCCATTCCTATTGTCATCAGCTGTTTCGGAAAAGGCTATAATAAGGCTATGATTCTGGCTATATTACTGATCCGATTGGAACGTGTCTCACCAATCAAAGAGAAATTAGAAATCCTTATGATCCCTTTATTTGTAATCTTTCTGATAGTTTTCTTTTATAATTGTTTCATTCTTTCAATGATTCTATTCTTTCATTCTTTAATTAAAATTCTGTATGATTCTTCTCTTATGGATATCTTGTATCGAATGAATACAGACCACATATCAAATAAATGTCATACCAAGCCCAAGATTTACCTTTACAAGCACCAATAGAGAAAGAGAGAGAGAGAGAGAGATCGTCCTTGTATTGCTGTAAGGAATCAGGTGTCTAGGCGACCAGTTATCCGGGTATATTCCAGTCTTAAAATAAAACTATAAGCCCGTTGGAACCACACACAAAAAAACGCATGCAAAGGCTCAGGTAAAAGGTGAAATGAGAGTTGGCCAGAAAGAAAGGGACACGTGGATAGGGTGCAAGGGAGACACACACACACACAGCTGATAGTTGTTTGCCGGCGGGGGCGTGGGCGGTAAGAGGAGTGGAGTGGACTTGTAACGATTAATAGCCATAGTTATGGCAGTGGCCAAGCCCCGAGGACCACCCAAAAGCCCCCACCCTCACCCCTATCCGCCACACGGCCTCGCCTTTGTCTGCCGATAAAAAAAGCACCCACCCCACACACACACACACACACAGAGAGGAGGGGAGGGCCCTCTCAAACATCGCACTTTGCATATGCGTTTTGCCATGTGCCTTCCATTGCACCCACTCACATTTTCCGGAAAAACAAAATCGACACAGACGAAGCAGAGAGAAGAGAGAGAGAGAGACAGAGAGGTAAAAGGCAAAAAAAAAAGAAGGAAGAAGCGCAAAACAGAACTAAGAACACAACAGACACAAAAAAAGAACTAAAAAAAAAATATACAAAAAATATTCTTTTAGGTTCGACATTTGACTGCCCAGAGTCCTGTGTCCCATGTCCTGTGTCCTGCGTCCTATGTCCTGTTTGTCCAGGGGCCTCAATCTCCCAGAATCAGTATATATATCCCATATTTCCGTATATACACATATGGACAGAGCGAGAGCACCCAATCAGAGGCGGGAAAAAGGTTTTCGGTTTCAGTTTTTGGGGGGTGTGGCCAACATACACACACACACACACACACAACAGATCCACAAAAGAGGACACACATTTTTTCCCCCTATCTGCTGGCCAGACCCGAGGGGAAAAGAATGGCCATAGACATGGACCACCGGGCAAAGGGTTATGCATCCCAAAAGCCGCACACCCACCCACATATCGAGGGGACCCGCAGGTCTCCCGGGTTCCAGGTTTTCCACCAAACACCAAATGATTGACAGCAGCAGTCGGTAACCGGATGGGTGGGCAGAATTTGTATAATTTTTGTTTGGTATATTTTTCAGTGCGAATTTTTGGATGCCGAAACTGTTGCTTAATTTTTTGAAAATTTGTATACAAGTTTTGATTAAATTCCAAACTTTAAATAGAGAGAAAATGGATCAAACGGTTATCGAGGAGACCATATACGATAACCAGTACGACCTGTACGTAACTCCAGAAATATGGAATCAATTGATTCAAGAAATGAATCCCCATCGAGAAAATAACTGAGAAAATAATCTTCCCTGCCAATTAATAGAAAAATACTCGATTTCTTGGCTTGATTTATTTCAGAATTCCTCTTTATTTTTCTCATTACAGATTACACGGAATCGTTGATAACACGAATTGCTTTATGCTTCCCTTACACTCTCGTGTACTGCGTGGACCGAATCAGTCATATTTTTCATATCTCGTAGACTGGTTGCTACTCAGTTCCCTAAGAACGTTCAACATGTGGTGGTTTTTCGCGATTTTATTGCCGCTTGTTGTTCAGCATTCAATAGCCAGCACTGTGCGAGTGCCACCCGTCGATGAGGAGGTAAAAACTAATCAGAATTTGAAATCAAATCAAATCAAATCATAAGCTAATTCCATAATGTGTTTCCTTTTAGGAGTCAGCTAAGGCCAGTGAGGGTCTACAAGCGCAGTGCAGCTCTTATTGCTTCCGCATGGAGGCGGAAAAGTTCCAGGAAAACAGTAGGGTATACCTGGAGAAGAATCACCAGCTAAGCAGATTAGAAAACCAACTGAATGTCTGTATGGATAAAGCTACGGAAATTGAAAGGTTTTTGAATTACAGCAATGCGATCAGAGATATCCTGTGGTCCCACCTGAATGAGACCTCCTTGAGGGACGGTCTGGAGAATATACTTAATAAGTTCGGTGTCTGGGAGCAATCGAGGACAATCAAGGAACTGAAAAAGCAGTTGAAACAACAAAATAGGAAAATCTGGAAAAGGTGGATGTTATTGAGAAACTGAAGGCAGAGTGTGTGAAGAGGAACATTACGATTCAAAAAGTGAACACCAAGGAGCAGGAAGTGGAGCAGGAAGTGGAAGTGGAGCAGCAAGTGAATCAATCGACAGTGGAATCGGAAGCCAGAACAGAAGATGTCGAGGATCAATCGAAGTTTTTCTTCGGTCTTGGACAAATCTTTCAAGGGCCGTAACGTAACTCTCTACGACGAGGAACTGTCTACGATCGTCGAATGGGAAGGCTGAAAGGGCCTATAAATCGGATACCTATCCCCAGCAGACATCTATCCCGCCCATTACCCTCCAAAGATATTACTTAAAGACTTACCCATGAATCCATAATAATACAAAACGCTACATTTATTTTTTGAAATTTTTTTTATTCATTTTTTGGTTTTTTTTGTTCATTTTTGTATTTATTTCTTATTTTTTCTTAGAAATAAATATGTTGAGTTTCTGCTTTTGTGTTTTCCTCATGTCTTTGATTTGTGTTTGCGTTTTATATATTTATTTATGTTTTGTTGTTATTTGGGTGGAAAAAAATGTATTAATTACTGTACAGAATTTTTCATTGAGAACTGCTCTTGAAACGTTCACAAATTCAAGCCACTACGTTTAGTTGTTGTTGTATTTTTTTTTTGTATAAATATATATTGTATGTATTTATTGATATTTTTTTATTATCGATTTTTTTGTGATTTTATTGCTGATTTTTTTTCTTCAAAAATTACTAATAGCTTAAAGGCTTCTTGTTTGGGTAAAAAAGTGTTCAAGTAAAACCATCTGCTTATCAAAGGGGGGGACTGAGACACAACCCAGGCAAAGCTCAAGTGTCAATCGATAATTTATCGAAATGGAACGAAATTATTTGCAAGTAATACATCGTCAAATTATCGAACTTTTCAAAAATATCCTTTTTAATCTTGTCGAAATAAATTGGTTCAATAAATCAATCGAAGAAGCTAGTTATCGATAATTGATCGCTTGCCCTCAGCCTTAAGAAAAGAAACTTAAATAAATCAGAGCATACGAATCGCTATATCCACAGAATAATCGGTAAAGTGATGACAAAAAAAAAGAGAAATTAAAACACCTTTCCATTTCTGGCAAACGTTGCTTGCCTCGTAATTGATTTATTATCGAATGCTTCGATTTACGCTCTTCTCTAAGGGTTAATGTTGTGGGTGTGTGTTTATTCAGTTGCGATTACTATACAGATACAAGTATATGTATAGAAATATATATATAGGTATATATATGTAGATGCCAGGAGGGGTGCTTTGAAAGCCCGAAACCCTCCGACGGACCCCATCAAAATTGATTGAAATAAAAAAAATTGAAATCAATGGGTACTTCGGATAAATGTATTGTGGTATATAATTTTTATAACGAATGGTTTCCACTCTCTTACTGAATTCTCTTCGACAATTTTCGCCATGTTCTACGTAACACCTCTCCATAGATCCATAGATCATTCGTACTGATCATCCCCGGATCTCGATCGCTTAAGTTTAAAGGAGGAAACAATAATAAATTGGTAATTCCCGCCCGAGACAAAAAAAAAAAAAAGAAAAATAATTTATAACATTTTCTTCTCTTATTTTTTATGTTTTCTTTCGTGTTTTTCTTTAGAGTAATATATACCCGCCCTACAACTCCAGTCGCTGTCCCCGCCACGCACCCATCGCAAGATCATCATCCTTCCGTGCTTTCGTGTGGTGTCATCTCGTGTTTTCGTGTCGTTGTCCTTCGATGAAGGCTATGACAAGGCGCCGGCGATGACATGGATTCAGTCTTCGACAGCATACTTCTGGGTCCACTCACGGGCATTGCGTATGGCCTCCGCCTCATTGACCTTCCAGAGCTCGGCCACATCGTTGGCCAGGGGATCATCGGGATTGGGTGCGCTGAGCAGAGCCTGAATCGACAGCAGAATCGTGCGTATCTGCAGCGCTGGACTCCACTTGTCCTTGAGCACATCCAAACAGATGCGGCCCAAGCGATCGATATTGGGATGATAGATTTTCGTTATGAAGCGCACCTTGGGGGCCGACATCGGATAGTCCTCGGGCAGGAACAGTTCCAGCTTGAAGACGCCACCCTCGAAGGGCGAGTCATTGGGTCCGGTGACGATCACATGGAAATAGCGAGCATTATTCTCATCCGGTATGGCGTTAATCCCAGGCACCGGCTCCTGCATCAGGCGCTGTGTCTCCTTGATTATACGGCGTGGCAGACTCGACATTTTCTCGTCTTCTTCTTCTTCTTCTTCTTGCTCAATTCAACTTTTCCAGCTTCTTTCAGGTGGCTTCCTTCTTCTGGGCCGCTTGTGTTGTTACTTCTCCTACTTGAAAACGAACGGTGTGTCGATCTGTGGGTGTTTCTGCAAAGGGTACAATCAGAGTAGAGAGGAAATTTGTTTGAGATACGTGAATACAAATAAATTTTCTTGTTGCTGCTCTGAGAATGTGTTCAAGGACGCAGCCTGTTGGTGGTTGCTGGCTGCTGGTGCTTGTTTGTGTGTGTGTGTGTGTGTGTGTGTGTGGGGGACTGTGTGGGGTTGGGTGGTAGAGGGCTGGTCCAGCTTTCACTTTCCGCCAAGCATGTGGAAACTTTTGCTGTGCAGCAAGTTAATAGAATTTTGTAACGAGGTACAGACCCGTTTTATACCTCTCAAAGCACCCAATTCCTAACTGATCGCTCCGATTCGAAATGGCGTTCCGTCCACAAGCACTCGATTGCTGTCAGACTCTGCCCGCTGGAATGCGCCCATTTTCAGTGGGCACAAGAGCGAACCCTACAAGAAAGCCACATAAAAGTTTAATCTTAGCCCATAAACCAGTATTTTGGCGCACAGTGTAATCGGTCACACTGGCCCCCATATGACGCACAATGGCACAGACGGACAGAAGACGCGACAGGCGAACGCGCGCACGCCCTCCCCACGGCGTGCATGCGGAATATGGCCGGTTGTCGAGAGCCGAGTGCAGAGGGGGCAGGCATACGGCAGGGGGGAGCATGTGGTTGAACAAGAAGCGGGGCGGGGAAATTTCCAGAAGGAAATGCACAAAATTCTAGAAAATCTAACCAATTTTTGCAGCACTTAATACCCATGTGTGTGTGTGTGAGAGTGCGGCTCTTTGTTGTATTAAAATTTATTGATTTCTTTTTAGGTGACACACGCACATTGGACACACACATACACCGACATACGAGCGCGCGGCAGAACCCCATGCATGGGCTATGCGAGGGGCGGGGGCGGGAGCTGCGGTTGAGGTAGAATGCGCCACAGTGACATGCCACAAAATCAATAACATAACCAATTTAGCAAACACCTAATACGAATTTTAGCACTAAAGCGAGCGATATTTTTCGCGTAGCAGAACGCACGCATACTCCCTCCTCATGCACACACACACACACATGGGCACACATGGCCTGAGGCAGAGACGCGCACATAAAAGAAAAGAACAAAAGAAGACAAAGAAAAAGAACAGCAATTTTTGCAGGAAAATAAAGATTTTTGCGAATTAATTAAACACAAAAAAAAACCTCAAGAATAAGCACTGCAACGCACAAACAATTTTTCGCAGCAAAACCTATACACACACACAGCCATCAGCAGAGAGCACACACAAACACACCTTTGGGCAGATTTGTTAAGCCGCTGTCCGTTTTTTTTTGTCAACTTTTTGTATCAAATTTTTGCGTAAAATGCGCGTTTACTTTGCTGGCCGCCACCTCCAGCACGTTGTCCACGTTCTGCCTTATGTTCTATTGCACTTTTGCACTGAATTTCGTAGTTTTATGGAGAAAAACAATGATTTTTCTCTATAATGGTGCGATTTGCAAGAGAAACAAGAAAAGAACAAAAAAAAACGGGGTGGGACAAAAGTTGTACACTCACGGGCTATAGAGATAGTTTTCCTGACAACTATAATCTTGTTCGATTTTTACGGCCTTTTCGGCAAATTTGGTTAAATTTTCTTTTTATTGCAGGCAGTTTGCTCCACCACAAAAAATTATGAATGTCGAACACACACACGAAAAAAATTGTAGACGTTGCAGTTGTGTGCGCGTATGCGTGTGACTAATGTTTGCATGTGTTGTATACGTGTGAGCGGCAAAAATATCGTGTTGATTTTTTCGCGATAGAATATATATCGTGGCAAATATCGTCAAATATGCTGGCTTTTCATAGCATTCAGGTTTCCGACACGATGCAAGACTGCGTTTTGTACACATCAGCTTTTTGTTTGGCAGTCGGCATATTGGGAAACCGGCGCGCGCAAAAAACGAAAGCGAAATTAAACCGAAAATAGCTGTAATTAAATGGTTTCTTTATTTGCGAGTGTTTGTAAGTGTAAATTAAATTATTATTTATTATTTCGTTTGGAAAGCCGATATAGTACATTACATAGTACATAGTGCATTATTCTCAAAAATGTTCTGTTCTACAACACATTCATACATGCATATGTACATACATTTAAATGCGTATGCACGTGTGCGCCACTAGACCGGCTCGCCGTATTGCCGCCGTATTGCACCCAAATCTACATTGGGGCTAGAAGGTATTGTTGGTCATTATGTATATTCCTTTTAGCAGAGCAGAGTCAAAGTAACCAGAGAGACATATTGGCGGGCCGGGCTGGCTGGGCCAGAGCGAGAGCTAAAATGTACATACGGGCATGATACATACAAAGCAAACAAAAAACGAAGGTCCCCTCTGTTTGGTCAATTTAAAATGTGACACCTACACTGAAACAAAAGCAACGACCCGACTGAAAAAGAAAGACCAACAAATTGTCAATTTCGTGCAATCAACATTTATGCGTTTTAAATGCCATACCGGTATTGGACGTGAGGGAGAGAAGAGGCTGGTCATAAGCGCACACACATACGCATATCAGCAAAGCACACACATGAACGCTCACATGCGGACATGCACATATTTGCCTGCAATGCCCAATTGGACGCACAAGAAGCAGCAGAAAAACGGCAAAAAACTATACCAAAAAGACAACAACAAAAACAAAAAATACCAACAGGCCATTGAGACAGGCGGCTTCTCTTGCCTCTCGCTCTGGCGCTCGCCTGCACCACACACCGCTCTGCTCTGCTCTGCTCTGCTGCCTATTTGCAATGCAATCGAGCGAGCGCACGACGACAACGACACAACGACGACGACGCGTCCGCTGCGCGCACAAATACGAATGATAAATAGCTGCGTGTGTGTGTGTGTGTGTAGTGTGTGTGTTTGTTGCTGTTTCTTTTTATCTCGCTTCACACAACACTCACATACACACACCCAAATCGTGCGGCGCGTGCACATTGAAAAAGGGCAACAGCAACAACAAGCAGAGGCAGCCATATGCATTCACACACACAAACACACACACATACATGTGTACGATCTGTTTTTAGGCTGTGGGGCAACAACTGTAAAGTAAACCCAACCCACAAGGCCCATGCTCGGTTTTATGTGTGAGCGAGAGGGAGAACGGGCGATATGGTAAGAGTGAGAGCGAACAACTTGACTCTCTGCTGCGGCCACTGCTGCAACTGCGCTGCCGCCTGTTCACGCAGATATCGATACACGAGTGTTTGTGTGTGTGTGCGTTTGAGAGTGTAGGGGTTGTCCGATAGTGGAGGAGGGTGCATCTAAAGGGGGGTTGGTGGTGGTGGTGGCTGCGACCTTTACTTGCTCTTGAGATGCAGCTGTTTAACGGCATTTGTTTCACTTACTTTCTACGGAAGACAGCTGATCATTGCCGGGGGTGGATGCGGAAGTACAAGTGGGGTACGAGGGGGACATAGGCGATGGAGAAAAGTCCTTGGATGGTCCCGATTGAGAGAAGAGGTGCTTATAGAGCCGACACTCGCACAGTTTCTTAAGTTTTGCACGTGAATCCCACGTGAATTTCGGATGATGAAAATGGTTCAGCGAATAACAGAATATCCTAATATTCAGTGTTTTTGTTTTTTTCAGATACAAATTACATTTGAACGAGATCTCGTGGAGATTGCGATGAGTTTTAAACTAAATTAAGGGGTAATAGAATAGTAGCATATGTTAAAGGAATTACGATAAATGGGTTATACCTATGTCAATGGAAGCCTTATGACAATAGTTCAAAGGTTCTCTGCATCTTTCGGTTTAAGTTATTTGACGATTCTCGTGGATTTCTTGGTGCGTCACTTCTAATGGATGACGGGCCCGAAATGGGCAAATAGTTCAACAATAAAATGGTTTCTAGGAGTTCATTGAACACTTGACGCGAACCCTAGAAGGAGCACAACAGGACTGCCATGAAAATGAATCCACCCTCATTCCCGTAGGCAAATGTCTGCTTTGAACGGCCATGTTGTAACTATGGGAGGGAGGGATTCGCGTTAAGGAACAAACAAAGGCGGATAATAATGGAAGAACAGTCCATTTTCGTTTGGAAGTTTGAGTAAACTAAAATTAAAGCAATTGGCTGGAATGACACTTGGGATGGATAATCGCTAATCACGATTCCAGATAGATTTTTCTATGGACATGGCCCTTATCAGTGCCTTGCTATTCTTTAATTTCAAGTTATCTAAACAAAATGCCGTTGGAAAACGGAAAAAACTTGGCATCTAAATCATACATCAAACATCATATTTTTTCTGCAGGTCAAGAGGTGAGGATTCCAAAGATTCGAAAAGAGATCCCCCGATGGCGGAAGAGTTGCCCACGCATGCGCACGCCAAGTCGAAATTTTCCAAAAAATATTCATACATAATGTAAGTAGTATCCTTAGATAATCCTTGCATATCTAAAGAATTAAATTAAATGGATTTTCAATGAAATTTAAGCATAAATACAGCACACACATATGTAAATATGTATAATATATGGAAATTATTATAATAAAATTATGCATTTTTGTCCATAAATCAAAAGTTTTCACCCTCTCTTCTTACCCTTTCCTCGTTTTCGCACATTGGGCGACGCATCAACCCTTTTCATTTATTTTGGAAACAATTATCGGCAACCAATCCGCAGAATGTTGCCAGCCGCGCATGTTGCCAAAGGAGAGCAACAGTCGCTGTGGGCAACATGCTGGCAAAAAAATTCACTCTGCTCTTTCTCTCTTTGGCGCCCCCCTGCAGCACTCTCGAGTGCATCTCAAGAGAGTGTAGTGTTTGTGGTGTGCCGCTCTCTCCGCTCTCTCTTCCTCACTGCTCTTGAGACCCAAAACGCAACGAACAAAACGAGCAAAACAAAAAATGCAAAAATACAAACAAAAAAAATTTTTGTTTTGCTTCTTTCGTTTTTGGTTTTTGTTGCCGTTGAAGGGCAAGGGATTTCGGTGGGTGGCTGTGTGTTTTTTTCGGGTGTGTGGGGGGAGTGGGGGACAGTACAGGGTTAGACGCACGCAAAAACTGAAACAAATATATAAAAACGAAACGACATAGCGTTGATGATAGGTGAGAAGTGGGTGTGAGAAAGCAGTAGGGGGTGGTAGGGGGTGGGGGGGATGGGGCAGTTAGTCATTAGCGTAAACATCAACGTCAGCATTGCTGTTAATTTGAATGCAGCGACTGTTAACCTTCTGCTATTGCAGCTGCTATATATTACTATATCTATGTTATGACAATGTTAGGATCATGTTATGGTAATGTTATGTCAATGCTATGAAAATGTTGGGCTAATGTTATGGTAATGTAATGTAATGTAATGTTATGATGTTTACTTTAGAGATGCTGTTGGACATCCTGTCGAAGACCTCTGTATGTTGCTGTCACCGTTAAAGCAACTGTTAAACGTGCTGCCATGTTATTATAGAGATATGTAAAATGTACAGTTACTGTAACTGTTCCTCTAAAAACATACGTTTCTTTTATTGTTGCTTCTTAGCTACTTCTCTTCGCTGATCTTCCCTTCTTCGTCTTCTAATGTTATCTGTTGAATATTATTCGATATTTTACTGTTCAACTATACTGTTAACTATACTGTTACCCGCTGTTGTTGCTTGTGTTAATCTGTTAATGTCTATGTTGGTTCTCCTGCTGTTATTCTTGATGTTAAAGTTTCCTGTAAGCCCCCTGTTAAGCCACCTGTTAATCCCCCTGTTAAAGTCTTTGTGACTGTTAGTGGTACTCCTGCTGTTAATTACATGACTGATCCTCCTGTTACTGCGCCCTCCCCTGTCAATGCTCCTGCTACCAGCTGCTCTTATTTCGTCTCACGTTGCGGCGGGGGTCGCACGTTTTGGGTGCAACAGACTTGGCCTCGTCTCCGCCCCCTCCTCCCGTCACCCGTACCGCCGTCTTCTGGGGGTGGTGGTTGGGCTGGAAGGACGCCTAGTGGGCGGCTGAAAGGAACAAAGGAAACCCTTGGCAACGCAGGCCAACAAAAAAGAAGAAGCAGACACAAAAAAATATCAAGAAGAACACGGAGAAGGCACAAGAAGGCGACGCGACGCGAACGAAGCCGAAACGAAGGAAAGCCGAACGAAGGCAGAACAACAAAGGGTGTGGGCGGGCGGGGTGGGTGGGTGCTGTGTGTGCTCTGTGTGTGTGGGTGGAAAATTGCGTCCTGTCGGCCGCTTTTTGGTCAGAGTGGGGGAGGAGGGTGCAGCAGCAGCAAGCAGCAACAGCAGCGTAGGCTGTGTGTGTGTGGTGCACAAGGGGGTTTGGGGCGCCACTGAAGTTGTTGTTTGTTGTCGTTGTCGCTGTCGCCTTTTTTTTGGAGTCAATGTCTGGGTTTTTCTCTCTCCCCCTCCCTCTCGCTCAGTCTATGACTATATGTGTGTGTGTGTGTGGCGACTGCGTGCAGACAGTGGCAAAGTCCTAGACCCTGCCACATCACATCCTTACCCCTTATCCTCGCAATGCGTTTTGTTTTGGGGCAAGTGCCCCATGCCGCATGCCGTGCGGCGGGTAGGGGGTCCGGCGGGGAACGACTGTGCGGAGGTTGGCGTAGAGTCGTCGCATTTTCGATTTTATTGAGCAAACAACGAATTTTCAAATAAAAACAAAAACCACGATAAAAGTAAAGCGGAAAAAAAAACCAAAAACTGAAAAATAAGAAACAAACACATAAATGCGGGGGCTAAAGATTGTGGGTGGGTGGTAGGCTCAGGGTGGTGTGGGGCTGTAAGGGAGGTGGGGGAATTTTTGAAGAATAATCAAATAATGCAAAAAAGGAAACCCTTTTTTTTGTTTAATTCTCATGTCTTGAGAGCATTTATCATGGGCTCTCAAACAGGGCACTGTAAGAACCAGTGGCTCTCAAACGTAGCACTGTAAGCAACAGTGGCTCTCCAACATAGAGCGAAGCCTTACGGGGAAAGGCTTTACAGTCCGCTGCATATGCCAAAAGCTTCTTTGTGCTGATCAGTCAGTAGCTCTAAAGCCGATCCAGAGCTGCTCAAGCCATGATCCACATCTAAGGGTTGCTCAAAGATCAAGAGAGAAAACAGCAGAGAAAGCTGCTTTGCTGCCAGAAACGGGACTTTGCGCTGATCAAGGAGGAGACACTGCATTAACAGTTGCTGTCCAATGGCTTCAAGGAACAAGGCACGATAAAGTGAACAGCTTTTACAGTTTGAGAGCCCTTGAACCATTGTAACGTTATATAGCGCTGCCAAAAGCTTTAAAGAGAACGAAAGAGAGAGAAGTGAGAGCTTGATTTACAACCCCCACAGTTTTGACATCATTGACTTGGTGCTTTTTCTACCCTGCTCAGCCAAATGACCATCAAAACGGTGATCTTACAGTTTAAGAAGTTTCTGTAAAATAGGCAAAGCAGTGATGCTAAAACTGCTACAGAGCTCCAGTGCTTCTAAAGAGAGCTATAAAATGTTTTCCGAAATTGAAAAGGATCTTTCGATCTACCTGATTGAAAGAAAAGTAGTTCTCATTTTATTTTTATAACCTTAGGAAAAAAGCTCTTTGAATACAACTGAAAGAAGCTTCTTATGTATTTGAATGTTTGAAGATTTCTCCATCTTAAGGTAGAAGGTAGAAGGACCTACTTTAAGCAGAACAAATTTCACTAAAAATAAATATGTTTGCACTATAATCCGTATCTAATTAAGTAGAATCCGTATAAATCCTTATAAATCTCTGAAGAAGCAGTTTTTTCAGATCATTATATCATATATCTGTTTACCCTTTTAGCTAAAGATATATGCAGTACCAAAGATTCCGTAGCCATATCGAACGATCGATCGCTTGCGCTCTCTAAAGACTAGAAACTGATTGAATTAAGTAAATTGGAAGAGTATATCTTTCAATATCATATGAAACAGATCAATTTTCATAGTTCGTTCAAAAATTTCAATCAACAAGAGTTACGTTTGATGGGATCAAAGATACATATAGTACATACATACATAGTATGTAGATCGAAATCTCCTGCCTCTTCTCCTTCGTCGTCTTCTGCTGCTTCTAATATCTGCTGTTGCCTCGGATCTCCCTTAACCCCCACGTTCCCTTCTTCTTCTGCCTATTTTGAATTTATGTATAATTTTGTTTTACTTCTATTCTATTACCATGTGTGCGAAATCTTCTTCTCCCCCAAAATCGTTTCTTCTTTTTTTTTTGGTTTTTTTTAATATTTTTTGCAAACTTTTTTCGCACGCTCGCACACACAGGCAGAGAAAGAGAGAGCGAGTGGCGGATCTCATTGAGTGTGTTGCATGAGGTAGACGGTTGTGGGGGAGGGGGTTTGCTAAAAGAGCGTACGCTGGCGGGAGAGTAAGCGACGCAGGTGTATTGGTATGTGTGTGTGTGGGAGAGCGCTCGCCGCTGATAAAATTCGCAAACAAAAGAGAATTTGCAAAAACAGTTTAAGAATTCGCAAACGTGCTCTCACTCGCTCGCTCTCTTTGTGTGCGCTTCTGTGCCAGTGTGTGTGTGTGTGTGTGTGTGTGTGTGTGTGGGGAGCATTCATTGCGTGGCGCTTTTTTGGTGCTGTTGCTGCTGCTGCGGCTGGCTGGCTGGCTGGTGCGGACGCAACATGTTGCTGGCAACATCTTCTGTGCTGGCTGGCTGTGGAGGATCTACCTCTCTCACTCCCACTGGAGCCATACACTCACTCTCTCTCTATGTGTGGCTCTCCCTGTCTCTGTCTAGCTTTGACCAATGCAACTTTTGCACTACTACTCCCTCGTTACCTCTCGCTCTCACTCTAAGAGTGAGTGTGTGCTGACCCCCCACGCCCCCCACACCCCTTTTGCTGCTGGCTCCCTCTCTTTACTTCTTTTGATTTTGATTTTTATTTTTTGCATTTGCCAATTCTCACTCTGTGTCTGTGCTCTGTTCTCTGTGTGTGTGTGTGTGTGAGTGTTTGATTTGGTTTTTTGGCTGGCTTTTGTTTGGAGCGCAGTGGACGACGACGACGCTGACGACGCTGACGACTGGCCTCTGCCAGTGTCTCAGCCTCTGCCTCTGCTGCCGCCACACTGACTGGACTCCTCTCTGCCTTGACGCTCTCCAGAGCGTCTCTGCCAGCGTCTCTGCCATCGCACCGCACTGTCCGTTGTTGTCGTTGTTGCCGCCACAGTCGTCCGTCAGTGGGTCTATTCATTCGGTTGTATCGCTTGCTCCTCGTCTCGTCGTCGCCTGCTCTGTGAGTGCTCAGTGCCCCCTCTCCCCCCTTCGCAAAAAATAAAGAAAATCAACCAAAAATTCGCAAAAAAAATCGAATCCCCCAACCCCCCAAAAAACGTTAAAAACGCGCCAAAAAAATATTACAAAAATTATCAACAATTTTCGAAATTTGTGTGATATTTTTTTCAAGTTAAAATTACTCGAAAAACTTGCATAAAAAATCCAAAAAAATAAATAATACAAATAAAATGATTCAAAACTATTTCTAAAAAAAAGAATTACCCCAAAAACAGTTTACTACTATCAAAAAAAATATTTAAAAAAAATGTCTTTCAATTTCTAAACTGCCTAAATATTTACCAACCATTTCATTTGTGGAAAAAGCAGCAAAAACATGTTGCTAAAATTCAAGCACAAAAAAAGTTTGCCAAAAAAATGTTGTAGAAATTTCTCTTTGGAAAGATCGTTTTTTGCAGGGGGTGTTGGAGGGGGATCCACTCTCTCCACTCTCCTCTCCCATTATTTCTTCACAGTTTCTCTCAGTTTTTGCAGTCGTGAAAATAAAATTAAACAATTTACTTAATATTTCTTAATTTGTTTGAGGCATTTGTGATTTTGGTTTGTGGCTACAATCAATGGAAACTAAATCAAAATGTATATAAAAAGGTTTAAGAAAAGAAAACTATGATTTAGAAAGGAATGTCGTGTGCAATTTTGATTGTGAAAACTTTGTGGGTCTTTGATTTCAACGTATTTTCGGCTAATGGAATTCTATATAAATTTTGATTAGTTTAAATTTCCTTAATATTTGTCTCGGTTTCACTTTCATTTGTTTAGTAAATTCGTCTATTAAAGTAATCCCCTTTTTAGTCTTATTTTGTGGACCAATTCCGTGGAAAATTATTTAAAAGCAGGACTATCTTTTATAGAATTCCCATTTCTATGTTGTGCTTAAAAGTGGCCCACAACAAATGCTTCGCACTGATATTGCCAAAGAATCCTCTGGAATATTCCCGTGAAAATTGTCGAATTCCCATCGAAAGAGCTTTTCGTAGATCCCTTGGAAAATCCCTACAATCCAACATTTCTCAGAGAAATTCCACAGGGAAAAAGTCCTTTTCGGGAATGATCTTGAAAATGTTTTCAGTTTGAGTGAGTTTTCGGAAAGAAGAGTGCGCGCCGCTGCATTTCTCTCGAAACTATTTGCGCTCTCTCACTCAGGCCTATTGCAGCGCAGTCGACGTCAAAGCTGGCTGCCTCGACTGCGCTGCTCCAATGCGTTTTGCGCTTTGAGCTTTTCCACTCAACTTTTGAGCGGAGTTCGGCGGCTTCTTCTTTTAGTTTTCTTTTTCTTCTTTTTTTGCATTCTGCGTGGCTCTCTTTTGGTTGTATGTGCACGTGTGTGTGTGTGAGCCTGTCGCGCTGCCGCTGTTGGCGTCGCGCCTCCTGGCCAAAAAATGAATCGCCGCGTCGCTGCCGCCGCCACTGCCACTGCCACTGCCGTAGTGCCGCCGCCGTTGCTGCGGTCCGGCAACGTAAACGTATCGAAAACGTATTGAATCATAACAGATCCGCACGTTGTCGCGCACGTACGCAGCCCGCGGAAGAAGCATCCTCTATCTCTCTCTGACGGCTGACAATACGGCAACAAACAACATCTCAAGACAACTATTTTTTACAACACACAACACTCCTCCGCCACACACTCCAAACAACAAACAACAAAAAACAAACAACAAAACCAAACAACAAATTTCACCAATCAACAACAAAAATCACCAGCGCGAAAAAAGGGATTTTCCCGCATTGGAATGCAAGTTTTTGCTTGAAAGAAAAGTAATTTCGAAAATGTTTCCAAAATAAAAAATAAAATACATTTCGCGGCGCGTAAACGTATTTAAAACTGTATTTTTTTTCTCGTGTTTTTCATATTGTACATATGTTTTTTTTTCTGTCAATTTTGTTGTAAAGAATATTATTTGAGAGCACACGAAAGGAAAAGTGTGCGTGAAAAGCAGCCTGGAAAATTGTATGCAAAGAAAGGCTACAAAAAATATTTAAAGTGCCTAAAAGTGCCAAAATAAAAACACCAAGACAAAAACTAACTCAAACTTAAGCAAAATTCTGAAAAACATCTGAACAAAAATTAAGCCTGAATATAGTTTCGGATAGTTTTTGGTCCTCAAAGAGTACAGGAATATCTAAAGGATCCTTCTGGTTAATCAGGGAACTTTTTTGGAGAGATCTTTTGCAAAAACCCCCAAAGGTTCTGTGAAACAAATGAGCGATAGAATGAGAGTGAATGGAGTCGGATTTGCCGTCGGAATAATGGTGTTCCAATAGTTCTTCCAGTAGTTTTTTGCCCTGTGGAAAGCTTTGTCCTCTTTCCCACTGAAGGATATAACCTTGTGGAGTGTTCGAGGTTTCCAGTTTCAGATCTCAAAGGAAGTGTTGCATGTGTTTTTCCATAGATCTATGAGAATATTTCGAGGAAAAGTTACGTTCAGCTGAAATATCTTCAAGATTGTGACAGTTTGAGATACAAATATTTTGTATTTAGAAACGTGGATCCTTTATAATATTTAATGATAGTTTTCAAGGAATTTCCTACAAAATTGATATCTTAGGGATAGAATAGGAATAGAAACAATTATCTCAATATTTGAAATTTGAAATTATTTAATGCATATTTCCATAGTATTTTTGCATAAATATTTCCTGTAGATTTTAATCTTTTTGTTATGGAATAGGTTCTAGAACATATTGGCATTGCTTTCTCCCATCTTAAGGCTCCTTAAGATTTCAAGATCATGGGCTCTCCCCCCCCCCACACGTCCTTTGGTATCTCAGAGCAAAGGGGGAGGGGGCGGGGGGAGGAGTGTGAAAACTTTAACCAAAACATATGGCAGACATTAACCCCGCTGTCCCCGCTGATATGATATGTTGCACATTTTGGATATATTACGCATACGCCGCATTGACCATTGGGCGAAAGAGACAGGGAGATAGAGAGGGAGCTAGCTGCACTGGGCTCTTCCCTTCTCCCTCTATTTCTCTGCGAAGCTTTGAGTGAAAGAGCGGCTAAGAGATGACTCAAGCTGCATTCGCTGTCGCTCAGTCGCTGCCTCAGTCGCAGCCGGCAGTGCTGCGTTTTTGTCGTCGTCGTCGCGTCGCTCTTTACCGAAGCGCGTGCGGCGCTCTTAGGCACACACACATACACACACACAGAGGCACACACACCCAGAGTCATAGGCACACGCAGAGCTTGCATGTTCGTGTCTCGGCTACGAATCGACGAAGGTGCGCTTCTCGCTCTCTGTCTCTCTCTTTGGGTTTTTGCTTTGCTGCCACTGCCACTGGCACTGCTGCTGCTCCTGCTGCTGCCGCTGCTGCTGTTGCTCCTGCGTCTGCTGCCTCTGCTGCCATTGCTGCCACTGCTGCCGCCTCTCTGCCACTGCCTGGCTCTAATGCTGGTTCTGTCGGCTTTGGACTTTCGCAGAGATTTCACACGCGATGCGATTGCAGTTCTTGCAGATACTTTCATACGTTCGTTCGTGTTTATTTTTGTTTGGACTTGCAGCGCGCGCCGCCACACGGCCACACGGGGCACAATACCAGAGCCGCAGCAGCAGCAGCAGCAGCGACGAATGCACCATCCTCGCAGCCTCAAAAGCCAGGAAATATTATTTCAATTCAATTGTCAAAAATCATTTTCCGAAATACATAGTTTTCTGTTCCGACTTTTCTTCGGTTTCATCGTTGCGCGCGCGTTGTGCTGTGAGTGCTACAATTTTCCCCAAAACCAAAACAAAAAATACCCAAACAAATACCTCAAAAAACACCTCAAATAACCATAGCAAATCAATCTGTTCTTATAAACAAACACAAAGTAGAACTAACGAATGTTAAAGAACATAAATATGAAAGACTTCAATTTTGTCCACTAAAAACATTGCAAATTATTACAAAAATGATCTGAAAAGATTATATTCCTTCAGGACACACGTCTATTCCCTTCCGTTTTATTTTTTTGCAATTTTTTTTCAAGTGTCAAAATGTAGTTCTGATATTCGAAAAAAAAATAACAAAAAAATCCTTATATTCCATATTCCATGTATTTATTCCAGGCATAAACTCGAAACACAATAAAACAAACAACAAAAATGTTTTATATAAATATTATTATCAACAAAAATAAATAATAAAAAAAAGTAAAACACCACAACAACAACAAAAAAAAAAGCAAGAAAAAATTTAACACAAAATTTCTACAACAAAAAATTTTGTTCAACAATGCAACAACAACAACTACACCAACAACCAGAGCAACAACAACACCAACAACTTCAACAACAGCCACTACAGAAACAACAACAACAACAAAATCAACAACCAAATGAAACACATCAAAGCGGCATTCTTCATGTGTGTGTGTGAACAACCAAACAACTGCAACACCAACACCAACAACAACAACAACAACCAAACAACCACTAAAAATTTAGAAAAACTTACAACTTTTTAGACAATTTTTTTGGACGAGAAAAACCGAAAATCCATCAAAAAATTATTTTGTGTACCAAAAAAATACTGAAACTGAAACTGAAACTGGAACTGGAAAAATTCGTATAATTTTCTGTTATCGACATGCTCTAAGGGTTGTGTGTGTGTTTTCCTTAAAAACGTTTCCGTTTTTTTCGATTGCAACAATTTTTTCCAAGTGAAAACATTTTTCGTGCAAACAAAAGAAGAACAAATTAATTTTTTTCGACAAGCAAAATTTTCACACAAATCTCAAAAAGTAATCAAAGATTCAGATTCAATGCAACAAGCAACAACAACAACAACAACAAGAAAAGGAGAAGCAGAAACAACAACAGCAGCAGCAGCAGCAACAACAACAACAACAAACACTAAAACAACGTTTTGAAACTGCGGTGTTTGTCGTTTATGGTGAGTGTTACCGAATGTGGCAAGGTGTTAAGGGACACAACAGGACCTTTGCATCTGAGACAATGAACAAGTTCCGAACATGAAGGAAGTTTGAAGGAAGCTTAGAAAATATATGAGCAAAAGTGCCACACATTTTGTAGAATAAAGTGATGAAAAAGCCAAAAGAAAATAGATTGTTTAGTCCTCCCAAGAGTGGGATTTCTGTGGAACCTTCTCGAAAAAACCTTCTCTAACGTTTGTTGAGAGCGAGTCTTTGAGGCTTTATAAATGTGTATAAAATATGTTGCGAAAATATGAGGATTAAAACCACTTTCCAGTTGTACGCTAATCTCTCTTTCGTGCGTAAATAATCTCTTGATGTTTAACAGAATTAAAATGTTGTTAAAACTAAAAAATAGTTTTTCTGCGATTATGTTGTGAGTGGGAGAAAGTTTGTTTTGCTATCTAGAACTTTCCATTAATGGTAAAAGCCGTAACACTCGCGCTGGGTTATATAAATATTAAAAAAAAGATAAACTGTTGAAGGTTTCAGGTTTTTCTGGTTGGTTCCATTTTCCATTTAGAAATTTGAGATATAATTATCAGAGGCTTAGCCAAGCCTTCGTCAACTTTTTTGGCATGTCCTTTCCTCTCTTTCAAGGACTGTATACATATATGCAACAAATGCTTGCCCCCAGAGATCCTTCTGGTTGCAGGAATTGCTCCTCAAGTCAGTGAAAGAAAAGGTTATTGAGTTGCCCTTGCCAATTCCATTTCCCCAGAAGCGCATTTCCACAGAAAAATGCATTTCCCCCTCACCATTTTTCCATTTTGTTTTTTTTTTTTTAATATTGAACTTCCCGTTTTCTTCCAACCGGATGCGCTTTTCGATCAAATTTGCTGAATTTTATGAAATATGTATGTAATATGGAATGCATTTTTCTGGGCCACACACAAAACTGCAAGAAAAAAAAAACTGCAAAAATCAACAGAATTTGTGGAATCAATAAAAAAATAAAATAAAATACGTAAAGCTAAGTGCTTGGTCAGAGATTGGCAGAAGACAGGCAGGAGAGAGAGAGAGAGAGAGAGGGGAAGGGTAGAACAAATAGAACTGGGAAGGGGAAGGGAGTGGAGTGTGAGAGGTGGAGGTAGTCTTGGGGTAACTTCCGGCGCCAAGCGGCGGAACAGAGGCGCCATCTCTTCAGAAACTGCAGATGGGACTTCAAAATGTGGGGGGAGGGAGGAGGGGCTGCAGAACCCCACTATCTTTCAAGTGTGGGAATAATTGAATAAAGGAATCTGTTTGTAGGGCTCTGGGGGAAGAAACTTTTCATTTTTCAGGCACAATCGCGTAACTTAGAGAGTTATCAAATGAGAAACGAAAATTAGATAGAAATACATCGCAATCTTGAGATCCCTAGAGGGAATTTGTAAGTGTCCACCTAAAAGACTGGAAGTATTGACTCATTCCATGGCTGTACAACACTACGAATGAGCAGAAAGGAAACATTGATCAACACTTCTGCCCGCTGTTGAGACTATGAGTGTACTCTTTTGCCAACACTTGAAGCAGGCTGCCTTACCAACACTACGTAACTACTGCATGCCTCAATTGTTTCTTCTGTTTGCCCCATGCCCCCATCTCAGGCGGAGCTTGCAATTTTGTAGCAATTATAAATATTTATAAGTAAAGGGGTATACGATACTACCTATTGCCCATGCCCCATGCCACACGCCCCATGCCCCACGCAGCGGGTGGTAGGAGGTCCCACCCTGTCATAAAGTGAGTCTCTGATTCTGATTGTGATTATTTGTTCCTTTCCTTTGTTCTGCTTTTTTGTTTTCTTTGCGCAGGCGCAACCTTGTTGCAATTAAGAATTTTCGTTGCCACCGACGGAGAGAGAGAGAGAGAGAGAGGGAGAGGGATAGAGTACAAACTCCTATATTTCTATGCCAAAAATGCATTCCGTTTACAATTTCAGTTCCATTTAATTTTGAGGGCGTTTCGTTTGTTTTTTGTTGCAATTTTTATTAGAATTTTTGCGTAATTGCGTTTGGGCTTTACTCCGTTTTGTTTTACATGTGTGTATCTGTGTCTGCCCCTGCCTCTCTCTCTCTCTCTATCTGTGTGTGTGTGTGTGTGTCTGTGCAACTAATGAGAAACTGCCGGTCGCGGCTTGCTTGCCGCAGAAATTATTAACTCATTATGGGGTCTCCTCTCCGGGTGTTTTAAGTGCCTCCAAGTCTCCAGCCTGCTTTTGTTTCTTTCTTTGTTTTTTGTTTTTTGCATTTATTTTTTAATGGCTTGCGTGAATTTTAGTTTTTTGCTGTCGTTGTTAGTGCACCTTATTTGCTGTGGCAATTGAATTGAAGGTGCAACATTGTTGGAGGACGCGTTTCTTTTTTTCTTTTTGTTGCGTCTGTTCCAGCTGCCCGAATAAATGGGGGAGAATGCATGTAAAGTGGCGCAAAGAATGGGGAAAATAAGTGCATTTTTTAGCCTATGTTTAGTGTTGGTCAATGGTTATGTTTAGTGTTGGTCAATGCACAAAGTAGTGTGGGTTATTCGTTAGAAAATAATTTAGAATTAGAAACGCAGAGGATTTCATTGCTGCTACTTAGTGTTGATCAACCCAGATAATAGTGTTGGTAAATTTAGTTAGTGGAGCCAAGAGTGTTGATAAATGAATATAATAATCTTGATCAGTGCAGAAAATAGAGTAGGCCAATGGCAGTGGTAGTGCTCATCAATGCAGAGAGTAGTGTTGGTTAATCTTTAGAATATATATATTAATTAGTGTTATCAGTGTTGGTTAGTCAGGGCTGAAAGGGTTTTAATGGAAGAAAGGCCGATGTTCCCTGTTTACAACAAACAAAAAGTAGTACCACATTTATGCAAGTTTCGAGTGTTGCGCAGTGCGTGTCAGTGTTGGTTAAAGAGTGCTGCCACCGCCAGAAACATTACGAAAAGCAGATCTAGCAAAGGCATCTATAAATCGTTTGCCTCTACTTTATTGGCGGCTCTCGCACCTGCAGCATCCCCCTCACCCAATCACTCGGATACCGCCCCCACCCTCCCCCCAATCTGTGAGGCTTGGCTCGGGCAAATGTCTAGACAAATCAATATAATCCAGACGGCAAATGGCCAATATAAAAAGAAGTGCATATAACATGAGGAACAAAAATATTACGCATACGCCGTGACTGAATGCAATATCCTCCGCCCCCCCATACACCCCTACACCTTCTCCATCTATCAGTCTCCCTTTCTCTCTCTCTGTGTGTGTGTGTGTGTGTGTGGAAAAACTGCAGCAAATTAAACAATTTTTAGATTTCCTCAACAAGTTTTCCTTTCAGATGTTGTTTTTTGGGAAGCAGCGTTTTTTCTTTACTTTCTATCGTTTTTTTTCCTGTCTGTCTGCCGCAGCATCAGCAGCACATATACAGCTATACCATATATATATACATTTATATATATATGTATTACGTATTCTATATACAATATAAACGTCTATATTTGCATTTGACAAAATAAGTGCATGAGGCGCAAGAACGAGAGCCAACGAACCAAACGACCAGACGAAAGAATCCAAAAAGAAGGCCAACAAACGAGAGCCAGTCGCTAGCCCCGATGGCTGGCATACCCTTGAAATATCCTTGATGTGTATAGTTCTATTAAGGATATAAATTAAGGGATTATGGATGATATTTCATACATTGGTATACTTTACGAAATTTATCCCTAAAATACAAAATTCAGTGACTCCCTTTCAAATGAGTTCCTTTCCAACAACTTCCTGGCAATGAGAATACCCCTCTGTAAGTAGGGTATAAAAATGCCGTTAAATGTTCCACAGGACACACAGACAGAGACAGAGAAGGAGAGTGAATGAGGGAGGGCGGTGGGGAGGGGTTGCCCGTCAATTGCGAAAGTAAAAACAACAAGAAATACAAGCAAAATGCTTGCGGTTGTCGACAGAGGTTGCAGAGAGCGAGAGAGAGGGTGGACTGCAGAAGGGTAAGCAAAGTGGGCGAGAGGTGGGAGAGGGAGGAATGTAATTTGGCGGCGCTTTCGTTTTTTGTATGTTTTTTTTTTCGTTTCTTTTCTCGGCATTTCGCCGAAAACTCGCACTTCAATTAATCAGACGCTGCAGTCGCCGTTGCCGTTGCCGTTGCCGTCGCAGTCGCAGTCTCTGGATGGGGTGGATGGTACAACACCCCGCCACCCCACCGCTGTGCCCCACCCCCTCTCTCTCACTCTCTCTCTCTGTCTCACAGTCAGGGCCCAAGTGCAAGCGCCGTCCTGTTTCTGGACTTTGTTTTTGCCAGGACTTCACACACATACATACTTATGTGCATATATATAAAGGATATATCAGGCATATATATATATATATAAATTCACTATATACTATAAAAAGGGGTTCAAACATTTGTAAGCTTCGTATTTTTTTGGGGGGTTTTCTGTTTGCATTTTATTGGGTTTTCTGCATCTGAAATTTTCTCCTCTTTTCGTTTTATTCTAATCTACACGCATGTATGTGTGTGTGTGTGTGTAGTACAGTTTCGTACTAAGTAGAGTAGTTAAGAGAAATCTATTTAAATCTAGAGTTAACATTTGTATGCATGATGCAGCAGCTCTCCTCGGTCGGTCCTCTCTCTCTCTCCCTCCCTCTGATTTCTCTGTATTTTGGTCTATGGGTTTGTCCGTTATTCTCACATTTTCTTTGGTTTATGGAAATTTACTACAGAATTTATTGGATTTTCTTTTAGAATTATTTTGGAAATCTACAGCAGAAAACTATCTTAGAGTTGCATCATCTGTACTTCTTTCACTTGTATCTTATTCTGGATATTTTGTGGGGTCGATTCAAGTCGTTTCTAGATTCTCCACAGAAGTTGCCACAATTCCCAGGTTGCATGCAAAGTGTCATCTATCTTTTGCTAGAATTCACGACTCTTTCTTTTCTCTACTATTTTCACGCCTCTTCCAGAAACCCCTCTCTCTGTGTCTCTCTCTCTCTCTCGCTCTTCTCTCCTCTCTGTAGATCAGTTGATGTGTCGGTAGTCCTCACTTGGCTACCGGTTTTTGCCTTCACAGATCAATTATGATATAATTATCTTTTGCACTATTGACAGCCACCGAAGGGGCCCCACGGAGCTCTGTCTGTCTGTCTGTCTGTCTTCCCTGTTTCTCTGTCTGTCTGTCTGTTGCTGCCTCGTCTGGTGGCAAGTGAAATGCGCGCATGCGCACAAGTGTTGCTTGTCATTATGTTAATTGCATTTAAGCGCCAACAACTGCCTCGAAAGAGGATAAAAGAAGACAGAGCCACAGAAGAGCAGGCAAAGACAGAGAGAGAGAGAGAGAGGAGCCCGAGAGGAAGAGACGAAGAGGGTAGACAGACAGACAGACAGACAGACAGACAGCGAGAGAGGAGAGCTTTTATTATATTAACTTGCTGCTGCATATAATTGATGATGATTAAATCAATGCTACCGCAATGCGCGCCTGCATCTTCCATCTTCCTTAACCCCTTTGTGCGCCTGCTACCCGCCCCCCTCAAATCCCCCTGCCTTAACCCCACGCACACAGACAAACACACACACACACACGCATGTTGGAGAGGCTGGAAGCGTGCTCTCCTCTCCTCTCCCTCTCTTTTGGTTTTTTTTCCTCACAGTTTCGTCATCAATTTGGCTCCCTTCCTGCCTCCTCCTTCTGTTTTGTGCATCATCTACCTTCTGCATCTTCCATCTGCTCTTTTATTATGCAATCGTATGTGGGGAGGGGAAGGGGAAGGGGAAGGGGGAATTCGGAATGATATTTTGTGCGAATGAAGCTTTTTGGGCATGTTTAACCCTCAGATTATTGGAGTTTTAACGATGGTATGAGGGTTTCTTTGTGCAGATATATAGGATGAATGATTATCCCTCTGTATCGATGGATCGATGGTAGATCGATGGGATATAGTTTCTAATTCTTCTCTGGAGTGTACTCTATATAAAGGTATACACAATTCTTCCTGTTAGAGAATCTACTCTCTACATAGAAAGTATGGGTATAATTTCTGTTCCTTGTGGCGTTTATATTACAAATATACCCATAATATTACTCACCTGTAAACCCAAATATATAACTAATATTACGAATATTTGTACTCAAATTGGAATACTATTTCTACTGCTACTATGATGATATTTTTATGGAAATTATAATGATATTTCTTCATCTTTTATGGTGACATTTTTCTTTTGCTCTCTGTTCTCTGCTCTTTTTTCTATTGCTATTATTCCCATACTTTCCATAACCATTCGCATTCCTTAATTTGCATCTTAAATCGCTTGAATTATGTTTCCATTTCCACTGTATCTACCGCTACCCCCTGCTCTTCCCCTTTCTGGCATTTTCCCCTTTCCCTTTTTTTTTTGCAGGTGGCAATGAAAATTTGTCGAAAATGTAAATTGCATTTCACTTTGAATTTCGGCGGTGCAGCGGCATTTCTCTCTTTTCGGTGGTGGGGAACGACCCCCCCCTCCCTCTCTTCCAGGAGAACCCCTGTGTGTAAGTGTGTGTGTGTGATCCTTCGAAACGGTTCTACCCTTCCTGGTGTTTGCTGCTGGTTCCTGGCGTTCCATCATTACGAGTATCATTCGGTGTCCCGTCTGTCTGTCCGTCTGTCTGTCTGTCTCTCTGTCGTGTCCGTCTGTCTGTGTTTTTGGGCTGTTTGTCTGACTACGCTTTACGCTCTAAATACGCCAAAGATAATCAACAAAAACAAACAGACGACGGACGAACGGACGGACGGACGGAGTGCCAGAGTGCCAGAGACGCAACGCAACGCGACGCGACGAGTGTGGAGTGGTGCCCCGGCGACAGGGTCAGGTGTATAAATTGCACAAATATATCCCCCCCCCCCCCCCCCCCCCCCCCCCTCCCCTCCTCGGCCAAGCAACCAACCATCCTCTGGCTATATACTAAAACATAAATATATACTCCTCTATGTACATGTGTCTGTATGCATTTATGTGTAAGAAAGGAGGAAAGGAAGAAAAAAAAAGGGGGAACTCCATGCCTCGTTGCTTCTGCTGACGTTTTTTCTTCATTTTTGCATTCATTTTTTATGTGTTTTTTGGGCATTTTTTGTTTGGGGTTGGTTCTGTTGCGTTTTTTAGGGTCCCAAAATCGTCGTCGTCGTCTCGAAGGGTTGAGACAAGCGTCCGTCCGACTATACGGTGGAACGGTGATGGCACGAACAAAAACACCACAAAAACGTTCCAGAATTATGAATATTTCTTCCATAGAAAATGCAGCAGCCCAAGCCAGGTGTTCGTAGAGCCACACAAGACACGTTTCGAATCAGTTTTAGAATGGATTAGAAAGATGTGAAATCTATGCCAGATATACTCATCGAATGTACGGATACTTTATGAGGGGTCTACTCTTAAAGAGAGTTATCTTTCGGCATAGAATTAGTAAGACAAATCATAGCAAAAGTCTAGATAAATGTGGGAGTAGGAACCGAAGTGGGGAAAGCACTGGGGATAGGCATAGCAATTGATGTACATAGATGTATATGTAGATGTATGGTGAAGATGCATGGTGTAGATGTGTATGTAGATGTATGATGTAGAAAAGCCTTTGCTTTTTCTTAAGATATCAAATATCTAAAAACAATAATTGTAAGCTTGTAGGAAAGAGAGCGAGAGAGAGTCCCGCGGTCCTGCATTGCACCACAGGACACAGGAGAGTGCCAGCGAGCGGGTGTTGCAACAGAGAGAGAGAGAGAGAGAAGAGAGTGGGTAGCGGGTGGTTGGAGTGTTGCAAAAATTGGGACATGCAAAAAGCGAGCGAATTTCTGAGCGGCTCGTCACAAAAATGGTGTTGATATTTCTTTTCTCGTGGTGCCATCATCATCGTTGCCGTTGCCGTTGTTGCTGCCACCGCTGGCTGCTCCTTGGTGGAGGGTTTTTTGTTTTTGCATCCGATATACTCGCGATATATAGATGGCTATATAGGGAGAGCAGAACCCACACACACACACACACCTTTTCAATTTTTTAAAGCCACTCATTGCAACTTTTTTTCGGGTTGATTTTCTTTTGTTTTGTTTTTCGGTTTTTTTGGGGTTCTTCTTGCTTTTACTTTCTGCATCTGTTTATGCAATATAATTCGTAGTATTTTCTCCACTCCCTGCCCCCTGCCCCCTGCCCCCAGCCCTATGTTTCCCCCCTTTCTATGCCATTCCTTGTGCTTCCTTTGGCGTCTTGTTATATGTATTTTTTTTTCTTTTCTTTTTTTTTTGGCAATAAGCCTTTTTCCAAATGCCGCAGGGTTGTATTTGCATTAGTGCTCGATGCATGTGCTTGTGTCTGGGTGTGGGGGGAGTGGAGTGGGGGGGGTGCCATGCAATTTTTACCCTCATTTTGCATTCGAGCAAACTTTTTTAACTTTCTTTTTAATATTTTTGTTTTTCTATTTTAGAGCTTAACTTTGAAGCATTGCATTTGGATGAGGGCACTGCAGAGGGGGAGTTGGGTTGGGCAGAGGGGGGTGGCAGATGGTGGGTGATCTTTCATTACGATTCCATTCCTCGAATCCGTTATTATATTTCTTATCAAATATAACGCTTTTACGCTTAAAAACGACTCCACTCTCCTCCATTCGGAACGAACAATTTCAGGCTCAGTCACGGAGTAAAACCCAATATTATAACATATAGAAAAACGAGCAAAGTCTGTCTGGATGGCTCAAACCCCTGGCCGAAAAAATTCCCCCCCGGTTTTGTAACACATTTTCTCCTGTGTGTGTGTGTGCAAGTGTTTGTGTGTGTGTGTGTAGCATTTTTCGGGGGTTCAACACCGCGGATGCGAACAGAAACAGAAACAGAAACAGGACAAAATGCCAGGACCCAGGACCCCAGGACCCCGGGACCCAGGACTGAACTGAACCGAACCGGACCTCTAGCCATGTTTTATATTTTATTTATATATTTCGTTTCTTTATTCTTTATTCCTTGTACTTTGCTGCGTTTTTCGGGTATATATATATACATATGTATATATGTATACATATTCGTATATATTGTGTATATCGTTGGCAATCCTTGTGTGTGTTTTGATACCCTAACCAGTTGAGTGGTCTCCTAGCTCTACCTACCTCTTAGACGTAGACTAAGAGACCTACAGGAATGAGCCAAAGCAAAAGATGTTACTCGAGGGGCTGTGGAATTATAAACGGAATGTTGTGAGCCGCGGCAAAGGCCGCGGTCCTATTTGAAAGGAACTCCTGGCTGCCTGGCCGCCTGGAGAGTGTATCTAATGTTTCGGTTTTGCGAAATTCCCTCGAGATATTTTTGTTTTGCAAGAATTTTTTGGCAATTGGTTTTCGTTGCTGTTGCTCATCGTTTTCTTTCTTTTTTTTTGTCGGGGTTGACTGCAATTGCATTCTGGTGGTGCCCCCCCTGCGCCCCGTACTACTGCTACCCCTTACTGCTGCTGTTTGTACTCCTTTTTTCGGGGCTACCTCGTGCCTCGTACCCCGCTGCTCCCCATTACTGCCCTCCCCTGCCCCCTGCTACGACGCGTCGCATCTTCTGGCTGCCTGCCGCCTGCTGCAGTGCGTTTTGAAGTGGAACGCGCTGCGTCTGGCCTTCAAAACAGGCCTCTCTGCTCATCAACCATCATCATCATCAGAAAACATCAGTCCCGTGTGAAGGGGGAAGAAGCTTTTGTGTTTTTTGTTTTTTTTGGGAATGCATTTCAGTCTGGTGTTTACTTTTTTTTTGGGTAATTTTATTTGTTGCACACACACACACACACAGCGACTCACGCACTTCCGGAATACGAAAAAGAGTTAAATGGGAGAGTTTATTAGCCCCGACGACAGCAGCAGCACGTTGACAGTGGGACAGAGAGAGAGAGAGAGAGAGAGACTGGACAGCCGGCGTCGCTTTTGCCGTTATCGCGTTCATCGCGACATCAGCGTGGACAGGAGGAACCCAGCAGCGTCGAACGGGGACACTGGGAAGGGAGTGGGGGGGATGGGGATGGGTACACATGTTCCGCGTTTCGTTTCGTTCCTTCTTCTTTTTTTTTGGGACTTTTTCGCGCACTTGTCGCCGCGTTTTTAACGATATTTTCTGTTGTATTTTTGCATCTGCCTCACATTTTATTCTCATTCGTGGTTTTCTGGGGGAGAGAAAGAGACAGAGAGGGAGAGGGAGAGGGAGAGAGAGCGAGCTGGAGCTGGAGCTGATGTGCGTGACACGCGATCTTCCTTAGAGCTTTCAAGAGCTTGAAAGCTCGTTGCTCTGAGACCTGGCTTCCTCTTCTCTTTCCTGTGTCTTTGTGGGGGCCGTTACACGTGATCGTGCAGCTCTTCTCTGCGTTGCTCCCTCTCACTTCCTCCTGCTGCTGGCTTCGCCCCTTATCAGGCTGTGGCGACCCCAAAGGCGGCCCTGATGTCGTTGATGTGACAGCCATGACAAATCGACTTTGACAGGCGGCAGTGCGCCACAACAGCAGCAGCAGCAGCAGCAGCCACAAAGCGAGCTCATTATCATGTTGAAGCATCAACACCATCATCATTATGATGAGCAGCTGGATTGCACCTTGTGTGTGTGGCATGCGTCTTCGCGGCTTTTGATGACGACACAAAAGGCAAGAAAGTCAAACAAATTTAAGCAAGGGAGCAGCAGAGATGCAGAGAGACATTTTGGGCAAAAAGAGCGAGTGAAAGGGGGAGAGAGATGGAGAAAAGGGATCTTGGATATCCCAGCGGCAGGGGCAGCACCCCAACGATAGCTTTCCACCCTCCCACCCCCACCGCAAAACTGGCAATCAAGCAATTCAGCTTTCATAAGCTTTTGCTTGAGATTGAGAAAAAAAGTGACCACACCTTGGGGGCAAAGCCTGCCAGCCTGCCTGCCTGCCACTGGTTAACACTTGATTAGTTGTGTCACCCCATCCGCCCATCAGCCCATCAGCATCATTCTGTCCCCCCAAGGACGAGCCTCATCCTTCCTGCCTCCCTCTGTCTGTCTGTGTGTCTGTGTGTGTCTGTTTGTCTGTTTGTCTGCGTGTCTCTTTCTGTGTTTTCTCTGTTTTCGTGTTACTGTCAGCCTCATCTGCTCTCAGGGGCAGCGACATGAATGCGACGCACTTCGACGACCTTTCATTATCTTTGCAGAAGCACCAGCGAGGAGTGCTCCACCTCCTGCCCCTCCTGCAGCTCTGTGTCTCTGTGTCCTGAGTCCTTTGTTCACAGAGAAGGCATTGTTGTTCCTGCTGTTGCTGTTGTTGTTGTTGCAACTGTGTTGTTGTCAGCGTGCGCGCCCGCTTGTCACCAAAGAGAGAGGAGAAACCTTTTTTGAAAATTGCGTGAGTTAGTTGCAACATCAGTGGCAGAAACAGCAACAGCAGCAACAGCAGCAGCACCAGCAGCGGGGCGACAGGATCAAAGGAGCTTTATTATACCCAGGATACCTGGGCGAGGGGTATGCTGTATCCTGCCTTGGGACATCTGCCATTTATACGAATTTTCTCTGTCACAAAATATCAGTCGGCAACTCTTTGGTGGCTAAGCCGCACTGGAAGAGATGGAAGATGGATTTATGTATATTTTCCTGCTAGGATATCCCTCATTCGACTACAATTCTCTGCTATACTTTTTTGTTTGTTTTTGTTTTCCTTTCTTTTCGTGCTTGATTTTGTTTTTTATTCTTTTTTTTGCGTGCGTTGTAAGTTTTTTTTTCGCCTCATTTTTGTTGTTAGAAAGAACTTCCCTGCGGGTCGCGAAAAAAAGAGGAAAAAAAAAGCAGAAACGTAGAAGTGCGTCAGAAGTGCACTTCAACAAGGGGCAAAGGAGTGCGGAACGCAATGTGCAACACAAAAGTGTTGTGTGCCCCCCTCCTGCCCGTACTCCTCCTTGGGCATCCGTCTTGTGGGCTTTGAGCTCCTTTGTAGTTTTGCCGACTCCGTGTGTGTGTTTGTGTGTGTGTGTACGCGGAGTCCTTTGGCATTGCCTACTTGTAGGCGCACTAAAATGCGTTTATGCATAATTTTGTACTATTCAACCACCCCCTTCCCCCCCCCCCCCCCCAGGGGAGGTCCTCCCATATTTCTTTTTCGAAGTTCCACTCTTTCCTTTCCCTTTGACATTTTCTAATTGCAGTGGCCACGAGGGGGTCTTGCCACATAAATTATTATTAATTATTGCAACCCAGAAGCACCTCCTCCTCCCACCTACTCTGCCCCCTTTCGCTCGCTCTCTCTTGCTCTCTTGTGTGTGCGTTCCACATATCGATTGCATTTGGGTCCAATGTCCAAGTGGCAGGGGGCTGTCGCCTAAAATGCGTGCTCAAGTGTGTGCGAAAAGAAGGAATCAAACACACACACACACACACAGATGCACAAAGGACATACGCTTGAACCACAAGTGAGAGACAAACTCCTTCAGCAAAAAAAAAAAAGCTCAAAAGAGGAAACGAGTAGCGAGTGGGATATAGACGAGAGGCGAGAGAGGAGGCGACGAGGAGCGAGAGGAGGCCACGAGAAGTGCGAGATTATAAGGAGTCTACGCAAGTTTTTTTCTATCCCAAGTACTTTGGGTCCCCTTTCACAATTCAAAGTTGAACTAGAGTTCAAAGGTAACAGAATGCGTATAAGGAAATAGATATTATAAAGAAATTTCTATAGAAATATCTATTCATGTGCAAATAATGAATGAGGGAAAGAAAAAGCCGCGCTCCATAGATGTAATTATTATATTTGATATATGGGACTGTTTGCAGATTAAATGACACCAAAAATACAGAATTCCATCGAAAATCCAACGGGCAATGAACTGAACTTAATTATTCTTTCATTTATTATTGGGAAAAGCCCGTGAAATGGAGGCGAATGTGCCAACTTTACCAGGAAAACCTCTGATGGAAAATTGTGTGGGAAAGCGAAACACAGAAAAATGCCCCGCGAATTGCATGGCAAATGATTCACTGGTAGCCAGCAGTGTTGGCTAACGTTGGCTAGTGTTGGTCAACGAGCGACGTGCGACTGTGTATGTAGTTTTTTTCTTGAGCTGAAATTCATGTGAAGAACGAAAACATTTGTTGATGTCGCTGATGATTCCGCATTGCATTTTCGCTGACATTTCGCTTTCATTTCGCATAGATCCCATGGATGGTGGTGCAACCGGCTGCAGCGATGCAACGGGTGTCGATGTGAAGGGGGGGGGGGTGGGGGGATTGTCGTAACGTCTCCGTATCATATTCGCTGTCCGCTGACGTTGACTGTTTTTGTTCTTGCTTTTGTTCTTGTTGCAATTGCAGTTGCACCCGCTGCAATTGTTGTTCTCCTTTGCGACTTGCACTTCAACTTCGACTTCTCCTTCTTCATATTTTTCGCTGCATTTTTTTGTTCGTTTTGCCTATGTGTTTTTCCAGGAATTCCGTCACTGATACTGGCCATATGCAAAAAAAAAAATAAAAACAAAATATGCGAGGGGGAAAGGAACGAAATTATTGCTGCATTTTTCACAACGTCATTTTCTGGAATACAAAAATTATTGTTTGTTGTACAATAATTTATGCAAATATTGCAGACGCTTTCAAGAAAAGAAACTTTATAATTATGTGGAGGGGTCAGCGAGACGACGACGACTGTCATTCAATCAGGCAGTCCGTCAGTCCGTCAGTCCATCAGCCAGCCCGTCAGTCCATCAGTTTGTCATTTTGTGGGCTGTCCAAACAAATTGAGCATGGAAAATGGGCTTGGCTTGGCTTGGTTTGGTTTTTCGTCGACAGAAGGTTGAAAGGAAAATGATTCGATGATGGACAGCCTCAGACTCAACCCATACCATACCATACCATACTCCACACATTATAGGACTTTACTTCAGATCATCCTCCTCTAAAGTTCCTGTAACTCCTTTCCTCCTTAATGTTCCTTTGTTTTCCTTTGATTTCTTTTGGAATTTAAATAAGTTTCTGGATCGCCTGCTCCTTGGATACCTTTCGGTTTTGTGGCTTCTTTAATTTGTTGGCAATATTTTATACATGCCTCCCCTCTCCCCTCTTCCCTCTCCCCCCTCTCCTCTTCTTCGCATATAACACTCTCGAAAATGTCGAGATGCCGTGACATTTGTCCGTTTATATCCAATGACTTGGCCTGCCAGTCGATTGCCGTCTAAAATTTCATAAATTCAAACGAATTTTGTCGCCCAGGCAGAAGAAGAGGCAACAGAAAAATAAAGAGAAAGAGAAAAAAGAGTCGGAGTAAACATTCCTCAAGTTCTAATAAAACATTGTCACTCGAGGAGGGGAAACCGGAGGAGGGAGAACGATCGTATGAGACATGGACGCCTTTTTTGAGATACCCTATACAAGGGGTATGTCTTGATCTTGATCTATCGATAATATCGATACAAATTTAGTGGATTATATGGTATAGTTACGATCGGTTACTGTATTTGTGCTTATAACTTATTTGAAACCAATAAATGGAAGTCTTCTTCCCTAACATACAATCGATTTTGATCGAAATCTTCCGATAACACACAGATTATAAAATTAACATTCCAAAATGTCTTTAAGCCATAAAATAAGTTGATTTATCGGCTAGATATGATCCATTATTATCGATAATTTTCCGATTTCTCAGTAAAACCATCGATTTATACAACATATGTGTATCGATTACTTTAAAATGCACAAATGCTTGAAATGAGCATATTCTTTGATAAGCTACAATCGACGGGGATCGATAACGTTCGATAAAAGTGCAATAGCCAGCTATAGAATAGATTTCTATCGATTAATCTATCGAACGATATGCAAGTGTGTCTTAAGCTGCGCCTGGTGAAGCTTCTTTCTTGCTGGTTCCTTCAGTCTCTTCTTCATTTCGATTATTTGTTATTGCATACATTTATTGTCAACGTTTTTGTCTGTGTGTCACGCATGGCAACATGGAGTGGCAGGAGTGGCAGGGCACTGCTGTCGTCCTTGCCCGTGTTTTGAGCTGTAGTTGTCCTTATCATACAATTACTGGCCAAAGTGCACTCGACTCCACGCCGGGAAAGAGAGCCGCCGACGACCACAATCGATGGGTGGCCAGAAAGAGATGGCAACAGGGGGCGAGGGGGCGGTAGGGGAGTGGTGCTGGAGGAAGACGGGTTAGACGGGGCGAGACAGATAAAATAAATGGAAAATGTGGACAAAAGAAAACGAAATTAAAAACGCAAGACGCAAAAACCAAGAGACAACAAAATTTTATGTACCCTCCTCTCCCTCTCTCTCTCTCTCTCTCTCTCTCTCTGTCTACCTATTCCCAACCGATGCCACCATTCCCCATTCAAATTCCTTGTGCCTCATTCCCCTTGTTGCATTCATGCCCTTTCCGTCCCCGTCCCGTTCCGCAGTGTGTTTTCACCTGCAACGGAATATGCAACTTGCGACTGTTTTAAGGGGTTTTTCCCTGTTCCTGTTCTTCTTTTTTTTACATTATTTTTGTTGTGTTTTTTATTTTATTTTTGTGTTTTCTTACGTTTTGCTCGTCCTGGGGCTCAGAGGATTAACCCCTGGCAGGACATTGGGGTGCTTGGCAGCCAGAATCGGGAGATTGTTTTTCTTTCAGGAATTTCAAAGAATATTTTCGAAAAATATTATTCATAATTACCCGAAAAGGTAGACAAGTCTATCGATTCAAAAATATGAATAATTTTGATTAATTTTCTGCGATAATTTTCCGATATGCATATATTCTGAAATGAATTTGTTTTTATCGATAAGATGGCAGTAACAATCTGATTTCTACGATCTACTACTTCTATAAGCAAATAATTTGAAATATTTGCACTCTTTGATTAGGTACAATCAACGTTAATCGATAATTACCAATAACATTTCGATTTTTCGAAAAATATCATAAATAAACTAAAAAGTGTCTTAAAAACTGCATTCTTTGATTAGAAAAATCGTCTTTTATTAATTATCTTTCGATACACCGACTCATCGATTAAATAAATCGATTTAAATCGCAAAAACTCCGATTGACACAACATATACAACAAATAAAGATAATCGAATGGACTTTGGCCTGAAAGCTGAGAAAACTATTGAACTGAAAGGAAAATGGAAGCGGAAAAATCAGAAAATATACCGAAAAAAGGTCCCAAGAAATCGGAAAGGTGAAACCGAAAACCACTTCAAGGATGGGAAGGTCTTTGGCAGCACCGCCACACACACAAGGGTTAATAAATGTGTGTCGATTGTGTGTGTGTGTGTGTGTGTATGTGTGTGTGGGGGGTGGGTTGAGTTGGCAGGGGGGTACGTACACTCGTGTGTTTAGCCCTGTCTGCAGTTGCAAGTTGGCCTGTTGGCGACTGTTGCAACTGTTGATGCAACACTCACTCACCCACCGACCCACCCAGACATCCAGCCAAACAGCTGTGTGCAGACATTTTAAGCAGCCTGTCTGTCGTCTGTCTGAATCACACACACACGCACACATACACCCGTGTGTGTGTGTGTGTGTATATGTACTAAATATATACATAATATATATGCATTTATGTACAAGGTACGAGTGCGAGTGCGAGTATGCATAAAAGTCTTCTTGTCTAGGCATAGAATTGCTTTGCGTCTCGCTGTCTGACTCTTGTCTGACTCCCTGTCCGATTGTCTGAGTGTCTGGGCATTGGTTTAACTGTCTCTCCTCTCTGTCTGTCTGTCTGTCTGTGTGTCTCTCTGTCTGACTACTGTCTATCGTTGCTGGGCCCCAGACCCAACCACTCCCCCTGCTGTCTTTCGCCTTTTGAGCCTTCTGTCTGTTGGCCGCTAACTGGAGCTTATCATGGCATTCTATTCCATTCGATTTCTTGGGTAATTAAAGTCCATGTCGTGATGCAGCAGTGCCCCTCGGTCGCTTCGGTTCCTCAGCTTAAGCCCTGGTATTTATTACTATCCCATTAAGAAAGCAGCTACATCTTGTTATCCTTTCTGTAATTCCTGCAATTAATTATCCCAGTAAACACCTCTTATATCCTTCCTTTATCCTTTGCACACACACACACAGATTAAAGCGGAAAAGCGGAAACTGATGCGCAAATCTTTTCCACGTTCTGTTCCGCGTATTATGTACTTTCTGCTTCTTTCTCCCAGCCAAAAGGCTTTGAACTTGAACTTTTCCATGAGCGTATAATCAGACAGCCAAAGCAACCTACTTATGGCTGCAGAAGCCACAGCAGCAGCAGCAGCAGCAACAGCAAAAAAGGAAAAGCGGAAAAAGTGGAAACTTTTTCAATGCCACAAGCCAGAGAGAGAGAGAGAGAGAGAGAGAGAGAGACTGACGCAAGTTTCCAGATGCCAGTCTGTCCCTGGCTCTGACTTTGAATCTTCTTCCCTCACATCATCATCGTCATCATCATCGTTTTCATCATCGTTTTCATCATCGTTTTCATCATCATTTTCATCTTATTCTTGCGGCTGATTAAAATATGCAAAAGTGTGGAACGGAATGGCAGACAGACCCGAGTGATGACGTTGTTATTCATCCAAAAATTGTTGTTGAAAACCTTGAAAAACCAAACAATAAAGCGAATATTACGACGGCTATGATACCTGGTAAAGGAGTTTATTTGTGTGAAAAGTAATCCTCAAACGTAAACATAAAATATATCAACTTATGTTTCATATGAATAAATATTTATACATTTATTCGGGACAATCTATGTATTTCCTTATAAAACTCCCTTAAATATCCCTACCATATCTGAGTTTTTTTTTGTGGTTTTGCAAAAGTAAAAGCCGGAAAAGTGGAATGTCTTTTGCTTCTCTAGATTGTATATATCTATGCATACCGATCCCAGAGATCACAGTGTGTTATGCGTCATGCAACAGTGCTCCTCGGTTGTTCAAGGATGATGAGGTATCAGTTAGTCGATAGAGCGACAGACCCCAGGAAATTCGTCATAATTCAAAGGTTGACTTGACTTTTGTTGCTCTGCTGTGACTTTTGTGTGTTGTGTGTGTGTGCTGCAACGTCATAATTAAGCGTCATGCCACATGTTGCAGCAGCAGTCAAAACTTTTGCCATCTAACACACACACACACACACACACAGGCACACAACACATTTCTCTTGTGTTAATTTCACCGAAACATTCTCTCTATATGTGCGGGTGTGTGTGTGTGTGTGTGTGTGTGGCACTTGAGGCAACAACGCAGACAGTTTACAGACTTTTTGAGACAACAACAACAGCAGCAGCAGCAGCGGCAACAACCGAGTGACTGTGTGGCATTGCCATTCAACTTTGCCTCCTGCCACTGCCACTGCCACTGCCACACTGAGTCTTGTCCTTAGAGAAGGACCTCCACCAAACAACAGAACACCCCCGACGCCCCGCCCCCCCACACACACACACAACAAGAACAACATTCATTTGGGGTAATTAAAATAGTGAAAGTTCTCTGCCATCTCTGTCGCTCTGGCTCTCCCTCTCTCTCTCTTTTGCACTCACTTTGTGACATTTGCCATAGCCTACATTTAAGCAAAATTAACTCAAAATTTGTGCATGTAATTAAGGCAGGCCCCACGGCCCAAGGCTGCGCCACATTAAATTCGTTAGAAAGTGAAAGACTTTCTAAAGAAATACTCTATTAGGGGAATGACAAAGGCGTAAAGGGGTAAAGGGGTTTGTTTTTTCAATTTAAGGAGAGAATTTATAGAACTCCCTCCTCCCCTAATACTAGTTATCAAAACTGAAACTACTATTACATTAAATATTTATTCTTATATTTATTACTAATCTCAACTATTGTTTCTCTCTTCTGATCCTTGCAGCATATTCTTCAAAATTCCAAATTTCAACGAAGAAGAAAGCGTGTAAAACTCAAAGAGAAACCAACAACAGCAACAACAAAAACAACAACAAAAGGAAACCAAAAATCTAAATGCAAAAATCTCGGCTACAAATCGAAAGGCAACTCTAGGAGAAACCACACAACACGCTACAACTCTGGCAGTGCTCTCTGGCTATAAATATAAATAAAAACAAAAAACAAAAACGAAAAACACTCTCTAAAGTCCCCTATCTCTCACACACACACACACAGACATACGCACTATCTCCCTCTCCCTCTCAAACACACACACACACACACACAGACGAGAACGTACAGTCAAGACTCGACTTGAGGAAGAAATAAGCAACAAACCAAGGACCAATTAAATGTTTATGGAACAGCAACGGCAGCAGCAGCAAAAACAAAACAAAAAACTCGTCAAATAAACAAACAAAAAAACAAAAAAAATTCAAACTATTTTCATCTGTTTTTGGGGCAACTCTGTGAAAGAAAAGAAGCAAAGAAAAACAAAATACAAAACGAAGAAAAAGGAAAGGAAAGAAACACTCTCATTAACTCTTAGTCTCTGTCTCTGTCTCTCTCTCTCTCTCTTTCGAGGAATAATTATATTTTGGTCTCACAAAAACAGTGTTGTAAAACAGCCCCATCAACAGTATTTCGGTGTGCAAAAATTTCGAAATAAAAATTAGATTTTGAACAAACAAAAAACAACTGCAGCAGCGACAACAACTACACAAACGAAAAGCAAAGGCAAAAGCAAAAGCAAAGGCAGAAAGCAAAGTAAAAGGAAACAGCAAGAAAAAAGGAACAAAAAACAACCAAAAACAAAAACAAATACAAAACAAAAAAGTAAAAGCGACGTAGAAGACGGCCCCCAGGACAAAAATCAATTGCAAAAATTGAAACTTATGGATTGCTGGACGGGTAACGCCCGACTGGCGAGTGTTTTAGTTTAAGGTAAGTTTTTCCATCTAAACAAAAAAACAAACTTTACATTTTGGATGCACCAAATTGTAGGAAAACTATAGAATTTTTTTATATTTTTTTTAAGCATTTTAAGTTACCTTTTCTTTTTTTAACATGATTTTGTATTAAACGAATGATCAAAGATCTAAAGAAATTCGGGAAGTAAATATTCCAAAAAACAATCCAGACCAAATAGAAACATTTATACCTTTTTTTTTTTAGATTAAAACTTAAGGAAGATCATTTAAGAAGTGTAGAAATCATATCATATTGATTATTATCATCATTATCATCTTCATTAAGGTTAAATTAAAGAGCTTCATCTTTTTCTGGAAATAATACAGGAAATATTTCCCACATTTCCCACAAAATGGGGCAAAGTGGGGCAGGCACACGACCACATATCGTATATATATTTGTACATACATATATCTATATAATAGAGAGAAAGAAGGTACAAAAAAGTAGGGCCATTCGATCCAATAGATCGAGGACCTTCAAGCAGGACTGCCATTGAAATTTCATTGGCAGAACAAAGGAGAAGTAGGAAAAAGTAGGAAGGCTGATCCTCCGATCCTCTCTAATGACTGCCCTTGTACATAATGGTTTGTCGCTGTACATAAGCAAACATTAGAAGGAATACCGCGCACAGAGGGGCACGCCACACAGGGGCGGGCCCAAAACGATTACTCTTCGTGGAAAGGCAGGAAGGGGGTAGCAGGGCAGGGCAACACCAGCTGTCAATCAAAGAAAAGAAACGAAACGAATGAAAAAAAACAAAAACGAGTGCTTTGACAGCCATGAAACATGAAAGACTGATGACAATGACGGCCATGTGACTGTATTTGTGTGTGCAAGTGTGTTTGCGAGTGTGTGTGCGTTTATTTTTTTAAGCTAATTTTGGAAACTGCAATTAACGCATAGACGTACGGCGGTACGGCGGTACGGAGTGGTTTTTCGGCTAATTAAAACAATTTCGCAATTGTGCAAAATTTTCAATTTAAAAACTGCAAAACCTTCACGAGACAGAGCGCCATGTTTGGTCGCCAGTCGGAGGGGTACAGTCACACACACACACACATGCACATGCACACAATTGTTTGACAGCAAACACACACACACAGAGAGACCGTTTTTGTACTTTTTTTTTCTTTCTGTTTCTGTGGTTAATTTTGTTTGGTACGATCTTTTTTTTCGCATTCACTTCCCCCATTGTCGGAGCGCAGACGTCCGTCGCTTTACTTCCGCTTCGATCAACGCCGAAAACCCAACCCAAACCGAAAACAACAACAACAACAGTTTTTGACTGGCTTCTCTCTCTCTCTCTCTCTCTCTCTCTTTGGTCTTCTCTTCTCATTATGATCCCATATGCAGTACGACCTTGGCCTTCAAAAATCACAAATCACCAAAAAAAAAAACACACAAAAAAAATTGTGCAAATAATTTTTGCATTCTTTTTTTTCTTCTTTGTTTGTGAATTTTGCAAAAAAAAAAAATAATCAAAGGGTGTTTCATGGAGTATTTTTGATGGCTAGGGCGGGGGAAGTGCAACACAGAACATGTAGCATGTGGCGCCGAAGGGGGGCAAGAGAGAGCTCTCCTTGGGCACTCGCTCAATCGCTCTCCATCCATCCCAGAGTGGCTTAGCAACTGTATTCCGTATCGAAATCAAGCAACCCTTTTCTTCTCAATCTTTTACTGGATCTTCTAAGAGCAAGAATGTATTTCGGAAGGGGAATCGCCCTAAGAAACCATCCGTCCATGCCCCCATGATCGCTGCTCTGATGAGCGACCATAAGGAATATAGTAGAGTATTGTCGATCTGAATGTGAATCTGAGCAGAGGAGAGGAGAGGAGAGGTTGGGCGCATCGTTTGCTGGCTGTTTGGTGGACTCTTGGCCTGGCATCATCTGTATCTGGGACAGACAGAAGAGTCTAGCCTCTTCGGCTGTTACATCTGGCCATGTTTTCTGGTATTTTTATCCAGAATGCGTTCTTGCACGTGCCGCAACATCCAGATACTTGCTAAACGCTCTACATCGACACCTTTATTGGGGCTGATCGGGAATTTGTATACTTAATGGGGTAGAAAAAACAGAGTGGCTTAGCAGTAAAGCGACTCAAAGAGACTCTTTTTATACGCTTGTGCTGTAGACATTTTCCTGTACTCTATGAGACACCGTTTTCTCTGGTCTCGACTCCCAGTTCCCAGGGTCATTAATGGAAACACTTAGCACCCCGTATGACAAAAATGAAGGCCTAATTCGATGAAATGGCATAAAAAACGAACAAGAAGTAGTAGGAGAGGAAAGGAGAGAAAGAGAAGCACAGGCAAAAGGCAAAGGCAAAGGCCATTTCTATTGATTGAATGTGAAGACACAAGATTGAGAGAGAGAAATGCCAGAGAGTGGCAGTTGCAAAGTGAAATGCAATGTGCAGATGCATCGATGTACAGAAAAAGAGAAAAACACAGTTACAGCCTTACATAATTATGTGCAATTTATGCGCAACGTGACAAATCAATTTTCCTTTACCTCAATTCGGTTTTTCCTGCTTCTCAGAGTCTCCGGGCGAGACTGCATCTCTGTCTGCCTCTGTCTATTTTCCTCTTTCTCTCTCCTCTCCAGCAGCGTTGACAGCCAGATATCTGTCGGGAGTTGAAACTCAATACTGGTAGCACTTGGTGTTGCACTGTTGCTGCATCGTTTCGGCCAGTTTCTAGTTTCGCACGCTCAATTCTGTGGCACAGAACCGCTATCATGACTTGGCCTAAACCAAACAAAGAAAACCACCAACAAAAAGAAGTCAAAGTAGTTGCAGAAATTCTATAGAATTCGAGAGCAAATGAAGTTGCATTTGGTGGCCGATTGTCGTTCGAATTCCGCGCTCTTTTTCGATCATAAAATGGAATGGAATAAAAAGAGAAATGGAGTTCCATGAAGCCTACCAGAAAGTTCTTTAGACCTTCAAGAGGATCGAGAAAAGCCAACGATCTTAATTTCTGCTCATCGAAAGGTCTAGAGCTTTTGGGGCAAAAGTTTTGTGTTTTCCACCTTTTTTTTATGCATATTTTTCCGCATTCTTTTTGCTCTAGTTTTTCAGAGTGTGTGGATATTACGCATACGCCACCGCGTGCTCGCGTGTTCAACTTTTAATACGCTCTCCGTTCAAATATCACAACGCACGCGGCGTTGCATTCATAAGTTGTGTTATTTTTTCTTTTCTTTTTCTTTATGTAATTCCTGCTATATCTTCTGTTGTTGTTTGTTGTTGTTGTTTTTTTTTTATCGAAAATGCGTGCTCAGCTAAGCAAAGAAATACTGAAACGTGCAATTTGTAATTGTTGTTTCCACGCAGAACGCAAGTGGCGCCCCATAATGGGTTGTACGCGGCGTACGAGATTATAGCACACAGTCTACAGCCGATAAATAGAGCTCTCGTTGAGCACTCGTCGAGCACTCGTATTTCTCGTAGATAAGTACATTCTCCCTCTCTTTCCTAGAGTGGCTTAGCAGTAAAGTGTGAGCTATCATTGTGGATTTGTGTTTCCCATATCTTTCATAGAAATTCAGCTTAGTTTTGGGCCTCAAATACTAATTATTCTTGTTTTCGGGGTCACCATTTGTGGTGGGTCACCACTTGATTGATTTTCTGCTAATTGAAACCATTTCCCGTCAAAGTTCAATCAATTTTAAATGCGTACGAAAGTTATGTTCTCCCCCTTCCCAAAAAAGAGGCGGCTGGGTGGCACCCTTTACCCTTGACTGATGAGACACGCTTGCAAAAGAGAGAGAGAGACAGAGGGACAGAGAGCGTGGCGGAAGTGATTAATAAGCAACAGCAGCAGAAAACAGCAACAACAACAAAAGAACGTAAGAGAATGCAACAAATGCAAATCCCAGCAAAGAGAGACGCAGTGAGAGCTTGCGCATGCAACGCCTGGTGGCAGGGTCACCCTAAAAACAAAAAAAATACGAACAAACTCTTGCCTTTGTAAATGTTGTGTGCGCTTTCGTGTGTGTTATCGCTGTGGCATTGCAACAACTAAAAACTATAACGCAATTATATGCAACGCGCACCCTTGCCCCTCGCCCCTCGCCCCTCCCCCATCCCACACGTCAGTGCGTCTTGCACCCACGTGGCGCCCACTTATTCGCTTTTGTATGTCGAGCGGAAGGGGTTGGGCTTGGGAGGGGTATTGGGGGGTTGGAGGGGGCTGGGGTGTTGGGCGGCCAAATCGCATTTTGCGTGCATCAATTATTGCGCATTTCTCAGTTGCGTTGTTCAATTTTCTTCTTCGTTTACTTTTTCTTTTGCTTTATTTTATTATTTCGCTGTTGCTGCTTTTATCTGACAGCCGCCACCGCCGCCACCGCCTGTTGTTGTACAATTATGTATAATGCATAACACCCAGCGACTGAATAGCAACAATAAGAAAAGCACAAGAGGGGTACAAGAGGGGTACAAGAGGGGTACAAGGGGGGTACAAGGGGTACAAGAGGGGGCGGTAGGGACACAGTGGTAGGGGTAGAAATATTCGTAACCCACGCAGCGAGAGGGTTGCACAATTCTGGCGTTGCACATGCTACCTTATATTTTCTGGGATTTTTTGGGAAAATACTTAAGAGGTTCTTACCGGCTTTCTCACAGTGTGGCTTAGCAGTAGAGGATGCGCTTTTCATGGAAAGATTTCGTAAGGCATTCCCATGAAACTGGGTATATATTTCCTTTGAATGAAATGGTCTTACGAGAATTTCTTTATAATACTATATAAAATAATTCAAATATGTAATAATAATGCTTATATTATTTTCGAGTATTTTTGATATATTTTTGCTTATGACTGGAATTTCTATGTTTCGATTTTAAAAGCAAAAGTCTTTTTCCATTTAACAGATTTTCTCTTTATGGATCTTTCTTGTCCAGCGTTTTATTCGTCTATTTATTAATGCTATTATTTAACCTTTTTTAAGCTTTCATTGTAGATTTCTGTTTCCCATATCTTTCCTAGAAATGCAGCTTATTTTTGGGCCTCAAATACAAACTATTGTTTTTCGGGGTCACCATTTGTGGTGGGGTCGCCAATTGCTTGATTTTCTGCTAATTCAAACCATTTCTAACCTTTTTCCGCACCTTTAGATATTTAGAAAGATATATCTAATGAAATCTTTAAACTTTTATTGAAAACTTTAATATTTTCTAGTAGGAATACTAAAAAAAGAGAAAACATTACGAAAAAAAAATTTTAAAAGGAAAAAAGCTAAAACTCAAACCCCATGGGCTGTGATTTTTCGTTGCATGGGCCTCCCTTTACCCTCAGGCATACTTCTCACCCCCTCTCTTACCTTCTAAGCCCCATCCTCCACACAAATTTTCCTGATTTCCCCTCCCCACCATTGCGTATGCGTGTGAGAAGCGGCGGGCTGTGTGTGTGTGTGTGTGTGTGTGTGTGGTGCCTGCTGCGTGACATATTGTGTGACTGACTTTTCAGCTAATGGCCAAAAGAAAAACACTACCAACAGCAACAGCCAACAACTGCACTTGCACTGCCTGCTGCTGCTGCTGGAAAATTGTTGACATGCAAGCCAGCACCCAGCACCCAGCACCCAACGCCCAGTCCAGTGCAAGTCTCTGACCCATTGGCAATTAGCATTTTGGATGGAGTTGCATTTTGTTTTTGTTTTTTTTTGTTTTAACCAAAAAACAGCAAGAAAAAACATATGCTATACTTGTAAGTACATATATGTATATGTATATATATCGTACATATACATATATGTATATAAAATGGTTATATCTGATCGTTGTTTTTTTTTGGGGTACAGTTTTCAGCTAGAGTTTGCGTGTTCTCTGTCGTTCTCTGCTGCGCGTGTGTGTGTGTGTGCGTGTGAGTGTGTATGTGTGCTTGTAATTGTGGATTAATTATAGCCAAGGACCCCACAAGATACAAATAAAGATACAAAATGTATCTCGTATCTGAATCTGTATTTGTGTGTGTGTGTGTGTTTGTGTGTCTGTGCAATTTCCGTCCATTGGGGCACACACAGAACAAGGTTAATTCAGTTAGCCATTGTATCTGTATCTGTATCTGTATCTACTGCCTGCCCGCTCGTACGCTCATTCGTTTGTTTGTTGTTTTAATTACGCTTCCAAGTTACATAATCATTTCAACTGATGAACACGCACACACACACACACACACAAACACACACACACACAGACACCTATCAGAGCATCATCCCCCGTCTATTATTTGCCATGGAATGGCAGAAGAAGGCCTTACGCTTGGCAGACTTATACCCACCGACCGATCAGTATTATTGGATGTACCATAGTGATCTGATCTATTGGTGCTTTCAATCTGGCATAACCAACCGAGGGGCATTGCTGCATGACCCCTTTGGACTGCACTTTCTGTGGCATCCAGAAGCTGTTCTTTGACCCACTGAACCAATCTTGCCTCGTCTTAAGTCCCTTATACCCTAGCCGAAAAAAGGGTATATGTCATAGCCCCGTTAGGGTTTCTTTTGGGCGACAATTTCTGTTTCTTTCTTTCTTTCTTCCTTCTTTGTGGCTCTCTCTCTCTCTATGACTCTTTTTGTTTCATGCCATTTGATTTGCGTTTGAAAAAGGAAAATAAAGCAAAAAATAAAAGAAATATGTTCACATGAACAATCCGGTTTATTTTTTTGGTTTAGAGATTGAGAAACGTACAAAAGCAGAGCAGGCAAAGGAGAACCCGAAGCTACTTCATACGATACGACAGTTTGGAACACACTTTTTTGGGTGGGAGTTCTCCAGATTATAGAAGATAGATAGATGATTCAAGAATGAATGGTATAAGAACTCCACCATCAGGTGATTGCCAAAATAGAAGCAATGCAACAGCTGCTGCATGATGCGTGCTCTTTGTGCTCTTTCCAGTGTTGGAAAAGTGCTGCACAATATTGGAAATATTCAATCTATAAAACATTTCCTCAGACACACTTTTGCATAAATATTTCACCGATTTCTATCACTATGGATGGCATTTATATAATTTGATTACCAAAACTTAGCCGAAAAACATGAGAAAAGTTAATGTTTTATTCAAATAATCTTCTAATGTGTGTGTGTGTGTGTGTGTGTGTGTGTTTGTGTGTCTGCTTTGTGGGAAGGTCTGAAAGAAAGGCTTGACCTTTTTGCCCATGTCACCAGCTCTCGACCAAAATGCTTTGCTTTTTGGCGGCAATTAGAAACCGAATTTCACCGCGTCAGAGACGGCCAGAGAATTGGCAAAAAGCGGCACCAGCGACCAGCGACTTCGTTTTGACCATTGCAAAATCTGTTTCCCATGACTTTGGGCCAAAATGGTGGCAAAAAAAGGTAAGAGAGAACTTTCGAAAGTTGAGACAGAAACAGAAACAGACGAAGAAGCCGCCGCCGCCGCCGGAGCAGCGGAATGAACATAAAAGAGTAAAAAAAAAAGGAGAAAAAAAATGCATAAATTTGGCATAAATAATGCCCTCACCTAAGCAACACACCCCTCGAGGGGGACTGGGGAGGGGGGACTGCGGGGGGGACTGGGCACTGGGCCACCCCCTCACGACTCTGAAGCGTTGAAAAATGATGGCAAATCTTGGCCTGGGAGAGTGGAGAGTGAAAGACTTAATGGTGTGGGTGGAGTAGTGGGCGAGAGGGGGGCCGATAGAGTGATATAGTGATAGAGCGGTGAAGGCTGAGGAGGAGCAGGCGTGAAAGATCGATTATTGAATGCGGATGCGGGCGTTATTTTGCGATCATCGAAGGAGGTAGAGCAAAGCGAGAGAGCAGGTAAGAGGAGCGGCAGAGGAGCAAGAGAAAAGAGAGGAAAGTAAAAGTTGTACAGATATTCAAATGAACCATCAAAATATGTATATATAATAATCAAAGATCAAAGATCATAGATTGTTATTTGGGTTTATCTTTCTCTTGATGGAAATTGTTGTATAGATCCCCAAGAAGGGTTATTCTTTTTCAGTTTTATTCCACTTTTGTAAACCATTTGCAGTATTACAAGTTCTAAGAGTTAAGATTTGTATACAACACTTGCAGGGTACAGTTCTATCCATCATCCTTAGGGGGAATACAATCCTTTCTGAAGGATTGTCAGTTCCCACACTCTAAAGGCGGAAAATTGCTATATATTTTGCTGTATTTCCTATTATATTATACTATTAGTAATACCCCCCACCACGTCCCAACCCATTAATTAATTTCGCAAAACAAAAGATCAAATGATTAATAAAATTCTTCTATGCTGAGGCCTAAACCGAACCAAAGAAAAGAAAAGAAAAATTCGCGAGTCTATTGAACTTTTGTGCCGTGCAAAAAGTCGTCCCAAAATCGAAAGGTTCATTGAACCGCCGACCAAACTATGAAAGAGATCAACGACACGCACTAAAATTGCTCAGGCAGACGGACAGAGACGGCAACAGAGAAAACGCCGGCGACAGCACTTCAATAGGCCTCAAAAGCATGCAAAAAAAAAGAGGCAGAGGCACGCACAAAATTCGCAAAAGTCAATGAACTCTGGTCTGGTCTGGCCAGACGGCGACGGCGACGTCGGCGGCAACGTTCTCTCGGCTGAGAAATTCGCAATCGCACGCACACACACCGAAAAAAAGTGCGTAGCAGTGCGGCACACGCATCGCAAAGTAAAAAGCAAAAACAAATACATGGCAAAGGCAAAGCGCAAAGAAAATGTTGCCAAAAATTAAGCCTTGGCCTGCTCTCGCTCACGGTCGAGTCGCGTCTCTCTCTGTCTGTCTCTCTCTGTCAACATTTTTCAAAGTCAAGTTGAAGAGCATCGCAGCGGCGGCTGCCGTGAGCGACGTGTCTGTGCGTGTGTGTTTGTGTCTCTCTGTGTGTGTTTTTGCGATATTTTTGCAAATTCTCTTCTTCCGCGCTCTCTTGTTGCGTACGTGCTATGTGCGAGGCTCTCTCCCTCTCTCTCTCTCTCTTTCTGATTCTTCTAATCGCTTGCTGGCTCGCTCGCACACACGCTCTCACTCTTCTAATCGCTCGCTCGCTTGCTCGCACGCTTACCGCTTGCCGCCTCCCGTCTGCCGTTTGCTTACGCAATTTCGCGAATGTTTGGCAAACACCAAGCAAAAAAAAAACCAAAAAAAAATATAGATAGAGGGGTTTTTTTTTGCTGGTTTCGTTTATCAGTCACACTTGACATTTTCGTTTCGGGTGGGGGTGTACATTATACATACATATATGTATGTGTATGTATGTGTGTGTTTTAAGACTACATATATGTACATACTATACATATGTATATATGACTGATGATATATTGTTTGATATATAGTACATGAAATGACTAAGGAAATATATTTGAATCAACGATCATTCCAAATACATAAAAGTATAAAAAGAAACCCATAGTTTTAGATATCCATCAATCCATGGAGATCTAATAAGTATCTATATCCATTCAGGATTTTATTCTTTTAATAATTCAGTAAAGAAGATACACAGGATCCTATGTTATGTATATAAATGCAAGAAACCTAAAGAAAACTTTAATTATTTGTATTAAAAAAAAATTTCTAAATCCCACAAAATATTGTAAGAAAAAAATATTCTATATTTTCATAATTTCATAAATAAATGATGTAATAAAAAATAATAATTAAATAGTAGACATTCAACCCAATAAAATCCTTTAGAAAAAATAATCTTTCCAATTTCAAATACATTTGTAATCATAGCCCTAGAACTATAGATTGATTCGAACCTAGCACTCTGAAAATCCGGAAATGATCTCTCAATTGTTTCGCCATCAAAGATCACACTTATTCCATGATAATGTTTATTCTTCAAGAAGATCTCAACTTTTGTATCTGTAATTTTCCGATTCGCTTTTGACATTCGGAAAATTGCATGAAAAAGTACATCTGTATCTTTTACTGTCAGCTGTCCGAAACCTTTTGGCCATTTGGCATTACAACAGAGAAAATCCAAGCGATACAATCATTAATCAATGACAGGTTTTCCTTACATTTCCACAGGCCGCCAATGGATTTCCAATGGATGCGAAATTTGTCTTCCGCAAACTGCAAAAATCAAAAGAAAAACACTACAAAAATGTTCCCTGTCTAGGGGGAAGCATATGTTATCTGTATCTGTATCTGTTAGATTTCGTATGTAGGTCAAACGCAGAAAAAAATGGCAAACAAAATGTGCAAAAAAAATTCGCACGCACTCGTAAAAAATAGCAAAAAAAAAAAAGAAAACAACATGGAAGCCGGTACCCGCTGGGGCTGCCTAAAGCCGGCTGCGTAGATTGCGTATACGCAATGTGTGTCAAGGACAGATATGTGCGAATTTTAATAGTTCCTCTGCCCGCTGTCGCTGCCGCTGCCTCCGTGTCCGTCGCTGCCTTCGCTCTCGCAAAATGTTGAGAAATATTTTGTTCGGCTAAAATTAAACCCAAGAACAACAACAGGAACAATGGCAACGCACCTACTGAACTAATTTGCTCAGTGCCTCACAGAGTGTGTGTGTGTGCGTCTGTGTGCATGTGTAGATTGCGTGTGAATGTGGTGCGTATCTGTGTAGATAGCATTGAATTTCAGCTGTGCGACAACGCACACCACACCACACCACCAGCAGCCACCAGCAGCCACCAGCAGCAGGGCCCACTAGAAACACAGTTTTTTTTCTGTGTGCCATTTCGTCTCTGGGTTTTCGCAATTATTCGCAATTCACGCCCACGGTCAAGCCAAAGGTCAGCCCACAGACGGAGGGGGTGGGGGAGGGGGCGAGCACAGACCCCAAAATGAGCAATGAATGTACATATGTATATGTGGGTATAATTTCCTCTATATACATATATTTTTCGTTTTAATTTCGCCATGAAATTAAGTTGGAGAAGAAACTACAAAACTACTTGGAAAAACCGATCTCGATGCGTATAAGGAATATTAAATGCTCTATTTATTAGGTTACAAAAATATAGAAAGAATAAATTAAACATTTTTCTGTCCTCTGTCGTCTGGCGTCATGCAGCAGTGCCCGTCGGTTCCGTAAATGTGGCATACAACATACAAAAGTCAGTCTGTCCTCTAGCCGCATGGCTAGGGTATTAATTCGCACACACAGATACACTCCTTAGTGTGCGCTTGTGTGTGTGTGTCCCATCGCAAGCAGCTTTGCTTCTGGGTTCCTCTCTTCTCTACGTCACACGTCGCTCTCTCGTTCTCTCTCTATGTCCCTCTCTATCGCTCTTCCTATGTATGCCAAATTTCCAATTGGGTCGCACGCACAAGATACGTTTTTGCGAATTTCAAAGTGTGCTTGTGTGTGTGTGTGTGTGTATGAGAGCTTTTTTTCGCGAGCGGAGCGCGTTGATCGCGGAAACGAAACACAAACTGTTGTTGTTGCTGCTGCTGTTGCTGTCTCTCTGTCTCCCTCTATCTATCTGTATTTGTATCTGTATCTGAGTGCGAAACACATTGCGTAATCGGCGCTGTACTTTTGCCTTCGCGGACAGCAGCTTGACAACACACAACAAAAGCCAGCAGCACCCAAAAAAAAACCAGTAGAAGGGCAAACTGTATTCAGGGGGGACGCGGGGGGCAAGGGATTAAGCTAGTTAATGCTACTAAGTTTAGCAGCAGCTTTTGACTAGTTAGCGCCTCACGGAAATGTGCACAAATAGGCATGCGAGTAGGTAGATAAACGAGATACATGCCCCAAACAGAAGATACTTCATTTTGCAGATGGGTTCTTGACTGTAGATGTAGATGTATGTACATAGATCGCTACATGCCAGTCTTTTGGTGAAACCATCCATTGATGGGATATCTTTAATATAGAAAGGTGTCTATCAATTTCTATACAAATGCATCCGTATCTATATGTATCCTTACTACAATATACAAAAACAGTTAGAATTCAATTGGAAATGACAGAAACAGATACAACGCAACGACGTCAACTGGGTGGGCAATGACGCTGCAACCCACCCCATCACCCCATCCTGTGCGTAAGCGGCTATAAATGTCGAAGAATATAAAAGAAAAAGATACAGATACAGAGATAGCCACGAATGGGAGGTAAGTAATGCTGCCAATAGATGACTCAAAGCAGCAGCAGCAACGAATTGAATTAGCAACAAAAAAAAAACAGAAAAAGATGAGAGGCCCTGGTAAAGCAGTAGGGGATTAAGGTGGTGGGTAGATGGTGGGTGGGGGGTGGCAGGGGGGCCAAAAAGTTTCACAAGAATCTACAGAAAGTTTTTAAGAAATTATGCAATAAGGGTGAGAGTTGAGGGGGAGACACACGAACAATCCTTGAAGAAGTTAAATGAATGGAAAACATTAATGGAACATTAAGAAATGCAAAAAGATTAGACAAAGATCATAAAAACTTTTCAAAGGAACACACGGATAATGAGTTAGTTTTTAATTATAGATAGATGTTGGGGGGGGGGAGCTGGGGGGAATGAATGCAAGAGATAATATAATAAGTTATAAAACAATCGACGAATATGCGAATTTGCGAATACGCTTGGTTTTTGTAAGCGAAGGAATTTATTCATATCAATCAATCAGTAGAAAAACTATCTATAAATATCAAATAAACAAATAATATACAAAAAATAGAACCATTTTATGGTTAAGATAAGAAATGGGTATACAAAATATCATTTATTGGAAATAGAATAATAGATTAGAGTCATTTAAATATAGAATATCTGAGATATATCAAATTAAGATAGTCTCTGGGCGTTGAATTCCAGATTTTCATCCTAAGAATATAATCCACAGAAATTCCGTTCCGGACATCTATCCAGGAATCTAGCTATATTTTCCGTAAGGAACTACGAATCCTTAAGGCACGCTTCTTTTTTTACTTTAAATGAGGTTTGGTTAAAAAATCTGCCCACCGAACAGGTAGAATACGAAAATGTTCGCATAAATTCCTCATAAAATACATCCCCATAGAAATCTTTGCAGTAGAATTCGTCAAAGAAAAAAACGATCGTCTTATAGGCAGAAAAAACAGCAAGAAAAAAAATGCTACCCGGAGAGGCATTCCACTGCCGGTTGACTTTTGCTTTTGTGTACAGTTGTTTCTGGCTTTTGTTTTTTTTGTTTTTGCTTTTTTCTTTTCTGTTTTTGTTGTTGCTGTTTTGTGTGCTCTATGCGGAATTGAAATGTGTTTTTGTGTGTGTTTGTTTCTGTGTTTCTTCGCTTTTTTCATTTGCGAAATTAGCGAATTTTTTTTTTGTGTGTGTTTTTGCGTGTGTTTGTGTTTGGGGGTAAACGCACAAAAGCGCGTTAGGAGTCGAAAACGAGGCAACAAAAAAAGAAATAAGAACAAGAACAAGAAGAACAGGAAGAGGGAGAGGGCGAGGAAGGAGGAGAGAAAGAAGTAACAGAAGAGCTCTGTCCCCAAAATTTAGGTCAAATGCTCAACAGCCGAAGCTGACGCAGACGTCGACGTCGACGTCGCGGCTCTGCTGCGTGTCGATTGGCAGCACACACACATTTTGCGAATTTCTATACCCTACAAAAGAAAGGCATGGGGTATGTAGTATACACAATCATTCCCATCAATTCCATGTATAAGAATCCGTTATTATAATCCTTTCATCGAACTTTGATCGAACAAACATCGAATCGAATAGTTATCGATAGAGTAAGTCTATCAATTTGTATGGTGGGTCGTTCCTGTCAGTCTATGGCTTAAAGATCTTCGAGATCTTCTTCTTTCACACCTAATTCTGACAGGGTATCCATTGGTGCGACTCCAAGGCGCTGGCGTTCGTTTCTTTTTCTCTTGTGGCTTTTATTTTTTGCGTTTGCTGATTTCATTTATCTTTTTTCGGGTTTTCTGCGTGTGTGCTAATGTTTTATTAGCTATTGTTGTGGTTGTAGTTGTAGTTGTACTGGTAGTTGTACTTGTTGTTGGCGCTTTAACTAACGGTTCATCAAAACCATTTTCGGTGCCGCAGCAACAGAATTACACTCGTAAACGAGGAAATATTTGAATTAATGTTAGAATTAAACAAAAAAAAACAAAGAAAGGGCCTACAGTTATGGTTTTCAAGGGTTTTGAGATCTTAGAACAACAGAAATTGCCTTTTTTTTGTGCTTGATGTTTAATTTGTTTGCATTAATACTCGTTTTTTTTTTTGGGACAATCAATTTGAATGAGCATTAGACAGTGGACATTATCGTTGGTTCTGGAGATTAACTAGGGAGATGAATCCACTAGACGTGAAATCAAGCGGTCCATGTATGTGGGGGATTGATTCACGAGGTACTTTTGGACGGCTTCAACGGCTTGCTCCCAATTGGTTTTCGCCTTTGACCTCTGACCGGTCTTGTTCGATTTCTTAGCAGACTTCTTGGGCTTTTTCTTTTGCTTCTTGGAGCACTTGGCAGATGTGGAAGTGCAGATGCTGCCACTGCCACCCGATCCGGAACGTGATCCAAATCCGGACTCACCTTTGGATGTGGATCCTGTTCCCGAACTTGAGTGGCACAAGCTTTTGGTGCTCATCGTTCCACTCTTGCGTGTGCTCTTCTTCACGTGTCTGCCTTTTCTCAGCTTCCGCTTCGGGCTGTGACCTGTGTCTCCGCTTGGTGGCGGCATCAGAGATCGAATCCTGCGACCAGATGCCGGCGACCTCCGCACACCCCTGATCGAGTGATGGCTTTGGGTGGCGGCAATCGCTGGCGGTACATACAGCAAATTGTCGTACTTGGGCATGTTGGCGCTCCGTTGGGAGGCCAGCTTGCTGGCCTTCGGCGGCGGCTTGTACGCCTCCACCGTGTACAGTGTCTGTCCGTTGGCGCCCGTCGAGGAGCGGCCCAAGGTCCAGAGACCACTTCGCTCCTTCTCAAAGGCCCTGTAGATGAGGTGACGCGGCACTGGAATGGGCAGTTCCGCATGGCGTTGCTGGGAATAGCGAAGAGAGAGATTAGGCACAGCTGGGATCTCCCTGTCTCAAGGGACATACCGAATCGTAGAGTTCCCGCTGTTTGGGGCTTAGCTTGGGCCAGTGGTTCGCGGCCCGTACGAGGCCCTCGTCAATGCTGCAGTTGTGCATGATGCACACCTCGCGGACACAGTTGTAAAATTGCAGAGGACTCGCATCGTTTGGCCTGAATCGTCCGAGGGCCTTGATCAGCCTCGCCCGCTGCTCTCTTCTCTTGCTATCCGAGAGAGGCGTCTCGGGTGCCGCACTCGTCTCCACACTCTCACCCCGCTGCTCTACTTTTCCCATCGTTTTGCGAACCTTTTTAACAACTGAAAATTTATAAGTACAAAAATTTTAAATTTTTAAATAAGGGAAATTTTTTTTGTGATTTTTGATGTCTATTCGAACGAAGGACTCTGAATTCTGAATAAAACTGGGAGTTTTTGGGGAATGACAAATGAAGGGAAGGCATAGGCCTACTTGATGTGGCAGAGAGGCATGCAGCATGCGGCCTCAGTCTTTAATCTTTAATCATTAAAGTTCTCTACAAGAACTCAGTGATTTCCAACTGCCTTATGAGTGAGTTCTTCAATCAATCTGATCGATAAAATCAATCAAATTTTGTTATCAGTTTTGGTATCGTTTTTTTTTTTGTTTCTTTCGTTGCAAGGCGATCTGATCCGCAGATCCATTGTTCATTCTAACCGTATAACAGCTGCTTCTCCTCTCACCACTCTCTCTCTCTCTCCTTTATCCCTTCTTTCTCTTTCTCTGCTTCTCTTCGTTTGTTCCACCTCCGCTGAGCGGTGTGTGTGTGTTTTTTGCACACTTGAGCGAGCTTTGGGTTAACCTTGAACATGTCTGCGGTTTCTCTCTCGCCTTCTCTTGCCGATCTACATATATGTATCTCCCTGTCTACCTGTCTCCCTCTCTTGCTCTAGCAAGTTCTAACACGTCTTGCGCGTGCGCCACATCGAATGCAGTCGAAGGGAACGAGAAGGAAGCTGTCGCAAAGCAAACAATGAATGTGTGCGAGGGGAGGAGGGAAAGGTAGATTTCACTTAAGATCTAATAAAGGGAAAAGAGTAGATGATTTCTGAAAGTTTCTGAAAATAAACTCAAGAAATTTCGAGTTAGTCATGACCACAGGGCTAGAGACTCCATCTATGGGGTGACTAAGGTAAGGTTCATCTGGGAACCTAAGAAAAGGAACATCTATCTGTTTCTGCCTCGATCTAACATCTGTAACTCCTTTGAGCTTCTATCTGCATCTCTTTGGAACTACCATCTGTATCTGTAGCTCTTTGGAACTACCATCTGTATCTGCAGCTCCATCGTACATTCAGCGCCTACCCTGAGCAACAGGAAAGGAAATCCCATTTTCCTGCCAGAAACGGCTATGAAAAGGGATACAATTTCTGAAAGAAAACCTCAACTGTGTTCAAACTGTATTTATATGAAGAAGATGTCTATTTTTTGATTTGAATTAAACAAAATATGTGCTTCCGTATACATATGTATTTCCGATATATATAGATTCGTATAGCATATATCGATTCTACTTACGAATAGTTATCGTTGATAGTATTCTATATTCTATATCGTTGATATTCTTCTCTTCTCTTGTAAATGGTTCTCAATAGTGACTGTTCCGTTCCCGGTGTTTAGTTCTATCCCAGAAATACTCTCAAGTTCCTTTTGATCAATCACATCTCAAGTTTCTCTCTTTATGGAGCTGCAAGGGTCTCAGTTTCAGTTTCAGTCTCAGTCTCAGGGGCCTCTCCACTTTTGACATTTATTTCCTAGCAATGGGAACTGTGGGCTTGTTGTGTGTCCATGGGCTAAATGGCAGCTTGAAAATGGCAGCCAATGGGTTAAACGTGTAGGCATAAGGCCTCTCCCTCGCACCCTTTGCACGGGCACGGGTGCAAACTATTTGCCATCCCGCACACAAACCCACACACACACACACGCAGACACAAACACACACGCACTGTAGGCGGCGGCTGAAGCAACCCTTACCGCCGCTGCGTGACTGCTAGAACAACCCCTACCTTCCTCTACCTTCTACCCTTGTGTACTCGACCCTCCCTCTCTGCCTCGCCAACCCCCGGCCGAAGCTGATGAACGTAGAACCATTCGTTCGACCATTAAATGCGTTCCAGCCAAAGAAAAGAACGAGGAGGCATCGGAATCGGAATAAGCAGAAGAGAAAAGCAGAGGGAAAAGGAAAGAGAAAGAGCAAGGAGTGAGTGGGAGCGGAAGCGGGAGTGTATATTTCTCTAGGTCTGCTGATGGTTGTCCTTAGCTGAAATTGAGCTACCCCTACTGCCTACCTATCCACATCCACATCCACAGCTACATCCTTTCCTATCCACACACACACACACACACACACACACACGCACGCATACAGACACGCAAAAACCATACCACGCCTACTCTTTGACCTACACTGAAACAAAACTAGGAGCCTAATCTTAGAAATGTTATAGTTTAGCAAAAACTTAAAGAAAGGCCAGGCCTAAGAATGGTTTTTCCGCGGATATCCCTCCAGAATGATGCCATAGAATTTCAGGTCTTTGAATGGTATATCTCTCAATATTCCTCAAAGAATATCTCTGAATATTTCACTCATTTAAAGCGCATTTCAGGCATAAATCGCCGTCCAAACGACCGAGGGGCGCTGCTGCATGTCGCATGGAGAAGAATTGAATAGAAAAACGATGGAACTTCGAATAAGGCATAGATAAATACTAAATAAGGAAAAGATAGATGGATAGATACATATGTATATAGATACATACATATTTAGATATGTCTTGGATATTGGATTCTTAAGAGATAAAGCCAGTAGTTTTCCTATGATCTGTTAGATCTGCTATGCACCAATGAAGAATACCATTCAACTCGTTTTTGGTTACAGTGTAACTTTTGTAAGCCTGTTTTCGGGGTTTGCGTGTTGTGTGTTTTTTCCTGGGGATGGAAATGGAGATTGGGGGCTGGGCTGTACAACAAATATTTGGACTATTGCTAGACATTCAATATGCACACAGACACAGTACCTGCATTTTGATTCACCCTATAACCCACCGTATACCCTACTTAAACCCTAAACACAGTGCACCCCACCCAACACACAGGGCACACACACTTTCCACACACACACACACACACACACACACACACACACACACATACACACACACACACACACATTCTGCAATCAATTTGTAGGCGTGTGCATGTGCGTTGCACAGAACACAGCACACGGTGCACGGTGCACGGTGCACGGTGCACGGTGCACGGAACAGGGCCAAAAGCAGCGGCCATTGGAATGAAGTTATAGTATAGCCCCAGCCCTAGACACAAGTGCATTACTATACATACATATATATCGTACAGTATATACATATGTACATATGTATGTATGTATGTGGCATGATGTGCATCTCCCTTTGGGCCCGAACGAATCGCTGGAGCGTATAGTGTGTGTGCGAGAGAGCGAGAGAGGGCTTAAGGAGGGATGGGATGGGATGGGCTGGTATGGGGTGCCATGTGTGTGTGTGTGTGTGTCTCGTGTGAAAATATGTTTTCTTTCATTTTTTATTATTTCTTCTTTTTTTTTGTTGTTTTTTTTACACAATTTGCATTTGCGCAAAAGTGCAAAAGTTGACACACGCAAAACCGGCAGGCAGCTTATTAGTGTCAATGTGTGTGAGAGTACACACACACACACACACACACACACACACTAGCACACCCAAGTGTCTATTAGTATCGGTGTGTGGACGCCATTTTGTTGGCCAGTTTATCCATTTGGCCCCCCCTCCTCCTTCCTTTTTATTTATAATTTTATTTGTATTTTCTTTTAGTTTTTCTTCTTTTTTTTTTGTGTTTTTTTTTGGTTTGTTTGTGCACTTAATGAAATTCTTTTTTAACCTACTCCTATCTGCTCTCTCACTCGCACTTACCATGGCTAACCATTTCTCTCTTTCTCTCTCCCTCTCGTTGCAGGTGAGTCCGGAGGTTTTTATTTATTAATGGATTTTTCATTTACCCTTGAGAAATGGAAGGGACTGAAAAACTTGACGTCACCCAATGGAAAAAAATTGGTAATACTCTGGTAAATGACATCAAAAAAAAAAAAGAAGCAAAGAAAATGGAAGTGGAAGTGGTAGTGGGATGGGTGTTAAAAAATAAAAACAAGTTGGGTCTATAAATCAATTGAAAATAATTTGCTCGTTTTCGTTTCGTTTGCTTTTTTGATGAAAATTGAATTGATCCATTGATTCCAAGTTAATTGGCATTCCCTAATGATGGGAATGGGAATGGAAATGGAAATGGGTATGGGTATGAGATGTGTAATTGCATTCGCTAGTTGGGGAATGTTTTCGAAAGAATGTTAAAGGTATAATATGCCTTGTAGGCTGGTAAATGAGTGTAAGAGAAAGTCTTTAAGAATAGTTTTAGATAGAAAGTAAATTTCAAACATATTCAAAGGGATATATCATCGTCTGTACAATGAAGTAAGACCTAAGATCTAGTTCAGGGAGGATCTGTATCCATCAGGCGCCAAAACCTGCAAAACCTCAGCTGGCTGTAGAGTCTACTGAGGTTTCCCTATAGGAGTTCCAAGTCCCTGCCGTAGTACCTTCAAATGAGAGACTCTACGAAGCAGTTATTGCTTTGGGCTCCATTTAGAGTACCTTTTGTTTAATAATATCTTCCACAAAACCCATAGAATCAGCAGTAACCCAAGCCCCAACCAAAATATCATCACAATGATTGGGGATTCCTCTTGGATGCCTTGTATTTTGCTCCTCTTAAAAAGTTGCGTAAGTCAACAAACAAAAAACCCCAAAGGAGTGGAAGATTCTCAGAGCTGTGGGAGGAAACCCGAAGAATGAATCGAAAGAATTGCAGAAAGCAAATAAACATTAAACAAAGTAGCAAAAGTGAAGAAAATATGTGAGGATGAATACACTTTGATCAAAGTTTTTACTGAAAGGGGTATATAGTATATTCGTTCGTGTCATGTGGAATGAGGACTGCCTTTCGATTCGATTCAAACTGAAATTAAGGCCTAATAATATCTTGCAGGTAGAGAGCCCAGATCTAAACACAGAACGTGACAAGAGTTCACAGAAATCAGTTTTTTTTTCTGCTGCAGTCCTGCTGCTCTTCTCGCTCTTTCTGGATGTTGCAAGTGTTGCGCTTTTGGCATTTTGTGGCATGACGGAATGGGGCCCCAGCTGCAACCCACGAAAGATTGGAGCAGAGCAGAGCCACACAGAGCTACAGAGCTACAGAGCGCGACAGCGGCCAGCGCAGCACCTACACTTTTGCCCCGAAAGCTACTTGGCAACCTCCTACTGACTCTTCCAGCTTCTAGATCCACATCACATCTTGAGACCCATAGCCATAGCCATACCCTTTCCCCATTGGGTTAAAAATAGTTTAAAGTTATTTAGAATGCAATAGAGGATCGTTTGAAGCTGCAATCTAATGTCAAACAACGCGTGATGCGGCAGCACACCTCTGCTTCGTACCAAAGACCATATAGACTATTACTTTTACAGTACTATATCCATACATCAATATCGTTTATCGTTCTAAATCGCTTCTTGCCAATCGATAGATTTTATATATATCTATGGAAATCGGCTTCTTTCGATAAATCTATCGATTAAATACCTTTAAAATCGTTTCTTCCATTGAATCGTTTATGTTAGGGCATTCTGAGTTCCGTTTTCCTCCAAAGTCAAGTCTTTTTGTCTTTTCTTCGGACTGAAGTTGTGGCTGCTGCAGCTTCTGATGTTGTTGTTGCTGTTGCTGTTGCAGTTGCAGGCGGCCGCTGCTGCTGCTGCGGCTGCCTATCGTCGTTGCACTTTGGTTTTGCTGCACGCAGAGCACGCATTTTCAGCGTGAAATGCAATTTCTGCGCCAGAGGAATTTCAATTGTGTTGGTGTGGCCACAGCGGGCTGGTGCGGGGCAAAGTGGGAGTGCAGAAAGGAGTTGGTGGGGTGGAGGGGGCAGAGGGGCTAAGAGGCTGCATGGACTCTGCGTATGTGTATAATTTGGTTTCCTTTTGCCGGTTTTGAAACTCCCGCAACAAAACGGATGGATGATGGGCCCAAGTCAGTCTCGGTTCTCTCCGCTTCTCTCCGGCTACGTTGGTTCTGGGCTTCTCGATCTGTTAGTCTCAGAGTTTGCACAGTTTTTGGTTTGTCAGCTCGTCAGTTCGTCAGTTTGTCAGTCAGTCAAACGCACGACGCTCACGCAGCAGATCACGCAACTGTGGCAGAGAAAGATGCTCTCTGTATGATTTCCCCAGACTGTCGACTGTCGACTGTGGACTGCCGACTGCGGACTGTCGACTGGGGGGTTTTGGGGCCCCTCTTCTCCACTCTTCTCCACTCTTCTCTTCTCTGCCAATTTTTGCCGACCGACCATCGCATTCCTGCCTTCAGCTCAGCTACTTTTCCACCTCTATTCCACTCCACTACTTGTTTTTCTTTTTCTCTTCTCTTTGGTTTTTTTTTAATGTTAGTTGAACTTGGAGGCCAAAGCAAATTGCAGTTCTACACAATTTCCAAGACGTCAAAATCTATTGTTGCTCTGAAGTTCCTGTTCCTCCGTTGATCTGCAGTTTCTTTAGCGGGTGCCACAAGAAATCTTATTTGAAAGAAAACACAAAAACAAAACTACCAACAGAAGAGAGAAGAATCTCCTCTGAGATCTTGATACAATCAAATCAAAGTGGAGCATGTGAAGAGAATTCTCTAGGCGGTGGAGAATGGTAATGCGAATTGTAATTTGTGTCATGGATATGCCATATCTATGATCTATAATTGTTTTTCCAGCGTATGTATTTGGATTTTTTGACAGCCATCACAGACACAGACCCCCCACCCGACCCGTAAATTCTGATTCTTTTTCTTGATTTAATTTCTCTTGAAATTCTTAGAAAAGGTTCTGTAATGGACTTCCATCAAATATTTGTAAAAATCAATACAACTTTACAAATATGATCGTGTTTTATAGGTTTCTTTTTGGTAGATTCGATTTGGACTATCTATTCTTGTCGCTAGACCCACGGAACGGGTGCATCGGTACTGCGAGTGGCCAACTGATTTGGTCAACTAAATTGGGGACTTCATTGCTTACTGAACTTGACTTTGGGATGTCTTGTGAGTTAATGAGTCGACAGATCCTTTCTCCGCTCATAAATTCTCTACTTTATCCTATGTTTTTTACTTAGAATAGATTGGTTTTGTGTTTATCTCCGTGAATGTGTAAAGACTCTTGATCTTTAAGTACAATAATGTGTTCATGCTTGAATAATATTGTACCTATAATCATTGGAAGACTGGCTAAGAAGACTGTCTTCAGTCTGTCCCCAGGGATTGTACAACTCAAATGTGTCATATCTTAAAGTCCGTTTGCATGCATTTCCATCTGTGGGAACCTCCTGTTGTTTACCAGACCCCATTCCACCCCACCCCCATTGACCTTTCGCATTATTTCAATTAAAATTCATTATGCATTATCCTGCTATTGTTATCTGGTCGTTCATGGTCGTCCTTTGTCCTTTGTCCTCGGTTGCTCGGTTTTCTTTCGATACTTGTTTATATACTCGTGTATATTTTATTTATCATTTTTTGTGGCGTTTCTTTTTTGTTGAAGTTGCAATTAAAATAATTACGATAATTACATAGTTACAGTTGCCCTGCGCCCAAAGGACCTCTGTGTGCAGGAATACCCTTGTGGCGGCGCAACCCTTCTGCCTTCAGTCCTTCCTTCAACATTATTTTATTATTTATTTTATAGATTCCCTGGCATTTGTCGCCCAGACATGCGACAGAACCTAACAGAGAGCCAAAGCCAGCGAGCGAGTTACGCAGAAATTGCCATGAAAATTGCTCGATTTGGACCCTATCTTTCCAGTTAATTCCAGCAGGTCCTTCAGCTCCTGCTCCCTGCTGCTTCTCGTCCTTTTATATAGAGTGCTTAACCCCCTAAACAGGGTCGGCGGGTCTCTCTGGTCACATAATTAGCCCCGGAGTAAATAATTAACATAAGTGGGGGGACGGGACACGAGTGGACTTGGACTCGGACTCTGGGACTCCTCTGGTGGCAGGCAGCACAGAAAAAAAGGCAGCTGGAACGTGCCACCGCTGGAACGAGTATTTTCAAAAGGCACGCGTCTCCCAAATACACGTATATACATATATATATACTTGGAGTATATATATATTTCTTTTTTTTTTTTTTGGCAACTACTCCTTCCTTGTTGGATCTTTGATTCGCTTCGTGTTTGCGCCTTGTTTTTCAGCTTGTTTTTTATTATCCTTATCCACATCTGCCTGCGGGTCATTCCTGCATTTAAATCGATAATTTGCATGTGGACAGACAGAGGGGATTCGGGGGTTATTTTGGCAGGTGAAGGAAGAGGTTAACAGATATCTCTGTAAGAGAAACACTGGATATGGGTAGAGGTATACACGGGACTTCGTGATAATTGCCTGTCGTCAACTTTCTAACACAAATTGCCCCCACAAAATGGTATTCTGGAAGAGTATATTTTAGAGATTTATGTTCTCGAAAAGTTGATCTCAAATTTTGCTACAATTTGACAGAATCTCTCTGTCTCTCTCTCTCTCTCTCATCCAATTCTGTGCCACTTCCTTCTGTGGCTTTTGTGGTGCCTGCACACGCCCTGCAACTGGTCAAACCACAAATAACTGCAGGTCCAAGACCTTCCCAAAAACACAAAAAAAAAAACTGAAACAGAATCGTCCCAAAAGGCTAAGGCTAAAAACTGCTGTCCGTCCGTTGCTGATGTGCTACTCTTTTTTTTCTTTGCGTTTTGCCCAGGCCCAGAGTGTGGTCCTCCGTTTTTCCGTTCTCGACTTGCAACTCCTTTTTGGACCACAATCAATGCCTGGCCATTTCTTTGGCCTCTTTTTTGTTTTGTTTGGTTTGGTTTGGGCTGGGTTTTGGTTTTGGGGCCATCTGGCCATTGTCTTTCCACCGTTTTGGCCAGCCTGCCAGCCCGCCTTCCTTGCCTTCCTTGCCTGACTGACTGTTGTGTGTGGTCAGTGTTCGGGTTTGGCTGCCTCTCTGGTCCCCGAGTTGATTACTTAATTCTATTGATGACGTTTTGACTGATTGCCTTATGAGCTTTCACTTTTTTTGTTGGTTGTTTTTTTTTTTTTTTGTGTGCACTGCGTTTCGCAGTTATTAACTGCTGCTGCTGCTGCCGTATGAATTATTCATGCAACAACCACAAGGCGCACACTCTGTTGCCGCCTTGCTGCACTTTTTGCTGCTGCTGCTGCGGCTGCTGCTTTGGGACTTCATCAACGTTGAACGTTGGTTCATCTTGGTCTTGGTCTTGGCTTTGTCTCTTTTTTTTTCCTCGTCTTGGGCCTCTCGGGCTCTGCTTTTGCTGCTCTCGTTAAACGTTTCAATTGACATTGCTGATTACACTGGACAGCAGGCGATGCGTTTTTATTATGTTTCCGTTTGGCTTTTGTGGTCTTAATTGAAGAAATGTTGAGTTGACACTTCGTAGGGATGATTATTTATTCTGCATTAATCACAAGAAGAAAGATCATTTCACTGTGGAAAATGCGAACAAATTTACAATCAATTTGTATTTTTCCAAGTATTTTTGGTATTTTTTCAACAAAACAGTGAATATTTGGTAGTATTCGTAGAGTATTTGGTAGATAGATTTTGAATAAATATTTGAAGTAGAATTTCTCATAAAAATAATATATTTTTGAAGTCTTTTACAGCATTTTTTGTACATATTTATGGTATTTTTCTTTTGTGTATTAGGTATTTTTTAATATGAATTTTTCAAAAAAATTTCAAACCTTTTGATTACTACGTTTTGGTATTTTTTGAGTTTATTCTAGTATTAATGTTTGGTATTTTTAAAACATTTTTTCACTTTGTGAATACAAAAGCTTAGCAGAATTTTTTATAGTATTTTGTAGTATTCTTTTAAGTATTTATTTCTGGGTTATTACGTATTTTTTAATATGAATTTAAAAAAAATGATCAAACCTTTTGGTTACTACTTTTAATTATTTTTTGAGGTTTTTCTAGTATTAATGTTTGGTATTTTGAAAACATTTTACCAGGAAATTGCAACACTGGGTTTTCAATGGTTTAAAAGTTAAAAGCTGGAAGCACCTTGGCGTTTCTGCCATTCCCCTTGCCACTCCCACAATTTTGTTGCCTAGTGTTTACCGCTAGATGACTTTATTAACGCCACTGGTGGCAACATCATCATCATCATCGTCATGCAGCAGCAGCAGCAGCAGCAGCAGCATGATGATGTCGTGGCTCAACTGTGTCCCGTGTCCCGTGTCCGGCCGTGTGTCCAATCAAAGCCGCCGACAAAAGTCCCGCACTCGAGCGGGCGGTCGGACAGACAAACAGACAGACGGCCGACACGGCGGAGCGCATGATTTAGTGTCAGGCAAGGCGAATTCCTTCACACCTGCTAAAGTCTCTCTGTCATGTCAATAATGTCGAAAATGCAACACTGCCACAGCAGCAGCAGCAGCAGCAGCACTTCTATTGCTCTCTCTCTCTCTCTCTCTCTCCAGCCTTAATGCTTCTCCTCGCTGATTTTTCTCACTGTCTCTCTCTCCTGGTGATACCTGATAATGATGTGACAAAACAGCGGTTGACTCTGCCCCGCAGGCGAATTGTGGCACAGCAGAAGAACCCACCATCGCCATCGCCATCGCCTGAAGGATGCCCAAAGACAGGGAGGAGGCTGTGTGCAGTGTGCTGTTTGCTGCAGTGTGGCAGTGTGGCAGACAACAGGCCCCACATTTTGGCCTTCTTTGGGGACCCAGGCACGTCGTCGTCGTTGCCTGTCATTAACGTGATTTTGTTGTTGTTGCCGTTTTTTTTTTGTTAGCTGGTTGTTGTTGTTGTTGTTGTTGCTGGTGGTGTTATGCGTTATTACGCGTGCGCGCAACGCTTTTCTTAAGGAGTGGTGGTCGGGTCTCCTCTCCTGGCGATATCTCCCCAGCAGCTCCACGTTAAGCTAAAGTGACACTTTGACAGCGATGCGTGATAAACGACAAAAGCCAACACTCTCCTCTCCTGCTACTCCTGATACTCCTCCTCCTCCTCCTCCTCCTCCTGCTGCTGCTGCTGCTGCTGTTGTTGTTGTTGTGGTGGTTCCTGTTTGTTGCTTGTCATTGGTGGAGTCAAAGATACATAAATAACGCAATCCCCCCACGAAAATCTCCCATGATTCGGGGTCACAGTTTTTTTTCGGGGTTAAATTAAATTCGCAGTTGGTGGAAAAGCCCAAAAATTGGTGAAAGTTTTTCCACAAGAGAAGCATTACTCTGGATGTTGTTCAACACTTATTTTAATTCTCTTTGAAGCAAGTTTTTGGCTTAGTTTAGTGTTGAAAAGTGTAGGAAACTGTACACTGAAAAATCTTACGTCGCTCATCAAATTGCTCAGCCAAAAGTCCTAACCAACACTATTGCGGAATTGTTTAGCCTGAACAGATTTTGCCCAGCACTTTTTCGATCGCTATTGAACACTCCTTCTGTGATTTCAAGGGATTTTACTGGAAGAGCCAATTGCACTGCAATTACCACTCTTGTGGAAATTGATATCCCACTATGCATTTTCCAACACTTTTTTGAGCGCTGTTCAACACCTTTGTGTGCGATTTTAAACAATTCCCCAATACAGAATTCACGCGATTTTCAACTGCAAACATTGAGAGAGATTAAGGTGTCCTGACATGTTTTCCTGCACTTTTTCGAGCGCTGTTCAACACTTTTTCTGTGATTTCAAAGATTTGTTGCCCTCCTTTTCCACTCCACCACAACCACCATATCCTGCGGTTATTTCCCCACAACCACATCCTCCTTCTGCTGCTGCTGCTGCTACTCGCTACCCCCATCCGTCCCCCCGTCCGCACATTTCCCCCTTCTAGACCTGACAAAGCGTCCACTGGAGTCGCATAAAAATGTTAGATGCAAGCAAATAAAAAGAAATAAAACCAACAAAAGAAAAAAAAAACACAAAACATGCCGTGAGACAAGCACTGTGCGGGGAGAGGGGTTGGGGCATAGAATTGGGGGGCACACACAGTGGTCGCGTTTTAAAACGCGAACAAAACGCGTGGGCGCGCACAATAGAGTTGTTGCTGTTGCTGTTGTGTGTGTTCGTTGCCGTTGCGTTGCGTTTGCGTCGTTGCAGAGTCAGGGCAGGGATCGGAGTCGACTCCGATCTGCGGCGTCTGTCGGCTGCGCCGCTGGATTTTGACATTTTCTAACACGCGCCTGCCAAGCGGCATAAAAATTGACATATTATAATGTCATGGCGTTCCCGATTTGCGCCACTGCGTCCAACAACATGGCTGAAGCAAAACAATTACAACAACTGCAACAGAAACAGCAACAGCAACAACAACAACAACAACAACAGCTAGGAAAATCTCTCAATCCGTCAGCAGCAAAACAACAACAACAACAACAACAACAAAAGGCTGCTGCTGCGTGGGTGGGCAAAGGCCCAGGCGCAGGCGCAGATCCGCAAAAGTTTTGTTCCAAGTTTTGTTCGTTGTCGTTCTCCATGTGTGCCTGTGTGTGTGTGTGTGTGTGTGTGTTTTGACACAGTTGTCGTTTTGTTGCCCCGCAGCAATCCTTGAACCGCACAACCCCCACAAACCTGGAGATGGAAATCAGAGTCATTTCTTTTACACGGTAACAGCCAGACATGAAGCGTTTCAGAACCCATAGGATAACATTTCAGATGCAGATAGTCCACAAAATACTCCTAATTTATACTCTCTAATTTCTTAAAATTACCTCACGCATTATCTCGTATTTGTATCATCTGGCAACTCTGTGAAATAGAAGTACAGTCAGACGAGAATATTGCCATTTTGCAACTCAAGTACGACATTATCGCCTAGTTTTTGCCAGCGTGTCGGACTCTTCCTTTCTTTCTCTCTCTCTCGCCCAGTGTGTCTTAGCAGTTGATTTTCATCATTTCACACAAATCAAGTGTTATTTTCGGATATTGGGAGATGTTAGAGTAGCGCTTCTTGTGTCGCTTCGATGGGTCTTTCTATGGCAAAAGTGTAGAAATAAAATCGTAAAGGTAATACGATTCTGAATCATTGTCATACACAAATGTTCTGCTCTGTAACAAAATACTGCCACTCACAACTTGCCTGGGGGACGATTATAGAAACAGCTGCTGCAACAACTGTATTTCAGATAATACCTATACACTTCACCGGGAATATTACGTGAGTGGGTCAATACTTTTGCTGTGACACAAAATTGCCAGCCAGCCCACGAGGAGAGCAGAGCAGAGCAGAGCTCTCCTTTTGGCCTCGCACAGCACAGCACACACGCACTTCTTGGTTGTTGTTTTTTCTTCTCTGTGTTGTGTTTTGGTTTTTTTTGTTTTTTTTTGTGGCAGCAACCGCAGCCAGCAATTGAGGCAACGGTCGTCCGTCCGTCGGAGTTGGATTGGAGTTTGAGTTCAGTTGTTGTCTTTATCAGATTGTTGCAATTTTCTGTTGTTCAATGTCTCGTTGTTGCTGTCGTTGTTGTTGCTTTTGCTTTTGCTGTTGTTGTTGCCATACAGCCCGCACTCTCTACGAAAGATCTTTATCATCAGGCGTTTTTTTTTTCGTAGGTACGCTTTTGGTTTTACCTCCTCCCGAACAAAATGCGAAACATGGCAGAAAAACATGTAATGAAAATTATGACAAGCCAAAATCCACAAAGAGCCAGAAAAAGCGAGAGAGAGCGAGAGAGCAGGAGAGGAGGGAAAGATGGAAAATTGTAATATGAAAAAAAAAATTATAATTCAATGGAAAATTGCGCCCACACACGCCTCGCCTCTCACCAACAATTGTTGTTGTTGTTGTTTGTGTGCTTATCGCAAAAAAAAAAAAAAAAAAAAAAAGCGGAAAGCGTCGTTGTTCAATGTTGTCACAGTTTTTTGTTCAGTTGTTTCATTTTTTTCCTTTTTTTGTGGCATTCTTTTCATATTTCATTTGTCCCATTTTGTACCTCCTTCCATCCATTTTTTTTGATGGATTTGTGGAATCCAATTTTGATGTTCAATGCGATCTTGATAGCAGAATAGTAGATCAAGGACTCCAATTCCAAATCCAAACTAAACAGTAGAGAGATCATTGGAGTCTTAGACAGATCCATGAGCTATAGATGAGCTATGATGATTAAAAGTGATCAAAACGCAGACAAATATCAGTTTTCACCCTAAGATCAAGCCCTGAAACAACCCCAAATATCGTCCCAAGAAAACAGTCCCCTTTTCCATCTTAAAACTCATTTCATTTCAAAATCAAATGCACTAGATCTAGCAGTTCCTCAGATCGTTTAACGATCGATCGCACGACACGACATCGGACAGCGACATCGACGAAATTTGTTTCGAGAGCAACTTCACTCTTTCTCTCTCCCCAATTCGCATGGCAATTGATCAACGGATTGGATCGAATCGAATTGAATCGAATCGATTAATGATCATTACAAATTACACCTTGCCACAACACATTCTCTGTGCGATGCGATGCGATGGCGATGACTTCGATTCGATTCGAAGAGCACGATCATTTTGCATGTAGCTGTTCCTTTTTTTTCTCTCTCTCTCTCTTTCCTGGTTTGCTCTGCGGCTCTGCGACTTTGCGACTCTGTGGCTGTTGCTGTGCGCATTTTAACATAATTACCATGATTTCTAACCGACTTTTAATTGAATTAAAATACGAACAACGCTGAAATGCTGCATAATAATAAATTGCCGTCGATTGACGATCGTTAGCAGTCGTCAGAGGAAACGAGGCAGGGGAAAGGGGGCAGGGAACAGGGAACTGGGGACTGGGAGAGAAAAAGCGAAAGTTGCGTTCGCCAAATTGGCCAAGATCGCATCAGCAGCAAAAGAGATCACCTCCGTTCTCCACTGTCTCTCTCTCTCTCTCTCTTTCGCTCATTGCTTCCTCTTTCCCTCTTTCTCTCTCTCTCTAAGTGATCTCTGTCGCCGGTAGTCTGGGCTGTCGGTCGTCCTGCATTTGACTGTTTTGTTGCTGTAAATTAAGATCGTGCGATTAGCGCTGACAGCGGATCGATCCCCCTGGCTCTTTTTTTCGGGGAGAGCTTTCTACATTTTTAATGAGCATTTCAGCTGCACCATCGATCGTGAGCCACAGGCAACAGCCACATCTCTATCCACAGCCATTCATCCATCCATCCACCAATACCTGCCCTGTCCTGGGTGTGTGTGTGTGTGTGGGTGGTTGGTTGGGTGGTTGGGTGGTCTTCTGCTCAGAAAACATGGAGACATGGGGGTTCGGTTGTCTGTTATCAGAGAATTATGCAACACAGCAACTAATGGCCGAGTTGAGTCTGTTATCTAATAGATTGACTTGATATTTGATCATACTTTCTATGATATCTGCAGATCCTTTAAATCTGAACCCACAAAGATTCTACTTTGAGAGATACATCTGTGATTTGTATCTTGTGTGCTGGAGATCTTTAGGCAACTTCATCAGTCCACAAATTTATGTGGGATTCTCAAGAGCGTGAATCCCTTTGATGGAATCCCAGACTTATACAAGATTTTAGGGTATTCCCCATTTCGTTTCATCGACATTCGTGCTTATCCAGAGTCTCGTCTCTGCCCCAAACACCCCCTACCCCTCCCGCAAAAGAGTTGTTGCAATTCCATGTTGTTGCTGTGTTGCTGGGGATTTTGTGCGGGTGCGCGGATGCCTTGGCCCAGGTCGCGATCGTTGTCGTCTCGTCTCGTCGTCGCAGCCTCCTTTTGGAGGCCTGTGGTCGGTCGGTCGGTCGGTCGGTCGGGGTCTGTGGGTATACGAGTAGTATAGTATGTTGGGGTCCGTTGTTAATTTGCGTTTTGTTGCATTTGTTGTTGTTGTTGTTTTTGGTTGCTGGTTGCTGGCTGGCAAATTGTTACACGCGTTGCCTGCTTTGATGTCTTTATGGGTTTTGAATTTAGTGTTTGCGCCCGCCTTTGCCTTTGCCTTTTGCCTTTGCCCCGCGTCGCCAGCGAACAATCGTGACTGCAATTCCGAGGGCTTGGTGGCACAAAGAGAGACGGAGAGAGTGAGTCGTAGCCGCAGTCGTAGTCGTCGGCTACCCCCCTCCACAAAAAAAAAGACATAATCAAATGTGGACAAAATTATTGAGCAATTTAGTTTTACTTTATGGAGCAATTGCCATGGCAGCAAAAGGAAGAGCGGCAGGAGGCTGGGGCATGGTTCTGTGGTTGTTCTCTGTGTTTTTTGTGCCGTTGGGTGTTGATGCCCCGAAAAGTCTGTGGCATCATCATCATCCGCTGCCACAGCCACAGCCACAGAGCCCCATCCTGCAGTGCGCGTTTACTTTATGTTTATGCGGTAAATGGCATTAATGGATTTATAGATGCACGCTCTTGCTCCACGAGAGAGAGAGAGAGAGGTTTTTCCACCATTCCCCCAGGTGTGGTGGCTAGGGGGAATGGGGAGTGGGGAGGGGGAGAAGCCTTGTTTGCGCTTACTTTTGATTAGGATTTATGTGGAGCATGTGGGGGCTTGGGGGAATGGCGAATGGAGAATGGGAGGGGATCTTAAGCTAAAGAATCCCAAAAGAATACCGGAATAGAGAAAAGAGGAAGTTCCGACAAAAAACTGCATCAATCATGATGTATTTCTGCTAAAAAATGTCATTAAATGTCGAGCATTATCAATCATGATTTTCATTGGAAAATTCTAAACAATCTAACAATCATGATTGAGAGACATATTCCAAATGGCAATTGCATTTGACGCTCATTATGCAAATAAATTATAAAAAAAAAGTTCGTCGCCAATAAAGACTTCAATCATGATTGATTGCCATTAACACCTATAATTTGAACATTTTGTATGTTGCTAAATGTACAGATTTTTCAGATAAACTACCGTCAATCATCATCAATCGTTTTTACTAAGCATTGGACCTACCTTTTCTGCCAATCAATCACTTCAATCATACCTTTCAGCACCAGAAAGTAGCAAATTTATCCCCAACGAAAGTCCTGATATGTTCCATACAAGAAAATTCAATAGAACTCAAACACACACCAATGGCCACTCAATCAATCAATCAATCAAACAAATATGTATCAGTCAATGGGCAGAAGAACCACCGAACCACCGAAACACTCGAAAATGTCTCAAAGCTGTCTCCCGGGGTCAATGCAGCTCATTAGCAAAAGGTTCAGACCTTAAGAGTTCTCAATCAAATCGAATGCATCCATTTATGTCAATCACAAGAGCTGCAAAAGGAGAGTGGCAGTGGAAGTGGAAGTGGAAGTGGGAGAGAGTGGCTGACCTTTCGATGGGGGCTCCCACACATAAGAAATTTGATTGATAGTTGCATTGAGTTGGCCAATCCCCCCACGAGTGCCAGCCACCTCAGGGCTGTGCAATATGTAGACGTTGCCCCTTCCACCATGCACCATGACAAAGTAGTTTGTCCATTATTACACCCCTCCTGCCTCCCGCCTTCTGCTTGCTCCTCTCGGCAGAGAGGAACGTTCTTTTGCCATGCCAGGCTGGGCCAGGCCGTGCCGTGCCCCGTTTTCGAGGCACCTTTTCCTTTGGCTGGTTTTGTGCCCTTTGGCCAAAAACTGTCGCAACTCATCAATTTTCATTCACTGGCCATGGCCATGGCCAAATGGACGGACACCTTGGACGGGACGGGACGGGACGGGGCTTTGTGACTATTATTCACGCCTAGGCGACGGGTTCCCGTAGCTCCATCCACCATCCACCATCTACCAGCCACATCTCCCTCTCCCGCTCTCCCGCTCTCCTGCTCTCCTCTGCATTTTTTGACGTTAAGCCAGAGCAATGAATGCTTTTAGCTGAAAACTGAGTAATTGAGTGACAATTAAGTTATTTCTAGACGAACAAGCCGCGATCGTTGTCCGCGTCTGCCTGCCAGTCCTTGGCCAGTCCAACTGGTTGACCACTCCTCTGCCTCCTCTTGGCCAGGCTTTTTCTTCTATATATTTTCCTTCTTTTTTTCTTTTTTTTATGAATTATTACCAAGTTCATATCTCAATTATGAGTGCCGCTGGTTAGCCACAGTGGTTCGAAAGGGCTATGGTGTTTAGAAGTCTTCTTAAGGAAAACTTAATTTAAAATATAAAAGTTTAATTTGCTTAAATGAAGAATTGAAAGTGCATTTTGTTCTTATTGTATTATTATTTAATTTTTATAAATTATATACATTAAAATTCTAAAATTTTTCTACTGGCTTTTAATCATTTTCCTGATTAAAATACAGCTTCATTTTTAATAATTTCTTATAAATTCACATTGTTTTTATTATCTGGATTTTCTATATCATTTCGTTCCACTTGAATCTCAGAAAGATGTTTATCTTCCGCATAGAATTCCTCCCCTTTTCTGGACGCACTCATGTATGCCAGACATAATCATTCCTATACCACTGTGCGCACTGATCTCCTTCCTCTGCCAGCTATGAAGAGGGAGCCTCTCCTCTCTCTCTCTCTCTTTCTCTCTAGCGTCTGTGAGTGAGATTAATCGCAGCTTTGACAGGCGCTGCTTTTGCTGCTGCATTTCGATTTTTTCCTGGTAGCCCGCGCATGATTAAGCATGCGGTGTGGGGTGCATGGGGGTGGGGGTGGTGGTGGCCAACCGTTTGCTGCCGCCTTTGACATTATCACCAAAAGAGCCGACCGAAGCGACCGCTGGCCCCGATGCTGACGGTGAAGCCGACGGCGCCGCCGCCGCTGCCGTCAGTCGCGCAGTCGCGTAGCCGTCGTCAAGTTTTGAGTTCGAGTCAATCATTGCTTGCAACTCTACCGCTCCTTGCGCCGCTGCTGATTCCTACTCCTCCCCCTCATCATTAATAGTCAAATGCTTAAAGCTCTGTTTTCTGCCTCTGTCTCTCCCTTTCCCTCTCGCTCTGTGTTTTGGGTACCCTTTCCATGGGGTATTTAAGGTAGGATTTCAGGGAAAATACAATGCACGAAACGATCGATCATACTGGCAACCAAAAAGGGTATTTCCAGCTTCGGCTTAAGGCTATAGATTTCATTTGGCTTTTGTGGCTTGCACTTTGATGTTGCACTTTGTTGTCGGGGGATTTTGGTGAACTTTAACATCGCTTATGTCAAATTATGTCTTCATTTTGTTCAGTTGAGGGCGTGGCGCCGTTCCGTCTGTCTTCTGGCAGCCACCCCCGCCTCCCTCCCAGTCTCTTTGAGCCCTTTTGCGCTTCTCTTGTTCCTGCTCTTCCTTGATTTATGGCAAAAAGTGCATTTGGCGGCGGCTTGTTTTTGTTTACGCTCTTGCCTGCTGCCTGCCTGCCCTGACAAATTTGCTGTAATTTTCTTCTCTTTTGAAATATTACGCATACGCAGTGCTTGTATGTGTGTGTGTGTGTGTGTGGGTGAGGCTGTGTGCCAGGAAATGGTGGGGGTGGTGGGGAGGTGAAGGTGCTCTGGTGATGTATTATGACAAATTGCACCAGAGCCGCCGCGCGAACTTGAGAAAACAAATGCGATAGAAAAACATGCAAAAAAAAAACAAATAAAAAGTTGAGCACAAAAAAAAAGGTCACTTGAGTGCATCGAAGCTTTGGATACCCTTTTTGGGCAATGATTGACAATTCACATACGTATGCCATAATGATCCGATCGTGTTCATGGCATACAGAGAAAACTAAGAGCTGTGTGCTCTACAAACATCTCATCAGAATCATAATACCCGCCAAAAGGTACAGAGCCAGAGAGCGATATGAAAAGCACAGCCGACAGCCGCCAAACGACAATAACAGCAACAGCAGCAACAAAGTGCAGGAAGCAGCGGTGGAGAGGGCCAAAGGCATGCCATGGTGTGGCGGAGGGGCAGCGGGGCAGTGTGGAGCGTGTGCGTATGCATTTGACGCTGCCAACGCGTCGCTGTCGTTCGTTGTTGTCGTCGTGCGTTACATAAGTCGCAGCCGCCGCATATCGTTTCCGCCAAAAGCGCCCACACACACTCACACCACAACAGCACTACACCACAGCCCCACAGTGGGTCAAGAGGTGATCGCTGAAACATGATAAACCACAAAATTATAAAAGAAAAATATATGAAAATGTACCAAACAATTTGTGTAGGACAAAACAATGTCTGTGTGTGTGTGTGTGTGTGATGGGGGAGGGGGATATTATTTATGCATATTTATTGTGCAAAAAAATAGAAGTAGGTGTCCAATCTTCTACAAATACCCTGCAGATACCCTACAGTCTTGAACTAAATCTAATGTTTTATTTGTATTTTGAATTTGTTATATCTAAAATTATTTGATTGATTGTGCATTCCCAGTCCCACCACACCCACTGTGCGGAAGAAGCAGCCAGCCAGCCAGGCACTCTTGGGTGTGTGTGTGTGTGTTTGTGTGTGCATTCTCTCGCAGCTTTTGTGCACTCGTGTTCTCGTTTTCGTTCGCACTGCACAGCACAGCAGAGCACACACACTCCACTCTCTTTGCTCTCTGCGTGCGCCCTGTCTCCCTCTATTCGTAAATCTGCTTCCGTCTCTGTCTGGCGATCGCATTGCGCATTGCGTTGCGCATCAGAACAACGCTCGACCTTGACAGTGAAAATTCAAAGGCAGCGACGCGAACGCGAACGAACGCTGGCAGCGACGCGTTTGCAATTGACGACCAAGCAAGTTCGCTATGTACATATGTATGTGTGTATATAGCCGTTATATATATATATATATCTATGGTTATATATGTACATATTTACACTAGTTTTTGCAATTTGTAGAACTCAAACATTTTGCGTACGTTACGAACTGAATGGCTGTTCTGTTTGTTATATTTATACACTTTAATGAAAGGGTATTCTTGTGTGTGTGTTTGGAACACATGTTGGGGGCATGCAGCGCACCCTTGGAGCTTAAAGCCTTCGGATCAATCGGATCATAATATCATATACAGTTTCCATTGGCCTGATTTTGAGTGTATCAATTGCTTCGCCTTTTTGGTTCTCCCTCGGACTTTGTTGTTGTCATTGGTGTAGTTTTTAGGTGCATTCGCCGCACGACCTTGAACATGGTATGTATCCCCCCCTCCCCCACACACTCGCAATTGGCAACGTGCGCACATAAAATACACAAACAAATCACACATAACTGTACGTAGATATATATGTACGAATGTTTGTATGTATTTACATAAGTAGAAAGTCTTGGCCGTTTCTTTACACTTTCAAATAGTTTTTCTCGATCGAATTCGAGATGGGGCGCGGCCCGGCCCAGCGTTATCAAGAAACGGACCTACACATGACCACGGAATAGAAACACGTACATACAATACAGATGTACATACATACATATGTACATCGACGAAAATAATCAAAGCCAGGCCTATGTATGCACTTGCATTTTATTAACATTCGAAAACATATGTACATACATATGTACATATATTTGTATTTCTGTCAATTATTTTGATGCTCTCTTCCTCCAGTATTTTGTTTCACGCTTGAATTTTTCTTCGAATGGAGTTCCGTTAAAATCTTAGCTTATTCTTATCTTCCTTGTAATCTATTTAACCCTTAAACAACACCGCGTACTCCCATCACCCCGCTTTACCTCCACTATTCGTCTAGATCTATTCCCATTCCATAATTGTCTTTCCATATCCTTCAATATTTGGCGTAGATGCTTCTGTGAACAGTCCTTATAAGAACGAATTTTCAGAGTTTTTCTTTAAGTTAGTACCTTCTTTTGTTAGTAAAGCTATTCCCACTATCATATATCGTATATTTTGACATACTTCCATGGAATTGATGGATCTGCAAGGGTATCAAAGGATTCCCTTTCACGTTTCGCGTTTCCCTTTTTCCCGTTTGATGTTTGTGAGTTTTTGGGCGACTTATTTTCGTTCTTTTTGCGCAACAAATAGCGAAAAATAGCACAAAAATAAAAACCGTACCGCATTTGTATAAAAATGGTGTTTGGTAATGAAAAATTGTTGGCCACTTGGACGAAGAGGTGGCAGGGGTGGCGTCGGCGGTTACGTACCGAGTGCTGGGACTAGCACTGGGTACTGGGGGTTTTCCTCTAAGCAACATTTGCGAGTACGTGCGAGATTCGAATGGTTTTCGCTGGTTTTCGGGGCATCGGTTTTTGTTGCTGATTTCGCTAAGAAAATTTCAACAATTTGTGCACTTTCTTTTGTTTGCGAGCAAACTGTTTGAGCGGAGCGGAGCGGGGGGTTTCCGTTGGGGGCGTGTTGGCAACAGCTGCTTTTGGCGTTCGCTGTCGTTGGCTGCCAATGGGTTAAGTTTTCAAGGCACGCGCGTGCTTGCGCGAAAGGAATGGTCACGGATGTTGGTGGAGGGTGCTATGGAGGAGGGGGGACGAACTGGGGAAGAACTGTACATATTATATACGCGCTCTCTCGCCTTCTCTCTCTCTGTCCCTGTCTCTTCGCACGTCTAACGCGATCAGTTACACTTGCCAGTCGCACAAACACACACACACACGCACACACATTCACACCCACAAACGCACACCCATTCCCTCTCACTAGCCAGCGACTTGTTCTTGCTCTCTCGCACGCGTTTGGCCTTGCACTTACGCTGCGTTTCGAAGCCGACGACGCTACGCCGACGCCAGCGACCAGCGACCAGCAACCGCTCTGCACTTCCGCACACACGACAAGCGAAGCGACGGCAAGCCACGAACCCCACGACGTCGCCTCGTCGGCCCCCGAACAGCTGACGAAGCGTGGCAGCCAAATGCCACCTCTCTCTCTCTCTCTCTCTATAGCTTACGCTTGCACGCTGCTGCTGCGGCTGGTGCCTACTCTCTTGCTCGCTCTACATCTCTACGGCGGCAAATGCAGCGAAAAGTGAAAAGCTTGCAAAAAGAATGTTAGAATCAGTGCTGGCGCTGCAAAAAACAGCTTAAATATTATAGCTGGAAAATAGAAAATTCAAAGAATGCAAATAATAATGAGAACAGATATTTGAATAGTAAGGTTATAGGTATTAATGGGTAATAAGGTGTTCAATTATTACCTAATAATAATGCTAGAATTAATAGTTCTCGAAAATATTCGATGGAAGTACTACCAGCCACCAAAATACTGCATAATGAAAAGAAATAAAATTGCATTGGATTATTTCATCTAAGCTTAATTTTAGCTTGCATGAGCTTTAAAGCTTATGACTGCATTATAAGCATAAGCCCGCTAAAAACTGCACAGATTTCCTAGCCATTTTTCGCCGCAGCACTGGCTAGAACAAGCCAACCCAGAGCTGGCTGCAGCTGCGTTTGCCGTCGTCGCCGCTGCTGCTGCTGCTGCTGGGGCTGCGGCTGCCCATCGTCAATTTTTATTTCATTTATTTTGTTGTTGCTTTTGCTGCTATTGCTATTTTTTTTTGCTCTGTGTGTTTGTTGTTGGCTTTTTTTTTTTTGTTGCTCTATCGTTACTCGTTTTCATTTCGCTGCTGCGGTTTCAGTTGTCATTTTACTACGGCCGCTGTTAGTTAGTTATTTGTGTGCGTCGTCGTTGCCCGTGTGCCCGTGCCCGTCCGTTGCAGTCGTTGCAGTCGCCGTCCGCGTCGCTGTTGCACCCAGCAGCGCTGACGTTGCATACGAAGTTTGGGCCACGCATCTAAGCCACGCACCGTATCCCCAATTTTCCACATTTTCCACTTTCCCACTTTCCCATTTCCCCGAGAACTGCATCCGCAGCAGAAGCAGCAGCAGCAGCAGCAGCAGCAGCAGCAGCACCAGCCACATCCGCTTCCTGGGCCTGCGCAGGCGTTTTAAGCTTCTGTTACACGAGACATTTGATAGCGACAGTTTCTTCGAAAATACCAAATAATACCAATACCACTTCCTATTCAAGAGGTGAAAATGCATTGTCTAATGCATTTCTAATTTATCCATCGACTGCTCTACCGACGGCATAGAAGTGCACCTTTTGGACGCCAACTCTAAAGAATAATTACATTTCCGCCCTTAGCGACTGTGAAAATGCCTTCCTGCTGCTGATGCTGAGGCTGCCGCTGCTACGGTTTCAGAGCGATCTTTTCAAGGCCACACGCGCTTTTGTCGTCCCCCTCGCTGCCAACGCTGCCAACGCAGCGCAGTTCCACTGTCGCTGCGGCCGCTGCCGCTGCTGCTGCGTCGTCGTCATCGTCATCGCGTCTGCGTCGCGTCTACGTGTTCAAAAGCAAAAATTCCTTGCAGTTCGTGCTCTTCCCTTCATAATTTCCCACAAATTATTCCCCAAAACATTTATTGATTTTTTTTTTTTTGTATTTTTTTTTCGGTAACTTTTTTTTTGCTCGTTTTTGTGTAATTTACGTAGCGCACAAAATATCTACAACAACAACTACAGCAACAATAAAATAAATAAATATATACATATATTGTTAATGAAAGTTTGAAGGAAACAAAAACACATGTAGAAAGAAAAAGTAAAGAAAGAAAAGCGGTCAAAAATTCGGAAAAGTAATACAGGAAAAGATCAACTTTTCCCTGGCGTTGTTTTGGGTCTCAGTGCGAAATATATTTGTTGTTGGCCCAAAAAACAATTATTATTAATAATAATTATTTTACTTTGACGCTGCCTGCTGCATACAGCACACAGGGTGAGTGGCGACTCGCGAGAGTCGAAGATCTTATCGTATTGCATGTGGCACACATGGCGTATGCGTCATCCGTCATGCGGATGGGTAGCACATCACGCATACGCAGTGTGTGTGTGTGTGTGCTGGTGTGCGTGTGTGCATGGCCTCAATTTAGATGCAAGTTCAAGGTGGAATTTATTGAAAGAAAAAACAAAGATAGAACCTACTATATAAAAGTCTTGGGCTGTGGCTTCTAGCTACAGTACAGTACAGGTACAGTACTCACCAACAGTAACCAGTGCTGCCCAACCTAGGCCTAATCAGTGCTGCCCAATTTGGTCACTGTTCAGGGAAATCTTTTAGCTCTGCTGCTAGAAGAAAATAAATCTGTTATCTAAAGAACAGAAGGGTGTCCCCAAAAGAAAACGAAATGCTGGGATTACCCTACTATATTGTCCTATATTATATCAAACATATGTATGTATGTATATTGTAACTATATATTATGTATTTATTGTTGAATTCTTTGATATTTGATTGTTTTTCTCTGTGGCTTTCTGTGGCAGACTTTCTGTCGTGTTGCTACATATAGAACTGCCTTGAACTGCGCGACAGAAATGAGATTTTCACTTGATTTTGTTGTTGCTACTCGTATTGCCATGTTGATGATTATTATTATTATTATTTTTATTATTGCCGGCTTTCGGGGCTTTATCAGTCATTGTGTCTGTGCCTGTGCCTGTGGCTATTATCACTCTTAGCAAAAAGCCGTAAAACAAAAGCAAAAACCGAACAGAAATGATATTAGAAATCGCCTCAGAATTCAATTAGAAACACAAATTTTCAACAGCAGCGGAGAAATTTTGGTTGGAAATTGCATGTGCAAGTGGCTTTTGGCGATAAACGCCGACAGAGGCGTCGACAGCGACTGCGGCAGCAGCAGCAGCAGCAGCGATAGCGACAGCAGCAGCCAAAGTTGGAAGTCTCTTTGGAAGTGTCTTGAGATAAGGCGAGGAGGAGGCAAAGTGCGCTTTTCGGTCGCCGTTGTCGTCGTCGTCGTCGTGTGGGCGGAGGAGGAGGAGCGCCTAGTGCGCTAGAGGGAAGAGCAGGGCATGCGTGTGTGATAAGCCAAGAACGTTAGAGGAATGGGGAAGAGCGAGAGAGAGAGAGACACATCGAGATAGAAAGATAGAGAGAGGAGAGACGTAGAACTTCAAGGGTATGTGAGTATTCCTAGGGGTATACCCTACGACATACCCTGGTATGTCGATTCTTTATCGATTAATTGTCGTCTAACTTCCTTCTGGCAGGCTCTTTTCCTTTAGATCCTTTCTTTTTCTATTCGATGATCCATTTAGATGGTATCCCATAGTCGGATAGTGTTCTATTACTCTGCCTTTTTTGCTTTTGTTTGCTGTAGAATTTCTGCTCTGCTTAATGCAGCGCAACGAATTGCGGCGAGCGGCAAAAAAGCTTTTCATCAGCCCCCACAGCCAGCGACGTACAAGGCAACAAAAACAACAAAACACCACGACACACCGCAACGTGGCAGCCACAGCAACAACAACAAGAGCAGGAAAAACATTTTCCCACGATTTGACTACAGCGACGATGACGTTCGTCACCCAAAGAGGCTGAGAGAGCGAGCGAGAGAGAGGCACCACAGCCCCTCCCAATTAACTCTCTGCACCGCCCCCCTTCCCTGCCACTCATGAGATGTGATGAGGAGGGCCGCCTCTCCCACTCCCACTCCCATTCACGGGACTCATCAAAATGCAAACGCCTTTCCATTCTTCCCCCTCATTTCTCCCCTCTTGCCGATCGCCTGGCCGTACAATCTCTTTCGCTTTTTCGAGGCGAACAGGAGGATCGCGTATTTCCCTTTTGGTTATGCACAATTTTTGGGAAAGGAAAAGGTGCACAATATTGTAGGGAAGTGAAAATTAGAGCAAACAAAACACAAACTGGTGCTAACAGAAAGCCCTTTGTAGATATTTATGTTTATGTTTATTACTTACTCGATATCGTCTCGATAACTACTCGATAACGACTCGATAACATCGCGATAACGACTCGATAACGTCTCGATATCTAGTCCATATTGATCGAAGCCGATGCCCTAATGAACCTTAATGTATATCGGTCACTAATCAGTGAGCTATCGACTATTCTTCGATCACGAATTGACCGATTTACACTTTAAACTATTATCTTGAATATAAATCGATAAAATATCATCGGAGTTCGGAATTCGGAACTATTTTCCATTGCATTTTTTTGATTATATATCGATAATTTAATTTGCGATTACTAATCGAGAAATTTCAACTTTTGGATCAATTAAACTTTTCCCAATTGAAAAACGTTCGTGTAAAATGTTCTTTAAGAAGTGATTTATCGGATATTAATCGTTTATGCAATGTTTCAACGATTTTAAATCGAAATCGGGTTTTCGATTGATGTTTAACCGCCTTCGATTATCACTTCTGGGGGATTATCACATTTTCTGCGGTTCTCTTTCGTGGAGCAGTGCGAGTATTCTCACTCTGGTACCTACCATTCGCGCTGCACGACGCTTATTCACGCTTACCTTCACCGCTCAGTGCACTTTTTGCCAACCCCCGTGAAGCCCTCCCCCCCCCCCCCCCACCCATTCGTCATTCGCTTGAAATGGGTGTGGGAAAGTGGGCGGAGCAAAAAAAATGGTGTCTGTGTTGTCATCGTCATCGCATGGTCCGCGTGTTGGCAGGCGGCAGGCAGGCGATGGTGGCGGTGGCGGTGGCGGTGGCGGCGTTGCCCGTCAACGCTCTTCGTGCTTGTTGTTTGTTTGTTAGCTTTTTAGCCCTCTCTCCTCCTCTCTTCTCCTCTCTTCCATCTTTTCCTTCTCTTTCTAACTCTATCGTTCGTTTCGTTGTAATTGCATTTGTACAATAAATAAAATGAAATGCAGTTGAAGGCACTTTATTGTTACCTTTTTTTTGTTGTTGTTTTTGTTTTTGTTTTGTTTGTAGAGACCATGCGACACGCGCTCTTAAATTGAATGTGGATCATATCTCTCACACACACCCCATGCCCATTCATCCACACGCCCTTGTGGCACGCCTTCTTTGCCTTTCTCTCCCTCTCGCTCTCTCTGTCTTGACTTTGTGTTAACAGATTTGGCCCTAAAATGGCCCAGACTCTATAGGGCGAACTACCTTTCCCAGTGTGGCTTAGCAATGGTATCGGCCATTCAAAGTGATCTTGCCACAAGGAATTCGCTGAGAGTATCCATTAAGCGAATGCAATCGCAATCGCAAGTGGCATGCGCAACAATCGTTTTTTATTAGCACCACTCGCAAGGTCAGAATTTTCCCCGCCACCCCCCCGCGCACCTGCCGCCCGCCAGTTCTAGAGCTGTTCTGTGCCTGTCATTATGAATGGGTTTAATCAATTTTTGCAGAATGAGAGTGAGAGGGAGAGAGAGAGGAGAGGAGAAGGCCATTATGTTGCACAGGGGTGCGCGGTGGGGAGGAGGGGGTGCTCTGACAGGTTGCGCAAGTGTTTGCACTTGACTCCGCATATGTATGTATGTCTTGGGTGCTGGCATTCACCCAATCTTAGTCCCATTCCCATTTCGATTCCGATTCCGATTCTGAATTGAATTGCCGCTTAATTGCAGAGCAGGCCCGAGACCATTCGACCATTCCATTCCCCGCACCCCCTCCCCCCCGGGGCAACACATGTGGTTAGGTTCCATGGTCCAGGCCATTATTTGCCGAGACCCAGCAGCCCCAGCAGCCCCATAGATGATGGTTCGGAAATCTCTTAGTCGGTACGGTAGGGTTACAATGCATTGCACCACTGCGCAATGGTGCTGTCGGCCGCTTTTGTGGAGCACCGCCTGATTGATTGTCTATTAATAAGAGTTGCCATCTCTTCATCTGTTGTTGCCTCCAAACTGAAATTAACTTTTTCCTCTCGTCTTTTCTTCTCATTGCAGGTGAGTTCTGAGTTCTGAGTTCTGCAAATGTGGTCCCTAGTCGTACGAGCAGTAGCCCTAATTGAACGTGTAATTTGGGTAAGCCTGAGAGTTTTCCTTAATGATTGAGACAGAAAACGACATTAGCCTTAGTCTTCCCGATGGGACTGTACTTTGTGATTCATTCATGTGAATAGTGCGAGTGTTCACTGAGTGTGTTGCTTCTTTGTTACAATTTCCCATAAGTGAATGGACGAATGAAACGAAAAGAGATCAATTGGTTCACATTTTACCATGAAATGCTAAGGCGCACTGGAAAAGAGAGTGAACGAAAGAGCTAAGGCTGATTCTGCATGGGCTCTCTCTCTCTCTCTCTTTGCCTTGAAAACACGACTCTTTACTGCTAAGCCACACTGTGATAGACATAGATAGAGTAAGTAAAAGATGGAATCTGTTATAATCTGCTATAAAGTTGATCTCATTAAGAGATTTAATGCCTTAAACTATTGATCGGATTAATGCGCATATCATAAGATCCCTACGATCGTATCCCTAAAAGCTGAACTCCTGGAAAAAGTCCATTATTTCCCTCGAGGATCTCCTGCTCATCAATTTCTGTTTCTTTTAGCCAGCTGCAATATTGTTCTTTGAAATTCGCGCGTGCCAAAAATAAATTTCAACTTAAAAAAATAAAAAACGATATTAATGGCCAGTGGCTGGAGCTGGGGACGGGGGACGGGGGCAGGAGTTGAAGTCTTCCCCCAAGAGCAGAGCTCCTTTCATTATGTTTCGATGTTACCTGCTGACTTCTGTTTCGATTCGGCTTTTAATGGCCCAAAACGGTGGCAGCGGTGGAACGGGGGAACGGTGGAACGGGGGAGCGGCAACCCTTTCTTGTCTTGAAGCCTCTCCATTCATTTCATTTCATTGCCCTTGGCAGCTGTTTGTCGTTTCGTTTTGTTGACCCAAATTTTCTTAAGTGAAGATTTCTATCAGTTTCGAGGCTGGCTCGAAAAAATATCGATCCCCCACGGATCCGGATCCACTTTTAGGGGTGCTGCAACTGCAACCCTTTTTTCCGTCTCTCTCTCTCTCTCTCTCTCTCTCTCTCTCTCTCACTCTCTTGCGAACAGTGAAAGTTTGTTGGCGCGTGACACTCAAGAGAGAGCAGACAGCTTTTACCTAACTGTATAATGTAAAATGAAAGGTGACCGTTAGGTTCTTAACCCTTTGTTCCCCTTTCCGACCATGAGATCAATTAATCAGCAGGAAGTGCAGCCTGAGATCTATAGATAACCGTTAAGTTTACAGTTGTTTTACCCAAATTGCAAGTGAAAGTTGTACCCCTGTTTCGGTAGGGGTGACATATGTTCCAAACTAAAAAAAGGAAAGGGTTGTTCCTGGATGTTGTGACCTTTTGTTTAGGGCGACGTTTAAACACACTACACTACAATGAAAGTTACCAATGAAAATTACTGGCTTAAAGCCAATACTCTATGCGCCACTGTTCCACTGTTTCACTGTGCAAATTTAACCTAACCGAATGGACACATTGCAGAAGCCAATTTTCATAGCCAATTAAATGAAAAGGAGAGAAAAAATATCTCTGGCAATTAAATTGCAAAATATTCTCAGTTCACCGTTAAATTGTCTCAGTGAAAGGCACACATACACACACACACACAAACACACACAGACGCATACATTCGCACATTCCATTACCATTCCGTTCCATTCCATTCCATTGCAATCCAATTTGGGTACTGGACATGTTAAAAGCATTAATCAATCATATGGGAAAAATATTGTATGTATTTCTGGCTGCTGCCTTGATCTGGGGCGTTATCTCAGTTAATGAAGCATAATTTGTAACCAAACTTCAATGAGAGAGAGAGAGAGAGGATGAGAGAGACGACTGTGAGATAGAGGAGAGACTCTGAGAGGACGATTCATCTTTTAATTACCGCGTTGAAAGGCAACATTTTTCATCGCCACATCGATGGGTGCCAACACACACACACGCACGAACGCCATCTCTCTCTCTCTCTGTCTCTCTTTTCCACTCCCCCTTTCTTGCTCTCTCTCTCTGTCACTCTTGGGATAGAAGCCATCTCCCTCTAGCGTTGCATTGCTTAAGCTGAATGGTTAACCCACGCATGCCTGAGCAATTTAGTGTGTTAAGGCTTTTGCACTAAAATAAATCTACAGCGATTTGTTTGTTTGCACAAGCCTCTCTGCCGCCGCCCCCCGCTCTCTGCCTCCCCTCGTTCGCTCTCTGTTAACGGCCCGCGGGGCCTACACTAAATATAACAGTCTTTTGCTGTGTGTGTCTCTCCCGCCCTGCCCCCGCTCTCTCCCTCTCTCTCCAGGGGTGTTATTTATCATAAAAAATTGCTCAGATTTGTTTTGCGACGGGCAAAGACATGACGCTCATTTGTTAGAGCAACGGGCAACAGGCAACGGCAATAGCAAAAGCAAAAGCAAAAAAATAAAAATAAAACCAGTAACGGCTGCGCGCGCTCTGAAAGCTTTCTCTCTTTTTGCAGCTGGAGAGTTGCATTGCTCTTTGGGCCCCTCCTCTCCTCTCCTCTCCAACTGCTACTCCATTCAATCGCACAATCGTTCAATCGTCCAAGCCTCCTTAAGCATGTGTTCTCTTTTCTGGATACCCATTAGAGAAAGGTTGCTAGTTTCTCTGTTGATACGAAAAACAGGGTATCCAACCATTTGGTATCGTCTTCCCGTCTTGTCTTATTCGTGTACGCTGCACCGACGTCGCTGCTGCTGCTGCTGCTGCTGTCGACGGCGTCTTGGCACGGCCCAAAGTTCAACGCAAATATAATCTGTCAAATAATTTATCAGTGTTTGCTGATGATGATGATGCTCGGGAGAGGTGATCTCTCCCTCTCCCTCTCAGCCTCCACCTCTTCTTTCCTCTTTTGGCATGTTCTAAAGTTCATTTCTGTGGAGGCTTCTGTGAAGAGGATGATGATCAAGCAGCAGCAGCAGCAGAAGGAGGAGGAGGAGGAGGAGAAGATGCACTTTTGTATTGAACTTCCCTTCTGTTTGCAAATGCTCAAAAAGGGAGAGACGAACGAGAGAGGAGCGAAGATTAGGAGCCATCAATTTTATTCAAAGTTTCAATGCAATTGTGTCTCCTCTTTGGCTTCTGCTTTGGCCTCTGCTTTTGTTTACACAACAGGCAAACACTCTGGGCTCTCTCGCTCTCTCTCTCTAGCTCTCTCTGCACTCTCAACGCAAGATGAACAGCGGATGCTAAGGAATCTATGATTTGACAACCCAAATCCGTAGCTGCGTAAATATTTGTGCACTCCAAAGGATCGTACCTACTTTTGTGAACTCCATTGTAAGCTGGGATCTGTGTTTTTCATCTTCTTTGATTCCTCTTCCTCTGCTGTTGCTGCTGAATGTCGCGACTGCCCTCTGCCTCTGCCTTATGTGTGTGTGTTTGTGTGTTTCCTTATGGGCATTGCCTCTGCCTGCGCCTCTGCCTCTGCCTCTGCTCTCTCCCTCGCTTGTGCTCACTGCATTCGTTTTCGTTCGGCTTCTGGGCTGCCTGATCCTCTGCCAACGCTGACTGCAAGGAAAGTTTCATTCCATTTGGAAAGGAATCCTCGTGCTTTTGCCCTGCTTTTGCCCTGCTTTTGCTCTGTTGTCATCCCGTCTCTGTTGCTCTTGTTTGCTGAATGCTTTCAATTGTTTGTTGTGGCTGCGCTCCGATCAACAGCATCATTGGCATGCACTGCTTCTGCTGTGTTTGTGTGTGTGGTTTGCTCTCAAACAGAAACGATTAAATTATCCCAAGGTTACACGCGTGCAGAGCTTTTTGTTGTTGTGTCGCTAGTTCTTTGCCCTCACCTCACTCTCTCTTTGCTGGACTCCTCTCCGTCTCCCACTCTCTCTGCGCTCTTTTTGTATAGCCCTGTGACTGCCCCAAAGACCCAAAAACCAACAGCGAAAGCTGCACCTCTCCCTCCAACCATCCTTCCATCCTTTCATCCATCCTCTTCTTCCTTGTTCTCTTGCTGCCTTGGTGGAGCAGACACCTGTTTGCCCTTTTGGCTCATCGATTTATCGTTTGTTAACCCGGCAATCGGCATCGGTATCAAAATCGTGCCTGTTGCTCCTGTTACTGCTGCTGCTGTTGCTGCCTCTCTTCTCTCTGTCTGTGAATTATGATATTACAAGGGGCGACTGTGCTGCTGTTCCTTGTTCCCTGTTCCCTGTTCAACATGTTGCTGGTCACGTGCTCTTTTGATATTGAGCGGCAACAGGTGTTGCCGGTGTTGCCTCATGTGATTGCCGCAGAGATTTGTGTTCAACGCGAGAGCTGCAACAATTTTAATAGCCTTCTGGCGGCAGCGGCAAGAACTGAAAACTGAACACTTTTTGGGCAGCTGTAGTTAAACGATTATACTTATGGGAGTTTTTATTTAAAATTTAAAAAATAATGATAAATATTTTGTGAAATTAAAGCAAAACACCTGAAAGGATAATTAGTTCGACTTCTCAAAGGGCGTCATCAATCAATGCTATTTCATACAGGACTCTCGATAACAACTTCTCCATCAAGGATTCGAGGAACATCCTTTGAGGGATTGGAATGTATTGCCAAAGCATTGAACGAGAAAGGAAAAATAACAATATCTTGGAAATCATTAAACTAATTCCTTCGGTGCCCCATCAGCTGCGTCAACAAGCCACAAAGCAACTTGCAGCAAGCAGCTGCCGCACACAATTGATAAGAATAACAACAGCAGCAGCAGCAGCAGCAGCAGCTAGCAGCTAGCATCAGCATGTGGCAGCCACAAACGAATGAGAGAAAGAAAGAAATATTTCAAGTGCATGCCACATTCCCAAGAAGCAGCAACAAGCACTAACAATGACTAGGAAACGTCTCTCTGAGAAATGTGTGGTGTGACCCGTTCCAGTCATCCCATTCCGGCCAGAGTTGACACCTACGCGTAAAAACGATTCATGCACTGAAAGAAACTAATCAAAATACATTTTAAGTGATGAACAGATGACATAAATAGATCGTAGATCGAAGCAAGGAATATCCAGCTAATGCATTGCATTGTTGTATCGATAAATATGAATGGCTTAATATCGATATATGCTTGACGATCGCTGATAAATAAATCTCCATCGATTGGTATATTAGTATATAGATTTCATCGATTATGGATCACAGCTAAAATAATTTCATATTTTTGTCAAACTCAATCGATAATTGATAATAAAAAGATCGATTAATTTCTAGGGGTAATAGACGATTTCTTCGGTACATTTATTAGTGCCGTCTGAGAATCTGGCATCAGTTTGGTTGCCCGGGTGCTTGGGTGCTTGGGTGCTTGGGTGCTTGGGTGTTGCATTTTGCTAACGATGCGCGCGTGTCAACAACATGTTGTTGGTGTTGCTGCAACAGTTGTTGGCACAAATGTTGCTCCTGTTGCTGCTGCGGCTGCTGCGGCTGTTGTTGTCGTTTGTATCATTAGTCAAAAGAAACCAAGTCAGAGACTGGCAATCAGCAGCCCCGTATGTTGGCCAAATCAATTGCAAGTTGCAGTTGCAGTTGCATTTGCAGGAGTAGCTGCTGCTGTTGCTGCTGCCTCTGTTGCTGCTGCTGCTGCTGTTGATTGTGTCAACGACAAGAGCAACACAGCAGCAACAATAGACTTAAGTCTAGGCATGATTCATGGACATGGCGATGCAGATGCAGCTTTTTCCCATTTGTGCCAAGGAGGAGGAGGTGGAGGTGGAGGAGGAGTAGCACTACATGAGTGCTGCATGGGAGAGGGTCTGCTAGATGCAACACCCACACACAGCAAAGATGTGCAGCACTGGAAAAAGGCAGCAACACACACGCTAATTGTGTGTGAAAGCAGAAACTCCTTGCCACATTTGCTCATACGCCCACGTGTCCAAATCGAGGAGGCTTTTGAGAGGCAACCACCCCCCACCCCCTCCTCCCCTTACAATTTCCATTTGGCATTTGGCATTTCCCTGTGGCATGGAATTTCCCTGGCATATTTAGCATTCGCACAACACAACGCCGCGACAAACGCAATCATAACCATATAAAAAAAAGTCTTTCTCATTTTCTTGGCATCACTTTTTTGGTGGGCTTTGTTTTTCTTTTCTTTTTTTGTTTTGGTTATTTTTTTTGGTAGCTATTTTGAATGAGAAAAGCGCCAAGCCAACCGCCAACCCGCCAACCGCTTTTGGTCAGAGCGTGGCCATAAAAGGAGCTTGTAAGTGCTACTGTTTTCCACCAACAGAGTGAAAACGGTAAAAATGCCGCATAATTTACGCAGGAAAAACAGTCGCCACACCGCCGTGCCACCAATGAATGCCACATGCGCGAGTAAGGAGAAAAAACAAAGCAAAAAAAAACACAAATACTATAATGCTCCCAGAAAAAACAAAAAAATGCGAATGCGCTTTTCACTTTTTTCACAAATGGCCATGCAAATTACAAGACACATTAGCTCTCTTCTCTCTTGTCTCTCTCTCTCTCTGTCTCTCTCTGTCTGTCTTAGTTTTTGTGGCAATCCTACGCCTTACCCCAAAAATGGGAGCAACAACAAAACGGAAATGCAACGCAGACCAACGACAAAAAATATGTTTACAGCAGCTGCCACAAAAGCTGCAGCAGCAGCGGTACAAGCCACCGAAATTTGGTTTGTTTCTGGCCAGAGTTGTCGCCTGTTCTGCATAGAGCAATGTCTCATAAGCGAACGGCCACAGAGAGCCCTTTTGGGAGGAGTTTTGTGGAACGTTTGGCAAACAGAGAATCAGTTTGCTCCAATCCTTGCTCCAAGACGTTGACAACCCTGGCTACTTATTAGCGAGGACGGACAGCGAGGCAGCAGAGAGTCCAAGACTGCGACAGTGACTGCAACTGCAACTGCAACTGGGACTTTGCGTTGCACGTTTCTTGTCGTTTTGGAGCGTTTGGAATGTTTAGTTAACCGTAAACAGAGTCGCAATGCGCCCGCGCCATTTTGGCATTGATTGCTGACCAAATGCACACACACATGTGTATGTGTGCCACTACACACACACACATACAGAGCGACAGAAAGAGAGAGAGAGACGACGCGACGTATCCTCTAGATGTTGGAGTAGAGAGTCAGTGGAGCGTGAATAACATTTGGTAATCGTGGCACAAACACGAAAATGCATTAACCAAAATTGTGATCATAAATTTTCAATCGACACGCGGCGGGTGCTGTACCCGCACCTCCCCTGCCCTGCTGCTCCGCCAGTATGAATGAGAGGCTCTCGGTGAGGAGAGGGCGGACTGGGGAAACTGGACTACGGCAGGCAGAAGACGGAAGACTATTTTTATTTTTTCTTTTTTTTTGAGACTATCTAAACCGCGTATTTCTCCTCTCTCTGGGCCTAAAGCATTTGCTGTTGCAGCTGCACACACATTCTTGGCCAGAGAAAGTTTTTGTTGCACAAGTGGCAGGCAGCAGGCACCAGGCAGCAGGCAGCCTCCTCACATTCGCAGTTGCAGTTGCAGTTCCCTGTTGCTGTTGCTGTTGCTGTTTGGGTCAGTTAAATGGCAAAGGCTGTGCCTTGCCTTTGCCTTCGCCTTCGCCTTAGCGGCCGAATGGGGCAGAGTGCGTGGGTGTTGCAACAACACTCTGCCGCCAGCGGCTAGAGACCGACCCCAAGAAGATGATGAAGGCTTAAGAGGCGGCTAAGAGATCGAACCGAAAACATACAAATGATGCGAAATAAAAGGATAGAAATCAGTTTGTGTCCTTTCGCTTAGGGGAACCTTTTTTTTGGAACAAGGATCAAGGAGCAGTCATTCAAGGAATATTTCAATTATTGTGCTGCTTGTGGATGTAAGTAATGATAAAGTAAGTAGAACGATGGAATGGAACACTTGGTGGAACAGTGGAATAGAACAAGCAATGCAACAGTGGAATGAAACGAGAAATAACCATCAGAATGTTATTTTCCATTGCTTTTGACACACTTTTGGCACTTTGGATGATGATCCTGTGACATTCTCTCTCTCTCTCTCTCTCCTTAAGCCTTAAGCCTGCATTCTGTGTGTGTGTGTGTGTTCTGCTGTCATTCGTCCACTCATCCACTCATTCACTCATTCAGTTAAGCTCTGCCCTCAACGCCCTCACAGCTTAATCGAAGCAATTTGTTGCAAGAGTTTGACTCTTGTCTGGTCGAATCCTTGTTGCCACAAAAGCAAAACAAACACACACCCAAAAAACCAGAAGAAGAGTTTAGGGCTTAGTGGCGTGGCATATGCCGCATGTTGTTGCCCTCCCTGTCTCTCCCTGTTTTTTTTGGGGATTCTTATTCCTTTTTTGTTTTGGTGTGTGATTTTTTGGTGAATTCTCCAAAAATTGTTAGTGAATGTTGCACCTCCCGCCGCTGCTGCTGCTGCTGCTGCTGGATGTTGCTGCCGCATGTTGTTGCTGTTGTTATGTATGTGTTTGTACAACGCCTTGAATGCGGCTTCTGTTGTCGGTTGTCGTTAGCCTGTTGCCTGCCTCTTGTTGCTGCTGCTGCTGTTGCTGCTGTTGCTGCTGCCTTTTGCTGTTGCTGCTCTTGTTTCAGCATTCCTCACTTGGCCCACACTCATGTGGCACAGCCGCACACAGATATGCGGATACACAGATACAGATACAGATAGAAGCGATAAAAATTTATTGAGCCGAGGCCTCTGGCCTGCTGCTGCGGCTGCTGCTCCTGCCACTGCCACTGCTGCTGCTGCTGCTGCTGCTGTTGCTGCTGTTGCGGGGTCTCAGCTTTCAGCTTCAATTTCTGTGTTCTCCTTATACCCTTTTCGTCGGCATGTGGTATCCTCCAGCGAAACAGAGAAGAGGCCAGGAGTCTCATGCCACAAAGCTCTCTGCATTGTTGCCCCAAAGTGTATCAATGGCTTCGGCCTCCGTCTCTCTCCTGGTCTCGCATTTTTTTGGGATTGTTGCAGCCGTTGTTTATTTTTATTGTTGCCCCAAAGAGAGGTGTTGTTGCGGCTCCTCGTGCTGTGGCAAGTTGTTGCTGCTGTTGTTGCTGCTGTTGTTGCTGCTGCGTCTCAAAATCAATTGAGTTTAACTGCTTTTAATTTACTTGGAATTTGTGCGGCTTTAATGGATTTATGTCGGCTTATGGGCTGGCTCTCTGTGGCAGTTGTTGCTGCTGCTGTTGCAGGTTGCTGTGTGTTGTGGCATGTTCTGCTTGCTACTGCCACACACACACACCGCAATATTAAAATTTATCATGTGCTAAAAACTTATCAATTAAATATATGCATAACATTGTTCCAGCTTTATGGAGAGCTCTCTTGTTGCAGGTTGCTGCTGCTGCTGCTGCTGCTGCTGCTGTGTTGCCCGGCAGCAACATCAATCAAAATGCAAGCAACTTGCAACCGTTCAACTTGCAACTTGATGTCGCGCGCAGCAATTTAGACATGCCTTGCCATGTTATTAACTAATTACAGGCGACTAATCTAAAAGGCCGCCACAGAGAAACAGGTGCCCCATGCCCATGCATCATGCCACAACCCAGCAGCAGCAGCAGCAGCAGCAGCAGCAGCTGCCTAATGAAAAGTGACATCTTGGCCACGACCAGGCCTAAACTGTCAACGTCTCTTGGCCCGGACTTTTGTCTCCAGTGTCTCCTGTGTCGCCTCTCCTTTTTTGCATAATCTGCCTCCTCCTGTGTGCCTCCCGCCTCATGCCCCCTATGCCTGTCTTGTCATTCGTCATTCTCCTACTGCTGCTGCTTTTGTGGCATGCTGCATGGATCTCGCTCAGGTGTATGGCCGCCAGCAGGCAAGAGAAGATGTCGCCCCGGTCTCGGCCACGGCCCACCCGCTAGACGATGGGGGACACACGGAACACATGTTGCACTTGTCTCTCAGCCCCTCTATAGCTTGTGGCACGCACTTGTTGCACATCACTCTCTGTGTCGCGTCTGTGTGTCTGTCTGTTGTTGCCTCTTGTTGCCGGAAGCGGATTCTGTGTTAATTACAAAAGAACTCCTCTCTCTCTCTCTCTCTCGCTCTCTCTCTCGATGATTATGTTGCTGTTGCTATTGCTGCCTCATGTTGCTGCTGCAACTTCTGTTGCGTTGACATGCGTTGCTAAACGTGCCGCCGCCGGACACCCCACTACACACACACACACAGGCACACACATTCAAATGAGGCACGAGAGAGAGGCAGGGAGGCACAGTGACTGGATTTCCTTTCTGGCTGACATTGCGGCTTGTGGCATGGCGAATGTGCCTGCAAGATTATGAAAATTAGATATACAAATCAGCAAAAGGCGAACGGATGTGCCTCTGCCTGGTTGCCTGCCTGCCTGCCTGCCTGGCTGCCTGCCCCATCATGGGGCATCAACATTTTGATGCGTACAAGATCAAACAAGAAAGATGCAAACGATCAAGAGCGATTGCTCTGCCACTGCCACTGCCACTGCCAGTGCCCCTCACCCACTGTCCACAGATGCCACGATTCAAGGATGCTCTAACCGATCCAAGATACAACATACATCTGTGGCATGCATCTTCCAAGAAGCTGCAAACACCAGAAAACAAACATATTCCAAAGGCTGCGATTTGCATTCAAAATGTTCCCCTAAGCGAAAGGATACACAGGCTTACATACGTGGAACTTACTCAACATGCAACATGTTGTTGTGTTGCTGCGGGTCAGGGTCGAGAGATGTTGCAACTACATTTTTGGTTTCAGCTTTGGCTGGATTTTTTCTGGTCTTTCTGCAGCCGTTTGCTGAATGTTACTGCTGCTGTGGCTGCTGCTGTGGCACGTTGCCTGTCGACTGCGTAAATTGCTCACCAATCAAATGGCACTCAAGAGAGAGAGAGAGAGACAGCACGAGAGACCTCTCGCGGAAATTGCTTGAAACGGAAATGTGCTCCTCGGTCGCTCCGCTGCCGCTCCGCGTTTTGCCAATTTCATGTCATTCGTTGACAACGCACAGCGGATATTGTTTAGTATTTTGCATAAAAGTTTATTTAAAAGTCGCGACTTTTTGTAGGTTAGAAGGAAGTTGTCGCTTGGCGGCCGAGCACCCCCCCCTGCTCCTCCTCCCGCCCTGTTTTGGCCACATGTTGCGGCAGGTCTGTGTGTGTGTGCTTGGACCCCTCTGGGGGCATGGCTTAATTATAGTCTTTTGGCCTTGTGCATTTGCCAGGCGCCGCCACACAGCAACGGCAACGGCAATGGCAACAGCAACTTGCAACTTGCAACAACTGTGGCCACGCCCACTCCACACACTATTTGCTTTTGGGGCCTGCGGTTGCACTTTGTATCTTTCCGTCTTTGTATTTGTTTTTTTTTTGGGCGGTTTCTTTTCTCGAATTCTTCGCTTGTGTTTCTGTGACTTTGAAACCCTGCCTGCCTGCCCCTTGTGCCCCTTGGTGACTGCCACCTTTTGGAGGGCGGGGCCAGAGGCGCAACACCCCAAAGAACCCGAAGATGGGCAGAAGGAGTGAGAGAGAGAGAGAGAGAAAGACACATTTTACAGAAGGAACTGCGACCTTTATGATCTTTGTTTTCAGCATTGAATATCTTCATACTCAAGATCTGCAGCCTCCAGCCTGCAACTTCTCCCCCTCCCCCTCTCCATTTCGCATCTCCATTTCCCTCGTCTCTGCGGCTTCTTCTCCACTTAACACTTAACCAAAAGAAGGCTGGTCTCTGGCCAACAGAGATCTGTGGGGAGAGATGGTCCGTTCCAACTTTAATATGCACTTACCTGTCAGATCATTAAAGTAAAAATTGATTTTCTAACTTGCAACGATTTTTGCATTAACAATTAGTCGTCGTCGTCGTCGTCGTCGTCGTCGTCGTCGTTGCAGTCTCTCGTAGCAAGCGCCTCATCGTGTTATTAATTAACAATGCCACACCAGGCAGGCGCATTTAAGACATTAATTGCCCCAACCGGTTCACTTTAACGTTCTTTGGAGTGCCCAGTGTCCAGTGTCCAGTGGCCAGTGCTGGGGGGACTACGCCTCAATCAATCTAGCAAATTGTCGCCCAGTTCATTCTCAGCCTCAATCTCGTTCTCATTCACATTCTGCGATCTTTGTCTCGGTAATATCGAACACCAATATGAATAGAGTGTTTCCTTCAGCCTTCATTCGCGGAGATCTCTGGCCAAGATCTATCTCTCTCTCCCATGAGGCTCGTACTCTCTAATTATGACAACTACGCAGCTGTGCGTGCTCACGTGCTTTTCTAATTAGACAACAGCGAGTACGACGGTCTCGGGCCCCTTGAGAAGGAACGAGAGAGAGAGAGAGAGAGAGAGCGAGAGATCGACAATAAACGATAAAGCCGTCGCCATCATCTCGTCATCGTCATCGGCGGACGCAAATTGACAATCAGAGCATGGGGCTTTGCCTTGGGGCTGCCAACTCGATTGAAACTCAGCGAACTAACAAAAAAAATATAATTTGGAAATATTTGATTGATTATTAATCGTTTTGTCTATCGAGAAATGCTTCAAATTTTATCGAAATAAATAAAATACATAGATTTATCAAAACATAAAGTAGAATAGATTTTTGTTATCGAATATTTATCGATCAATTATTCATTCATTGATTAGCTATCGTTTCACCTATCGCTAGATGTTGAAATGATATCGAAATGAATCAGACATAATTTACAATGGCAAATTTAAGAATAATACACTTTTATCGATAAAAAATCGATTAAGAAAACTTTTGACAAAGATATCTATTATATTTATCGATTATGGAATGGTCGATCAACGATTGCCTTGGCTTTATTTCTGTCAACTTTCTCCATTTTGATTCGAAAAGAAATGTACCAAAATTTATCATCCGCTTGAAAAGTTGAGAGAAAGAGAAACATCAAACGAGTTGGCAGCACCGTTTGCCATTTGTGGCACACCCACTGCTGCTGCTGCTGCTGCCTGCCACCCCAACACCCCACCAACCTCCACGGCACGCCCCCCCTCGAGCTGAGGCACACGCCCACTGCAAACGCTCGCTGAGCTTTAATGCGTTTTCATTTAACACAAGACGGAGACGGCCAAGACGCCGCCAAGACGGCGTTGGGGCCAGGCTTGTTAGGCTACGGCCCCCACCCATACGATGTGTGTGTGTGCGTGAATACCCATACCCCCTGTCTGTGTGTGTGTGCGTGAACACCTCCCACTTGGAAATCTAATATAGAGCCTGGATACGAGTGCAGCCTGGCCTCGAAAGTAGCTCCTTGCCGATGCCTTGGCTACCGATTTGGATACCCTAGCCATTGCGGGGACTCCATGTTCGATCACAAGGCAGGATGCTCCACTCTCCTCCTCTTCTCTGAGATACAATAGCATGATTCAAATTCAAGTTTGAACTTTGTTTGAATTAAAGATTCAAATGATATAAAGATTATCTTTAAGATGTGTTCAATCGATTCGATAACTATTCAGATAACTATACGATATAGTCTGGCACATGAGACATGCCTCATGCCTCTAGAGTTGCTACCAAAAAAAGAGTATTCAAACTTCGTCTCTTCTTCAGCCACATTTTTCTTGCATTTTTGAGCTTTATTTTATGTTATTTTTTTGCGCATTTTTTCACTGGCTTTTGGCGCTTTTTCGCTTCCGCATGCCTGAACCAATTATATAGAGTATACATATATTTACAGTGTACATATACATATATATATGATGGCATATGTATATCAATATTTTTCAGGTCGTTTCTGTACGAGATCCACACACATTAATAACGCATCCCACAACCCACCCACCCTCTAATTGCATTTTTCTCGTCGTCTCTTGGTCTTTGCCTTTAATCGAATTTTCCACCTTTCAGAACGATGAGCATTTTCGATTAAGCCTTAACTATTTCTATGCTGTATACTGTATACATATACATATATACACATACGCGTCTATGTATGTACGTACATATGTATGTGCCTTTTTTGGGGGCACCCCGATAAGTGCAGCAGCAGCAGCAGCAGCGCTTGCAGAGTTGTCTGCATCTTTAGAAAGTGCTTCCGCATTTGTGGTTCGCCTTCACACACTCCTGCCACAAAAAGTTATGTGCTTAGATTAGCGGGTGTGTGCTAATGTCTCGGTCTGGGCCTAGACCTACGTCTATGCCTCCTATGCCTTGCCTCCTGTTGCATGCCTCCGTTGTATGGGTCACTCTTTATCTAACTATCGAATGCGAATGCGAACGCCAAAGACAACACGACGACGGCGGCGTCGGCGGCGGCCTAATGAAACCCATAACTTTTGACTTTTCCAGAGCGAACACAGAGAGAGAGAGAGAGAAAGAGAGAGAGGCCAAAAATACCAAAAGATGACGCCTTATTGGGGTCATGCGAAAGGTGCGCTGATTGCTAATCCTACCAATCCCTAGCCAACAGCCCAAAAAAAGTGACAACATTTTTGCTTGACTTTGAGGGAATATCCTACGGAAGAGGAGACATCTTTTTGGGGTTTATATCTGAATAAACAAGTAATATTATATACGCATACTCGCACGATTGTTGAAGAAGCCTTTGGGAGGGTGAATCGATACCTTTTGGTATCCTTGAGATGTCCAATCAGATCTGCTCTCATTCGGAATGCTGAATACAAGAGCATACAAAAAAAACCATTAAAATATCAAAAAATACATATAACGACAAAAAATACCAAAACCCCAAGATTATGGTATTAGAATACTAGAACAGTGGTATTAAAATACCAAAAATGTGGTATTAAAATACCAAAAAGGTGGTGTTAAAATACTATAGTATATAGTATAGTATATATTATAGTAATACTACCAAAAAAACTACCAAAATATACCAAACGGGTGGTATTAAAATACCAAAATAGTAGTATTTAAATACCAAAAAGGTGATATTCAAATATTATTTGAGTAAAATTACCAAAAAACTACCAAAACATAATAGCAACGTGTTACTAAAATACCTAAAGTATGGTATAAAAACACAAAAATACCAGCTTGAAGATTTGTGGTTTTCCAACAGCTTTGTATTCAAATACTAGCAGCAGACTGGTACCAAAATATACCAACAGTCTGGTATTTAAAGACAATTTTGCTTAAAATACAAGATGAAATTACAACAAAAATACTGAAAAGTACGAAAAACTCTTGAAGTTAATGTATATTCAATAACTATACAATTAAGACGTAAACAAAAAGGTTTCAAGTTGTCTCTGCCCTAAGGACCAACCTCCTTCTGAGGCACACGAAAACTTTCCACTATTTTTTTATATATGTATATATGTATATAGTATACTATTACTATGTAATATTCGCACAAGTATTCAACCGCAATTAATATTTGAATCTTTTGCCTTCCTTTCTCTTTTTTTCGTTGCAGGTGAGTTTCGCTTTTCGGTTTGGTTTTTGTCTTGCGAGCGACGACTTCAATTAGCAATTAGAGATTATTTCGACTCACAGAAGCAGGTAAAAAATGCCTTAAATAGCAGGTCTACCGCCCCCCAAAACAGAAAAAATGTATTATACGGATCTCCGGATAGTATTTGTTTGTGTGTGTGTGTGTGTGTGTGTGTGTATGCCACATATAGATGCATATTCCGTTGGCTGATTTGGCTAAAGGCTGTCACATTTTCCTTCGGTGCGCCGCTGCCGCTGCTGCAGTTAGGCTGCAAAGAGAAATGACCACAAAATGTGAACATAAATCAACACAATGGCCAAAATGCTGCTGCGGCTGCTGCTGCTGCTGTTGCAGCCGCCAAAAGGTGTGGAGACCCAAGCTGCAACGTGCAACAGCAGCGTCGTCAGCATATGAAAATGTAAATTTCACATGGGAAAAACAAGCCGCGGGGGATGACAATTTGCTGTTGTTGCCGCCGCCGCCGCCGCCGACGATGCTTGATGCTGATGCTGACTCAAAACAGTTGCAAAGTTGTTGCTGAATTAATAAACTTGCAACTGGCGGCGGCAAAGGCTGCAGAGCTTCAGCTTGCAACGACGATGGCGGTGGCTTTTGTAAAAATGCCGCCAAATGCCTATTTTGATGTTGTTGCTGCTGCTGCTGCTGCTACTATTGCCGCTTGCCGCATGCCGCATGCCGCTGTGGCTGTGCCTCAAAGCAAAACGATACGCATTGAAAACGAACGAAACAAAATTGAAATCTGACACCAAAAGAATTGACAGAAAACACACACAAAACATACCCCCATACACAGCGAGAAATTGCAATACTAATTAGGGAAATTAATTTTGGATAGAATGTAGAACTAACGACTGGGAATACTTGGGGGTTTTTTCTTTTATGGGATATCTTTTAAAGAGCTGCCTCCACTCGGTGACCATTTCGAGTGACTTTGATTCGTTGAACAAGTTTAGCCTAAGCGAAAGGACACACTCGTTTCGAAAGTACACAAAACACATAGAAAGCATATAGATTCGATGGAATATAGGATTTTATTTGAGATTGTGGAATGTACACTTAAACCATATAAAACTTAGTGGAAACATCACAATACCAGATGCGGTATAGAAGATCATTTTGATTAGATCATACAGATGAAAATTATATAAAATATAATAAAAGGAAGGAAATAGTAAGCCAGATAAATACGCACATTAAAAGTCAAACAAAATACCATAAAATACGCAAAAAGTTAATTATAATAAAATATTAAATATTTATAAAAAAAGGTAAAGAAAAGTTACATTAAAATTCTATAAGATGCCTAAAAAAATTACAAAAATTTCTTAACAAAAGATAAAAATATGCCACAAAGTTATAAAAAATACTAAAAAACTTTAAAAATACAAAAAAAAAATACTAAAATTATTTTAGATTATTATGATTTCAAGAATAAGCATATCAAATAGTAATAAACTTTACTAAAATACCAAAAACATTGTAAATAATAATTTTTAAAAATATACTAAAATGCCAAAGATACCATACAATTAAGGGACCCCAATGATACCGCGCTTTTACTTTAAGGTGAAAAATCACCATGGCAGGGAACTATTTACTTGTACATATAGGAACAAATGAGATTCAGATACCGATTTCGATTTCGATTCATATCATAATGCCGGAGATACGAATACGCCTGTAGTTTTGTCAAGTGCAACACACACAGCGGGCCACAGAACCAGAAGAAACTTCTGTTCACAGGCATCACAGGCGGCCAGTCAGCCAGTCAGGCAGTTAGGCAGCCAGCAGTGGCTTTTTGGGTGACTTCCAGACTTGGTTTTTGACCAACCAACAAAAATGCAAATTCAATGAATGCCCATTCGCCCGCTCGCCCGCGATCCCCTGCCCTGCCCTGGCCTGCCTGCAAATCCAACTCCCAAACGTGACTCAAATTGCTTTTAAATTGTTTTAGCCAGCAATAAACGAACGAACCCATGGAGGCAACAGTCCAGCAATCTAGCAGCAGCCAGCAACAGCCAGCAGCCAGCAGCCAGCGAGAGTTTAAGCCTTTATTTCTTTTTTTTTTCTTTGTCTGTTTTCCTGTAAGCCTCGTATTCCTGCAGCCCAGCAGCTGTTGGTCCAAATATTTGCCTTCCTTTTTTTCCCGCCAGGCAATTGAAATGTCCCACTGTCCATAGAAAATGTTTCGTTTTGGCCATGGCTATGGCTATGGCTATGGGTCTGTGCCTGATCTTAATTTCCATTGAAGTGACTCCCCGCGTCCCCCCTCCCCCTGCCCACTGCCCGGCAGCCTTCGTTTTGGTATCCATATCCCCATATCGGGTGTGGAGAAAACAAAGCCAGAGCGAAGAAAAAAAAAGAATATGAATATCTGTTAATTGTACAAATATGTTCGGGGGTCTATTACATCGGCCATACAAAGATTTAAGATTTCCTTTATATATTTCTCTCTGGGGGTTTTTTTTGCCGAATGTTTTTGTGCCGAATGCTTAATTGCCCTGCGGGGGTGGAGATTTTTGCGGCGGTGCAGCAGTTGGTGGCACACGGAGCCTGCGTGAGTAATTTGTCTTTAGTTTTTTGCATTTTGCATTTCCGTTTTGGCTTTGGCCTGAGCTTGAGGTTCGTTTTTTTTGGAGATTATTGGGGATAGATTATACGCTTCGTGGTTATTCGTGGTTATTCGTGGTTATTATTATGTAAATTTGTGTAAATGCTTCGCCAATTGCCGGCCGCTTATCGCCCCAAAAATGGTTAACAATGTCGTAAGATGTGAATGGGTGGGGAGTGGGGACGGCAGAGGGGGAACGCTGAACGGAACGCAGTGGATGTTTCGGCATTGGGAAAATCATTCAGCAATACAGCAATATTTCTGTTAAATCTTATGGAATATCAATGTTTAATGAACGCTTTCTGGCACTAGTTTTGATATCGCATATCTTTGGGACGTTGCCCTCTCCCGCCCAACCGACCGAGGGGCGCTGCCGCATAACGCGCGCCTCGTTAACCGAACCGATCGCAGACATGCAGGAAAGATACATACAAAGGTGTTAGACTAGAGTTCGAGGAAAAGTAGAACCAATCTAACTAACAGAACTAAGCAATTTCCAAGTACCAGAGAGTTATGACAGTATCAGTTATTTAAGACTAGGAAGAGAGTTAGTAGTAGATGTGATATGGTGAGGGAATTATAGAACCCTAAACGGTTCATACAAGAAATAATTCGATCTACAAAGTGGAAGGAACAACGGTATATTTGTAGTTTCTACAGTTTCTAATGGGAATTGTGTAGTTTATGCGGCTCAACAAGTCAGGGCTATCTACGTATGTATATCGTGACTGACGTCGGAAGTAAATGGATATCGAAGATACATACATACATCCATACATATGTATGTACATATGTACATATGTATGTTATTGGTTATAGGATTTGGTTCATATTTGCTTTAAAATATTTATTCATTTATTTATATTATTTATTTAATATTATTATTATTATTATTATTATTATTTATTTATTTATCATTTATATTCATTTATTTATTAATGAAAATCGGATTGTGATCTTTTATTTTTGATGTATTTTTTGTTGGTATTTTGTTGTGTTCTTTTTTAAGTATTTTGTGGTATTTTTGTATATTTTAATATTATTTAATATAATGAGCTGAAACATGATTTTGTTGATTATTTTGGTATTTTTTATAGAAGTTTTCGGTAACCATGATTTTTAGTATTTTGGTTGTGTTTAGTATCTTTTGGTGTTTTTAAAGTGTTTTCGGTATCTCTTGGTATTATTATTCGTATTCTAGAGATAATGATAATATGTATGTATGTACATGTTGTACATTTTTTAGTATTTTTTTATACATATATTTACTGTGTGTAGTATTTTTTATTAGTAGTAAGTAATTTTTTTTTGGGTAATGCTTTTGATTGCTTTCTGCGTAACGTAGGGAAACTCCAACCCATTTCCATGATCTAATGAAATATTTTGTTGTGGTATTTTTTTGGTATTCCATTTTCATCTACAACCAGCAAAGTTCTACGAGTAGGTGTTTCACAATTTGAATCCCCACTCTCATAGGCAATTCCTCAAAATTGTTTCTTTTTTCTCGCCCTCTCTCTCTCTCTCTCTCTCTCTCTCTGTCTCTCTGTCTCTGTCTCTTTGGGTAGTTTTTTTTCACAGTGTGATGTTGGCGTTGGTGTTGGTGGAAAAAGATTTATGAACCAAAGCCCGGTATTCGATGCCTTGGCATGGACATGGGAGTACATTTCCCCGACAAGAGAGACATGAACTTCGCTTTGTGGCACGCCTGTCCCGTCCCTAATGACAACGGTGGCAGCTACTGGCTTCTGTTTGGAGTCCAAGTCTGGAGTCTGGACTCGGAGTCGGAGATGGAGTCGGAGATGGAGTCGGAGATGGAGATGGAGTCTGGGAGTAGTAGATGTGTTTTGCCCCTGCTGGCAATTACTTAATTTGCACTTGACTATTGTTGCTCCTCCATCCTGCCACTGCCACTGTCCGTGCTGCCACTGCCACCCCGTCTTTCTCTCTCTCTGTGTGTCTGTGTTTGGGGTGTAAATCAAGTCCGAGACCCTGACGCTGACTATAAGTTGGCGCGGCGTTCGCTACTGAAGCAGAAAATTACTTTCATCATAATTTAAAGTTACTTATGACCACAGCAACAGCAACAGCAACAGCAGCAGCAGCAGCGGCAGTGGCAGCATTGGCACTGGCAACAACGAGTGGCAATGCTTGCCCCGTGGTTTGGTGTGGCTGCGGTTGCCCCTTTTTTAGTTGTGCTTTGCTGCTGCTGTTGCTGCTGTTGCTGCTGCTGCTGTTGCCTGATTGTCTTAGGCTAAGCACAAATTGAAAAATCATCTAGCCGAACCGAACTAAACCAGGATGTGCCACGAACGGAGGTGCCCCCACACGGCAGGGAGACGGGGCGCACTGCAGTGAAGGCCAAAGCCAAAGCCAAACATTTGCACGTCAAACAAAGTGGCAGTGAAATAACAAAATTATGTTGGCAGATTTGTGGCGACGGCCGGCGATGGAAATTATTGCAGCAGGAACAGCAGCAGCGGCAGCAACAGCAGCGGCAGCTCTTCGTGTCGCCTCCACTTGCCACACAAGAGAGGAGGCGAGAGTCAGATATCCAGAGATCCATAATTGCTATGTGGTGGTCCCTACTGTTGCTGCTGCGGCTGCAGTTTAAGTTACTGTTTGTTGCAGTTGCAAGTTGCAGTTGCAGTGTGGTTTTTCTTTTGCCTGGTGACGGTTTCGCCGCATATGAATGATGTGGCGTGGGTTTCCTCTGCCTTGAGGGCTCCACTCTACCAGGAAGAGCACTTTTTGGGCCAACAAATTGCCCATAAGCGAAAGGACACAGACTCTCGAACATCTTCGACTCTGGAAGGTGCATAAATTGTACTTAATTTGAGTTTGCAGTTTGGTAGCCAACTGAGGCCACCAGCCATAACAATGCCACATGCCACATGCCACTCCGTGCCCGTATCCGTATCAGTACGCTGTGCAACCGAGCTTCATTTTTTTTTTTGTTGCAAGTGCAAGTCGCGTCCACAATCAAGTCAAGTGTTTATTTGTTTATGGGAATTTTCTTTGACTTTACTTTACTTTACTTTACTTTGGTTCTGTTTTTGTTTTGTTTTGTTTTTTGTTTGGTTTTTTTGCTACCCAAACCCGAAAGCGAAGCAAGAGCTGTAGCTGTAGCTGGAGCTGGAGCTCTGGATCTCCTCTCAGGTGAGTGGCATGTTGCATGTGGCAGCAGTGGCCGGCTCTGTTGCCTGCTGGTGGTCCCTCCTCGATGCTGGCGTTCCCCATTCGTGCGTTTTTGTTTGCCGCAATTAGCGTGTGGGCAGTGGATTTTTTTTTCCAGTGGGTGGCTGAGAGGAACGAGGAAGGGGAGGGAGTGGAGTGGAGTGGAGTGAGAGGCAGAGGCAGAGGCAGACCAGTTGGAAGGAGATGCAGGAGTGAAAGTCGTGTGGCACGAGGCACCATCAGTTCGCCGAGATTCCTTTGTATTGTTTCAAAGTGTTCCATTTCATTCCACTCCAACTCCACTATGTTCCACTCGTATTTGGCACGCCATCGTGCCGTTTCTTTTCGTTCCTCTGTCCAGTCCAGTCCAGTCCAGACCATTCCATTTCATTCCAGTGCCAAATGAACACCTGTTGCTTTTGTTGGATCTTGAACCGGTTCGCTGCGGTGCGGTTTTCGAGCTCGTTAGTTAATTCAGAGCTGTAAATATTATAACAGACCGCGTTCCATTATTTTATTAGCCACAGTCCAACAACAGTCTTGCGGAGAGAGGGACGGAGATATAGATAATAGATGGAAATTTCGATGGAAATTTAAGGAAGATATAGCCACAAAATCCTACAAATCCCAGGAGATGGATGGACCAGCAGCTATTCCACTCTGTGGGTCTGGGGAGCGGGGGTGGGCACTCAAGTGGAAGGCATTTTGACAGCGATTTTCCACTCCAGCTCTCCGATCTCCCCTCCTCTCTCCTTTGTCTATTATTAGAAGCGGTTTTCCCGCTTTACCGCTTTACCGCTTTCCCGCTGCTTCGTTCCACCTCTGACTATTTTTAGGCTATGAAAATTGGCTTAAAAAATGACGGACTGACGGACTGACGGACAGAAACAACTCCTTAAAGTTATTTCAAATTAAAATGGAAATTTTCTACGTTTTTCCCGTCGTCGTAGTCGTCGTCTCAGTCGTCGTCTCAGTCGTCGTGTGTGTGTGATTGATGTGGGTTAATTTGGTTTTATTTGTGGCAGGCCGAGAGGGGTTAATGGTGGGGCCAAGAGAGGGTTAAGCTCTGTGGGTGGGGCTTGGCGGGGGGCTTGGGGGGAGGAGCAACCGTAATTGGTGGCCAAAAACTGGCGTTGAAAAGTGGGATATTCAGAGCAGTAGTGGTTGAAAAATGGTTGGAATAAGTGAGAGATAAAAGTGAATGGTGGCAGGAATGGTGGAATGCGGGAATGGTGGAACGGGAGGAGATATCAAATTAGATTGGGAGGGAATGACAGGATTATGACAATGAAAAGACAAAGACAAGGAGTACACGAAAAGAAAGTTGCAAAGAGAATTGCACGGAAGAAGGAAAACAATAGAGAAAGAAACTGGGTAAAGCGAAGAACAGAGAAGGAAGGAAGAGGGCTAAAGTGAAGAACAGAGAAGGAAGGAAGATGGAACTGAGACAGAGATAGAATGAGAAAAAAAAGAGGCCAGAAAGAAAGAATGAAACACGCATTGAAAGAAAGTCTAAAGCTGGAAGCCAAAATCTGTACAGATCCTCATTGAAGATCGCAGATATATGATCTAAATTTAACCAAAATCATAGTTCCATTCGTTCCACAGATTCCCCCGTCCCAAATCGTTTCGGTTTGTTTCGTTTCATTTGTGGCGCAGCCTTTCGCTTATGGGATAGTTTTGAGCAGTGCGAATCGAAGTCTCATTTCAATCATTCGATGAATGTTTTTCCTTACCCCCACCCCCCACCCCCACTACCGCTCCCCTCTCCCCCTCAGTGTATGTGTGTATCACTTGATTTGTTGTGATTTTTTGTTGTTGTTGGCTGTATTCTGTTCACATTACTCATACGCCATGTTGCACACCACAAAAGGCGCGTATAAAATAACAGATTTATGCCTGCGTTCCAGCCAATGACACGCCAATTAGCCCGCCACCGCCGCCATCGTTGCAGCAACAACAAAAACAACAGCGGCAGCAGCAGCAGCAGCAGCAGCTGGCTGCCACAAGAAGCTTGCCACAACAGCCACAAGAAGCTTGCAAATAAAGCTTTGACATTTTTATGATGCTAAGCGGAGTCGCAAAATAAAGGCTTGACTGGCATAAGAGGAGGAGGAGGAGGAGGAGGAGGACTGGGGAGGGAGGGGCATTGAGCAGAAGGTGTGGCAGGGGGGAGTGGGTGCGGGGGTGGGGTGCTGTCGAAAATCTTGTGGCAGCTGCAGCGGCTGACCTTTGCATGTGCCGCAGAGTCGGAATTGAGTTTGACAGCTGCTGGGGCGACACGATCCGATTGCGATTGCGATTTCGATCGCTCTTTGACCTTAATACGCGCCAGCTGTGCGCGCGTCAACACCCCCGAAAATCTGTGAGCTCAGAGGGGGGGCCATGCGGCACTCACACACACACACACACACACACACACCCATTCATTGTCATTTGACACCCAATTTGGTGGCAAGGCAAGGCGAAGCGAGGCGGGGCACACACGCATAATAAGCGCTCAATAAATGTGCAACACCCGCAGGCAACAGCAGCAACAACAACAGCAGCAACATGTTGCTGCCACTGTGCGTGCGGCAACATGGAAAATTCATGTGGCATACAGCCAAACCCTCTCTGCCTCTGTCTCTGTCTGTCTTTTGGCTTTTTTGTAATCAACGGGGCAATCTCATTAATAAATTGCACTGCATGCAACATGTTGCACGTTGTTGTTGCTGCTGCTGCTGCGGCTGCTTCGGCTGCAGTGGCTGCAACATTAATTGGCTGCTTAGAGAGAGGCTGACAAGGCAAGCTGCACCACCTGCCCCGCATGCCCCATGCAGGTACAGTGAGTGCTCGCTAATTAGAAAAATGTGGCAGCACAAGAGGCTGAATTTTACTGTGGAAAACACGGGACAACTTTTGGGAGTTGGAAGATTGTTGGAGAGTCATTGGAGAAAGTAAAATCCTCACGAAGCCTTAGAGAATATTCCAGAATACCACAAAAGAATCCACACAAAATCCCCAAAGAATCTGCTCAGAATTCCCCAAAGAATTCCAAGCAATCCTCACAGACTCCTGAGAGAATCTCCCAGAACTTCACAGGATCCCATAGAACCCTCACCTAATCCCATTGAATATTTACAGAATTCTACAAGAATCTTTAACGTATATGTTCCACAAAGAATCCACAGAATCCCTAAAGGATCCTGCAGAGATTTCCATAGAATCCTCATGCCTCTCCAGGATTCTCTTTTGCCTTTTCGAAGCAATGGCAGCCAGGACATAGAACAATGAATAATGGAGAAACCATTTCCCCTAAGCGAACGGATACACATTTCGCCTCAAAGATTCCAAGATTACATCCCAGCTTTTCGTTCAGCGGGGCATCTGGCTGGCTGTGTGGCTCTGTGGCTGTGGTGGCACTTTGTTAATGTTCATGCCACAAATTCCAAGCTGCCGATAGGTGACGCTGCTGCAGGCCATCAGCAGCAGCAGCAGCAGCAAAACGTGCCACATTAATTGTTTATGCATTCTCAAGGTTTCATCAGTGGCCACACTTGCCACATTTGCCACACTGGCCACTGGCCACTGGCCATTGGTTCTTTTGATTTTGGGGGCCTGCTAATTGATTTTTATGCAGCCCAACGGAAAACAGCAACAGCAACAGCAACCGAGAGGCAGACAACAGTCGGGCAGGCGGCAGGCAACATTGCAACAAGGCGGCGGCACATATTTTAAACACAAATTACAAAGCAATAATCATAAATCTTTTTTGCGGCTCTCTGTGGCTCTGGCTCGGGCCACAAGAGTCGCAAGCAACATGTTGCAGCGGCTTAAACATTTATCAAAAAAAAAAGAAACACTGTACGCCTGTTTGTGTGTGTGTGTGTGTGGCAGACAAATGAGCATTGCGTGTGCCATATCAAAATATGGTGCCACTGTCCAATGTCCACTGTCCGATGCTGCTGCTGCCACAAAACGTTGATAACTTTGTGGCAGCAACATGGCTGAAATGGAGCACGTGGCCGCCGCAGCGCAACATGACAGCAATTATGGTTGTTGCTGTTGCATCCACATGTTGCTGCTGCTGCTGCATCCACTGCCTGCTGATTGCTCTTGATTAAATGCTAGTCACTCACTCGAGTGGAAACTGCTGGCTGCTGCCTGCCCCCGGAAATTGTTTATGCCACGAGCTGCTTGTTTCTGCTGCTGCTGCAGCCGTTTACGCACATTTCTCTGCTGTGTGGCACAAAGCGTTTATTCTCACTTCCTGGGGAGAGCAGCAGCCCAGGTGCTTTTCCTTCTTCTGCTTAGAAACTTGATTAGGCCTCGTTGGAAATATCCGCCGCCTTGGACTTGACCCAAACCCCAATTGTGTGGCAGTGCCACACTCCACACAGCTGCAGCAGCCACACAGTTTAGCCCTGGCTTATTAGATCTCTAATGATGTGCAAAAGGGGGAAGGGGCACGACAAGTACGAGAGGTAAGAAGCAATCCTGTGGCTGTGCCACTGAACAGGAGATCGTAGAGCCTATATCCATGCCACATCCTGCTAGATTGATGTTAGCCCCCTCTCGCTCTCTCTCTCTCTCTCGCTCTCTCTGCCTATAGGGTATAATTGCCTGTGCAACCGATTTGGCAGCAACGAGGTGAAGGCAACAGCAGCAGCAGCAGCAGCAGCCGCATGAAAATGTTTATATGAAAATTGAAAATGATTATTGCACAATTTCAAGCGAACGAATGAACGATTGAACGATTGAATGAATGAATGCTGGAATGAATGAACGAATGAAAAGAACAACAAACCGACAAATAGTCAAAGTTTTTCGATGTCGATGTCGATGCTTTGCATTCGACACGCAAAAAGCAGCAACTGCCACAGCAACAGCCACAGCAACAGCCACAGCCGTTGAGGCCGTTGTTTCATCATGCGGCGGCGGCCGCACACCGCAACAGTAACAACAGCAGCAGCAGCAGCAGCGTTGCAACAATTGGCTAATAATATAAATTTTGTGGCCAACAGCAGTGGCTGTGGCTGTGGCAGCAGCAAGCGGCAATCGGCAACCAGCAATCGTCTCGTTCCAAGGTCCCTCCGGCTGTGTGGAGTCAAACTTTGACTCTCGCTTCTTGCTCCCATTTTTGTGTGTTTGTTTTGGCTGCTTTTCGGTCTCTAATTTAATAGCATTTTCGATTGCTGTTGACCTGCCACACTGTCACACAGACTGTGCAGAGCAACAAGTGCCTGCTGCTGCTGCGCTGCTTGCTTATCGTTGCCACAAATAACTGCAAATTGTGTTTGCACAGAGCCGCAAGAACGAGCTGTATTGTTGTGTCTTATCTGCAGCCACAGCAGCAGCAGCAGCAACAGTAGTTTTTCGTGGCTGCAGTAAATCAGCTGCAACTGCGAGTGCAACTGCAACTGTGCAACAAACTGCCAGGCAACACGCATGCGCCGCCAAAAGTCATGTTCGTGCCACAAAGGCGACACCCAGGCCATACATATCGTAGGTGGCAGTGGCACAATGGCAATCGCTGGCTTTAAGTAGCACGAAGACCCCACTGCCCCCGCACCACACTCCCCCCTCCCTCCCCGAATCCGTAATAATTTTTAGGAATATATTTTTGGATTTTGGAGGCTGTGCCCTTTATTAGCCACAATAGAAAGCTGCTGCTGTGTGTGGCAGGAAGCAAGACAGAGAGAGGGAGAGGCAGAGAGAGATCCGCTTTAAACGCTTTGGAAATTTATGATCGAAAGCCCAGAGCGAAATCCTTTCACCAGCGAACGCGATTAATAAATCAATAAAAAAAAAGCATTCATTTATAATCATAGTTGTTGCCACAGTGAAGCTGCTGCCTGCCGCACTGCCGCACTGCCGCACGGCCGCACTTCCGCACAGTGACAAGCAGCAATTTGAGCTGGCAACACCTCGGCCTGCCCGCCTGCCCGGCTGCCTGCCACACAATGTTGCCCCCTAGAGGAGCGAGTGAGAGGAACAATTAAGATCTGGCCAAAGATGACCACGAATTATGCGGAGATATAAAGAAATCTAAGGCAATGCCTGGACTGCTGCTGCTGCCGCTGCCGCTGCCGCTGCTGTTGTTGCAACATGTTGCGCAACTTATCAAAATAATCATCATTCACATCGACAAGACTGCAACATGAACACTGGAGCCGCCACCGCCGCGCCGCATGCGCTGCGCTGCGCAGGCAGCATTATGATAATCGCAAAACTGTGTGTCGGCAAATGTTCAAACGAGAGAGGCAGGCGGCAGGCGGCAGCAACAGCAGCATGCCACAGCCACAGCAACAACAAGAGCGAAATTGCAACTGTTTTGCAGCTCGAACACCCCTAGACCTAGCCTCTGCCCCTGCCCCTGCCCCTGTCGCTGCTCCTGCCCCTTCACGTTGCAATTAATAATCGCTAGAGCAGTGGGAATATTACGCACCAAAAGATACCTCATCCTGGCATCAATCGTTTCCTCGCTCCCTTAGATGTGGCTGCCACATGCGACTACCTTACGTACCTTACGCCTTGTGCGAATATTCCCTTTTTAGAGGGTATCACAAAAACGAGGCGCGGCTTCAACTCAAACCAAACCAAAACTGAACTGAACTGCATCGTGCGCCCTTCTTTTTGATTTAAAATGTGCCGCCATCGCACGTAGGCGTACTCACACGCAGTGTGTACCCTCCCCGCCCGCCGCCCCCAGTGCCTCCCCTTTGGGGCATCAAGTGGCCAGGCCACACCGTCGACTAGACTAGACTTTGGCCGCCTTGCCGCAAAGCCAGAGACCAGAGACCAGAGACTTGCCTTCATCAGTCAAGTGTGTGTCTGTCTTACAAAAAGGTTTCTGGTAGAACTGGTGGTAGAACACTGCAAGGATGCCACACTGCTACTGCCACTGCCACTGCAACATGCAACGGTAACTGCCACTGCCACTGCCACTGCCAGTGCCAGTGCCACATCCATTTGTGGGGATCTGTGTGGGCAGCAGAGAGGAGCAGCAGCAGCAGTCGCAGATCATCATTGATCAGTGTCTTCTGACCATTGACCAAAAGATTTGACTTTGATATCAATCACAAAAGCGTTTTGAAAGCTGGTCACACTGGCTGCTGGATGATTGTTGAGCGGAAATACTAGAATTCTCAGAAAACAAAACCGAAAAAGTTCCCGAATAATCTCTCCCACAAAAAAACACATTCCAATGATATTCGTTGCACAACTTTCCCATAAGCGAACGGAATCATGTCTTTACGCTGGCCACACTCGAAATACACCCCCCAAATGAGATTCCTCTGTGGAAACTCCTGCCCAATCAATGGACTCCTCTCTCACAGTCTTCTTTCCGGCAGTCGCCGCCACGCCCACTTGTGGCCCACTTGGCAATTAAGTTTATAAGTAAATAAATCAAATGCAAATTTCACCAGCAACAACAACAAAAAAGAAAAAGAAAAATACTAGAAAAAAGAAAAACGAAAAACGAAAGACTGAGCAAAAGGTATGAAAAGCAAAAAACATGAAAGGCAAAACGGCCGCCTCTTTGTGGGTGTGACAGATGCAGGTGGGAGGTGGGTGCACAGATGTAGGGATGGCGGCGGCGGCGGCGGCGCCTCAGGTGATCGGCCAAGCATGAGAGTCAGGGGAGAGACAAAGAGGGTGGTGGTGGGGAAACGACTCCAGTAGGTGGCAGCCAGTGGCTTCTTTCCAGAAAACTGCAGTTGTGGCAACAGCAGCAGCAGCAGCAGCAGCAGGGGGAAGAATCGTTGGCGGCTCGTCGGCAGGGAGCCTTAATTAGAAAATTGCTAATAACTCATGCACACGAACGAAATTTCAATATTAATGAGTTTTTAAGGCAAGCGACAGGCAAACAGAAAAGGCGCCACTCCAACGGCTCCAAAAGGTACAACAACAACAAAACACAGCTACAACAACTGTTACAGCAACACCAAGAAGAGCTTAGCTGCAACACCAAAAGTTTAGTAAGCAACATCAATAATACCAATGATAAATATGACAATTTCAACAATGACATGAACTACACCAACAACCGTTTCAAGTATTCCAACAAACTACAACAACTGAAATAGTTCTAAAAGCTACACCAACAGCTTCAAAATCACCAACAACAGTGTCCAAACTGTTACAAGAAAACACCAACAAGATCACCAAAAGCTTTAGAAAAAGCACCAACAAGACAAAGTAAAATAACAAAGACTCTCCAATTGCAAGTAATATTACAACAACACCACAACAACTGCTCTAGCAACAACATTAGCAGCTCCAAAAACTACACCAACAACTCCAACAACCCTAACCAGACACACCAACAGCTAAAGCCGCAACACCTATATCGCAATATCGATTTGGAAGAAATAACAATACAGATTCCACTTCAACAACCATTACAACCACTCCAACATGGACATCAAGAACACCAATAGCACAAACAACAAGAAAGAGTGTGTACACGAACAATAATTACAATCACCATTTGGGCCCAGACAACGACGGGGGTTTTTAATTGAAAAAAAGGTCTAGGGACTACCATCGTAGCCATCGTTCTTGACCACCTTTGTGCACTGTGGGAGATCGATGCAGCAGTGCAGCAGCAAAAGGAACACCTCCATTCACCCATCCATTTGAAAGGCTGTTGGCTGCCGCTGCTTCTGCTTCTGCTGCTGCTGCTGGCTGCCTGTCTTACGCTCTCTCTCCTGCCGCTCATTAACTTGGCTAAAATCTCAATGGGCGCACTGGGGACCCAAATGAGTAGCGGCTGGTGCTGGGGCTGGTGCTGGGGCCTCCATCATCATCGTTTTGACTGATTTAGTTGTCAGTAAGTGGCCCTGTCTCACTCGCTCATTGTGGTGCTACGTTTTGCTGCCGCCTGCCGCCTGCCACCTGCCTCCCTCTCTCCCACCTAGCATTTTTGTGGAGCTCAACATGGGGCTCATAATTAGCATGCAAGCGGCATAAATCGCAGCAGCAGCAGCAGCGGCAGCAGCAACAACAATTAACAGACCCAAATTGCATGCAACACAGCAGAGGCTTGTTCTTTTTTTCTCTCTCCTCTATGTAGTATATTTTTCTCTTCCAGTTTTTCTTAGCGGCTTTCTCTTGGCTTTGTTTTCCCTCTAGATTTGTGTATGCCCTTTGGGGGGCGAGGGTGTAAGGATTCGAACAAGATGTTTGGCGCTGGTTCGCTGTACAAATAAGCCCTAAGTGAAAGGCTCATTCTGTTTTATATGCAATCTGGTCATTCGGACTCTCCGAGAGGGTATCCAATGGTTCGACCCTTCTTTTCGGCCAGCCTTTGGTCGCTTTTCTCGTTGCCTACTTAGCATGCACTTCAGGCAGGCAGTCATTGACGTCTGCAACAGAACACGTAGGCAACAAACAGGCAACAGCAACAGCAGCGACAACAACAACTGTCAATTATATTAGTTGTTGTTACTACACACAGCGCTAATTCAAAAATCATGCGTGGGCAGCACTTGCAACAGCAGCAGCAGCAACACGCCAGCAGCAGCAACAGCAGCAACAGAAACGACAACAGCGGCAACAACTTGGCCGCAACATGGCCACTAGCAACTTCTCTTAATTAAGTGTCGACCTGCTGTTGCATGCAAATGTTGCATGGAAAATAAAAAATGAAGCGAAAAAGAATCCGGCCGCTCTCTGGCTGCCCCCTCCTGCCCCCTCCTGCCTTCGGCTGCGACCTTTAGCCATTGCGTGTTGGCTGCCACTTTGGCCATAATTTTCCAGCCGAACATTTGGGTTTTTTCTTTCCCTGAATTACTACTGTGATCTTTAACTAAATGAGAAGAGGCCTCTACAGTGGTGGAAAAGCGTTGGAAAAGCACCACGAAAATAATACCATTCCATTCCAAACGTTTCATTTGCCATACAAAGTTCCCATAAGCAAAAGGATATATTGATTCGAAATACGAAAATGCTTCCTGTTGAAGTTTCCACTAGACTTTCGATCACTGTGCCCCAGTAAGCTCCAAAAGTTCGCACGACTTTTCCGTGATTGGTAGAGAGAGAGCCATAGAGTGAACAAGAGAGAGAGAGAGAGAGAGAGAGAGAGACAGAGTGAGATTGAGAGAAAGAGGAAATAACAAAATGCATGCGTAATTTACGCTTTACGATCGCAATAGCTTCAGATACAGATTCTAACTCCTCTATAATATCGTTATCGAGGTCTCAGATCAAGCCTCCAAAGGTGGAGGCAATGTGCCACATAGAGGAGCACTGGGAGAGGGAGTGGGACTGGGACTGGGGCAGCACAGAGGCACACAGTCAGTCGCCGAGTGGCCGGAGACTGAGGCTGAGATCCGTTGCATGCTGTGTGCCCGGTGCGTAGTGCAATAAATCAAAGTTTTATTTGTTGAAATAAATTCAGAGTTTATTGCTTCGTTATTATTTTTTCGGTGCCTCGATGCCTGAGATTTCCAACACCCCACAAAAAAGAGAAGGAGAAATAGAGACAGACCGAGAGAGAGAGAGAGAGAGAGGGAATCACCCGAAGGCCGGAAATGTTGCTTGTGGGGCTGTTGTTGTTGTTGTTGTTGTTGTTGTTGTTGTTGTTGTTGGTGGAGCGCAGTTTGCAATTTCTTCTGGTCGCGCGGGGCCTTACCTAATTTCAGATCGTTTCGTTGATTGCCTGAATGTTGGCCTCGGCGATTAATTATTTAACCATCAATTTAATGCAAAACTGATGGCTACAAAAAGACAGATAGATGGCACACAACACACACATAGAGAGAGAGAGCGAGAGAGAAGTTTTACTGGCAAAACTATAAAAGTAAAAAAAGAGAATTGGAGGATGAAAATGTTTTCATGATGAACCAAGAAAGAAGAACGAAGAATGAGGATTGATTTTTAGACCATTTTATGGGAAAAAGTGTCTTTCTTTGGGTATCAAATTCCTTAAATTGTAATATCGAATGCACATACATATATCCGAATATATAGAATCGATATTTATAACTTCCATATGTATATCGATAGCTCCACTCTTATGCTATTTTAGACAGTAAACTCTTCGGGGATCTCCTTTGCATCAACTCTCAATATTTTTAGTATATATCTCCAAAAGTTTAGAGGTAGAACCTGTGGTATTTTAAGACATTTTTCAGTATTTCTTGTAGAATTTATTCTCAATTATTTCAATTGTGTGATGAACTTTTTGGTTATTTAAATTGGAATTAGTATATTGGAATTAGTATTTTTTAATTAGTATTTTTAAATTAGTATGTTTAAATTAGTATTTTTAAATTCGTTTTTTGGAATTAGTACTTTTGAAATTAATTTTTGGAATTAGCATTTTTCAATTAGTATTTTTAAATAAGTGTTTTGGAATAAGTACTTTTGAAATTAATATTTTGGAATTAGTATTTTTCAATTAGTATTTTGGAATTAGTATTTTTCAGTTAGTATTTTGGAATTAATATTTTTCAATTATTATTTTCTAATTAGTATTTGGGAATTAGTATTTTTATTAGTATTTTTGTTACAGTTTCGAGATATTTGAGTAATTTTTAGGTTTCTTATTATTTAAACAAAATATTAAATTGATTAGCATATTTTTTTATTTTTCATTTATTTTTTTTCTTATGTCGTTAATCTGATTCAATTTAAAGGAATTTCTTAAAGTATTTTTGTTTCTCTTTTTAAGTATTTGTTTTCTTTTTATTTTCGTATCCATTTGGTCTTTTGTCTTCCCATTTGACAAGTTAATTGAAGTTTGAGTAAATTTTTAATATGTTTACTGCAGTCGGTGCAACACACACTCTCTCTCCCTCTCCCTCTCTCTCTCACTGAGCCATCGATTTGCTGCAAAGTAATGGAATATTTATAAGATGTATCCCCTTCCGCCACCCCCTGTATAACTTTTCACCGCATGCACAAAAACTGAGTAAACAGAAAAGTAGGTGTACAAAAGTTTTGGATGCATTTCTGCCAAGTCAGCGTTTTGTTGTGTTGTTGTGTGTGGAGAAACCCAGTGACACGCCTAGTCACGCCCTCAATTGCACGTTGTGTCCACCTGCCTCCTACTGCTCCTCCCCCTCCTCCTCCTCCTCCTCCTCGCCAATTACCTCTTTACACCTCTCACCCAGTTAGAGACGGATAGGCCGATAGAGCGAGAGAGGCAGAGAGGGAGATCAAAGGGGTCGGTAGCATGCCCCCTCCTGGTGGCTTGGTGGCAGTGACATTTGTGAACCCTGAAGCAAAAGATTTCGCAATTTGTTTGGCATTTGTGCAATCGCTTTGGCATTAATTGCATATAAAGATACATAGATACATACATGCAGACACAAAGATACAAAGATACTTCGTATCGGATGCGATTGATTACGCAATTTTTCAATTAGCAAAAAAGGCGTACGAATAGAACACCAAATTAAGTAAAATAACAGCGACTACTACTCGTACTGCGAGTATTAACTACTAACTAACACACAGAGAGAAACTAACTAACACCATTGTCTATCTTTGTTCTTTCCATGTGGATGTCTGCAGCAGCGTAAGCTGTCACCGACATGGGCAGTGAGCACTACTGCTTGAGGTGGAACAATTACCAATCCAACCTGTTAGGGGTGTTTAGTCAATTACTACAAGACGGGAGCCTGGTGGACGTCACACTAGTTTGTTCAGAGGGCACATCCATCAGAGCCCATAAGGTGAGTCCTTACACATACATACATATACCCTATCAACACACATCTATCTATCTATCTATCTATCTATAGTTATATACATATATTTTTAAAGATACAAATGGAGAAGTTCCTTCTGTATAACCAAGATTCCCTTCTGATGTCTCTAAACATTTATCCACAACTCAAATGTTTCCATAAGCGAACGGACACAAATGGTTTCAGGTTTTAGGCTACCAAACGATTTGTAAATGTTTTTCCAACATCGTTTGCATCTTTTAGATACTCTTCTTTATCATAGATACTTTTCTTTGCAATTATTCATTAGATTCCATATTCTTTTGATGCTGCTGCACTTGTGTCTTCGTTGGCCAGAGTAGCCTTAAGATACTGTTGTATCCTTGAGATACGTACTGCTGCTGCACACATAGATACTGGTTGTATCTTTGGCTGGCACCCATGCGATATTTGTGTATCTTATGCATCCCATGCGCGTATTTACCCCTGAGAAAACGGAAAACTCCAACTGTAAATTGCGGAAGCTAACGATCAAGGTCGATGCTGCCCCGTCGCTATGGCTGGGGGCCCTGTCTTCGCCTCCACTGGCACTGCCACTGGCTCTGCCTCTCCTCCTTTGCCTGCGAAATGCCAGTCGCATAAATTAACGCAGCAGCAGCAGCAGCAGCAGCAGCGGCAGCGGCAACAACAGCAACAAGATCAAATGCAATTTACACATTTGTCAGTAAATTGTCAACTTAACGCCGCAACACACTCTAAACGAGCCTCGGCCTCTGCCGCAGTCTCTGTCTCAGCCTCAGCCTCTGCCTTGTTGCTACTGCCACACTGTTGCTGTTGCTGCTGCTGCTGCCTGGCAACATGTTGACAAGGTCAGCCTCTAATAGAAATTGACTGCAATGGACCTGCCTGCCTGCCTGGCTGGCTGGCTGTCTGCCGCCTGCCTACTGCCTGCCGCTGCCACTGCTGCCACTTCCTCGCACTCGTCGCTCTCTGTAACCGCATAAATCATGCGTTTCGCCCAGAGAGAACAGCAGCAGCAGCCACAAGAAAGCAAATGACATTGATACCCTGCCACAAGAGCCAACCACGAACAAGATCTGCACTATGGAAAGTATCTTTAGTCTGTCTGCTGCTGCAAAATCATAATACCCCTACGGCAGGCACACTGCCACAGCAGGGTATACCCGCAAATATGTGGGGTATAGCAGCCAACATTGTGCACACGTCTGTCAATTGAAATTCCTGTTAAATTAAGCGGAAAATATTTAACTGCGTTTACTGTTTGCTGGCAGCCAGTGCTGCCTGCTGCCTGCTGCTGCCTCAAAACAAGACTTTGGTTAAAGCTCTGCCAACCTCTCCATCTTGCAACTTGCATCTCGCATCTTGCATCTTGCATCTTGCTCCATCTCCTGACTTGATAAAGTTATTTAAATCTGCTGGAAAACTGGTAAATTGTTCAATTATAAATGTGCATCTCTTTCCACACGCTCGCTGAAACATCTGCAGAAGGAGTGCCATGGCCCATTCCCCCTTCCACCTGCCTGCCTGCTTGCCACAAATTCACTTACAGTGTGGAATAGAGAGAAAGATACACACAAACACACACACACACACAGAAACACACACTAATTGACACTCGGGTTAATCACTTATAATTTCGAAATCATTGAGTGTGCGGCTTTGAGTGGAATGCTATAATAATACATTTAAAGGAACATTTAACATTCGATTGGAAATGTTCCTTATGTTCCTTATATATAAGACCCTCTCAGGCTATCCTCATATTCGAGTACCCTTTTGGTTCGTCTTTCAAACGCTTTAAGGTTTCATTAGCTTTGAAAAAGAGCCACCCCCATACCACTCTCTCATCCCTTCATTCGGCACTCACTTACATGTGTACCTCATCGGTCGTTTCTGTTTACTGAGGGAAATCAACTTCATTAGGAATTCGACTACAATCTAAATGGCTGGGAGAACCGAATGCAAAAAACGGAGACAAAATGCAAACAAACAAACAACAAACTGATGAGTTCATTTCCTTTTTAGACACGGCTAAAAAAAACTCTTGCAATTGAGATGGAAGGAGCGTAGGACGGACACATGTCCTGATGTCCTGATGTCCTGATGCTTGGGCAAACTAATTAGCAAATGCTACCAGACGGCAGGCAGGCAGGCAGAAAGGCAGGACGACGTCTGTCAACGTTTAGAAAGCGTTAGCAAAAGCAAAGAAATGGCCCGCATACCAGCGAAAGTCAAGAAAGGAACCCAAGGATCTGTCAGGAGGGGCGGCCTCCACTCGAATCGAATCGCAAACGAACTGAAATGAACCGAACTGAACAGAACTGTCAATTACTTTTGCATATATCCTTCAGCAGCAGCAAAGCCTTCCCGCACCCCCGCACCCGCAGGCACCTTGGGAAAACGTAGTCCGAAACATGCGACACCAAAAAGGAGTAGCAGCAGCAGCGGAGGAGTAGAAGGAGCTGCAGAGCTGTAGAGCATCCAGCCAGCAGAAGAACAAAAAATTGTTAAATTGATTAAAAAGCAAAGTGTCGATGAACGAGGCAATGATGACAGCAGGCAGGCAGGCAGGCAGCCACTCATCCAGTCATCCCGTCAGCCAGGAGTCAGGCTCAGTGGCCAGGACAAAGGACACAGGACACAGGACATGCAACCAGGCCAAAGTCAATTCAATGAAAAAAGAAAAACACAATCCAACAACACACACACACATACACATAAAAAATAAAAACGAAAACGAAAACCAGAAGACCAGAAGACCAGGGAAGGATGAGAGGATAACCAAGTGATGGTCCTGCATCCTGGCTGCTGGATGGGTCCTCCTGAAATGGAGCCCAAGCTAAATATGCTCTCATGTTCGTGTCTGTCCGTGCGATAAAAGAGTGTTGCAGGAGGGGGTAGCAGCCCCCGAGAGGGGGATGGGGGATGGGGGATGGGAGAGCGAGGCCAGTTATAAGAGTTTATCGAAGTGCGAAATAAATCGCGTTAAATGCGACAGCTCTGGGCGTAAATCTAACGAGTAACGAGTAGCGAGTAGTTCGATTATGCCGCGCCATCGGCAGTTCCCAGTGATGACACTTCGGCGTATTTCGATTGTCTCATCCTCTAATGGAAAATCATCCGGTCCACTGAAAACTCTTCCGCCAACCCACGTTTTTTGGCTGTATGTCAGGCAGCCTCGCCTCGTGTGGATGGGAAGTGATTTTTTTGTTGCCCCCGCCATTTTTGCAGTTTTTTGTACCAGTAGTTTCTCCGCCACTGTGTGGATGTGGATGCTGCCACTCGCTGCGATACTTGCAGCAGGCCACAGGCTTTTGTTGCCCCCTTATCGTCCTTCTAGCCTCATCGAAAAGGAGTGTGTGGCACAGGCAGAGGCACAGGGGGGGTCCGGCGTGCAAACGGCGTCGGCACTTTAACTCAATTTGAGGCATTTAACGTATGCTCGGTTGATATTTGATGCGATTTGAGAATCGTTCTACACAGCCTCCACCTCCTGGTATGTGCCACTGCCTCCAGGGTATCTCCACAGTGTGTTTTAGTTCGTTTTTTTCTTTTTGCTTTGTGCCATCGAACGAAGCAGCCGAAAGGCAAACAAAGTGTAACAAATGTCGTTGCGGACAGGTCAAGAGAGGAGTAACACTACGAGTAGTAGAATGTGGCATGAAGGATATGTGTGTGTGTGTGTGTGTGTGTGTGTGTGTGACCAGTGTCCTGTCCTGCTGCTGCTGTTGGCAAATGACTTTCAATGACTTTTTCCCCTAGTAGGCAAATTTCTGTTCAAATATTTGCATCACCCGCAAAAAAAAAAGTGGGGAGTACGGAAAAGAAGGGAAAGCGAATGCCTCTGTTCTTTGTGCGGTGCGGGGGGTGGGAGGGGGTGGTTCGGCTTAGAATTTTGTTGTCTTAAGCTGATTTGTTGGCTGGCTAAGAGCCTGATTGAGTCGCACTAACTGGTCCTCCTGCATCCACATACGAATGAATGAATGTGTAAATTAACATGGACATTCAATGAAGAAGGGTGGGGCGGAGGACGAGGAGTAGGGGAGCAGGAGGAGGTGGAGCTATCGGTTGTCGGTTTGTAAGAGGGTTTCGATTCGGGTATAACAGGGTGTTGAACAACATGCCAGACATGCCACACGACCAACCACACAGCAACAACGACAACAACAACGATGATTGTTGTTGTTGCTGCCGCTGTCTCAAAAATATGCAAAAGCCAAACACTTAACACAACAGATTTTTGACATGCAGCGCCAGGGCCAACGCCAGCGCCAGCGCCACAACTGCAACTGCAACATGACGTGACCGCCTCTATTGACAGCTGCAACAACTTGCAACATATGTCTCAGGCAGAGAGAGGAGAGAGGTAGGGCGGAGTGGCGGCAGGGGCGGAGTAGCCAACAAATTGCTCGCCCAATAAACATTCAAATCAATTGTTCAATAAATTGCAATTTTCGAATGAAAAACGGTGCCCCTCAAGAAAACCTCACCTTCTCTCTCGCTCTCTCTCTCTCTTCTCTCTCTCTCTCTGGCATGAAAAATCTCCGATTAAAGGCTGATTAAAGCCTTAAACATTTATTAATTAATGGCTAGCAATAAATTCCTAAAAAATGCAAAAACAAAAGAACAAGACGCCGCCACGCCCCCAAGAGAAACAACAAAATTCTTGATAAATTGATTTGCATAATTTTGTAACAAGAGATTATTAATAAAGCTAAAAAAAATAACACAAATATATACAAAAAAACGAAACAACGAAACAAGGCAGCAAAATGTTGCACTCTTGCCCCACACACAAAATGCCAACTAATTGCGATTTTATGTTAACAACTTGAATCGAACAAATTGCAGGCCAAGAGGAAAAGCCCAGAGGAAACTCTGAGCCACAAATTTATCTTTCATCGCTCCATACATAATGTGGAGCACCACTGCAACACTCCACCACTGCAGCGGTGGTGGTGGTTCGTATTGTGGGTGTGGGCTGGGCTTAGCAATTATCATTTCATATTTTTTTCGTGCGCCCCAAACCCCACCACTGCGACTGTGCCTCTCCCTCCCTCTGCGTATGCGTAATGTCTTGTATATTGCGCATACGCCTGTTGCCTGTTGCCTGTTGCCTGCGCTGCTTGGTCACGTACTCGATTCGTACACCGCTAATGCATCTGGACAGGCCAAACTACAATATAATTTGATAATTAACCACATAAAATATGTAATAACTGCGATTGGGATTTGTGAATGCGAATGCAGCAATCAGGTGAATGGCCCCAAAAAAAGATACATTCACATGCGGAAAATGTCAAATATAATGGCGGGTAGCACAGGAATTTGTGTGTGTATTTGTGATCTACTGAGAGAGAGAGAGAGCAATATATTTCTTCGAAATTTCCTTCCTCTCTGATATGATCATTGTTATAGCCACCCATCGATGATTGCATTAAAACACGACGTCGCCATTACGTATGCCATAATTATCAATTAGCAATCAATTGATTGCATTACGACAAGCGATAGAAGATATAATAGAACGAATCGGAACGTAACGTATAGGATCGCGAGGCAAGACAATGGCCAGAAGCAAACGGCAAACAGTAAACAGCAACTGCCACTGCCACAGCCACAGCAACTGCAGCAGAAATTGCATATCAATTTCATAGAACCGACAACGACAACAACGACAACGACATGAGCAACATCAAAAGCACAGCAGCAGCGGCAGCAGCAGTGGCAGCAGCAGCAGCAGCACTCGAAGCAGCAACAATAACTCGTATTTTTACTGCTGCTGCCGGCAACATTTATTATTTCTCTAGTATTTTCCTTCTGTGCTTGGGCCTGGGAAAAATCTCAATAGTGGCAGCAGCAACAAAAACTGTTAATTTAAATTGGAAAATTATACAAAAATATTCAAAGCGTTTCACTGTTGTTGTTGCTGTTGTTGTTGTTACAAGATTTTTACATTCGAAATCTCTGGCTGTTAATCTGAGCGACTCTCAAACGTCACGTTTTCACGCGGGCCAATGCTGCCGCTGCTGCTGCAACAAAACAGCTGTTGCTGCCACAATCTGTTGCAGTTGCAGCAGGCCAATGGTTGCTGCTGCAGTCATCGTCTCAGTGCAATCAACAAAAGCAATTCACGCATTCAATTAAATGCCTTCAAATGTGACTTGCCGACATTTCTCTGTGTCTCTGTCTCTGTCTATCTGTGTGTGTGTGTTTGTGTGCGTGTGTGTGTGTGTGCTGTTGCTCGCATTGCAGTTTGTTGCAGTTGTTGCCCGTTGTTGCCCGTTTGCTGCTGAGGCATGCATTAAAATCGTATAAAATTGTCATGTTAATAACCAATAATTGTTAATTTACAACTCACACACGAAGTCGCACACAAACAGTGACACACACACACACACAAACACAAACACAAACACACACAGGTGGAAGGTAGATACCACAACTGCAACAAGAAAGACAAAAAATGCAAAAACAGAAATGGAAATCGAATTTGTATTACACTTTCGAGGTGTTTTCTGCTTCTGTGCCAAGAAGTTTCATGTATTCTATGGCTGGTGTGTTTCATTCCATCATGCCAAACCTGAGTGTATTCGTATGTCATTCTTCAGGGTCCATTCCATCATTCCAAAACACATTTAAGTCCTTACCATTATTCCTTACTTCATTTTAGTCCTTTCTTCATTCATTCTGGGTTAATTTTTTAAAAAGAAAACTAAATATATTACAAAAATTAAACAACAAAAATAAACCATTCCATTTCCATTCATCTAAATCGGATTAGTACACTCTCTTGCATATTCCTGTGTCTAAGTGTTCCTTTATCACGTTCCCATTGCCGGTTAGAGCCCGCGAAAAAGTGTGACCAGCTGCATGTGTGAGTGTATCGCTGGCCCGTACAGTCGCACATTCATGTTGTTGTCAGCATCTTTGGTTTCGTTTTGAGTTATTTGCCTTTTGCCTTGTTTTGGCATTTTCTGCATGTCCATTTGCATTTTTTGGCACATTTTTTGTTATGTTTGCTGCGATCGCTGTTGGTCAAAAGTATTTGAAAAATGTTGATAGCAGCAGTGTGGCCAGAAGACAGACAAAGACAGGTCAGAAATGGCCAATTTCAATGCAGGCGGATGATTGGAAATTCTTGTGGAAAAAGACTCGAAAGTAACGCGAAAAACTTTCGAGGGTTGCCACCAAAGAACTCTTAAATGAAAGCAAAAGCTGCTCTCTCGCTGCATTCCCACCGCATTTCCATCAGGTTTAGTTTTGTTTTTTTGTGTTTTTTTAATTTGTTCGTTGTAGTTTCATTCAAATGAATGAAACTTGTTTTAATTATACACATCTCTGTTAGAAAATCACAGCCACTGTCTACCGCCGTCTACCAGTGTCTCTCCAACATGCAACAAAATCTTTAAATAGAAAAAAAAAGCAAAAATAAAATATATATATTTTTTTTTTATAATTAAAATTAACAACTTTTCATGTCACGACTGCCGCAACGACGACGACGTCGCTTCAAGCCCCTCTCCATGCGGGACTTGTTGCCTGCTATAATTATGCGCATTTTCAACAGATTTGTATCTCTTTTTCTCTCTTTCTCACTGCAAAAATGCAAAAAGATTGGGAGGAGGCGAGACAGAGACAGCGAGAGAGAGAGAGCGAGACCGAGAGAGAGAAAAAGATAGCGTATCTCATTAGAATTGCCAGCTGTGCTGTGTGTGTATGGGCTTTATTATAGATAGATACTCGCAGATACATATAGAAACCCAACTCGGTATATAGTATATAATTAGTAATTGTTGCACAAGCAGCAAGCAGCAACAAGCCCCTCACCTCTACCAACCATACCACCTCCATCCTCCTCCTCGTCCAGCAGCCATCGTTGTTCTAGCAACATTTATACAAAAAAAAAAAAAAAAAAAAAAAACGCAGGCAAAAAGCTAAATTAAAACGCAGTTTGAAGGTCAACAGCGACACGAGCTGCGTGGCCCGGCAACAAAATACATAGACACCACACAGCCACATAGCCACACAGTTACCGCCGCCACAACAGAAGCAGCAGCCAGAAGCAGCAGCCAAACAGCAGCGGCCGTTAAGCTATGCACAAATGACGTCAGCAAACAGGAACTGAAAATAATCGCGCGTTGCGCATGCGTTGGCGCTGCCGCTGACTCGCGTGAATTTTTGCTTGCTTGCTCGCTCGCTCGCTCTCGCTCTCTCTCTCTCTTTTATTCTGCGGCTTATATGGGTAATGCTTTTATTTTTTGTCTTAGGTGTTGGCTTAGCCCCCCAAAAATAAGATTAATAGCCACAAACGCAAATGAAAGGCTATTCTTGTGAAATATTTGGCAAATAAATCGAATTAATCAACAAAATGAATACCAAAATGGAGGAGCTTGTTGTCAGGGCGGCAAATGTAAACCGAGGGGCACTGCTGCATGTTGATTGGGGGACTATTCAGATCTCAGGATATATGTACAATAGGAATAAAAGTCATTTAGCTGGCAATATCTATCAGTTTTCCGATTTAAAGTTTCTTTTAAAGTTTTCCTTGCCCGCACCCACTCTCTTTCTCTCTCTCTCTCTCTCTCTGTCCTTCCCCCATTAGCCTCCCACTTCCTGCTCTTTCGCTCCTCTCCCACAAAAAGCTTTGGCGAAACCTTCTCTTTTGCGTTTTTCGTTGTTTGTTGTGGGTCCGGGGTCTGGTCTGCTTTTTGCCTAGGAACTCGTTACTAACTGATCGAATCATATCGTATTTAATGCTGCAGTCCCCCCAGCCCCCCAGCCCCTGCCCCGTTGTTGTTGCACGATTGTTGAGTATGCTGCTGCCGTGCCCATAACGGTGTCAATTAAATTATGTTGCTGGCAACATTTTACAATTTGCAACAAATTGTTAACAGCAACAACAACACACACACACACACAAATCAATACCAGCTGTCCTGTCTGTCTGTCTGTCTGTCGGCTCTCTGGCTTTGATATTGGATTTTGGACTTTGATTGCTGGACCGACCGCTGACCGACGCTGGGGGGGGGGAGTGGTGCGTGGTAGGAAGTGGGGGAGGAGTGTTGCGGCTGCTGTACAATGCGTTTCGAGTTCCTGTATTCCTTCCTATTGTTGCTTAGCGTGGGATAAAAATTCAAGGAGAAATGGCCTTCAAAAAACGATCTGATCTCTAAGCAAAGATCTCTCTCTCTCTCTCTCTCTCTCTCTCTCACTCATATGTACATATGTATGTGTGTATGTGTGTGTATTTTGTCAGGTCAAGTGATTGGGCTTCTGTGTCTTGTCCTTCTCCTTTTCCTTCTTGATTTCTTTGTGGTCCTTCCTTGCTTTGTCCATGGCCCTTCTTGTGGTCGGTCGGTCGGTCGGTCGGGTCGGTCTTGAATGCTTCCGGCCCCAAAGACAGAAACTCAGGTGACCACAAAGGCTGACCAACGCAGACCAACTTTTCGTCTCTCACGCAATTGTTAGACAATGACAATGGACCCGAGGACAGGACCTCGGCTACTCCACACCACACCACACCATACCACACCATGGCACTCCACTCCAAGGAGAGAGTGAGAAAGGAACCTGCCAGACGGACCTTCCGGGCGTTCGTACTCTCGAAGACGGCGTCATCTTTTGTGCGTGCGCAACTTAAGCTGTCCTGTCCTGTCCTGTCCCTCTGTCCTCATGGGATTTGTGGATTGGAATGTGCTGAACATCAAACAGCGAGAGAGAGAGAGAGAGAGAACAGCACACTTTTGCTGTACACTGACCATTGGGCGGATATTATTTAGACGCTATTGTGTGGCGCCGTCTCTACCGTTTCTCTACCTGCAATTAGCTTGCCACAGCTGGCTCCAACCTGATCCAATCCCCAGCCAACGATCTGATCTGATCGGATCGGATCGGATCTACTACCTATGGGTATTTGTGTGAGTGTGTGTGTGTGTGTGTCTCCACACACAATGCAGCCATAAATTAATTACGAATTGTGTTAACAATGCAATGCAAAAATGTAAGAGAACAGAATAAAAGAGAGAAAAATAAAACACCGCATAAATCTTTCAGAATGCGCATAAATTTGCATTGGCGACCTTGGGCGACTGGACTGAATGCCGCTACGTAACACCATGCCCCCTTACACCCCACCCTACCCTACCCCACTATATGGACACACACACACACACACACACACACAAACGAACTAGTTTATCATCAGATAACGGCACCACACCACCACAAGTTGATAAAAAGCTCACACAGTGAACGATGGAATGAGAAGGATGGTTGGATGGGGGAGGGGAGGGAGGAGAGGGGAAGGAAGGCAGTGCGTAAAAGCAAAGCGGTTAAAAACGCAGCAACAAAAACGCTTCCACTTCAAGTTCAAGTTCAATGTCACGCGTGCGTGCGTGTGTGTGCCAAAACTCGTTCAATCAAAGCGCACAAACACACACACACACATACGCACGCATATGTGAAGAGAGCGTAGAGCAGAGAGCAGGCAGCGCAGAGACAAAAATAGCAACAACATGTACACCACATGCAAAGCATTTACCATATGCGTTTTGTGCGTTCGTTCGTATTTGTTTCGTTTCGTTTTTATCGTTCGAACTTCGCGCGACGCGACGCGACGCAACGCAACAAGTGGGTGATTGAAGAGAGAGAGAGGTAGAGAACGAACGAACGAACGAAACGAAACGAACCAAACCGAACCGAACGCTCAACTGGTTTGATAGTGTGACGTCATTTATGCGGTGCGTGTGCCCGCACGCACGTTTTACGCACATTTTTTGTTGTTGCTGCTTGTTGGGGGCGCGTCTCGTCGAACTTGAAAAATGAGTGCGTACGGTGCGTGCCGACGCGTGACATGAGCCAGAAAAGTTGTGCCTCCGAACAGCTGATGGCGAAAGCTTTCACTCTTGTGGGGTGGAATGAGCAGGGAATGCAGTGGAAGAAAGCATAACCGATGATAATATGGAATCTACATCAATGGAATGCGCGTGGAATGCATGTGGAGGGAGTGGGAAATGTATTGGTCAAAGAACGTAATACAGAAAGAGCACAGATTGTAGAGGATAGAATATAGATTGTAGAATATACCACTCGAGAAATGGTTTTAGGGAGAATGAGAATCTAAAGAACATATTTCAGCAGAATGGAATAAAATGGAATATGGAATACATACATGCACACATGCATATATTACAGTGAATGCTCCTTGGAAGAAACTTTAAAGGGGAACCGACTACCAAACACACACACACACATACTACTACCTACACAAATACATGTACAAGCAAATTTTAATTTGATTTGTTCTCCGTATTCCACTTTGCTGCGTTTTTGGTTTCAAATTTAGTTTTTTTGTCTCGCTCTCGCAAAATGTGGCTTGGACTTTAATTCCAAGGTCATCCGGCGGCGCATTAGCAACATTGCTGTCGACGTCGCTGTCTCGCTCTGCCTGCCTCTATCCCGCTCTTTTTCTCATTCCACTCCACTCGGAAATCAGTCAAAAGAATGACAAAGAAGCCAACGAACACGCAGACGAAGACGAAGAAATACATACATATGTAGAAATACATAGAAGCTGAAATAATAATTTAAATTTATTTAACGTTAAGACAAATTTAATTGGCGCTGGTAATCCAGTGTGAAAACGAGACGAGACAAGACAAGACGAAGGGAGATAAACGCACCACCCTGCTGCAAAAAACCAAACCAAAAACAGAAAAAGAAAAAGCACAAAAACACAAAAAAGAAGCGGAAAAAAACTACAGCGTGGCGGCGGGCGGTAATTAAGCAAGAAGAAGCCGGAGACAGCAGCAGCAGCCGCAGCAGCAACAGCAGGCGGCAATAATTCCACCTTTTTGATGAGATAATTTTTTAAAATTTCACCCTCCGTACCCCTCCATTCCCCCCGGCACCTTCTTTTTCCCTTGCGTTTTTTTGCACTGCTTATCGTCTGCCTGCCAGCCGGCCAGCCCCCCCTCACTCTCTCTCTCTCTCTCTTTGGTTTGTCTCTCTTTTTCTGGCATTAAAACACCCGCAATCGCCAGCTCTGCTCTGCCTCTCGCGGCGACAGAGAAGCTTTCAAAGTAAAGCTGTCGCTGCGTTGCGTGCGTCGCTGATTTTCTGCTTAATGCTTTGCACGCCTCGCACACACACACACACACACATACAAACGCAGACCCATGCACACATGCACATCGAGAGAGTGTGTTTCGGTTCCGCTGCGAATGCGAATATCAAGGTCAACGTGTGCTGCTGCTGCTGCCCCCGCCAACGTCAAAGTCTACGCTGCTCTACACTTCAACGTCTCCTCCACCCCCCCAAAGAAATCATGACAAGAGAAGAGGGGATAGGAAGCTTTCGGGTGTCGATGATGTTGATACCCTGTTGATACACAGAGAACTTTACGCATGTGGGGAAACCAATACCTCGACTATATACCGCCTGGTGTATAGAACTCATTAGAAACTTATAGTAGAACCCATAATACCCTCTGTCGCAAGGGTATAATAATTACGTCTGCGTTCGCGTTCACGTCCGCATCGTCGCATGCGAAAGAAAGACTGTGGCAGAGGGGCAGCAGAAGGCAACAGAAAACAGCAGAAAAAAACGCAACTTTTGAAGCGCAGTTGTTAAATTAGAAATGCCATATTTTGAAATAAATTTGTATTTTTCCCCATTTTTTATATACATGTATTTTTTTGTTGCGTTATTTGTCTACCAAGTTTCCAGTTTCTTGGCCATTAATCAGCTTCAGAGAATGTTATGGGAAGCAGATGATGATGGGGCATTATCTTATTATTAATGTCAGTATCCGTAAATGGATCACTATGTACAGATACTTGAAGGTATTCAGAAATATTCAAGAATATATTCTAGTATTCGAAATCTATGATGCATATTTTCTGCTCTCATAATCATTATCGATCTATCATCTTAAATTCCCAATTAATCGACCCCCCAAACGACATTCAAAATGGATGAAAAATCAGAGACTGGGCAGGTCCCATTTCTTCCTTTAATTTGGGGGAAAAATCAATAAAATTAAATTACATAACAATCGATCGACGGATAATCGATCGGGGAAAATTATATAAATTTACTCACATTATGCGAGATGCGGGCGAACAAATTGAGCAAAAAATAGAACCTAATCACAATGTTTGCACAGTTGTTGCAAATTGTCCAGAAGAGTAACGGGTGGGGTTGAGGCTGGGGTTGAGGCTGGGATTGGGGCTAGAGAGTGGGAGGCTGATCGATCAGTTGCAGATCCTACCGATGGATGATCGATCGTCTCATGGATGATGATGATTCCTAGCCAAAGACTTCAAATTGTATTAAGACATAAATGTGAGTCAAAGAAGAATAAGAATGAGAGGAAGAGCAAGAGCACGAGGAACAACAGGAACTGCAACAAAAAGAGCCGCAAGCGCCACAAGCCGAATGATTGCTTCTTGCAGTAAGAACAGAAGAATGCAACTGAAATCTGATATCCAAATGCACCGAAGCTTAAATACCCTGTCTGCTCTCTAGAGGTAGTTAAAGAATTGCATCTACTGCAGAAATCGAGGATGATTTCTATTGAATTTACTGTTGATTCCAATAGTGAATCCCAATGGATGATACGATGTCTGTAGATATGTATACCATCTAGTCAATATCTCTGGTAAAATAGGGTATCCAAAGAAGTAGAACCCATGGCCGAGGCGGCACGGCTCCGATATGCAAACATAATAATTTGCATATTTCGCCGCAGTGTTTGGTTTTTTGTTATTGTTGTGCCTCTCTGATGGTGGTCAAGCCACAAAATACATATCTATAAAAGGGAGTGCCAGGTGCCCGGTGCCAGGTGCCCGGTGCCCGGTGCCGGTGCCCCCCTTGCCACATAATAGAAATGTTAGCAGCAGCAGAGCCAACAGCGAAGGCAGAGGAGCCAAAGAGGAGTGCCTGTCGGGACAGAGTTTTTCAAGCAGTGTTTTTTGGTTAAAGTTTTACCAGTTCAAAAGAGAAATAACCAGCGAAAATCGAGCGTCTTAATGGAAGTTGTGAAAATTCAATCAGTTTGATCAGTTTTATACGAAAAATTTCTAGTTTTTCCATAAAGAATGGTGAGGTCCGATCTTGACCATCTGAATGATCAATACCTGGAGGATTATACCATATTCCAGTGCATAAAATTGCAGATCATTGCTCTGCCACTCTGGAATAGAGAGAGAGGCAGAGCGATAGGCGGCTAGTATATGTACTAGCGGTTCATTTAGTTTAATTTTTTGCTTCATCGTCGTTTTCGCTGCTGCTTAAATTTGGGTGGAATGTTGACGCCCACTCGGGACATGCGATCGGTTAACGCGACTCTCGCGCCCCCAATCCCTGTCCGAATGTCAGCAAATTTATGTTGTTGACTATTTTGCCGCAAATTACATGCAACATTTTGCAAGGAGAGCAGCAGCCGCAGCAGCAGCAGCTGCAGCAGGAGCAGCAGAGAGGAGCGGAAGCAGGAGCAGGGAGAAAAGCGTTAGGAATCAAAGCCTTTGGCGTTCATTAGCTTTGGGGGCGTGCTGCCAACAGAAGGAGCAGCAGCAGCAGCAGCAACAGCAGCAGCAGCAGCATCGGTGGCAGCAGCAGTGGCGCGACAGCGGCGTTCAATTAAAAGTGTTGCCAATTTGCGACGCCTCCTCCACCCTGCTCCATCGCTACCCCTCCTTCTTCTGCATGGAAGTGGCCTCCTCTCTTTTTTCTTGTAATCAGGAAATTCGATTTTCTTAATGCCACCATACGCTAGGGTGGGAGAGGGGGGCGGCGGGGGGGAGACAGATACGCAGTGGAAGTGGAGTGTGGAGTTTGGAGTGTGCAGTGGAGTGGTAGGGGGAGTGCAACAAATACTGGACTCTGGAGCTGCTCCAGCAGCAACTCCCTGCCACCCCGCCACCCCACCCCACTCTGCAGCCGCCGTCGTCTCTGACTTCTAATATGCGCGTGAATTTATTAACGCTCATTTTACGCTGTTGTTGCAATTCGGGGGCGTGTGCAGGCCGATTGCATTTTTTTAAATAAATTCTAGCGCAAACGGCGCGTGACAGGAGACGCCGTGATGCAGTCGCAGTTGCAGTTGCAGTTGCCCCCAAAAAGGAGGAGGCGACGGCGACGGCAACGGCATGAGTGAGTCGGGATAGAAGGAGCGGTCCAAGGAGCAGTTGGTGGCACATTTTGCTAGAGATGGCAGCGTGTGTACGATGCGGCATGCCTCATTTCGTGTTGTTAATGCAACAAAGAAGGAGAATTCCTTTCAGACTTCAGAACACCTTTTCGCTGACTCTTTCTTCACTTAGCTGTAGAAAAACCCTCGTTGGAATTGCCCTGAACTTTCGCTGAATGAAGCACAAATGTTCCCATAAGCGAATGGACAGATTTGGGAGACCATTGCGGCCATTCACGAGTGAATGATCGTTTCGTTGGAATAGTTTCGGTTTTCATGGGTTTCAGGTAAATTCGGCCAAAGAAATTGCGGAAACAGCATACATTTCGTGTGCATGACACGGCACATTGATGCTTTAACTGGGTTTGTGCTGCTTTCGCATTCGATAAGTTAATCGTAGTTTTGAAGAGCCATTCAATAGAGAGAGATAGAGAGAGAGATCATGATTTCGAGACTTTTTCATTTATGTGGGCTTTAGCTCTGGCGATCGTGAGTATCGCTGATTCACACTTTGTACAGCTAGAGATCTATGAGATCATGCTATATATGGGATGGGATCATAAATGGTTTAGTCACTGGCTACTAGAAATGCCAGAGGATTGTTTCCAACGATTGTATGATCGATTCGATTCCACTGCCATGATGATGATGCTTCACCTCTTCACTCACGTGGCCATCGCCAGGGACCGTCCGAGGCCAAAACCTCATTAGGCTATAGCGAAATCTATATGCGAAATGGAGGCCGACGCCTTTTCAATTTGCCAGCAATGAAAATTTACAACATCGATGCAGTGGCCATGCCCCATCCAAGCCATCCCATCCCATCCCATCCCACTGGTACTCGTACGAGAGTGCTGATGCTGCCTCTGCAGAGAGAGGGAGAGAGATACGGCTGGGGCTGGGGCTGGGGCTGCACCTAGTCCCTGGTCCATGGTCCGCGGTGGATATCTGGCGATCATTGCATACCCCAAGGCGTGCATGCGCACATAAAAATCGACAGCAAATGCCGAACCGAACGAATGAACGAACGAACTGGTTGCCAGTTACCTTACCAGTCACCGGGATGTGGATGCCTCTCCTTCTCCTGCTTGCTGCTGCTGCTGCTGCTGTGGCAGGCGGCATTGTCATTCGTGGCATGTTCACGCCTTGACGCCCGCAGCCAACTGGCCAAACTGGACTCCAAATTGAACTCAAACTGAATCGAACTGCATCTCCACTGCCGCTGTCGCTGTCGCTGCCACTGCCACCTCTTCCTCGCTGTTCGGCTGACTGGCTGACTGCCCATGGGGCATCGTTCGTTTGGGGCATCTTCAAAGCGGCGGCCGTTTGGCTGCATTTTGAGAGCCAGATCGTAAATCTAATAAATGCCTGGTCCACAGCCCAGGAGTGGGCAACGTGCAACGTGCCCCACAACGCCGAGAGAATGGAGGAAATGTGCATTTCTTTCTTTTCCGGGGAGTGTGTATAGGAAGAAATCAAAATTTCACAGGGCAAATCTTATGAAATGTTTTTCTATCCATCCATCTGTACATCTTTTTGCAATCTGTGTGCCTATGCTTATCAATCTGTCAAGGGGAGAGCAGCGTTTTGTGGCAGCATCAGGCACTCTAATGCGTCGCTTTCCCTGTTTGTAGTCTTTGCTCTATTCTAATCTCTGTTGTGGCTTCTCTTGCAGGTGGTCCTCTCGGCTTGTTCCTCGTACTTCCAGAGCCTGTTCCTGGAGCACCCCGAAAGACATCCAATTGTGATATTGAAGGACGTCCGTTTTGCCGAGCTGCAAACCTTAGTTGAATTCATGTACAAGGGCGAGGTGAACGTGCAATACTGTCAGTTGTCCGCACTGCTCAAGACAGCCGAATCACTCAAGGTGAGTACACGCCACACGTGCCACACGTGCCACACATGCCGCACTTTGGCACTAATTCCGCCATGCTTCTAATGCTCCTGCAGGTCAAGGGTCTTGCCGAGATGACAAACCAGAATACAACGCTGCGGGAACCGGAACGGGAGCCCGATCGACTGCGTCCCCACTCGCAGGCTAGCGGCGGCGGCAGTGGCGGTGGCGCCCACAAGGCGGCCGACAGTCCAGCGGCAGCCCTGGATGCGGCTTCGGCGGCGACCTCAGCGGCAGCGGCCACCAGCAGCAGTACTAGCGGCAGCGGCAGCTCCTCCACCTCAACCTCAGCAACAGCAGCAGCAGCAGCAGCAGCGGCAGCGGCCTCTGCCACAGCGGCAACAGCAGCGGCAGCGGCTGCAGCGGAGAGTACAGCGACAGGCGGCGGCGGCGGCGGCGGTGGCAGTTGTAGTACAACGGCAACATCTGCCACAGCAGCGGCAGCGGGCGCAACAGCAGCGTCAGCGGCGATATCTGCTGCCACAACATCCGCGACAACGCCTGCCGAAGAAGCCACATCCTCGTCCACAGCCAGCCACAAGCGGGAGGCGAGCGATCGGTGCAGTCCAACGCCAGCGAAGCGCTCCACAGTCTCCGGATCCGTGAGGATCAATCGCGATGAAGACGATGAGGAGGACGAGGAGGAGGAGCTAGAGGATCAGCTGGTGAGGGGGCTGCAGGTGGGGGAGGATGTTGACGACGATGTCGATGACATTGAGGATGTTGGGGATGATGACGAGGACGAGGAGGAGGACACACCCATGCCGCTAGATCTCTATCAAAGACGTGACGCCTCCGGCCCCGGCACCGGCTCCGGCTCTGCCTCAGCCTCAGGAGCCTCTGGAGCCGCGGAGCAAAAGAGTGTTGCAAGTGCGGCGACACCGGACCAGCAGAGTGGCACCAGCAACAACAACAACCTCAGCAGCAACAACAACAACAACTCCAGCAGCAGCAACAACAACAATAACAACAACAGCGGGAGTGGAAGCGGAAGCGGAAGTGGAAGTGGAAGCGGTATCAAAGCTACCTCAATGGCTGCCTCGGCCGCCAGCAATGGCGAAGGCATCGATCTGGCTGTGGTTGCCGTCGACGATGACGACGACGATGAGGACGATGATGTCCTGCCCCACGACGAGGACACCGACAATACCCGGCACAATGCCGCCCATCACCGTCACCACGATGACGATGATCTCGACGATGACGATGTCGTGGTGGTAGGGGGCAGCGCCTCAGCAGCAGCGGCAGCCACAAGCACAGCATCTGCTGCGGCAGCAGTGGCCCGAGATATTGCCCAAAGGATTGCCCACCAGAGTATACGGCTGAGCCACCACCACTCGCACCACCACCAACAGCAGCAGCAGCATTCGCAGCACCACTCGCACCACCACCAGCAGCAGCAGCAGCAGCAACAGCAGCAGCAGTCGCATTCGCATTCGCACCACCACCACCAACAGAGGCACCACCACCACAACGAGGACGACGACGACGAGGACGAGACGGCCCTGCCAACCATACCCAAAACGGAGATCATCGACGACGACTACGACGATGAGATGGACCTCGACGATGACGATGAGGCGGACAACAGCAGCAATGACATGGGCCTCAACATGAAGATGGGTGGCGGCGGTGTCGATCTCTCCACGGGCTCCACTGTGATTCCCTCGCCACTCATATCCTTGCCCTCATCCTCGGCCGCAGCAGCGGCGGCGGCAGCAGCAGCAGCCGCTGTGGCAGCTGTGGAATCGCAACGCTCAACGCCCGCCGGTGGCGGAGGAGGAGGAGGCAGTGCGACCTGTGCCTCGGATCTGAGTCTGGGGGCTGGTGGGCGTCCGGCATCGCGGAGCTCACGCGATGGCGGGGGACCCGATGGCAGAGCCACCTCCAGCCTCCTGAGTCCCGGGACTGTGGCCAATCTCTTGCCAGTGCAATCGGTGCCATTGGTGAGTGCCCAAAGACTTAAGATCCTCATAGAGCTATCCAAATATTGTTCATTGGTTTTGTTGTTGTGTTCGCAGAGCCTGAAGAAAGAAATCGATTGCAGCGAGGACGATAACAGTAGTCACAGTAGACACATGCAACCGCGTTCGGCATCAGCTGGCGGCGGCCTGGGCGGCGACCTTGACTACCGCGCCTCCCACGAGTCGGTAAGTGTTGCACACAGAACTACTAAGCGAACCATACCCCACCCCACCCACACCTCCAACAATCTGAGAATACCCCAAACAAATTTAAAAAAGAGTCCCAGTCCCCCACCCCCACCCCAAGAAATAAAACCCCCTTCAGTGAATGCTTTTGCTGCTTCGATAGGTCGGGACGTGAAAGATACCGAATACCGAATACACCCGAAGTGAAAATTCCAAATTCAAAAAGCTTCAGATATACATACATACATATGCCCAAAATACTGTCTATGTATATACATATCTGACCATCTGAAACCGATCTGGCTGACATCTGAACTCCATTTCTCTATAAAGTATACACACATACGTAACCCATGTCTTTATACATCTCTATTGCCACCAACCTAAGTATTGCTCTCTCTCTCTCTCTCTATCTCTCTCTCTGTCTGTTCTTATATATATATATATATGTACCACTCTCTCTCTCTCTCTATATATATACATATATATATATATATATGTGACTATATACCATATTTATATATATAAAAACAAAAAAAAAGAAACCAAAATACCGAAAGAAAACAAAATCAAAAAATATATTTTTGCTCTTCGTCGTGTTCTTTGTCTATGAATTTTTTATACATACCATATACTATATATCCCCCCTATCAATATATATATATACTATATATTTATCTATATCTATATACCCTATATATATACATATATATGAAATAAATCTATTTTTTTTTGTCAATCTCTTTTTTTTGTTCAGTTAAAAAAAAAATAAAATTTAAATATCAAATGTTAGTTGTTCAGTTTCATAGCTCTATATACATATAGTAAATATATAATTTGTTAAATGTGTAGCGCTCTCTCTCTCTCTCTCAATATATTTAAATATATATCTCTGTCTGTCTCTCTCTCTCTCTCTCTATTTCACACACACTCTCTCAATGTCTATCGATCAATGTCTATTCTATGTAATTTTTGTTATTTGTAAAAAATCTATATGTATGTACTATATATTTTGCTGTCGTATATATGTGTGTATATACTATATATATCTCAATCTATGTGTCTATATACTATCCAATATCCATGTACAGTCCACACAAAACACACACACACACAAACATACCGAAACACTCTATGCAATAAGTTTTCGCACAGTTGATAGTTAGAACTTTTTTTGGTTTATTTTCATTTTATTTTTATTATTATTATTTTTTTATTTTGTTCGATTGTAGTTTGTAGTTGACTCTCTTTTTATCACCCAATTTTGTGGGGCAGCAGCAAACACCTTGCCGCTTGCCGCTTGCCACTTGCCCCACACATTGCTGGCAATTTCCGTTCGCAATTCCCAACCCACCCCTCCCCGAACCTCTCCACATGCTGCACTATATGCATTTTTTTCTGCTCGTATTATTTATTTACTGGCCATGTTCTCTGTTTGAGGTCCTTTCTCTTCTCTGCTCTTTTCCTTTCTATTTTAATTTAATTTTTTATTTGTTGCCATTGCCATTGCTGCTGCTGCTGTTGCTGTTGTTGCAGTTGCATGTTAACGACACTATAATTTTCAATATGGCTGGTGGAGAGGCACCGGCCCCGGCCCCGGCCCCGCCCCCCGCCACTCCCTGGTCAATGGAATGCACCTCGTGCAACGTATGCGATAAACCGATGCTCTATATTTTGAGCAGAGTTTCCATTTCATTCCAGAGGGACCTAAATTATACCTTGTAACGGCCCCAGGCCTAAGGCCGATCTCCATTAATATATGAAGAAGTCTCAGTCTTTTCTGCCTAAACCAGTGTTACCAAAACCCCACTGAGTTATGGCCAACCAGTGTCACCCCCTCTGAGGTCTCAGTTTAACCCGAAGCAGTGTCACCCCCTCTGAAATCTCAGTCTAACCTTGAGCAGTGTTACCCCCTGGGGGATAGGGAATAGGAATTTCTGTATTATATTAAATGAAAAGCACCTCAAAGGCATGTTTTTTATTCAAAATAGAAAGTATTTGCGCTGCCACTGCGTCGCTGTTCTTGTTGCAACTGCAACCTCTCCATGTCGCGTACAATTATTATTTGATACTGTAATAAAAATAGAATACAAACCAAATCAAATGTGCAAATCAAATGATGAGTGAATTGTTGCCGCAAAAAAGAAACCAAAGAAAATTAAAAACGTCCCTGTCGAGGACAGAAGAAGACAAGGATGGTTGGCGTTGGTCAATAGCTCGTACATATGTGGGCGAGGGAGGATATACGATATTCAATTTATTCTGTGATACTGCCCTCCCTACCCTCCCTCGCCCACACACACCCACACATATGTATTCTCCCCAGAGTTGGTTGCACAACAGCCACAGTCCGTCCGTGTCCCCGTGGGTGGCACTAATTTTGGCTCGAACTCAAAATGTAATGCATACTTTTTGGCGAGCGCAACTGTACTTTTCGCTGAAGGGACACACGTACACATACGTGGGAGGTGGGAGGTGGGAGGAGGGATGCGGACATGGCAACAACAAAAAACTGGGGAAACTGGCGAAAACATTTAGCTTCCGGCAAATATATATTTTCACATTACATTTTTTGTCGCTGACGCTCCACGCTCCACGCTCCACGCTGACACCCACATCCTCCCCATACCCCTCCCCCTTAGGACCAAGAGAGCTCCTCCACTCGTTTCTTTTTAAAACGAAAAATTTTCGTCAACAGGGATAAACACACAGAACGAAAGAAAGAAAAGAAAAGAAAGCAAAGAAAAGGAAAAAAATAATAGAATTAAAAGAAAGCAAAAAGGGAATACGAGTAGCCGCTGTCGTTTTTCTTATATTTCTTAGCCCCAAAAACCACGTCGTTCCACCACCCCCGCAGCGAAAAAAGTAGCAAAATAAATGTACATAAATATACATATACATATGTACATACATACTTGTGTATATATGTGAAACGCACTTTGGTGCAACGCTTGACGAAGTTGAACAACAAGTGGAGGGGTCCAGAGATGCTGGCAGTTGGCAGAAGGCAGTACGACAGTCCCCAGATGGGCCAGGCCTACGGAAATGTTGTCAAAAAACGTGCAGAGAAAAGCCAGAAAGAGACAAACCAACAAGAAGAGCAAGAAAGATAAGGCAACGAACTGAAATGTACAACTGAAAGTAAAATAAACGGCTAGCAGCAACCATTTGAGCAGCTTTAAAGTATGGTATATGGAATAGATATATTCCAAATCTGTACTCAAAGCCATGTTCTTCTAGCAGGGGTTCAAAGAACCGAAAAACCTGCATTAATATTCTACTTGAATCTACTTAAAGGCTATTCAAAGGCTCTCTCTCCCTGTCTCTCTCTCTGGCAATAGTTCTCAATTCATTTCTTTAATTGCCATCGACTACGAGTGCGAGTGTTTTTGTGTATCCACATACAAGTACATGAAAAAGAATACAATCCATTTTGTATACTGGATCAATCACTCATTTTTGTTTGTTTTTCTTTGGTTTTTTTTTGTATCTAGTCAAATATTACCATGTCTTCTGATTTTCATAGCCATTTCGAAAATAGAGTCCATTCCTTGTTCCTTTTGTTGATGAAAGACAAGCAAAAACCTTATTGATTGAGGCTTTTTGCATTGATTGTTGCAATACACTTTAGGCATAGTGTTAGGATTGGTAAATCCTGGGAAAACCAAAGGAAAATGTTCTTTAAGGGTAATTATTAATGTGCCAGCTTTAATATTTATCGCAACGAAAACGATAATTTGTTCTGTGTGTGTGTGTGTTTGGCGCAATGGCCTGCTCCTCTGGCACTATCTCTCTCTCTCCCATACGTCTTCTCTTGCCACCATTCTCCCTGGCCTCGCTTCCTTAACCACCCAACGAGACCGAACCGACTCGCGACGCACATGCATAAATTCAAATAAAAATTTATCTAAAAAAGAAAGCCCAAAAGCAGGCAACAAAAAAAACACAAAAAAGTGGCAGCCGCCTCGAGTATGGAGTCGGACGTTGACGCGCGCTGTGCTGCTCATCAGTAAACACACACACACACACATACACCTTTACAGTGGTGTGTGTGTGTGTGTGGGGAATGCAATTCGTTGACTCTGACTCTGATGTATTCCAGGGGAGCCTCTTCTAGGCCTCTCCAAGCCATTGCCGCATAATAAATACTTTTGCTTTTACACTTTCTTTTTTTTTTTTTGCCTCCTTTCCATCCCTTTCTCTCTCTCTCTCTCTCTCTCTCTCGCTCGCGCTCTCTCCCTTTCTACCCCTGTGTCTAACTTCCTTTCTGGCTAGCAGTCTGCAGTGTGGAAATGATTATAACGAGGCACAAGCACAAGCGGTGGCAGTGGCAGAGTCGAGAAAAAATGAAAACAAAAATCAACGCACAAAACCAACAACTTTTGCTTTCTTTTTCTTGTTGCTTTCTTTTCTGTCTCTTTCGCTCTCCCTCACACACACACACATACACATGAGTATTTAATTTTGAAACAAATGCGTTTTTTTCCTTCACTTTTTTTGTGTGAGCTCTTCTGCTGGCTGCTGGCTCGTCTCATTCTGCTCTTGTGAAATTTTTTCATAGCATACCTTTAGGCTGGCCCTCAAATGTCGTGCTGCTGCTGCTGCTTCTGCCGCTGCTGTGCTTGCATTTTACGAGTCGTCCCGTCTCCGCAGCTCCACAGCAACACAGCAACACTGCAACATACCCCATCTTCACAGGGACCCCAGTCCCATCTGAGGGCTCCATCTCAGTCCTACCATCTCCTCCTCAGTCCCCCTGCCCTTGTCAGCATTTGTTTGCTGTCTACATTGCGTATGCGTAATATATATATATATATATATATATATACTCGTATTCGTATAAAAAACCCACTTGGGAAGAGGATGAGGAGGGGGAGGAGGCATGTGGAAAGCGTTCGTTCATATGCATATTTTTTAATATTTTTATTTGGAGGCTCACTCGCACAACTTTTGACTGAATGCATTTAGGTAGAACACAGCGCACTCCAGCCACCCAGCTCTCTAAGCCCTCCCCTCACATCAATGCCCTGGCAACTGTCAATCATGCAGTGCGCAAAACAACAAAACCGCACAAAAAAAAAAGAAAAGATTTTTGTTTTTTAGCCAGCGCCAAGCGGAAATCCAAACAAATAAACTCGAAAAAAATAAGAAAGGAAGGGAAAGGAATGGAATGGAAAGGAGAGTGGTTGGGATCGGGTTTGGGTTCGAGTTTGGGTTTGGGTTTGGGGTTTCCAAAACGCAACAAATGCCAAAGCGAAAATATATTGCATTGTATGAGTGAGGCTTTCCGCTTGTCTCTTTCCCTCACGCACATTGCACATTTTATGCTACAGCTGCGTCAACGTCAAACGCCAGCATCAGCAGCAGCATCAGCAGCAGCAAAAGGCATCAGGCATCCTCTGCCATTGCCACTGCCACTGGCTCTGCCTCTGCCTCTGCCTGGGCATTGTAATCAGGACTCGATGCCGCGCGTTGCGTTGATTGCAAAGTTTTTCAAGTGCTTTTCGGATGGGACCATCCACCACCCCCGGTTCCGCAAATCCGCAAGCCCCGACCTTCGCTCGGTTTTTATTTTTTGGCCAAAAACAAAGAAAAAACCGCAGAGAATGAAGCTACAAAACTGCTAATAGCCCGCACTGAAAAATGTAGTTGAGTTGCCTTGTTGGTTGGCTTTAAAAGAACTGGCTTGCAAATATAAAGCATTGGGAAAAATGCCAAAGAGTAACGGACGATCCCCAGCCTTTGATGATTTGTTTTTGGAGATGAAAAAACCTGCAATTCAATGAAAAATATATATTAATTGGGGCCCGTTTTTAAAGGCAAAAGCCTTTCCATGTGTAAAAAATGTTGTAGAAAAAATCTTGAATGGAAAGATGATGGATGATGGAAATACCCAAAAAAAAGAAACCCTACAGCAGATGCGTATTTTGATGAGCTTCAGAAGGCCCTCGGAATAATCTGTAACTGCAACCCAACGTATTTGATTTCAAATTTGTATTGGAAATGCAATTCGATATCGTCCCTGTCACTTTCGATGGCTCATCTTCCACTTCATCTGCCCGTGCCTTTCCCAACTTTAAAGAGCCCATTCCAATGATGAGCGATCCTCATTGGCTCTGGGCACTGGGGCTGACTTTTCTGCCCGTCCCGATTGTTCGACGACTACTTCGACTGTTTGTTTTGTGTGGCATCACATCCACAGAGCTGCACAGGCCTCCCTGACTCCCTGACTCCCTGCCTGCCTCCTATCGAATATACATATATTTTTTATTAAAAAAATCAGCGAAAAGAGCAGAGATGGCCGTCACCTCGCCGTCTCCTGTCTGCCGCTTGCCGCCTGCCTCGGAAAAACCAAAAAGACATCAAATGCTGGGCGCACAAATAAATATGCGAGTATTTACAGAACCGAGGGGACAATGGGGAGCCGAAGCCACAGATACCCTGGCAAAAGCCAAATGTATAGACAGTCCAAGAATAAATGCCCTCAGTGGCAAGGGTAGATGATGGGTATCCAAATGCTGCAAGAGTTCACAAATATACGTATACCATGCATACGTGCAGGACTCTACACCCCCTATGCCACTGCCACTTGCATGCCCCATGCACCATCCCCCCTCCCCAACACCCTTTTCTTTTGCTCTTAGGTCGCAAAGAGCTCGCAAAAATAGAAAAAAAAGGAATTATAACAATACATAATAATTTGTGCAAAAATATTACGAAAAAACGAGACGAAAAAGAGAAATATTTGAAATAGTCGCTTCCGCTGCAACGGAGAGGCCTCCTCCCCACTCCCCACTCCTGGCCCTTCCCGGCGTGGTCCTTCCCCCTCTCTGCTGGAGGACTTCTATGAGCTTCCGCAATATTTGCCAGATGCGTTATATGCGTCATCTATTGCGTCTATTTTTTGATTGCAATGAAAGGGACCTTCAAAAAAAGACAAAAACAGAAAAAAAGAATAAACGAACGAAGCGCCCAAACCATGCAATGGGTAAAGCCAACAAACAAACGAAAATATATATAAAATATATATGTATATAGTATAGAAACTCGTGCAACGTAAAAAGGCAAGGCAAACCCAAGAGAGTTTTCATTAAAAATTTGCTTTTATTAAAATGATGCAGAGCAGCCGCACTACGAGTAGAAGTAGAGGTGGAGGAGGAGGAGGAGGAGAAGGAGGAGGTGTACACTCCTCATCACTTGAATAGGACACCCCCTAAGTGCGTTTTCTATCGCTCACTGCTCGCAAACCAATGATGCTAAAGACTAAATTTTTTTAATTAAAGATCATTTAATACAGTTGCCTTAAATTGCCTAAATGGAATTCTTCGTGAATTATCTTTAGTTATTAACAAAAAATTCTGATGCGAAATCCTTCAAATTACGGGACTAATATATTGCGTCACTTGAATAGGACAGTTAAACAAAAATAACATTTTAGAGATCTCAGATTCATTTTAACATAAATGTAACTTAAATATAGGGTAGTTGATTTAATTTAGAAAGAAAAAAAAATTTTTTAATACTTCGTCGAGCCACCTTGCTGTTCCAAAACTTCAGTCATCCGCTTAGGAAGGGATTGATACAAACTGGCCAAGTAATTTAATGAAATCGAGTCCCAAGCCAATTCGATCGCTTTGATGAGTTCGGGTACACTAGAATATTGCTTTCCGGAGCCATATATCTCAAATGTCAGCCATCCCCAAACATTTTCGATTATATTTAAATCGGGTGAGTAGGGCGGCCAGCTTAAAAGGTCCACATTTTGGCTCTCTATATAAGATTTTACAGCCCGTGCTGTATGTATCGGCGCATTATCATGTTGATATATCCATGGTAAAGGTCCAAAAAGGTTTTGAAAATATGGAAAAGCCTCTTTTACTATTTCCTTGTAACACAACGCATTCATCGTTGAGGACATGAATTTTAGTTTGCAGGGGCCATAGTAGGAAATGGCCCCCCACACCATAACACCTCCAGCTCTGCTATGCAAACGGTCCAAATGATGAGGTTCCTTACGTAGATCATGGAAATAGTAACTGTAACCATCGGGACCTTCTAAATTAAACTTTTTTTCGTCTGAGAACACCACGCTATGCCACTTCGAGGTCCAGGTCACATGCTCGCGACAAAAATTGAGGCGCTGTTCCTTTCTTGCCGGGTTAAGGGGAGGCTTCTTCTTTATTTTTAACCTCTTTAGGTGTTGGGCCTTCAAAATAACGCGATGGACAGTGGATAGACTAGCCTTAACATCACATTTTTCACGAATCTTTGCCACAGAGTAGAGTGAATTTGATGCTTTTCTTAATATGAGGCGTCTTTCCGAATCGGTGAGCACACTTTGCGTGCGGCCTTTCATATTTTTTCCATATTCAGACTCATTATTTAAAAATTCCGATATGACATGCCGGCTCCTGTTGATTTTTTTTGATATTTATGCAATTGATAGGCCAGAGTCCTTGTATGCCTTTATTTTTCCTTTTTCTTCCTCGTTTAAAACTTTTCCTCGACCTATTTTAATTTTATCTGAAAGGTAATCGTCGAAAATCTCAAAAAAAATCGATCAGCGAAAACTGCGTGAGCACTTGCCGAAGTAGACGATCAAACAAAACGCATGTTCTATTCAAGTGACACAAAAATATTCACTCAATTTCTGACGAATTTCAACATAAAGCAAGAAAAAAATATAACGGATCTATCCCAGAGCTTGCAGTTTGCTGCTGAGAGAGGCTAAAAGTTGCACAAAGAGAACGTGCAAAAATACCGTTATTGTATCATTTCTCTTTTGAGCTATAGGCAATTGAAAACCGAGTGTACAGGGTGTCCTATTCAAGTGATGAGGAGTGTATGTGGCAGGAGGAGCTTGCTCCTGGAAGTGTAGGAGTGTAGGGGTCGACGTGGTTTGAGCCCAGGTCTAGTATGAGGCCAAGTGGCGGGTAAGGGAAAGGGAAAGAGGAGCTTTAAGCTGGGCAAACTGGCATTACAAAAAAGTGTAGAAGAAAAGGCCGACGACCGTCGAAAATTTTTCGTAGAAAAAGCCCCAAACTCAAACCCAACCCCAACCCCAAACAAAACGAAAAGCAAACCAAACCAAAACCAAAACCAGACGCACATCGATCGATATTTGATTATTATTGCGACGACGACGACGACAGCAACAGCGACGATGAGAGGATGGGAAAGGATGGGAGAGGATGACGACGAAGTCAGGACACAAGACGACGTCGGAGATGGCGACGGCGACGGAGACGGAGACACGAGACTGCGATGTGGCGATGTGGCGATGGCTATGACGCAGACATCGGCCAGGACATTAAATGCAATGTGGCAGGAGCCAGAGACCTGCAGAGCCGGAGAGCTGGAGTGCGTCTGGCGTGGACTGAGGGAAAGCCAGATAATCATTCCATTAGGCGTAGGCTCGTTGAACCCGTCGCCAGAATCGGTTCATCGACATGAGTCGAGAGTCGAGTCGAGTCGAGTTGCGTCGAGTTGAGTTGAGTTGTGTTGAGGCGAGTCGAGTCGAGGCGAGTCGGTGGCCGCCTGCCACACGAGGATGCGTCTTGAAATATACTCCTGCCGAAAGCCAATAGCAGCCTCTGCTCCACTGCTCCTCCTGCTAGACCCCTTCCACATTGTTCACATATTTTTGTGGTATTCTGTTTCTTGTTTTTCTCTTTTTGGCGGATTTTTGTTTGCTGTTGACCCAGATCTGTTTTGGCTGTTGGCTGGCTGTTGCCTGGACCTTGTTTGGGGTTATTCAATAATCTGGTGCCGCATTTTCCAGCCAGCCAAGAGAGGCCAAAACTGCAATTTGCCTAATGGAAAGTTTGTTTATTTGTTGGCTGGTTTGTGCCTCAAAAAGCAGCAGCAATCACGCAACATCCAGTCGACAGTCGACAGTCGACAGTCGGTCCCGTTGTGGATGTAAGTTACTGGTGCATTAGGCTACTTATCGCTGCTTAAAGCTTAAAGGCCAAAGGCCAAAGGCTATTGCAATGACAGGATTTCAGAGTTGTTGGGGAAGGATTCATTTGGTCACTCTCTAAATCTTTTGGGCCTCTTCTACACGTTCAAACGCAACCCCAAACTTTATTGGTTTTCCCTTTCTTTTTCTTTACTTTTACTTTACTTTACTTTTAATAAGCTTAACCTTATCTTTAAGATCACCTACACAATAGCATGTTGGACACACACACCAAAACACACACTCTTCCATATGTTCACACCCTCATCATTTGATAGATCTGTATGTAGATAACGTAAATATGTACTATCTAACGCATGTTTCAATATAATAATCAATGAAGAAATCGAAAACGAATACCCGAGACACCCGACAAACATTTTGGCCAAGCAAAAGACCGAAAGCAAAACCAAATCAAACTAAATAAAGAAAATACAACAATTTTCTATTTTATTTTGCGCTTAACAAATACAAACCAAAAAAAAAAAGTACCCCCAACCAATCGAAAATCGGACAAATGAAAATTGTAAATGAGAACAAAATTTGCTGCACAAACAAAATTTGGAAAATATCCATCCGTATATATACCCCCCAATTGAATCCCCCATAAATCCCCCAACCCCAAGAAAACCAGAAATTTTCTTCCTTTTATTGCATTTAAATAGCTGAAAAGAAAGTTCTATTTTCCTTATGTTGTTTTTTGAACTCGAATTCGAACTCGAAATGTAAATGTAAATGTAATATTTTGCTAATTAAAATGTTGTCTTTGTCTTAAACTTTGCCTCTACTTTACCGCTCTCTCGCTCTCTATCTCTCTGTGTCGCTCTATTGTGTCTCTGTCTCTCACTCTCTCTCTCTCTTACTCGATCTCTATCTGTCTCTATCCATATAAATATTATTAAATGTGTCAAACTGTGTGTTGTGCTTTTAATATTATTAATCAATACGATACGATACGAAAACGGAAACAGCTAAAAACTAAAAAAAAAACAAACAAACAAAAAGAAAGAAAGTAAAACAAGCAAAGAAAATTCTCCATCAAATGAAAACAAGAGAGGGGTCCCAGATCTGAACGTTGTGCAATTGATAACCAAAAGATATATATATACATATATATATATAAATATTTATATATATGAAAAATGCATCAATCTATAAAAACAAAAACAAAATGAATCGTACTGAAGCGCTTTTGGTGTTTTTTAAGCTAATATAACAACAAAAATACTATATAAAATAAAAAACCAAACATTACAATCAAGAAATGCAACCAAAAAAAAACAAAAAAATAGATATAACTAAAAGCTAAATCAAAAAGAAACAAAAAAAAAACAACTATAGAAAACTAAATCGAATTAACATCATTGATACACACTCACACAAACAGAAACACTCCACTCACACAACCACACACACACTCACACACATACAGAGAAAAACAAGAAACATTATACTATATAATAATAATAATAATATATTTTTTTCAAACGATATATATGTATTATCTAAATGTGGAACGCTTTTACCATAAAATCGTTCGTTCGTTGTTCGTTTATGTATATGGTAAATGTGTGTGTTCTATTTTTCCATACAACTAAATGTCTTCTTCATTTTTCTCTATATACAATTATTATTTAACGTTGATAAATGTGTGTGTTTTTTTTTGTTTTTTTACTTTTATTTCGTGTATGTGGTATGATTTTTACTTAGTCAAATGTACTTTCTTATTGAATTCTCTATGATCTACATTTAAGTTCAAACAGCAAGGTGTGATTGAATCATTAATGGAATACTGGAATAATACAAAAACCAATATATATACTATATAAGATCACAGCTACAACCAGCTACAACCATCCATGACTTCACATGGCTTTTGTTCATTCCCTCGCTTAATCGCTTTCAATCACTCACAGACTGTTCTGGTTCGATATCTTTGACCAGTGAGTGCCTTGTATGCCTTCATCATTCATGTACATTCCATATATGTAGTATTGGTTTATTCATTCGAATAGTCAGTGGATTGGACAGGTTATCCACCATGCAATACTCTTATTGAATGTTTCAGGCATTCAAGCATCCTTATTTGATGCTTTGCTTCATCTGAAGCTACACTCAAACACCTCTGCAGAGAATCCAATGAATTCATTCAATAAATAAATTCATTAAATAAAAGAAAGAACGAACTTGCTGTCGGATACTTCTTTAGTTTTCATAACCATTTCAATTTCCATTTACATGTACATTTTGAGAGGTGTTTCATTCAAATTTGTTCTAGTATTCCATTCCACATTTAAGTTCTGTGTGTTTTGCGCATTCCAATCATTTCTCGATAGATCTCTTTGTGTGTGTGTGTGTGTGTGTTTTTTTTTCTCTTTCTTTTACATGCTGTACTTTATCAGTCTATCTGTCTATCGCTATATTTTTCTCTATTTTTACTATCGATGTTGTTCAAGAACGTTGTGTACTTTCGTTTTGGTGTTGTTTTTCTTTTTTGTGTTCTTCTATCTTTAACTCTCTCTCTCTCTCTCTGTCTGTCTATCTCTTTCTATTAAATAACCTAACTCGCTCTGTCTGTCTCTCTCTATCTCTCTCTCTATCTGTGTTTTCTTTTTGGTTTACTATATAAAACATACTCGTATGCATACATAATATATGCCTCTGTTCCATTTCATATCATTTATCGTTGTTGTGCTCTAACCAAGTTAAGAAAAACTATCAAAATTATTCAAATCGAGAGGAGAACTATCCTATCCTTGAAATATGATACAATATATATTATGTGTGTCTGTATGTGTGTGTGCCTTTGTCTGTGTGTGTGTGTGTGTGTGTATATGTGTGCGCTTGTTTGTTCTGTTGTTAGATTATGTTTGGTTTTCCTCCACCTCAAATATACTTTTGAACTAAATGTTGTGACTCCTGATGATGATGATAATGATGATGATGATGATACAGTACAGTACAGTACTGTATACTGTATACGGCATATACATACATACTATTTTGTGTCTGAAGCTCTGTCTTTTTCTCTAGGTATATACATACATATCCATATTTATAGGCTAGTGTATACTTACGACGACCCACAACCCCTTACTCTGCCTCTGTACCACCTACATATGTTTAAGATAAGGATACTTGATCACCTACTCTACCCCACCTTTAGCCCAAAACATAACCACCCCCACAGAACCCCACAGAAACCCACGAGCCGCATTGCCATCAGATCAGCCATCAGCTGACGACATTGCCAACCTAAACCAAGGCTCGGCTCAGAGGCATTGCCATTGCCATTGCCCGCGCCCATGTGCAGACTTCTTAGCTGTGAAGCTAAACTGGATCCCAACTGACGATCCGTAGAGTTTCGTTCCGTTCAGTTTTCGTTTTCCCTCTTTACTTTTCCTCATGTTTTTTTTTTCTGCTCCTCCTTGATTGCCTTTTGTTGCACTATTTTGTTTTTCGTTTTACCAAACACTGAAAAAAAAGAGAATAAATTCAAAGAAATAAAGCTAAAAAAAAAGGAAAAAAGAAGGTTAAGAAAACAATTGTTGATTGATTTATTTAACAACTATTTTGTGTTGATATTATTCACATTGTCAAGAAGTTGATCTGCGTTTTTTGAACATGGCTGTGCTGAATTTGAATGACTTGTATAACCAATTCGTTAGTGCGTTTTCTTTTATATATTTGTTTTTCTTTTTTGTTTTTGACATCCAACAAATCCAACCATTTGAGTTATGATCCTTTGTGCGAAAAAAGAGTGCGGCGTCTGCGGGCAAAAGTGGAAAAACTTCTTGAAAATATTTAGTTAAGCGAGGAATACCTTTGAACTTTGAACTTTAAATATTTGAAATACATGTATATTTTTTTTGTTTTTTTTTTTTTGTTCTGCTGTTCAAAATTTTCAAAGCAAGAAACATGATTTGGTCCCTCCACACACAGTAATTTTACTGAGTTTGTTTTCTCCAAAGAACCCAAAATTTTGTGTTTTTTTTTTTCGTTTTGTTTTTTATTCAAAATTTTACTCTTTTTGGTTAAGCATTTATGGACATTTATGTACAGAATTATTATTATTTATTTAACTATGTGGTTTTTTTTTTCGTGCGCTAAATTGGCAAATCAACAAAATTGTTCGTTCGTTATGATTTCTGTTTATTTTTCATTTTCCAAAATTTGGCAAAGGAAAAGATAAGAAAAAAGGAATAAAGAAAAAGAAGTATGCAAGGCGTGTGCTTGGCGAAAAGCTATTTTTTCATACATTTTTGTACAGTTTTGTTCAACTTTTTTGCTCTCCGATTTTCGAAAACTTTTTGTTGCCAAGAGAAAATTACAACCGAACCCCAAGTTTTTGTTTTTGATTTGACAATCTAGTTGAAGTACGAACAAATTTACAAACCTTTCAACCAAATTTTAACTTTAGAACCGAACCGAAACGAAACGAACCCAGCGAACCGCGTTCCAAATTGATCAAAACCTTGGTCAAAGCGTCAAATTTAAGTTTAAAACAAAAACAAAACATTTTTAATGATAAGTTTACACTAAACCAAAATATATTAAAAAAAAAACAAAAAAACAAACAAACAACAAACAAAAAGAAAAATGTAAAACAAAAATGAAAAAGAAAATCAAAGAAAAGCTTTAAACAACATCTAACGTACGATTATGCGACGTTTTTCGAACAACGCCCAAACAAAAATCGAAATTCAACTTCTTGAAAACCCAAAAAGAAAAGCAAGTACCAGAAAAATACCAAAAAAAACCATATAAATACCAAAGATACCAAAACAAAGAAAAGCAAAGAAAAGAAACAATGTTAACGAAATTCTTGTAAAGCAATAAAATGAAAAACAACAAATGAAATACACAACGAAAGTCAAATGCTGAAACCCCCTCTTGTTTTTTGGCATCCATCCAACGGTTTGAGACATTTTTTGAAACACCCGGAGTCGGAGTGGGTTCAGGCTGCATCCAGATCCTCAAGCGGATCCTGGGCCTCCTGAACTCCCCGACCCCGGCGTGTGGTAGGGCGCAGAGAGGCGCAGAGCAGCTGGAAGAGAGCGTTCCACGGCTTTGCCCGATAGTTTTCCATTCTTCTTCTCTGATAACATGATCCATTGACTTCTGTTTTAGTTTTTACCCATTTTTTTTTTTCGTTCTTTTTATTCTTGACAATTATTAAATTTGTACTTTGTTTATTTCCCCTTTTTTTTAATATTAATTTCCTTTGCCTCTCTCTTTTCCCTCATATACAATTAAATACTAGAGTTCAAGCGATGAATATTTATTTCGTAATTTTAAAGAGAGGTTTTGCGAAAGCGAAAGCGAGAAGAGGATATAGGATGGAAAAGAAGGACACTTTCTTTGAATATACTCTTATTTGAATATTGTATATGTACCACATTGTTTGGTCTTGAACCGCAAGAAAAATACCTTTAATTATGATCCCTCTATTTAAACATGTATAATTTTCGTTGTCTTAGTTTTTGGAACATCCTATATATCTCTCTACCTCTCTCTCTCTCTCTTTCTATCTCTCTCTCTCTCTCTCACTCCAAGTAAACGTATAAACCAATAATTTTTATCATTGCTTTTTTTTTGTTTTTGATTTTTAATCAATTTTTATTAAAATACCAAAAAAAAATTAAAAATACTAAAAATAATAGAAAATAGTTTTGCCAAAGACAAAGAAACCGAAGAAAAGCAAAAATTGTCCAGAAGAGAAGCGAATACGATAAAGATAACGATAACAATAGAGATACCAAACGAATCGATCGATTGCAAGCAAAAACTGAAACTGAAAAATACCAAAAATACCAAAAAAAAAACATACCAAAAAGATAGCGAACTAAAACGCTAAACGTAGTAAAGAGTAAAGAAGTTGATGTTGGATTTTTGTTTGGTGTCTGTTCCAGGAAACGTCCGAATCGCCCCAACAACACCACGCTGTTGGCGTTGGCGCGGGCCTGGCCAGCGGCAGTGGCGGCAGCGGCATCGGCAGCAGTAGCAGCTCTGTCGCAGCCGCCGCCGCTGCAGCCGCCGCCGCAGCAGCAGCAGCTGCCGCACACGAGCACCACCATCCGTCGCACACCCCGCCGCCCATGCACATGTACCAGTGCATCTACTGCGGCGCCGCCTTCCCCAACCAGCCAAAACTCACGCGCCACCTGCTGTCGCACTCGATGAAGACGCTCGAGTACCGGGAACCGGCCGCCCTGCTGCACTCCCACCTGCTGAGCGACCTCAACATGCCCGGTCTGCCGCCCTCGTTCGCCTTCCAGATGAACGCGGCGATGGCCGCCAGCGCTGGCGGCAGCAGCGATCCCCAGGAGCAGGTGGCCGCCCTCACGGCCGCCTTTGGCATCGACATGGAGGCCCTATCGCTGGTCAGTGCCGGCTGCACCTTCCAGAGCCTGACGGCCAGCTGCCTGGAGGCGGGTGCACCGGGGGGCAGTGGGTCGAGCGGTCGGCTATCACTAGCGCAGGCATCGACATCCGGCAACGGAGGGCAGTCCGGCCTCCTGCTGGGCAACAGCGGTGGATCTGGCGGTGGTGCGGGTGCGGTTGGTGCCGGCAGTGGCGGTGGTGGCGGCGGCGGCGGTGGCCCTCGTCGCCCTCCACGTCGGCGCAGCGTCGGCAGCGGCGCAGTCAGCCGGCTCGTCCGCCGCCTCGTTGCTAGGCGCGTCAAGTGATCCGAATAGTGTTGTCATGTGTAAGTTCTGTGCTAAAAGTTTTCCCGATGTTACATCACTGATCACGCATTTGTCGGTACATACAGGTGATCGACCATTTAAATGTGAGTTTTGTGGCAAAGCGTTTAAGCTGCGCCACCACATGAAAGATCATTGTCGCGTCCACACCGGTAAGTCTTGATCTGAATTGAAATATGATAACAATAACATTGCTTGCCCATTGCCCATTGCCCCCTGCCCATTACCCCCTGCCCATTGGCCATTGTCTATCATTTCTCATTCCTCATTGAATTGCTGTCCCATCCATGAACGAGATCTTTTTGATATCCATATCACTGAATTGTAACCTTCAAGTTACATCCAACAATAAAATTAAGATGCTATAAAGATAAGGACATGTCCACTCAGTAGAGCTACTCTTAGCTCATCTTCTGAAGCTCCTTTCCGCCTTTCATCACTTCTTATGCAAAGAATTCGTTTGCTGTCCTTCTTTAAAGTTTCAGAGAATCCTTCCTACATCTTCGATTTTAAGTCCAATGTTTAAAGATATCTAAAATCGCTCCTCCAAGTACGTCGTTTTACTGCAGGACCAATACACAATCGATTAACCATTTGATCTCTCAACAATCATCCTTGCGACCCTTCATGATGCCTTCATTTTGCTCCCTGACTTAACTGATAAACTTACTATATACTTGAAACTTTATGCAACTCGATAAAACAAATGTATTTCCTTGATTTCCATTCCACTGAACAAACCACAAAATGGAAATCAATTTGCAGGCGAACGACCGTTCAGATGTAATATGTGCGGGAAAACCTTCTCGCGGTCAACGATACTCAAGGCGCACGAGAAAACGCACTATCCCAAGTATGTGCGAAAGTTTTGTCCACCCAGCCCGGTCGATACAAAGGATGAGTTGCCGCAATAGTGAAACGATTTTAGTTTGTTATTAAATTATTATTATTACTACTATTACTATTATAATAATAACAATAACAACAACAACAACAACAGCAGCAGCAACAACAACAACAGCAACACCAACAATTTTAACTACAACAACAATTGATGAAAAAAGAAGAGTTGTAACTTTCTAAAAGAAAGAGGCAGGCAACAGCAAGAACTTTGACTTACTTAAGCGAAGATCAAGCGAGAGGCTTGATGATGATGATAATGATGGAGGAAATTCAACAACACACCAACCCATACCCCCACACACACACACAGACACTAATATATGTATATACCGTTAAATCTATATATGTATATATTTTATTAATTATGTAAACGAGGCAAAGAACAGCAACAGAAGAAGTGAAATCAGGAAGAATGTTCGTTCGTTCGTTCTTCTGAGCAAAGAGAAACTCTAGCAAATAGGAAAGAGACAGCAACACACAGACACACACAAACACAATAGTGCAGGCAGGCTATAATCATACACAAAACATACATCCATATGAACATATATATATATATATATATAGTATATATATATATAGTATAATATATAGTTTATATATTATACACAATAATTATATAGCAGCATATTGTCGAATTGTTGAAGTTTATACCAAGAAGCGAACTTGTTTTTTTTTTTTTTCGAATCCAATGAGAACATACGATTGATTGTATGTGAGTGAATGATATGATCAGCCGTAGGATTGATGATTGATTGAATGAGGAGGAGTGAGGAGAATGTTAGAGAACTTAAATTAAGTGCGACCGCAAGAGGGTATCCAGGGAAAGTCCCGAATTTTGGATAGCAACAGAGCAACAGTTTTTTCTATACAATTAACTTGAACGGGAAAACAATTAAGTGAGTAAAACTAATGAAAGGGAGAGCAAAAATTGCAGCGCGAAAGAGTTGTAGCAGGAATCTAATAAAACAAATATTATATATATATATAGATATATACATACATATATCTATATATATGATATATATATATATACAACTATATATATTTTTCAAAAGTATATATAAGAGAACGTAAGACATATAGGCAAGAAAGAAAAAGCGCAAAAAAAATTGAAAATAAATTTACAAAAAAGGAAAAACTTAAAAAATTGCTAACTATACATGATAAAACATTGATCTAATTGAATATATGATTTAGTAATGCTAGCGATAGCGATTAACGATAACGATTACGATAAACATAAACATAATGAAAAGAACAGTGAACACGTGATGTAACTTTTTAAGTAGCGCAGCAGCAGAAGCCGCTGCAGCCGAGGATATAGTAGGAGGATCATCATGAGTGTGCATGATGGCGATGACGATGATAATAACGAGTTAAAGTAGCTTAAAACAAAGTACCCTTCCCCCTCTACCACACACACTTACCCCACACACATACCCCACATACATAGCCCCAGAGAGTAAAAGCAAAGTGAACTGGTGACCCCGACACGACATGCATACATACATACGTACATCAATACACTATTTAACACCAGAAATCACCAGCAATACAGCACCTGTAGCCTTCATTTGTGCGTCTTTGATTTGGCATTGAGCAACGAGTGAACGTAGTAAAACCATACATATCCCCACACACCCAGGCAGACCAGACCCACTGCTAGCCAGACAGATGCAGATGCAGATACAGATACAGGTCTGATCGGATCGGACGACACAGCTATATAGACGACTGACTATATAGAGGACAGATACATTTCGATAGCGAATAGCGAATTAGTGAACAACAACAGCTGTGCTGTGCTGTGCTGTGCTAATGTTATGCTCCGCTTAGGCCCTAGTGAAACACCAACCAACCCCTGTTGAACCCCTTTCAAATGGCCCTCACACACGCGTATATATATACACATACAGAACTTATTATACAGTAACATATACATATATCTATATACAATATTTATATATACATATAAACCAGATGCAGATGCAGATGCAGCAACAGCAACAACAATGAGGAGACATTTTTGGAATTCAGATAAAATTTGAGAAAAAAAAAGAAAAAGAAAAAGAAAATTTTTAAAATTAAGAACAGAAAGCAGCAGCAGCAGAATTACATAGAATATCTGTGATCTTAACGATATTTATATAAATCTATATACATAAACATATATAGTATATATATATGTATATGAGTACATAGTAGAGGGACAAGAAACACACACACTAGAAATACCATCTAAGGGTAGCTGTAGAGGAAGCATGCAGAAAACGATTGCAAACAAATATTTAGGCTCAACATTTGAGGGATAGATAGAACCTCTTGAAAATCTACATACATTTAAAAATCACCAAAAAATACCCAAATTCTTGACGCACACGAAACACGACCCCTACCTACACATCAGCAAACAAAAATACTTATCATCCCATCCAGTACTTTTTCTGTTCCGTACCAAGTTTACTTTGCTTTGAAACCATCTTTTTTTTTTTTGGCTTCATCATAATACCCCCAGAATTGTGGGAATACCGTTCTTTGGCTTAACGGGAAACGAAGTTCCTTCAGTCTCCCTGCAGAAAAAGCCATCCATAGTGCGGTCAAACCCTTTCCATCGCTTTCCACTCAAGTGATTAGCCCGGCAACAACAAGGCAAACGACAAAGCACCAACAACAAAATGCAAATCGATCTCAAAATTATAAAAACAAATGAAAACAAAAATATTATCTATAAAAACAAAAACATTACAAAGAAAGTTTGTGAAAACTTTTGTGGTTTGGGCTAAACAGAGACAGAGATATGTATGTGATTTCATATCGTAGACAGAAAGAAAGAAAGAGAAAAGAAATAAGAGCTCGTTGCAGCAGCGGTTTGTGCGGGGATTTTTACATTCGATTTTTGGCAACGGATTGGGAACAGCAAGAAAACAAAAACAAAAACAAAAACGAAAACGAAAACAAATAAATGGTAATAAATATTAAGAAAAAGAAGCAACAAGAAAACAAAGAGAAAGCACGCTAGACAAAATTCAAAATTCTAAATTTTAAACCAAAAAAAGGAAAAGGACAAGGAAAGAAAAAAACAAAAAAAGAAAGAGAACGAGAACGAGAAACCTTTTGGCTGACAAAGAAAGAAAGAAAAAAAGAGGAGAAACAAACACAAACACTTTTGGATTAAACAATTTGGCTGTGATAGCATTACAAGAATAGTGAATAATTAAAGGATAAACAAAATATTTAACCACAAAAAACAAAACGAAAAAACCAAATATATTTGCTTTGCATTTTGGAAAAGCGTAAAAGAGGAGGCGTAAAAATAATGATGGAAGTTAGCGCGTTGCCATTTTTCACTTTTGTTGTTGGCTTACTTTTCTCATGCAGTATTAGACGAGACAGGGAGACGGGGAGACAGAAGACAGGGGACTTTGATGAGGAGTAGAGGATTAGGGGAGTAGAGGAGTAGAAGCAACAGGCATCAATTCAATAATTGTGATGTAAAACAAAAAAAAACCAACACAGAATATCTGCATTAACAATTACTATACTATAACATAATCGAACCATAATCATAAACGAGAGTAAAGAAAACAAAATTTAACATTTAGGAACAAATTAAAAACAAAAAGAAATGAGAGCAAAACAAAATTGTGATTTTCGGCCTTTTAGAAACAAAATTATAAACAATTAATATCGATAAATGATAAACGATAAACGATAATACTTACAACATAAGTAAACAAAAAACCAAAAGCTTTCTCAATAATTTTAATTGCATTTCCATAGAAGACATGATACACCGAACTGAATATAAAAAAGAACACACGAAAAAAACGAGGGAGGTTACTTTTTATTTTTGGCACAGCCAGACCAAAAAGTCTTCGCACAGCCACCGCACACGAGGGAGCAACTGAGGGAAGAAATGTGAGAAATGAAAACGAAACATTCCAGAAGAAGTATGGAAAGGGTTTGCATAGCCAATCGAGGGATAGGGAAAGGACAGGAACTTCTGGCCCAAGCACACACATTTTTTTTTGTCAGCATTTTTTTTTTTTGTTATACTTAAATTTTCCCCCAAAAACAAAACACACTCTCACACGAAAACAAATGAAAAACAAACCACAAACACAATGTCTTACGCTCTGTGTCTCTTATAAACAATTTTTTTTCTATATATAAACACACACACACACACATATATATATATATGTATATCTGAATATATATGTATATTTAATTTAAATGTTTAAGCGAAAATGTTATTATTATTATACCAACTTATATGAAATTTATTTAGCTTTAGCAACAAAACAAAAAAAAGGATTTAACTAAAAACAAAACAAAACAAAAAACGTGGCAACAAATTTCTATTAGAATCTATATAATTACTTTTTTGTTCATTTGAAACTCGTTTTTTTGCAACTCCTTCTGTTCTGTAATGTAATGTACTATTTTATGTATTATTATACACAAAAACCCAAAACTCACACAGCAGTTTGCGACGATGTTAAATGGTTTTCGAACACACAGAAGAGAGAACACAATGAACTTCTTGTAAGCTATATGAGAAAACCGCAGCACTTTTATCCAAATCCAAATCGAAATCCAAACTCAAAATTAAAGTCAAGTCAAATATTGTTACCACAGCAGAAAGCAACAAAATAAAAAGTAAAAAACAGTTTAAGTGGAAAAAACAGCATAAAAAACAAATATGAAAATAAAAAAAAAGCAAATACTTTTTGGCCTTTTTTTCTCCATTCAACCTTCATTTTGCTCATCCGTTTTAAAGCCCATCCGAAATTCTCATATATCATTGGAAAATTCATTGTGTGGACAGACATTTTCATTTGCCCTCATTTATTGTATGGTGTTTATTTGATGTATGGTTTAGTCCTAAGTTTAGTCCTAAGTATGAATTGATTTTGCCTAGCGCCTAAGTTGTGATCAAAAGTTCCTTAGTTTGGTTCCCCCGTAAACGTAAACTAATGTTTAGTTAGTTTTTGTTTCAGTTTTTTGTTTAATTTTTTAATTAATTTTCAACAAGCCATTCAGCAACCAGCAGCAGCAACAAGAATAAAAATTTCTAACAAGTTCCTTGACAAATAGCAAAACAAAAAAAACAAAAACAAAATAAGCGAATAAAATATAATAATGATGCTAAAATAAAACATAGAAAACATATAGCAAAATATACAAACTACAAAATTGCCAATGGATCCCATAAGAAAACAAAACAAGACAGTCACACAGTTTGTTGTTGTTTTTTTTCTTTATTATATTTTTAATTAATGAATTTATTTTATATAATTCTTTGATATTCTTTTACTTTTTGATCGATTTCTTTTTGGTTTTTTTAGGGATTGTTGCCAGTGTTTTTTTAGCGTGTTTCGTGTAGGAAAAGAGAGAAAAGAACTTTTGGATCAAATCATTGCTAATACAAATTTTTAGTGGAAATTTTACGAGTAACAAAACTTTTAGGCCTAAATAGAAACGAGAGCTCTAAAATTAAATTGATTTAGCTTCGTTTTCGTTTTCAAAATTCGATTATTCTTTCGACTTTTAGAAATATGAAAGAAGAAATTAAAGCAAAACTTAAGGAAAAGTACATACCATTATGTATGTATATTTAAATGCACTTAACACTCAGATATGACAACATATACTATATATATGTATATATGAGTATCTACTATATACACATGTAGATATTCAGCTTCAGTTGTACGATTTCTGCTTTTGGGTTCATGTTCTCCCTTGAGTTCAGCACAGGACACAGGACACAGAACACAGAACACAGGAAACGGAAACACATAGGAACTACATAATTAAAGAATTAAAGAATTAAAGATGAAACAAAATATCATTAGGCGTAACTGCAAAAATGCATTTTAAAGGAAACAGGAATTTAAAATTATATATACAAAAACAAAAAACAAAGAAACACCACAACAAGAAACAAGAAAAACTTGGGAAAAATGACAAAAAAACATACAAATTATATACAGTACATTTTCGGGAGAGTCAAAAGGGAGGATATTTATAGATGAACGCAGACACACACACAAACACACAGACACAGACAGAATTCCCTCACCAACACCACCACCACAACCACCACCACCACCACCACCACTCCCTTCTAAATAGGATATAGAACTAGATCGAAGCTTCAACTTGTACAGCAATAATGTGAAGGAGAAATGAAGGAGGAGGATGAACAGGAAGCAGGAGAAGGAGAGGGAGATATTCGGAATTATAAAAGAATAAACAATTTACGCTAGAATTGCATACAAGTCGAATTTATATAAATCTATATACATACAATACATACTATATATACACCTCTCTACATATGTATATATATATATTGTACTAGCAATTTTATCATACTCAACCTACTGTAATACAAAAACAATTTTGAGTTCGTTTCCCAGAAAACAAAACAAAACAAAACAAAAACAAAAACAAATATTGATCGACAAAACTCAGACGAAAGCTTTGGCACAACAAAACCAATTTATAACCAATGAAAACACACAAAAACATCAAATGGAATCACTACCAGAAGAAATGAAAAAGAAAACTAAACCAAAATTCAAAAAAACCCAAATTCCAACTCCAAAAACGGCTACCAAAAACGTACTACTATAATACCAAAACCAAAACCAACAAAAATTGCAAGTTTCGGCAAAAGCAACAAAAACAAAAAAGAATTTCGAGAACTTCGTTTCGGTTTTAATTTTCGGCATAGACAACCAACAACAACAACAAGAAGAACTTTTTGATTTTTGATTTTGATTTTGATTTTGCATTTTCAATTCTACATATACGTAATTCTATTCAATTCTAGCAGAACAAAGTGCTCAGGGTAAACACACAGATTCTTCCAATACAATATAACTAATGAAATGAAAAGAAATGAAATGAATGAACAGCAGAACGAACAGCAGAACGGCAAACAATATTTATATATGCATATACTATCCCTCGATATATATATGTACAACCCAACCAAATAGTATATACAACAATTACAGCAGACAGCAGCAACAACAATAGTACCAATATTTAAACACGAATCTAATTTACAAAAAAGTGTTGAAAAAAAGCGTATACATAAATACAAATACAAATACAGATACAGATACTACAAATAGAGTACGAAACAAAAGGACAAAGGACAAACAACAGGCAACAAAATGGCTGCTGAGGAAAGGCTTTATAAGCGCATTACGACGTAGTACGATACATACAATATATAATGTTTATAAGCGATTTATATTTTTTAAATTGAAGCGTATTTTTTAAATATCAACTCTAATCAACTACAAAATAAACAAAAAACAGCAACAACAACAACAACTACAAAGACAGCAATAAGAAGGAGAAGGAGAAGAGGAAGGAATGGGCTATAGCGCCCATAAAGGAACCATAGAGGATTATTTATACACAATCAAACAATAGTTGAAATATAAATGAATATATTTGAAAGCTTAAGCAAACTAAACAATTAAATATACTCACCCCTCCCCCCATTCCATTCCATTCCACTTTCCTATTTTTTTCGTTTCATGTTATTCATAAAGTAAATAGCTCCCAAGACCGACCATAACCAAGCTTTTCCCCAGCTCCTCCCATAAATGCCTTGTTTTTTTTTTCTGTTAACGCAAGTCCTTTCAAAATGATAAATAAATAAATGAAATAAGTCAAATTTACACTGAGAAAAATATGCTACAATTTCTGATACTGATGTGATGACTGGCAAGCACTATGTAGTTGGAACTAGTTCCACACCCATATAAGCAGACGCATTTACCAATAGAACTTCTCCTTAAATGACAATAAACCAAAGCAAACAGTGAACTGAACTGAACTGGACTGAAGCGGCAACTAGTTCGTGAATCAGTTCGTGTCAAGAACCAAAACCAAGCCGAACCAAGCCACACCACAAAATAAATCAATGTTTTAAACAATCAACAATGGGCTGAACCTAGTTCCAGGAGCCAGGAGCCAGTAGCTAGGAACAAGGAGCCGAATCAACAAGCACAGAATGTACATACAATAAATAGATTACAGAATAACAGAATTACAGAACCAAGTTCAAAGAACTAGTTCCAAGCAAAACACTTGCCACCCCCCAACAGCAGAATTGCAGCATATAAACATACAACGTAGTAAAGCAGATAAATGAAATATTATTGATTAACTGATTAACTGATTGATTGATTGATTAAGCACACAAACAGCCACACTAATGTACCCTGTTGACGAATTGCCTTCTTCTACGTGAATGAATTCATTTTTACATAATCACCTACAATACAAATAAAGTAAGACCATGATAGATCGACCAACCCCACACACCGTACCCCTCCCCCAGATGATGATCGATCATCGATGGACGACCGATAACAATTAATAGCAACAATTATAACAAAGTAAAGTTCACGAATGACAAGGAACAATTGATATTTACACCCACACATTACAGCTCATAGAAAGATGTTTTCCCCGTTTTTTACAGTGTTACATCAAACATAAATCAAATAAAACCACCCAAAAAACAAAAAACAAAAAAAAAATGGAAGAGAGAGAGAAGAACTAAAGAAAATAGACCAGAAAAACAACTTGAGTTGTAGTCTATGTCTACTATATATGTATGTATGTCAATGATGATAGAAGCAAAGTATATACAAATTGTTTGTTTGTTCCCGTTTTGTGCATATTGATTGATACGTAGATACATATACATTCTATATACTTACATGATATATTTACGAGTACCACATGTGTTTCTGTTTGACAAATCCTTACTTTGAATATGCCTTTTTCTGTTTGTTAAGCGAAACTTGTAAGCGAAAACAAGCGAGACAGTCGATAGTCGATAGTCGACAGTTGACGATCCACAATCGATCCTCCTCCACACACAGCAGAGTGAAACGCAATAAACTGAACATAAACTAGCAATTGGTTTCATCGGCGTACTGAATCAGCAGCAATAAGAATAAAATACAAATACAAACCATAACAAGCACACACAGACGACTATTGCAAACTCGAGTTGATAATGAAATAATATAAAGAAATAATTAAATCGACAACCATAACCAATAAAAACTAAATGTTTGAGTGCCAAGCTAACAATTCGAGGACAACCTGTACATACAATACAATAAATGATAAACGAACTGAAAGGAAATGAATCTTATAAAAGACAAAACACCACACAGACACCACACCACACACACACACAAATGAGTACCTGTGTTGCGTCAGTGGTTGTGGATGTGCGGAGCGAACTAGTTCGAAAACTAGTTCGATAACAGAGCTAGGCAGAAGACTGTACTAAGTGCACATCCCCACCCACTTACTCACACTCTGAATACTCGATCTAATCTATAGGATCTACAATATAGTATCGTATAGTTTTTTGTTTCGACTTGAAAAATGCTGGGAAAATGCTGGAAATGCGAATGAACCAAATTACATATATGCTGATATAAAAAAGTGCATATACAATTGTATATATCGAATAGTTGACATGAACTCTAGAGGGAAAAACAAAAAAAAGAAAACTAAAATAAAAAAATAGGCGATTCCGAAAACACTTTTATCTTTTAACTCTAACCGAAACGAAAAGAAGAGAAAATAAATCTGCTGTTACATGATACGATCTCCAGGGAAGGTCTTTAGCGACAGGTCGAAAGCGAAAGCGAAACTGAAATAGAACCGAACCAATTTTTGAAGAAAACCAACCCCAAGCCCCCCAAGCTGTAAAACACTGTATTGTACATTTCCAATCGCAGGCAGGCACTCACACACACCATAACCTTTTTGGATACGCTAAAATCAAGTTAAAGAATATGATATATACGCACTCACATACGATATGTATAGGTATATACATATATACATAGGTATAGTTAACAGACATTTAACAGCAGGACATTTGGTAACCTAAACAAAAAAAGCTTCAAAAGTTATAAACAATGTTTTGGTATAAGCTCAATACACACACAGACACACACTCCGACACAGACGCACGGAAACTCATACATATACAGAGGAGAAAGAGAAGAAAGGGAGGGAGAAAGCAGAAAGCAGAAAAAATTGTTAATACCAAAGGAAAACAAAAGAAAACAAAAAGAAAGGGAAGGGAAGAAGGAAAAGCGTTCGGCTTTCGAGGCTTATTTTATATATATCTGTCGAATCTGAGAAACAAGCAACAGATGAACAATTTTTTGGTAAAATGCAAGCGAAAACAGAAACACAAAAAAACAAAAAGAAACGTAAGAAAAGTAAAAGAAGAAAGATAAAAAAAAAACACAACACTGTAGTGCCTACTCCCCTTAAAAAAGAAAAACAAAATAAAAATAAAATAAACAACAAAAAAACACTAAAAAAAAAATATATATATATATATACAATACATATATACATTATACATACTAAAGTAATATTTTATAAAAACAGAGAGAAAAACTAAAAAAAAAACAAAAAAATAAGGAAAGGAAAGGCAAAGAGAGTGGAGTAAAAAACGGAAATTGCAGTTTTTTTGATAGTTATTTTTTAGCGAGCAATGGGAGGCTCTGAGATCTATATATACATATATATATATATATATATATATATAAACAACTAGTATATATATACATATATATATATATATATATATATACATTAGTATATGTTATACACACACACACAGACTCTCACACACATTAATACATACGGCATACTTATGGCATGTAAAGTAATTAGTTTCTGGCGAATTAAGGACAGGAGCATATACTAGCAGACAACTGCAGTCTGCAGAGAGAGAGAGATAACAGTTTTAGGCAGTTAGTATTACTACTAAACACACACACACACACATACATGTACACAAACAACCAAATCAAACAACAAACAAAGTAGAAACAACAACAACAATGTAGTTTTGCATATCCCAAAAATGAAGAGAGAGAGAGATAGAATGAAGCGAAAGCGGAAAAGGAAAAGGAAAAGGAAGAGGAAACGAGAAAGGTAGACCTTCACACACACACACACACACAGACACACAAAGGAAAATTTATCAAAGAAATTAAATGAAATAAAATTAGTTTTTAGCGAAAGAAAAACAAAAAAAAACGAAAGAAAAACAAAATAAAAGTATTTTCACAATTAAAAGCTACAATAAAGCATATTTAATAAATTTAAAAGAAGAACCCCCAAAAAAAGCAACAGAACAACAAAAATGTTTCGACTTAAGCGCTTAAACAGAAACAGAATGAATGAAACAGACATTTTTAACCTTCCCGAAAATCATTTGGAAACCAATAATTTACCCAGACCGACACCGAGACCCAAGAAAGCTGTAGTTGTTTTTGTTTCAATTGAGTTTGAATTGAAAATTCAAGGAATTCAAGAGCGAAGCGATTGCGATTAGAATTATATAAAATATAATCGAAACACAGAACACACACACACACACACACACACTCGAACGAAACGAAACGAAACAGCTGAGAAATGAAAACAAATGAATAGCAAAATAATAGTTTTAGTAAACGACGGTTGAGAAAATTTTTTAAGTTCCCTATTGAGGCTCATTCACATACATACATAAAATAATTTAAAATATTTTTTATAACAATTATTATTTGTTTGTTTGTAGACACTTATTTTTTTAACTATTTTCTTTAAGTTTTGAAACCTAAAACAATATACATACAATGCAAACCAATAGAAAACAGCTCTAGGCAAAAGCATTCCAAGAAATTTGATGAGAATTCATTACGGGGGAAACCCCCAGAGACCCAGACCCAGATAACCAGGCAAGAAAGAGAAGGAGCTGTTTTCTGCCTAAAGATAGAGAGGCGGTTGAAAGAATCAACACACATACATACATATGTATGTGAACAATATGAAAACCGAATAAATCCGATGAGAGGTTAAACAAAAGCAGAAGAACCAGATCTAGATCTAGATCCAGTTCGAGATCGAGAACCAGAACCAGAACAAGAAGAAGAATAAATAGCTGCAATACGTTATTATTACGTCAATATGTTCCTACAATATAGACATACAAGAATACATAAATAATTTATATGAATAGATATATACTTAACTAACTGTAAACACAACACAAAACACAACACGAAAAACAAACACAAAAAACCACAAAAAAAGCAAATGAAAAATGAGAAAAATGCGAAAAACAGAAAGAGCTATACAATAATTAATTTAAGGCATTCCGCAAAGAGAGCCTTCACTAAGAGAGAGCAGCAAACCAGAGCAGGAGCAACTAACTAACTAAATCGAAATCTTGAAAACACATACACACACACATACATAGGTCTCTAGCAATAGAAATCGAAGGAGTTATCGAGATTGGAGTCCATCCCCCGCCGCCCTCCCAGCAGCAGCACACACAGATTTTAGTTTCAGTTTCAGGCTTTCGGTTTTTCAGTTTTCCGGTTTTCCAGTTTTCTAGTTTTTCATTATTCGTAGACTAAGTTGAACGATTTGCCCCATTATTTATTGAGCTAGCGAGCGAGTACGAAGTATATAAATAAAATTAATTAATTGATTAATTCAAGATTACATATAAACACATATATACAATACAATACTATAAACGGCAATTTAAGTTCCAATCGATACACTTTAGTTTTCATTTATTTTTTTATTATTATTACCATTACCATTATTATTATTATTATTATTGATTACAGTCGAAATAAGATTTTGATACTTTGTGGCTAATAAAAAGAAACACCTAAAAGAATAAATGAAAGAAACCAACAAAAAAGACAAATAAAAACAAAATATATAAATAAATACATTTGATGATCATTTCGTTCATTCATTCAGTCTCATGTACATTCCACTCACACACACACTAACTCACACACACTTGCAGTCACACTGGAACTGGAACTAGAATTAGAACTAGTTCGCAACAGACACAACTGTACTTTGTACAGGGTGTACACTTTATAATGCAAGAGAGCTTGACGGGAACTCAACAGATATACAATGTATGGGAAATAAAAACAACAAAATTATGAATACAAAAAAAAAAAACAAAAAAAAGAGAAGTGAAGTGAACAAAACGGAAGGTTAAAAATATATTACGCTAACTATATATATTTTTTTCGTAGATGGAATGAGAAAAAACAAAAAACCAAAAGCACTGAGCAAAATAATACATTACTTAAGAGAGAGCTCTCAAACTCGAAACACTCAAAACTCAAAACTCGATTCGTTTCGATTCGTTTCGATTCAACTCGTTTTTGGAGTTGTCCCAATGCTGAATAACGAACCATTTAAACTATAACTATACAAGAACTAAGGAGAGCAGCTAATCAGGCACCAAAAATAAGTAAAAGAAAACAAAAGCAAAAACAGAATAGAATCAATCAAGATGAATATTTTAGAATGAAATGAAATTCAATTACTTACACACACAAACACACACACACACAGTCGAGCAAACATATTTTAGGCAAAACCAAAACCGAAAAAAAACAAACACACACACGCCCAACAACACCCAACAAATTTATATAAAAACTATTACAAAAGAAAATGAAAGAAGAAACATGAAAAAAGAATTAAGATGAAAATTATTTAAGCAAAAGCAAGGCATATCATAGTTTATAACAAACAAAAAAGAGAAAATACACACAAGGAAAATAACAGAGAGAGGATGGAGAGCAAGCGAAGAAGATTCTGAACTGATTCCCAGAGAGACCTACCGAACAGATCCCCCACAACCCTCCTGTATCCCCTGTAACCCTCAAACACCCAAAAATCCCCCCAAAAAACAGAAAGAAAGTAAGGCTAACGAGAGGGAATCAAGACAGCAAGCAAAAAAGGGAAGACAAACTAAATACACAACCAAAATGAAAGGAAAAACAAAACAAAACAAAACAAATAAAACTATAGGATCAGCAGGATCAAGTGCAAGTGCAGGATCAGTCATATATAGCTAGCTATATAGTCTATGCCTAACAAAAACATTTCTAGTAGTCGAGAACCGAGAAGTAAGCGATGGAGAAAGAAAGCGAAATTTGTACCCACTCACACACACACACACACACACACACTTACACACACGCACACACATATGGAACAAATACAAATACAAAGAGTAAAGAATGAAAGAATAATGACGATGTAGCTGAAGAAGCTGAAGAAAAATGGGGAAAACAAAAACATGAAAAAGAAGATGAAATAAAATTCTATATAAATAGAAATATTGAAAAATATTTGATCCGAAAATTTGAGTTTTTATTGAAAAGCAAAACTGGACATGGCCGAAGCCATGGAGGAAACTGGGTGGTGGTCCCGTCCCTCTTGATGTGCTATTCTGAGACCCGATACAGATGATATATGTCTATATGTCTATAGTATTACCAAATGCCTTCTCACTGATTCGAAATGATTCACTATACAGTACTGTAGGGTACTGTACTGTCTAAAAATTATATATTGTTTGTACAGTACGTATCGGAGCTATTGGACATTTTGCTGGAGCATAAACTTGAGACAGTTTATTCATTCAATGGTCTTATGGCTCTGAAACGTACTGTATGGCCTGATAGTCTAGAATTTGTTGCTGGATTATTTGTGTCCCCCCTCTTTTTGTTCTAAGAAAACTCTTGTGCCCAACTGTACTCAAGCAAAAGTTGGTCGCCAGCCAACTTCAGAAACGTAAGTATGCATTTCTACTACTCCTACTCCTACTGCTTCTGTTTCTTTCCCTTTCTTTCTTTCCCTTTCCCTATGCCACTGTGCCTTCCCATTTTCATTTCGATTCTTTTCATACTTTTATTTGCCAGATGATCTGCCAGATAGTTTTACTATATGTACCTATTTATAGATGTGCTTAAGTGTGTGCTTGCTTTGCTTTTAGCTGTGTAGAGAGCCTTGCATGTGTTTTACAAGTGTCTGTAGCCCCTTCACAGGATATAGACCCTCTCCCTACACACCCACACACACATACACATACAGCATAAGCTAGAGGAATACCCATAAGCAGTTTAGAAGCAAAAATCACCTCAAATATAATACCTACCCCCCCAAAGCCCGCCCAAAGTTGCGGTCCCTTCAATCCTGACCACAAAACAGAGCAGAACAGAAAGAAGCAGAAAGAAAAAGTACTGCCCAACACTGTTCTGCTTAGCCATGCCTTGACCAACACTAATCAACTGTGAACCGAACCCTTTGAATCCGTTCCCACAGCTTCTGCGCAACTTCAGCTCTCCGATGAGCGCCATGGCCGCCAGTCGCTGCCCCACGCCATTCGCCTTCCCCTTCACGCCGCTGGGCCTGAGCCTCTTCGACATCGATCCGTCCAGAATACTTAGCCTGCTCCACCACCAGACCTGGCTAGCCGAAGAGGCACTGAGGTGAGTATTACACAGAGATCTATTGGGAGTTATTCGCTATTCTACTTGATGATTTATGCTTGTATGCTTGCAGGACACGGGGCCTGCTGGCTGCACCCAAGGATTTCACCCACCGTTTTACCACATTAAGCGATCTGCTGACCAAGGACTATCAGCCGGTTGTCGGCCAGTCCCCAACGACGGCCACGTCCACGGCCACAACAACGACAACGAGCCCATCGTATGCCAAGCAGACCACAACGAACCGTTCCAGCGATGTACAGTACAAACAACAACAACAGCAACAGCAACCACCTCATGCAGGATCTGCATCGGCTGCTCCAGGCACCGCCTCTGGAGTGGCCTTCAACATGCGTTACCCCACACCGACAGCCTTCTACCAGCAGCAACAGCAGCATCAGCAGCAAGCGAAGGCATCCAAGTCCTCGCCCTCGCCCCAGCAAATGGCCACCAGCTCCACCTCCACCTCCAACTCCATGGCCATGTCCATGTCCATCTCCATTGAGTCCGGCAGCGGCGGCGACGACAGCTGCAAGCGCAGCTCGGCGGACAGCGACGAGGTGACCATCGTGGAGCTGCCCAGCGAGCGGAGCGCTCAGCTCTACAAAGAGTCGCTGGAGCAGCTGCTGCAGCGGCGCCGGATAACCAGCAACAGCAGCGGCAGCACCCCTGTGGGGTCGATGGTGAGTGGATGCCCGCCCACTGGCGGAGGCGGAGGGGTCATTGTCGATGCCACTGGCCTGAGGCAGTACACACAGCTGCTGCTGTCGGGGGCCGGGACCCCGGCCAGCTGCACGGACACGTCGAGCAGCTGCAAGGAGAAGAGCTCCTCATCGTCTACCTCATCGACGCCGCCGCCCAGCTCCTCGCTGCTGGCGCAGCATCAGCAGCTCAGCCAGATGCTGAAGAGCCCCTCGGATACCTGCTCCTCGCTGTTCAGCGGCGCGGAGCCCATCGAGGAGGAGACCCGCTGCGTGGTGTGCAACGCCCACTTTCCCAATGTGTGGCTGCTCGAGCAGCACGCCGCCCTCCAGCACCCCCACGTGGGGCCCGGCGAGGAGAAGCCCTTCATCTGTGAGCAGTGCGGCCAGTCGTACCGCTACCGCAGCGCATACGCCAAGCACAAGGAGCAGAACCACCGGGCCCGTCTGCCCGCCGACAAGCTATTCACCTGCGACGTCTGCGGCATGCAGTTCCGCTACCTGAAGAGCTTCAAGAAGCACCGCCTCAACCACGCCCTCGAGCGACTGCACGGCAAGAAGACCATCGGCGTGGTCGGACGCCTGGGTGGCTCCCTGTCCGTGTCGGTATCGACTCCGTCATCGGCATCGGCATCCGCATCGGTGGGGCCCGCAGTGTCCACTCAAATGGACCAGGATGTGGTGACCAGCTCCCAGGAGCCGATGCTGGCCGATGAGGGCGAGGATCTGCGGGTGAACGTAAAGCGCGAAGGCGCAGACGAGAGCTCCTCCACCCATCCTGAAGCCGGCGGCGGCGGTGGAACTGACGAGCACGAGCAGGACAACACCATCGACTCGGCGGGCATCACGATGCTCTATCAGGACAACAACTCCTCGGCCTCGGCCTCCACCAGTGCCACAGAGCCGAACATCAGCAGCTCCGATGGCATTCATAGTACAAACAAGCGGGTAAGTCTATCTTGACCTGACTTCTTGACCTGACCTGACCCCTGACCCCTGACCGCTCTTTCAGTCGCGCCTGCACCACTTGGAAACGGATCCCTCCTACCCACACCACCATCACCCCCACCACCACCATCACCACCATCATCAGCAGCAGCAGCAGTCGCAGCAGGCGCAACTGCCACCTCATCTGGGTCACCATGTCTCACTGCCAATGGCGGCCAATGCCGCGGCGGCCGCTTCCGGTTCCGCATCGTCATCGGTAGCCGCTGCCGCCGTTGCAGCTGCCACTGCCGCCGCTCAGGCGGCCAATTCCAGCTCAAATTCCGTGGGCGTCGGCGTGGGCGTGAGCGCCAGTGGAAGTGTTACTGGAGGCGGTGCCGGCTCCGCCGGCAGCGGCATCAGTTCACTCAGCTCGCTCACGTCGCTGATCAACGCCGAGCGGATACCGAACGAACAGTTCCTGGGACTCAATCCGCAGGAGGCTTCGATACTGAATTTCTTGCGTGTCGATGCCGCCGAGCGACAGCGGGACAAGCGGTAAGATTACCATTACCATTGCCATTGCCATTTAAGGGCATCAGTGAAATGAATCTTCCATTCACAGGCCAGCCACCTCACGCTTCGCATGCCCCTTCTGTGGCAAGTGTGTCCGCTCCAAGGAGAACCTGAAGCTGCACGTGCGCAAGCACACCGGCGAGCGTCCGTTCGTGTGCCTCTTCTGTGGCCGGGCCTTCGGCGGCAAGTCCGATCTGACCCGCCACCTTCGCATCCACACCGGCGAGCGGCCCTACCACTGCGAGTCGTGCGGCAAGTGCTTCGCCCGGGCCGATTATCTCTCGAAGCATCTCACCACCCACATCCACAATGCGCCGCGCTGAGATGAGGCGCGTAGGAGGCGGCTCCTACGCAGATAAGGAACCAGCAATCAGTCACAGTCACGTAACACACACACACACATGCAACACACACACACACACACACACACAGAGGCACAAACTACAGGAAGAGCGTATATAGAAATTTATGTATAACTTTTTGATGATTAGAAAAAGTAAAAAAGGGCAAATCTGTGTTTGTTTTTTTTTACAATAATTATGTGTGTATTTTTTTTTTTTGGTGCAAGCAAGAAAAACAAACACGAAAATACAAATACAATATTGGCAATTATTAGCACGGGTATTAAAGTGTTTAAGATCTATCCATATATGATATGAATAACTCTATCTCTCTATATTGTATAAATACTATACGTGTGTGTGTAACGAATGTAATTACTAATTGTAATTCGAAGTTGTAATTCGAAATTGTAATTATTGTAGCACAAAGGAGTTCATGTTTTTGGTTTGCGATCGATCGTAAAAGTAAGTCCCGATAAGAACGATACGAATTTTGACCTTCGATTTTGGTTCTTTAAAGCAGAAAGAGAAAAACTCATCAAAACTGAATCACAAAATGAAATAATACTAAAACATGAACAACAATACCATATAGTAACCATATATGTATGTACCATACATACATATATCAGAATAGTCTGTATTTTCTACCGAAACATAGGGAAACGACAAATGAGGAGAAGAAGGAGGAGAAGGAGATGGAGAATGAGAATATGTACCACAAATCTGCCGTTTATATACACAATAGATAAAATATATATAATTTTACAATACATTGATTTAAAAGAGAAGCTAAACTAGCAACAATTTGTACAAACAAAAGCGAAACAGAAACTAAACTAAAACTAAAAACTATGACAAGAACTAATAAGTATGATTAAATGCCAATTATGTCCCGTCCTGTTCGGGACGAGGCAAATGCAATAACTGAGAGCAAACACTGTTACCTACCATAGAAATACCACAATAAACCAAGTTGGATTTTAGTTAATTAATTAGAGGACAAGAGGAGAGGCGAAAACAGGAACGAAAATCAAAATAAAATAGAGACAGGAGACAGCAGACAGCAGACAGACAGGAACCACTGAGAGAACCACTAAGCTGTTTACTAAACTAAACTGAACCTAAACCTACAACTTAAACTAAAACTGTACAACTAACTGTGTGTTTGTTTCAGCTGAAAGCATTATACATGGACATATGTTGGTTGGTTGGTTTATAATAGGATTACTAGAATGAGATACAAATAGGAGATACAAATAGGATTTACTTAGAATGCAATACAATACAATACAATGCCACATCTGTGCATGTGCAACCACCGTCAATAGTTTAATTTACAATATACAACGCAACGCAAATCAAAACTAAATGAAACATAGCAACAATTAACAATTAACAATAGCAACTACAACTACAACAACACAAAACTAACTGTGATTACAACAAAAACAACATTGAAGTTTTAACTGAAGAAAAACAAACACCCCCTACCCATACATACATACATAGAAGCATAGAAACATAGATTATACAATACCAATACAATAAAGACGACAGACAGGTCCTGGCAAACAATAGTAACGAAGAAACATGTGCAATGAAACAATAAAACAAAAACACTAAAGAATGCACCCCAGAATATCCCATATTCGCATCACACAATAATTCGCTTGATTGATTATAATTTTGTATCAGGAAAACTAAGAAACAAAGACACACCCAGACCAGACCCACGAGACAATGGAAACCTAAGAAGAACTTTTGAACCAAGAACATCGAATTAAATTGTAATGAAAAACCGATAACCGATAGCCAGAAACTCCTAAATAGTACGAGTATTGATATATACACACTACATAGTACATATATACTGAAAGATATGTAAGAAACCATTTCCAGCAACTTTTTTTGTGTGTGTATCAACTAAATGTCTAACAAATTAAGAAGAATGTTTGCCGTACCAAAAAATAGATGAGAATGAGAATGAGGATTAGAATGAGAAGGAGGAAAACAAAATATGAGAACAAATCAAAGTAAAAGTGGTAGAAGTAAAGTAAATGAAAACTTTCACTGTGCCAAAAAGTTTCAAGTACCTCATAATTTAAATAAATATTAAAGAAACAAAAAAGAAAAAACCAGCAACTAATTACACCGATAAACAGCCCACACAACCACCCCCTTCCTCCACACACACACACACACACACACACTAAAACACACATACACCTTCACCCAAAAACCATATATAGATATGTATATGTATCCCCCGAAACGAAATGAGTCTAGACAGAAATTGTCAAAACATATGAATACATAGAAGCTGAAAGCGAAATGTTAACTAAACCTAATTTACCAATTTACCATTTATCTGATGGAAACTGATGAAAACGAAAAGCAGAAGGCTACCGAATATTTAGGGATATATTTTACGAGTAGAGCCAGCGCATTGCAGATTGGAGATCTATCATCCAACTTGAGATTTCTATTTCTTGAGTTATTTTTTTTTCTTTAGCAACACACACATACACACAGTTCTACCTAACTTAAGTGTTCGATTGTAGTATATAGAAATACATACATATATATGTATATATTTTGTGATAGTTTAACAAATTTACTGCACCGTTTGAAATCTGAACTCTGCCTAAACTCTACTCCAGCTATATTTAACAACTACTCGTATTTCTGTGTACATTTTTCGAGTGAAAAGACAAACGAGAACATTTTTCTTATGCCACATTTTGTTCGATTGTGTGTCAGTATGTAAAGCATCAAAGATCAGGGCCACTAGCAAATGTTATAGCTATAGTTTTATTATTATTATTATTATTATTATTATTATTATTATTATTATATATTGTAGTTTTTCGTAGGATCATAATAATTTGTGTGAATTTTTCAATGAATATTTTGGGGTTTTTCTTTTGGGTCTTTGGGTCTGTGTCAAACGTGGACCTGAAGATTCAGCTTTAGTTTTCTATTCGATTTTTTATTTTTATTTTTATTATTAGATTAGCCAACAACAGAAACAAATGCAACAAACCAACAAACAACAACACTGCCTTTTGTAAAACACACCAACAAAAATGGAACATTTTGAAACACATTTTTTAGGTTATTCCTCTTTTTTTTAAATTTAAATATGTATTTAAATATTACACGATACATTTAATGCCTATTTTTTTTTCTTGTTTGTAAACATCACAAATGCCGCAATCTTTTTGGGGGAAAATCTCTCTCTGTTAATTTCGTTTTTATTAGTTTTTCCATTTTTGTAAGCCTTGAATAAAGTTAAAGTTATTTTTTCGAACCACAACTACAACAACCAGCTGTGAGCTATGTATGTGAATGGATTAATAAATTATAATTATTATTATTACAAGCAACTATAGTATGACAAATATTATTATTATTGATTTTTTTTGGATTTATTATTTGATAGTATTTATTAATAAAGTTTTTTGCAAGGAATCTTTATGTTTTTGTTTTGAACTTTTTCGATTTTCGATTATCGGGCACATCCGTCGCACAGATTCAAACACATTCATCCGAATTCATCCGTCGATTTCTTCCTTAATTTAATCAAAACAGAAAAAACAAAACCTTAATCAAAAAATCGTAAGCTTTTCATTTTGTAGTTGAAAAATGCGCCTTAAAAGAATTTTAGGAAATTATCGTAAGGGAAATTGCAAAGAAAATGCAAAACTAAAACTAAAACTAAGCTGAAAATGAAATGAAAATGATGGAAAAACGATACTTCAAAATTCCATTTCGGTAAAAAGAAAAATACTTTAGGAACACCAGAGGAAGGAAAGCAATATTAACAAAATTAAAAATAAACTTATAGTAATTTTTTCTTAGGTGTGTGTGCAAGTAAATGTTGATACAAAAACCAAAAAAAAAAACCCATAAGCGGCAGAATAACCATCAGAAAACAAAAACAAAAAAAACCTAAGGATAACAAATTGAATAGAAATACTTGAATTTTTTTGTGAATGTGCTGATGGAGGATCGTGGAGCAGAACAATTGATTTTAAGCCAAAAAAAAACATTGGAGGGATTCAAGACTCTTATTTCGTATATACATACATATACATATATTACAAATTTACCATATATATATACACACATGCATACGCACACATATAGACTATGTATATGATGTGAGATGATGGAGTGTGAGATGAGATGCGAAGTGTAGTACGCGATGGTTTTTTTTAAGGGCATTGACAACATGCAGGAAAAATACGTGTAACAGCAAATTAAATTACAAAATCCAACAACGAAAAACTTTTGGCATTAACAATTAATGCATTTTTAAATAATGATATTTATTTATATATACATAGAGTTAGGAGCCCTGCGGCGACAACGGCAGAGGCAGCGACAGCGACGGCAACAGTGTCAAAGGGAAGGAGGCGAAGGCGAAGGAGGCGTGAAGTCAGTTGAATGTCAGGATAAGAAAATAAGAGAATCTAAATATTATACGATATATAGAATATATCTATATACAGATAAAGATACATACAGATAAATGTACATGTGGTTTTCGGTGTCTATTACTTATATAAATAGATATATATACATTATATACATACATCATATTATATATACATACATGACGTGCATATTTTGAAACAAAACAAAAACCCACAAAAAAATAGAAAATATAAATGTTGTTCATTTAACTAATAAACGGAAACAACTCAACCCAACAAATACTATATACATACATACATATATGTATACTAGTGCGTATATATATATATATATATATATATTAAACCAACGGTATTCCCTTCTCCCACACACACACACACACATATGTACACTCGCAGAGAAGAGGCACCCTGTATCAGTGACATTCCAGCATTGAAATTTTTTTCGTAATTTTCTGAATAATTTTTCTGGTTTTTTTTAACTGATCAAAATTTCCCCAACTTTCTTCTAAGAAGTTTCTTGGAACACTACTGCGCTCGATTATTAATCGTTTGTTATCGAATCAAATGATAGTTTTTCCCCTTCATTGTTCACATTTGGTCACGGGTGCCGTGCCACTGACTCATTTAGCAAATACATGAGTATTTTAATGAAATAATACAAATTAAACGATAAATAAAAACTACGATTTCATGAAATTAAGACAATTTCGAGGTTTCACATGCAAGAACAAAAACAAAACAAAAACTAACCAAAACAAAACAAAAGACATTACATTGTAAACAATATAATGATGTTCTATATTGTATCGTAGTAGAAATGATTTTAAGTCAACCAAAATTCTGTTTTCAGTGCAATTTCGTTTTGAGAACTCCATTTTATGAATCCAAAACGGAAGAGTGGAAATTTTAACTTGTCTACAACTCAAAAACATAAATTGTTAACAAAAACTAACTCATGTATGTAAATACATTCAATGGAAACCATCTCGAAACTAACAAAATATGTAAACAAAAATATTTATATTGAAGCTGGAGGGAAGGAAAGGAAAAGCTCCTTTCATAGAGAGCGAAAGGAAAAGCGAAACCCAAGAAGTAAGCATAATTAACATGAAATGTAGTACATGCAATATATTTTTCGGTGTTAGGCGTCTTTTTGAGATTTTTACAGAATACCAAACAAAAGTCCCTCAAAACAAAACAAAAACAAAAAACAAAAATCTATAAAGTAAAATATTTCATTGTTGATGTTGTGAGCAAAACCAATTAAGAAACCTAAAACAAAATACAAAAATCAAACCCAAAACCAAATGAAAACTAAATTAAACTAAAGCAAAGCAAAGCAAAAGTAACTAAAAGTAAAGTACTAACAAATGTAATTGTATTTATGTCTCTTACTCTTCAAAAGTCTCTCTCACCTAAGCTCTAAACTTTAGCTGTCGTGTCTCTTCAAATATTTATAGAAGTTTACATAAGTCTAAGGAAGCGCGTCATTCGATTGAGATCGAAGGGAAACAAGAGAACGACAAGAAGAAGAATGTTTCAAACATTTTTTTTTTTTATACATAAAATACAAACAATTTGGTGTCTACAAAATATACGAAAAAACGTAAGGAAACTAAGGAAAAAACAAAAACATTTTTAGATCAAATTCAAGTGGTTAAAGGCAAAAAGGAAAAGACAGAGCAAAGCAGTAGCAAAGGCGCAAGCAGACAGAAACATACTGGTAATGAAAGATGGAAAGTGGAATATGGAGAGGAGGAAAATACTTAGCAATAATTCTGAAATGACCTCAATCAAATATTTTTTAAATTTTATATATTTTACTCGTGCGAAATGAAATGAAACCTAATGTGTAAATAAAACTTTAAAAAACATACAAAACGAAATAGCGGAAAAAAGAAAAACACATAAAAATGTCTCTCGAACGAACGAAGTAAGAATGTGATATTTTTCTAAGGTGTACTACAAAACTAAAACAAAAACAAAACAAAAAAAAACCAAGAAAACAAAACCAAAAAAAGGCAAAAAACCAGAAGAAAAACATAAAATCAAAGTGGAGAAAAAATCTAATAAAATATTTAACACTTTTACTGAAAAGAAACCAGAAATAGAGCAAGCCCACATAAAATAGAACAAAATGCAATAGAGACTGATTTTTTGACATCATAACATCAGCATCAGCATCAGCAGCATCAGACATCAGACATCACAGATAGACATCCATCAGCATAAAATCATCATCAGTATCAGTATCAGTGAATGAATGAAAAGAAATGGAAAGTCGAAATATAGAGAGACGAGACACAAGGGATGGAGTGATTTCAATTGGTGACCCTGAATTGATTCTTAATTTTCCTTTTTTGGGTTTTTGTCGACTAACACATTAGGGAGAGGGACTGGTAGAGAGCGATTGGTAGATAGTTAGAGTTCGTGTGAAGGGATCGGAATTAATGGAACCAATTTGGAGCGCATTGCGTGGTTTAGATTTAAACGAAAAATGGGACTTTGAAGCAATGTTAGTTTAAGCCAGGAGCTAGAGTGGTACGAATGAATGAGTAGGAAATGAGAGTGGAGGATGGGAGGATGGAAGGATGGAGCATGGAAGAATGAGATGCATTCGCGAAGAGTTGTAATTATTTTTGTGATAAAATCCGAAGCGCAATTTTTTCTCCAACTGTATGGTAGGTAAGTGAGGGCCAGGGGCGAGTGCAGAAGTCTGTATATAGACAGGGGCGGGTGAGAGCGGAGTGAGAGAAGAGTGGAAAAGTGAGGCTATAAGGGACGGGGAATGGAATGGATAAGAGTATGTTTATGACGGTGCTACGAACAAAGACGTAATTGAAAATGTGATACAGTTTTTTCCTTAACCTATTTATTGAACGGTACGTGGAAGGGAGCAGAAGAGGGCTGGGGAGGGGAGATACGAAAACGGAAACGGAAGAGGCAGCGGAAGGAGCTTAGCATTATGCTTTAGAAGCTAAAAGATTTCTATTCACCATTTTCACCAATTTATTATTGTTTACTGCAACGGAAACGGATATGGGAACTTGAAACGGAAACGAACACTGCAAATGAAACGGAAAGCGAAAGGTCTAGTGAAAGCTGAGTGAAAGATAGGAAAGAATGTGGCATATGAGTTTTGCTTTTGGTTTTTATACTTCATCGCTTCGGTTCGCTTCGGTTCGGTTCGATTCGGTTCGGTTCAACCTTCCTTCGTTGAGATATCGCTGAGATAGCAAAAAGCAAAGACACAAAACACACACCACCATTCACCACCACAGAAAAAAAGACAACAACCAGAAAAAAGCAGAGAACAGCAGGCCAGAGAATGATGAAGAAAATTGTAAAAAATTTACACTTTAGGAAAATCTCTAAATTTTAAGCTTTCGGTGTTTTTAAACCAAAATGAAAATGAGTAAAAACAAAAAGAAACGTAAAAAAAAACCTACAATAAACGATGGTAAAAACAAAAAACAAAAAAATCTAAAAATTAAACCACAAAAAAAATTAGCGAAAAAAAAACACAAAAATTTATATATATATTTCGATATTTAAAATTTCATTCGGAAAGAAAAGAAAAGCAAAGCAAAACATTAACAATTTTGAGCAAACTCTCGGTGTTTTAAAATTAAGCGCATGCAAAGTGAAAAAAGAAAACCAAAACAAAAAAAAAACACAAAAAACTTAACACATTACACTAAACAACAAGTAACACCATTAACTTACCAAACAAAAAAACAAACTAACAAAAGGTAAAACAAAAACAAAATATGAATAAGTTAAGTAAAACAGACGTAAACCCAAAACAAAAACCTCTTTCACTTTCGTGTCTTTGACTTAAAACCAAAAATTAAAACGGAAAAAAAACCAACAAAAACAAATATTAAACATATTTTTAAAATGTAATTTAGCACAAAAAGAAACACTAAAAAAAAAAACATGGAAAACACAATTTTTAAACTACCAAAGTATTGATGTGTATTTGATAAACAAAATCAAAAATCAAAAATGAAAAAAAAAACGATAATTAAAAATTAAATGAAATGAAACTAAGCAAAATTAAACGAATTATTTGTTTCCACATCTCAAGTATTTCGAATCTTTGCGTTTTTCGGTTTCGAATCTTGCGTTGAGAACGAGAAAGAATGGATGAAAACTTTTACAAAACTACGAAATGCAATGCCTGCCAAAGAATTAATTGTTTGTTCATGCAAAAATGCAATGAGAAACAACAAATCAAACATACAAAATTAAATTATATGCAAAACCAAAACAAAAATGCAACAACAACAACAACAAAAGTTCAATAAAGCCGTTCCAATAATGAAACCAAAAAGAAAACTAAGAACAAAAGCAAAAACAAAAAACAAGCATGACAAACAAGATCAAACTTGTTCGCAGTGTTTTTGCGTTTCCTTATACAAGACATAGACATTTATGAAAGAAGAAAAAACAAGCACGAGAACCACGAGAAACATTTTTTTTGCAAAGACAAGACAAGGTTAAGGAAATACATAAATGTGAACAACTATTTGTCGTGTAAAAGATCATTTATTTGTATTAAACTAATAAAATGAAGTGTGTATTGGTTTATTTTTTAAAAAGAAAGAACACCACCATTTTTATGCATTACATTATAAAAAGAAGCCACAAACAAATAAAATAAAATAAATTACAAAACCAAAACGTTCATTCCTTTCCTTTTCCTTTGCCGATTGGGTTCTTTTGATCTGAATTTAAATTCGAATCTTTTCGCGCCTAAAGTATTTGCGACGCGGTTCACAGTTGAAAGTGCTGCCACACCCCAGGGTGTGGTATGTCTCTACGTATTTCTGCCGATGTGGCAGCCAACTGAAAGTATCTCGTCGTTCGCGCTCACACCCACATCCCACAGACGAGCATGAAAAAGGATCATTCAAAAAGACAAGGCGTTCGAAGGAAATAGGAACAGAAACAAAAGACAGCAGCCACAAATGAACAGCTGGGTCAGAGCACGACAATGATTACTCTCCTGGTTTCTGGTGTCCTGAACATTTGCCGACATGGTTTTGAAATTGTTCGAATTTGAGTATCGAAAAGTATCGGCTCCCATACTGGAAACCCAACAGCACTGATCCACCCTCTTAATCATTAATCAAACCCTTCACTTACCCGTCGTTGTAGAATTATCTGGACTTTTCCGGATGTCATGGTCAGCATTGGAAGTCGCATGTTAGTCTCCTCTCCTCTCCAAGTGCAGCAGTCCATGGTGTCTGCGGTCTAGGTATTGTTCCAATACCAATCGATCCGATCCATGCATGGCAGACTCTGTTCCTGCGAGTGCAGTCAGTTGTTGCACTTCACAGTCCAGTCCGGAGCATCAACTCATACCCGCTCTGAGTGACGTGTCCCGTAGGCCTTCAGCTTTTACATTAAACATTTAATTCTGTCAACACCAGGACAAAAGAGCGAAGGTCTTATCCTCAATGAACCTGACCACATGTGCGAGCGAAGCCAAACCACGCATGTGATCCCTGCCAGGTGTACATTTATTGCTATTCTAATCGTAGCGGCATAATTAATTAGCACTCAGCACCGCCACGGATCCATGACGAGACGTCGACTAAAGGTCAGGGTCCTTTGATTTGCTATAATTGCGCTTTGCGCATTAGAGGCAATTATTATTATAATTATTTGTCGAGTTTCGAGGCTGCTTTCCAAGAAAACCATTAGTCAAGCGACATGTGACGCACGAAAGAAATGAGGAATAGTCTCGTTTACATATACATATATGTACTTTTTATTCTATATGTAACTATGGAACTAGAAAAAAAAAACAAAAAATCAAGAAGGATAGGTAATTCAATGTGATCCAAATAGGACACAAATAGGTAGCTCCGCTACCGTCAGACAGGTCCGTCTTTCGTAACCAAACAGGTTATATATGAATTGTCAATGTTTGCTTAAAAATATTCAGTTTAGTAATGAATATATTATATTCTTTGCGTCGATAAATCAAAATCCTGCATTGATTCAGTCTCCGTTGAGTGCTTCCGCTGTGGTCCGTTGCCAAAAGACAAAAAAAAAGAAAAACTTAAGGACTACGTATAGAAATTTTATAGGAATGACTATTGACTTATTGACTATGTTTTGCATTACAAAACAAGGAAACCCTTTTACTGATCAGGATCAGAATCGTATGGTTGAGGACCATCCTCATCGGGCTGTGCATAGCCGCGCATCATCAGTTGCTCGGGCAGAGTGGCATGGTCGCCAAGGAATTGAATCAGAAAGCCATCGTGCAGACGACCGACCAGTACAACGTCGTGTTCCACATTGAGTATTTTGCTTTTCAGATATTCCATGCTCTCGGCGGCCTTTTTGGGGACAAGTAATATCGGCGTATGACGCCCTTGATGTAGCAGCTGACGGCGCGAAATGGCCGCTGACGGTCTACTTCTCCGCATGGAGCCAGATCATTTGCCGACACAAACTCCGTATTGCCGTAGTCTACAAAAAAGATCTTGTAGTCGCCGTCCGATTCCTCAACGACCTGGGCGCGATAATAGCAGCCATCCTCGTAGCGAGCCAACACAATGTCCAACATATGCGGGTTCTGCTTGAACTGCCTGTTGGCCTCTATCACATCATTCTTGGACCATACCAGTGGGGCCGAGCCATCGACAAATTGGGCATAGACTTCCGTGGTACTACTCACGTAGGTTATCAGTATTTTCACAGTGCCTCCTATTTCTCGTGAGAGCGGCGTATCAAACACGGTTTCTGGCAGTGGGGCTACCAGCTCCAAGTCCTTGGTGGCGCCACTAGGTGCAAATGGCTCGTGCACTAAAGGACACTTCGAACCTAAGGCGAAACGTGAATTTACTTACGATTTTTCGTAGAGCTTTAATAATTCTCTATGCAGACTTACCCTTGAAGCAGCCCTTGAGCTTCGGATCGTAATGCCGGCAGATTCGTTGTTCGTCTTTCGGCTTGAAGCCCAGTACAGCCTTTACGGGGTTGCTGGTGCCCTCATCAATCTCGTTTAGCATGGCCATGTCTGCCTCGCTTAACTGTTTGCCCTCGTATGGCATGCTCCTGTCTGTGGCCTTGGCCTCGCTTAATTGTGGGCCTTGCGGGTCCGCTTTTGACTGATCTGGTTTAGAATCAACTGCCACTGACTCTGCTGCTGGGGCAATGGATGGGGACTGATCGATAGTTGAACAGATTTCCTCGCTATGCTGTGGTTTCTGTAGCTTGGCTTCATTGGGTTGGTCTGGCTCGCCTGACTGTGGTCCCTCTGTGTTGGTTGTTTGGCAAGGGTCTGGCACGGACTGATCTGCGGCGTTGCCACCTGGTAGTTCCACTATTAAATGGTCGTCTCTTTTTTCCAATACACGAAGCGTCACGAACGTGAATCTGCGCTTGGACATGCAGGACACATCGCCTTCTCTGAAATAGCATCGAACGGCCTCCGCTGGCAGCAGCCGTATGTCATCTGGTAGGGCAAATATATTCTCGTCGCCAGTCATGTGTATATGCTCGCCGTGATCAATCAAATAGGCATCATAGCCACCCCCATCAGCATAATCATTTATTGTGACACGTGTAATGATCCCTTCGGGGCAATCGTGCACCGCAAAGATCTCCCCAAAGTTTGGAAGCTGATCCAACTCCTTCAACAATATCTTGCCCTCGACTAACTTTCGCAGCGACGCTACATCCCACATGCTCACATAGAAACAGTTTTCGTTCTTGTTTTGATGCATCACAACGGCCGTTATCTCACTTCCCTCTGCAAAGGCGGCCATGTTCTTCACGAACTGATGATAGACTTCACTGCTCGATGTTGTTTTCCCGCCTTTCGGTGGCTCGAGGATTCGTGTGCGTGGTGAAATTGGCAGCATAGGCTTATCGGAAACAATTGGCTTTGTCTTTTGCCCTGGGATTCCCGCATCAGGATTGATCAACAAACTCAAAGACTTGGAGGGCGAAAAGCAATGCGGTTTCACATCTCGCACAGGCGATGCCAACCGATCAATTGGAATTATTTGTTTGCTGGAGTCCGACGTTTGTTGGATTGTCGGTCGGCTTTGAGGACCATTTTCATTCAAGACATTTTCAACAACAATCCCATCTTTGTTAGTGTTTGTCAGGCAGTCCTGTGGCTTTGCTAAAGTGGACTGCGGGGCCGCAATGGGCTTTGCTTTTTGCTCTGGGATTCCCGGATCAATTCCCGACCGATCAATTGGAATTATTTGCTTGCTGGAGTCCGTCGTTTGTTGGATTGTCGGTCGGCTTTGAGGACCATTTTCATTCAAGACATTTTCAATACTAATGCCATCTTTGTTAGTGTGCGTCAGGCAGTCGTTGCTGTTCACAGGCTCATCGCTGTTGGCGACCGATGATTCTAGATTGTTTAGATCAATTTGCATCATCCACTTGATTACACATTCATTGAAATTACTAATCCTGTGTAGCAAGGCATCGTGCAGACCGAGAAGTGCTCGATCCTTTGTAGTCACGTTCACGCAATCAGCGTCCAGAATTTTGTACAAGACATCCGATTGACGCGTGAAGTTATTTAATTTAGCGTTCATTCTTTCGACATTTTTATCGAGCAGCTGCTTCATTTCTAAAATATAACTCAAATCCATTGTTTCTCAATCGGTTTATATAAATAATAGCAAATTAAACCGTAAAAGGCTGGGATCAACTCCAAAAGTTTAGCGGAAAAAGAACTGTAAATTCCAGTGTTACCGCCTCCTCAGATATATACCGTAAATATACCGATGAGAATATGAACTAAGCTTAACCCCTCTCCACCAACAATATTTAAACAGGTGAACAATTTGAGCTAAGCCATCGAAAAAAATACAGTTTGTAAATTTACTTGGGTTTCAAAGGTTATCAGAAATACCAATGTTCATACTTCATAAATATGTTGTTGATATTTAGCTAATGTGTAGTTACCGCGTATCAACTATGTAATACATTTACAATTTGGTTGACCTATTTTGTTTCAACATGGTTTTATAAACAATCAAAAACAAGAGCTCATCAAATCAACCAATCTAGTAGAATACCAAAAGGAATATGATTTCCAATCATGAAAGTGAGAACGATTAGCCCATTGTCGACCAGTGGTTATTTGAATACATACACGAATATTATGAAACTTGAAGACTTATGGCACAGCTCTGGTAAAAGTAATCGACATTTTTTTGTAGGGAAGAGAAATAGAAAAATGAATCTACAACAGAGAGTTACAAACAGTATTATTTTCGGCGGTTTTTCTCCAGTGCAAGCTCACCTGTTTAAATTGAGGTTTTTTAAAGATGGCTTGAACAGGTTAATAAACCGTGAAACCTGGGTGACCGTTTTGGATATATTTTGATGCCGGCATGTGGTATATATTGGTATATTTGATACATATACCATTTTTTGGTTCTTTTATTAGGTATATATTTGCACTAACCATACATATATTCTGTATGGTTAGTCATATTAGGTATATTTTAATATCAAGCTAAAATATATTGCCAGTTTCCTAGGCATCATGTAGACGAATTTTCTAGGAGGAAATGAAATAAAGGAAAGTAACGGTTTGTTACCTTGTTTTAATAAAACAATTGATTTTTATCGGTATACATGCGGAATATTTAATAATGAGACGGTATATTTATGTGGGTCACGCGGTATATTTTAGCGAAAAGTCCTCGGTCACACTGATTCCCACCAAAAAGCGGTTCAAAAGCAGCTTGCAAAGCCAAAAACAGGGCATTTCCGCATTTCCGCACAACCACGAAATAGCAGTATTATATTTTTGACACTCTTGTTTTTTTTAATGTGTATTTATAATTGTGAAAGAGATTTGATGAGCATTTGAGGCAGCATAATAATAATCTGATTAATAAGTGTGACAACATTTGGACACTTGGACTTGCCGCTCGCCAGTCGAGTCGAGTCGCTAGCCATCCATCCCGAAGGTTCCTTCAACGCGCAGAAAACACGAACAAGCATAGCAAGCACTTTGCTCCCCACCCCCCACACCAACCCGAGTGTACGCATAAATTTCAAATTTCAAAAGAGAACCCACAGACGAGGGGAGGCGGAAAAGAGAAAGAAAGAATAGGCAAAGGAGAAAGAACAGTGAAGAGGAGAGGAGAGGAGTAGCATGCAGAGGAGCTACGCGGATGCTTTAAGCGCCAAGGGATATCGGACCTTTGGCTTTGACACAGATATTGAAATGGACATGGACATGGGGCACGGTCCGCTCAGACGCATCGAGAAGCGCAAAGGCGGTAAGTGGAAGTGTTCTTGGCTTCTTGGCGACTCTGTGTGATGGTGTGTCTCTTTCACTCTTTGTGTGCATTGACTTTTGCGGTGTACTCTGTGTTTTTGTGCGTGTGTGTGTGTGCTGTGGGAACCATAATTTACTGGTCATTGTCGCTGCAACGGCGGCGGCGGCGGCGGCGCTCTTAGCACAGCAGCAGAACAAAATATATTTCAATGCTGACGTGTGCCCGAGAGAAGTGCTATGAAAGAGGCCAACACATACCATTTTGGCCAAGTAGCCGCACATAAGTGTGTGTGTGTGTGTGTGTGTTGGTATTGGTGTGTGCAATTACTGTAATCGTTTTGGAACGGCGTGTCAGTAACTATGCATAAATTATCCTAGGGTATTATACCCCCCATACGCCCATCCCTACTTGATCTCCCCACATGATGATGCCATTTCCATATATTATCTCTCAATTTTTCACTCTAACTGGGGGGCTTAAATGATCCCCTCTCTATGTGGGGGCCGCCTTTACATATTTTCTTCGTACATATTTTAGGTTCAGTTTTAAAGAAAATTAACCTGTTACACCCTCCTGTTACCTCCCCTGGCGCCACCCATTAATCTGGGATTTTCCTTTATTGTTTTTCTTTCGCTTTTCGCGTATTAATTGTTAATGTAGCCAACAAGTCAATGGGCAACACAAAGACGGCATACAACACCACTCCCCTGTAAATAGAGGCAAGTCATTTAGAAAATTGGATATTGTATACATATACTGTACATGGAGGGTCTGTCATGCATACATACATACATATATCCTTTTCTGTGTGTTTGCCCAATTAAACGCTGTCGCTAATACAGAGAGGTAGGGGAGTAGCCCAGCCCTAAACCCAACCCAAGGGCAATCCAAACCCAAACAACTTCATATTAATTGTGCAGTCCAGTCCAGTCCAGTCGGACGCCTCATGCCTCATGCCTTCTGGTAATCTTATCTGGTGCATAGGAGAGCGACAAATTTACTGTTTGCTCAACTGAATTTATGGATGCTTGAAAGACTTGAAAGACACGTGGCCTCTCAGTGGTTCTCTCCCACTCTCAAAGGTTGCGCCTTTGGTTTCGACCTTATAAAATGTCATTATTGATGGGTTATAGCCCCTGTCCGTCCTCAATCAATCTTGTTTTCTTAGAACAAATTTGATGTTTTGAAAAATCGATAGCATATCATACATAGATACATTTACCATAGGTAATCTTCATACTGGGAACTAAAATCTCTATTGGGTACTACACTCATATTCATATCTCTCCTGTTGTTTTGCTGTACGTCGGTCTCTCTGTTATCTGTTATCAGCCCCCTCCGCCACCCTTCCGGTACTCCTCTGACATTCTTATCAATGGACTCTAAATAGCTGCACAATGAATAGCATTCAAATTCAAGTATTATTCATAATTGGTGCTCGCAGTTCCGTGGGAATTGTCGGCAGAAGGTTCTATCTATTGTCCCCTCAATCTACCATCTTCCATCTAGTATCTTCTGCTTCTTCTTAGAGCATATTGTGGGGTCGCCCGCCGCCCTGTCCGCCCATGAGACACATACGAAATTCTCATTGGGAACAGCTGGCTTCTGTCTGTCGTAGGCATAGGTCAGGGATTTCCAATTAGAAGCAAATAAACAAGAGAGCGAGAGAGCGAGAGAGACAGTGAGAGGAACTAAATGTTGGCTCGATTCACCGTTGCACCTTTCTCACTCCCCCACAGAGGGCCGCCTCTGCCTAAGCTTCTAAATGATTCATTTGTTCTGCCCGCTCTCTCTCTCTCTATCTGCAGCAGTTATTCATGCGGAGACACCGCTCTCTTGTTATTATTATTATTACATACATATATTATATATACCATATTCCATATTGCGATGAATAAAAACTGACTCTGAAAAATCAGTATATTCCGCGGAGTCGAGACGATAGGCAAGCAAAGAAAGCAAACGCCGTGGTTTTCCCTTCTTCCTCTCCACTCTTTGCTCCCTTGAGAGCGAGAGCGAGAGCGAGCGCGAGAAAGTTACGCAAGCCAAAGCCAAAGCCAAAGCCAAGCAACGCAGGCGGCAAAGTTCTGACAGTTTTTATGAAAATCAATTTGTAATTCGGAAATCGGGCAAAGTGCCCGGAGGGCCCACACACAGAGCCACAGAGCGGATGGGGAGGAGCAGATCGCCGCCGCGACGCAGCAATTAATAAGTTCGCATCGCAATTCGGCCAATAAACAAAACAGAAAAACGAATGAACAAAACAAAACACAGAAAACGATGCCAAAAACACATAAGCACACACAATCGAATAATAAATTGAAACGTATACGAGATAAGCAGCCACAGATATAGCTATATCTATAATACATATACACATACATATATATTATATGTATGTGTGTATGGGTATGTGGGAGCGGGAGCAGACTGTTTGCATATCGCACACTCGACAAATAAGGCGAAACGAAGTGTCTCATCGACTCCGATGACTTGCAGTATTCCCCTGCCGCCCGAAAAACCACAGAGTTGAATAAACCGATTTACTTATGAAGCTATCATCCAAGGAATACACACAATCCAGATTATTAGCAGCTGAGCGCTAAACCCCCCTGGAGTGGCCCATTTAGCCGCCTAAACCCCAACAGACAGGGAGGGCCGAGCCCCTCTGCCTAAATGAAAGGAAAATTACCAGAACTACATAAACACATACCATAGGTACTTGCTGTAGATCTCTATATGTGTGTGTGTGTGTGTGTGTGTGTGTGTGTAGGTGCTATATCATCAGAGGAATGATAGATACGATACTCTTCAGGGAGACCTTGAATATGGATTGATACTACATATATTTAGATTGTAACTTGAAAATCAATGATTGCAAATCTAAAGAGTGTATAAACATATAAACATATGTATATATGTATGTGTAATAAAAGTATAATGCACTTTTGTTTGTCCAAAAAATTGTGTTTGTAATTGGCTAAAATTAGCTAGAGAAGCTTTTTAGCTGAGCGTGAAAGCTCTCTCCTCCCACGTCTCTCACTCTCACGCTCACTCTCGCTACCCAGCGTATAAACTTTGGATGAAAATATCTACATGCGAGTACGTAGATATATGTACATACATATGTGTCTGTGTAGAGAGAGCTAGAGGTGCAAACAAGTGTCCGTCCCCCAGGCAGAGTCAGAGACAGAGACAAAGCAAAGGCCAGAAAGTCACAGGGAAAACAAGCGACGACACAGAGAAGATCTGTGAGAACTGCCTCGAAAAGAATTTCGATCAAGAATTGCCTCGCGCTGCTGAAGAATTGTCTACTCCCTCACTGGCAATTGGCAGACAGATGCCAACGGCGGCCAACAAGGTGCAGACGTTGGACAGTGCAGCAAAGGCCTGTTCTTGTGTCTGTTGTGAAATTCAAGGGACGGGCTACTGTGGAAACACCTGTCAGACAGCACAAAATTATTACATAAATTCCGAGCTAGAACAGAAAAACACAAAATACAAAATTCAAAACAGAAATATTCAAACAAAGTTTCCAAGTTTTCGCTAATCAGAAAGTAAACGAAGTCGACCGACCCCCAATTTAGTGGTGCAATCGAGCTGCTTGCGGCGCGGAACGAGAGTCAGTCGTCCAGTCCGGAGAGGATTCCGAGTACGAGTCCTACGTGCGTTCACGGTGGTGTGCCGGTGCGGGTTGGCCCTTAGCCAACTTCTGTGGGTGCGCAAAATGTCCTACCGCGGTGTACTGTCCACGCCATCCTCCTCCTCGGCGAGCGACGGCCTGGACACCGACAGCTTCGAGGAATCGCTGACAGGTTTTATCACGAGCCCACCCGCCAAGCCGCAGGGGAATCGGCAAGCGCCTGCCGGTGGCAATGTGCAGCAGCAAGCCGCCCCTGGCCCGGTCCACCACAACATTCAACGACCGATTCATCGCTGTGGCTGCAAGCGTAAGTTCCACCCACACCCTGCCGGCGGCACCCTGGTGGGTGCAGGCATTCACACATACACATACATGCATACATATGTACGTACGTGGGCATCTCTCTTTTATTGCGCTCTCTTGAATCTCGCACTCTCTGGAAAGCAACAAGGTAACACTGGCAACACTGTGCTGCAAAAGAGGGAAACGAAAAAGCTCTGGTCCCATGGTTCCATCGCTCTCTCATTTGAAACGTAAACCATACCGATCAGTGTGTTGCTCTCTGCGCTGAATGCATTTTGCACTCTCTCTCTCTCTTGCCAGCACTGTGCAAATGCCGTTCACAATACCGTACTCAAAGTTAAGCTATGCTGATCAGTGTACCCCGCAAAACAGATTGTTGTTTAGTCGAAATCTCTCTCTCTCTCTTAATCTCCCATCGGTCCGGTCCGGTCTTGTGGGTCGATGCGCAGCAGGTCTTTGGCTCCACTAACCTATAAACGTACACACATACAAACATACATACATACATACATACATATGTATGTGTGTACATATGTGTTTAGGGTAGGGTACACTTAATCGCTTGAGGGAGAGCTTTGCTTTGCATTAATTAAAATATTATTTCAAATTTCAATGGCATATAATTTCTTGTTTCGGATGTCGCCTTTTTAGTGAAAAATATTTGAAATTTGTTTATTTTATTATATTTTTTTTGGCTATCTCCATGGTCGCTCTCTTCCTTTTTGCTCTTCGAACTTTTTGTTTTTGTAATACCCTCTGTTTTGCGTACTATGATTATGCCAGCACTTGCCACATTTAGTTGGAATACAGTAGATCCACTCTTGATATATCAAGTATCCTTCGTAGAAACTAGAAAACAAGTGCAATAACACTGAATGGCTACCATCCGATGTGTTCTATGGGTGTGTAAGGGTGTTGAAAGCTTCGTCACACGATGCTTGGGATTCATTTCTTGTTTTCGTTTGGCAATTTGTTATTGTGGATGGGGCCGGTTGATGCCTGTCTGCCTGCCTGCCTGACTGCCTGACTGCCTGCTGTCGATCGATCGATCGTCTCCCGATCTTTGCGGCTCATTGAAGCGACAACTCTCGCTCAAGTTACAAGCTCCTTCCATCCCAATCGTTTTCGATCGCCTTTTGAATGAACTTCAATCGCATGGACAGTGCCCTTCGCCTGCTGGTGGACGTTAGGCTCTTTGGGGACAATGTCATGGGTCATGGGGCAGTCATGGACACCATGGACACGCCCACCTGCACAACGCCACCTCTTTGTACGGTCCAGTCGCATTTATCGCTGTCCCAGCCAATCCTATCTGCAGATAATCCATATGGTAATTGGCTTGTATGTTCTTTTCTACATTGCAGGTGATCTGACCGATTCGCCAGTGGAGGATAAGGCCGTCGGTGTCGATGCTGACGTTGAACTGACAAACGAGATCTCGGCTCCTTACGAAGTGCCACAGTTCCCCATTGAACAGATTGAGAAGAAGCTGATGGTGCAACGTCAGCTCAATGAGAAGTGAGTACAACACCCAAAGAAAATCCCTACTGCGCATCATGCACAGGCAATTGGCACATGTATGTTGTTTTCGCTTGTGCGTGTCCGAGCATCAATCTGGTGGGAGCACAGTTGATAGCCCAAACCTTAGACTTCCAATCCAATTCGATGATCTACAAGTTTCCCGCGATTCACCTTCAAAGTGGAGGTTCGATTTGAGACAAACATCTCCCGCGTACACGCAGAGTCGGAGATTAGGCATTGATCTCGCGATTAGGCCTGATCCATCCGAGATGTTGATGTTTTGCCACTCGAGCGGGCAGGCTGGCAGTCCAGTGTATCGCTTCCCTTTGGCTGGGCATCACAGGTCGCACACAGTTCGCGGGAAAAGTTTCTCCTCCGTCAATAGCGTCGTAATGAAGCCGCAGCAACATCGATGTGCACGCGTTGCAATTATCAGGTGGCACAGTGTTTTTGGGCTGGGTTGGGGGCGGGATGGCTAATCCCAGGCCGTGTCTGGGGCACGGGGCATGCAGGTGTGGTGTCCAAAGCGTAGACGACGCCGAACACGTTTTGATTTTGAATAGAACTGCATTAGGCAGTGGCAGTGGCAACGGCAACGGCAACGACGACCACGACCTCAGGGTAGCACCATACCATCGGCGCGGCTTATGCCATAACGAACAACCACCGAACGACCATCACCATCGACAGCCAACGAGCCAGCGGGCCAACGGGCCAAAAAGAGGGCAGGAAAAGCTGGCGGACTGTGAGGGGCGCTGCCAGCGATTTTGGTTTCAGTTTTCGGATGCCGTCACTTTCAGTACATCCATATGACTTGGACAGAACGCGTCTACGCTCGAATCCAATAAGCAGAGAAGCACCAAGCAAATTGTCCATCCAACCATCCCAGCGGACGACCTACGCCTGACATTGAGCACTAGTTGGACTTGATAGCATTACTACTACTACTACTACTACTACTATCCCCCAGTCAGTCCCTGCCCTGCTCTGCCCTGCCCTGCCCTGCCCTGCCCTGGCACTCCTCTCCACACCACACTTCAAACCGTAAAAACTTATCGTTGGTGGTTCGTTCGTGTGGCACGCCAGGCGCCAAAAAATATTGCACAGAAACACCAAACACCAAAGCCCAAAAAAAGTAAGGGAGGAGGCAAAACAGGGAACAGGAAAACTTACGAACTCTTGCACTGGCACTTGAAGTTTTTTGTTGTTTTTGTTGTCGAATCCTGTCAAAGTTGCGCACGCCAAAAGTCAGGTCCCCCCACCCCCCTTAAAGCGGCAGAAACGGGGTGAAACGATATGAATCTTGAAACTTAAAGGTGAGAGGTGAAAGGTGAAAGTCAGCAGGACATGGCAGAACATTCTTCGTGTTATCATAATCGCAGGACAATCGACTGAATTAATTTGTATTCTGACCCTCCATTAAGACGGCTCACGCAATTGGCCTTGGAGTTTTAGAAGGGGAATAGGAATACTCGTGGCATAGGCTGGTGGGTGATTGGTCAATCGATCATATCTGAGGCCTGGAGGAACCTGGAAGCTAGCTCCTTGCGCGCTTCCTGTCTGTCTGCCATTTCTCGCGGGTCGCCACTGGGTGCAGGATGTCGTTCGCGGATGATAGCTATAGCTTTGGTCGCTGCTACGAGTACCAGCCAGAGGACGAGAAATGGTCAGCAGCGACCCCCAAGCAGTTTCAATCTCTCAATCTCTTAACCAATTCAATCCTCTTTTCAGGCAAGGGGAGTACGTGTGCCGTCAGTGCCGCCGGTGCAGGTTATTCCGAGTGGCTCGATAAGCAGCAACGATGGCAACGACTCCGCCGCGGACTCGATGAAGAACGATGCGGACATTAACTTTCAGCGTGTGTCCATTTCGGGAGAGGACACCAGCGGTGTGCCGCTGGAGGATCTGGAGCGGGCCTCCACACTGCTGATCGAGGCACTGCGCCTGCGCAGCCACTACATGGCCATGTCCGATCAGTCCTTCCCCTCGACCACGGCACGTTTTCTCAAGACGGTGCGCCTCAAGGATCGCATCGACAATGTGCCGGTCAAAGCGGTGTCGGGTAAGTCGAGCTTTCCATACTTCTACTCCTCCTACTGCCGGCTTGCTCAGAGGGAGGTCCGGCCCCCACCTCGGTTCCGGCTTTCATCCTTGTACAAAGAGGGGTACCGGCGACGAAAGTGTATCTACATATACATATGTATCTATAAGAAAGTGTTGTACAGCTTACTTGTGCTAGTGCTCGTACTATGCCAGTGTTGTGATGCACCCAATCCATTTAGCAATCAATTAATCAATCTTCCAGTTCTTGTGGAATCTGTATAATACAAGCCCAAGCCCAAGCCCAAGCTCATGATGTTATATGTTTTGTTTCGACTGTACGCGACGGGGCTGTCTGCCCTTCTTTTCCGCCTGCTAGCAGCCGCCACTCCCTTGCTCCCTTGCTCCCTTTTTGCTCTCTCATGTCTTGTCTCCCACTCTCCTGTCCCCTCGCCCTCCCCCTTATCGCATATATGTATGTACATATGTTTTGGATGCCACTTTAGCGTTGATTTCTTTTCATTTCCGTATCGACTATTTATTTTTCTCTATATATATTTTTCATTATTTCTTATAGAAATCATTCGCAGAATGAGTGTAGCCAACAGACCAGGTAATGCGTGCGCACTGCACCCCCCTCCACTCCACTCCACTCCACCACCACCTGCATATGCGTTCGTTTTCCTTTCTCACATAATCACCGATACTGTTAGCCATTACCTTCTTACAGTTACCGCTGTTGTTACTGCTACTGTTTCTGTTACTCTTCTGTTGCTTTGCTATTGCTCCCACATACCGCAATCGTAACTGCTAACTCCGCTACTACTAGTACTCTCTCGCTCGCTCGCTTCAGCTTCTGCCGAAAGCTAACAGTTTGTCCCACAGCAGCGAGCTTTTGTTAGACAAGCACACATAGTCGCTCGCTCGCTCGCTCCAGCTTCTGCCGAAAGCTAACAGTTTGTCCCACAGCAGCGAGCTTTTTGTTAGACAAGCACACATAGTCGCTCACTCCAGCTTCTGCTGAAAGCTAACAGTTTGCCCCACAGCAGCGAGCTTTTTGTTAGACAAGCACACATAGTTGCTCGCTCGCTCACTCCAGCTTCTGCCGAAAGCTAACAGTTTGCCCCACAGCAGCGAGCTTTTTGTTAGACAAGCACACATAGTCGCTCACTCCAGCTTCTGCCGAAAGCTAACAGTTTGTCCCACAGTAGCGAGCTTTTTGTTAGACAACCACACATATTCGCTCGCTCGCTCACTCCAGCTTCTGCCGAAAGCTAACAGTTTGCCCCACAGCAGCGAGCCTTTTGTCACACACGCATAGCCGCCCGCTCCACGAGAGTATGAGAGATATTTCACCCGCAGCAGCAGCGTGGGTATAATTACACTTACCGCCAGCCGTTTGTTCTCGACTCCCAATTAGACCAGACCTAAAAATAAAATAGATTTTTTGCATACGCTGCCATTCAAATTATGAAACTTACAAAAAAATATTCTCTAAAAAAATTAAAAAAAAAAATACGAAAAATTCATACATGCCGCTTCTATTATTTTTTCCACCGAATTGTCCAAATTAAAGGATATCAAATTACAGGTCAATAAACTCTCACATTTCCATATAATTTTGACTTAATACAATTTTTGTTAATGCTTTAAACTTTATTAACTTCAATAATTTGCAGAAAATTTAATTGAATTTGAAAATTAATTATTAATTATATCATATTTTTATTTATTATACATTAAATCTATCAGAAAATGAGATGAGGTGAAGCCAAAGACAATATAAACGCGTATTTTGTCTCTCTTTAAAAGGGTCGCCACCTACAAAACAGAATTGTATGAGCGTTACACATCTTAGTGTTTATATTGTCTTTGGTGAAACCATCTTGACATGTTGTACGCTACATTGATACAATTTTGGGATAATCATTGTTAGAAATCCCGAAACGGTGGTCTCTTTTTAGTGTCCTTTCGCTTATGGTGAATTTTCCCACCGAATCCATGTCATTCGTTGTGTGGAATGTGTCCTCGTGGAACAGGGATTTAATTAGTTAACTAATTTGTTTTGTTATACATATTTTGCGACACAAGCTTTCGTTTGCACACTCTTCTCTCTCGCTTGCTCGTCCGCTTCCTCTCTCTCGCTCTTTGCCTCTCTGCTCTGCCTCTGCGCCGAACCATCGTCGATAAAAGCCTTGTACAAAAAGGAAAGACGCCGACCACACCGCTCAACGTTGATCACTGTCGTAGAACTTAGAACCCTAGATACTACTCGTACTGTTGATACTTACACACCACACAGAACTCGCGCACGCATCCGTTTGTGTGTGTGTCATGTAGATCCTAGTTATATACTGACTACCCATATACCGCCTCTCAATGCCCAATGAACGCCTCTGCAACTAAACGAAACTCTTATTTCACACAAAAACACAATAAAAACAAAAACAACCCGTCGATCAGACTTCCATATGAAGCCGTTGTCGCATCACAAGATAACAAATCCATGGAACGTGGACTTTCCGCCGGACGAGACGTACGTGATCAAGCCCCACAATGGCGTCTTTCACGTCTACGAGGATGAGGTAAGCAAATCCTCCTCGAACATCCCACAACGAACGAAATCATTCCTTTTTTGTGCTGTGACTTAACAGGAGCAAACGAAGGACCTCAAGTTTGTGTATCCGGACATGAGCCAGTTCGTCAACGACATGCAGGTCATGTGCAATATGATTGCCGATGGGCCGCTGTAAGTAACTGATTGATAAAGCGATCAGTGGATTGAAAATTGCCATAATTGATTTCGATTTGATAGGAAATCATTTTGCTATCGCCGCCTTTGCTATTTGTCGTCCAAGTATCAGATGCACGTGCTGCTGAACGAACTGCGAGAGCTGGCCGCCCAGAAGGCGGTGCCCCATCGGGACTTTTACAACACAAGAAAGGTGGATACCCACATACATGCCGCCTCCTGCATGAACCAGAAGCACCTGCTGCGATTCATCAAAAAAACGCTGAAGAACAGCGCCAATGAGGTGGTCACCTTCACCAATGGCCAACCGATGACGCTGGCCCAGGTGTTCCAATCAATGAATCTGACCACATACGATCTAACTGTCGACATGCTGGACGTCCATGCCGATCGCAATACGTTCCATCGCTTCGACAAGTTCAATTCCAAGTACAATCCGATTGGCGAGTCGCGTCTGAGGGAGGTCTTCCTTAAGACAGACAACTTTTTGAACGGCAAATACTTTGCACAAATTATAAAGGTGCGTCCTGCGTCCTACATACTGAATGCTGCGTGTGCTAGTTTGTTTTTAATGGATCTTTCCTTCACTTCCAGGAAGTGGCATTCGATCTGGAGGAGTCCAAGTATCAGAACGCGGAGTTGCGTCTCTCGATCTATGGCAAGTCGCCGGATGAGTGGAACAAGCTGGCCAAGTGGGCCATCGACAATGATGTGTACAGCTCCAATATACGCTGGCTGATCCAGATACCGCGACTGTTTGACATCTTCAAGTCGAACAAGATGATGAAGTCATTCCAGGAAATATTGAACAATATATTCCTGCCGCTCTTCGAGGCCACCAACAAGCCCAGCGAGCATCCCAACCTGCATCGCTTCCTTCAGTATGTGATTGGCTTCGACTCTGTGGATGACGAGTCCAAGCCGGAGAATCCCCTCTTCGACAACGATGTCCCACGGCCCGAGGAATGGACCTACGAGGAGAATCCTCCCTATGCCTACTACATTTACTATATGTATGCCAATATGACGGTGCTAAATAAGTTTAGACAGTGAGTAGTGCCAACCTGGTAGTCCATTCCAATGCCATATTAAACCTTGCGTTTCTTTCTTTTAAGAACACGCGGTATGAACACCTTTGTGCTGCGGCCCCATTGCGGCGAGGCTGGACCCGTTCAGCATTTGGTGTGCGGCTTTCTCATGGCGGAGAACATCTCGCACGGCCTGCTGTTGCGCAAGGTGCCTGTCCTGCAGTATCTGTACTATCTGACACAGATCGGCATTGCCATGTCGCCGCTGTCGAACAATTCGCTGTTCCTCAATTATCATCGTAATCCGTTGCCGGAATACTTGGCCCGCGGCCTGATCATCTCCCTCTCCACAGACGACCCCTTGCAGTTTCACTTTACCAAGGTAAGAGACCAAGAGACATGCCCTTGGTGATGATGCCCTCGAACAAACTCTAACCTCTCAATGATTAGGAACCCCTCATGGAGGAGTACAGCATTGCGGCTCAGGTGTGGAAGCTAAGCTCCTGCGACATGTGCGAGCTGGCCAGAAACAGTGTCATGATGAGCGGATTTACCCCCATTGTGAGTGCAGCCCAAAACGTATATGGGATTTGATTCAAAACTCTTGACTTTCAGACAAAACAACAATGGCTGGGACCGAACTACTTCGAGGATGGTATTATGGGTAACGACATCACACGCACCAATGTCCCCGAAATCCGAGTGGCCTATCGCTACGAGACCCTGCTGGATGAGCTCTCAAATATATTCAAGGTGAACCAGACCTGCGGATCCATCAGTGAGCAGTCGTAGGTCGTGCACCGCATAAAAGCCGTAACAGTCTGTTCCGATATATACAGATTTACATTAAAAATATATTCTACAAATATATATTTCATAGTATAAATATATTTCAATCTCTGTACTAACCAAATTGTAAGCGCGTGGCAGACCAAAATTTCAAAATATATATTAAATATACCCCAAAGGCTAATACAATATAATCTCTTCAAAAATACGCAAGCAAGCATTGATCAAGAGTAGCGTTTTTATTGATTTATTATGTACGGAAATGCTGTGGCCCAATCGAAAGCGAGGGACACTGTGTGTTTTTTGGGCTGGGTAAACCTTCTCGATGAATCTCTGATCAGATCTGACATCAAAGCAATTATATATCCACAATACAAGTGACTGAATATCCATTCTAATTTAATAGAATTGGTTAGCTTACATCCTACCTCTCACAGAGGTTCTCACATCGATTAAAACTGACGAAAATTGAATTTCCGGACCGAACAACAAGATTAGAATAGTGGCAACCAATAGTAACGACTTGGCGGGTAGCGACCAACACTCTTTTTCGGCGTTTTCCAACCTTACAGTATATCGAATCGAATGCGATGTTCGATACATCAAAGCACCTGTATAACGGATAAGTATCGCGACAATAATCTATACGATTATTTGAGTATTGAGTTTTTTCTTGTATCATCCCTAGCAGCGTGACCATTTATGGTATTTTGAATACTTTTTGGTATTTTTTGATGCCGGTGCGCGGTGATGTTTTTAGACCTTTGCCAAGAAAGAAAACTTGCCAATCTCATAGAAAATTGATTGATTTGTCATTTAAAGTTATGTGGCCAGTGCGTAGGGTTGAATATGACGAATATGTTTGGTCAGACCGTATATTTTATTGGGAGTTTTTGAGTGATTTTTGTGGCAGCATCATCCCAACTAACAATTTCCCAAAAAGGTCTTTATGGGATTTTTGTTTTTTACGATTGTAAATCTTAAAATATTTTATCAGTTACATTATCGTTTTCAGAAGAGTTTTGACGATTTGTATTGGTTGACAAAAATTTTGTATTACATATCCGTTACATTCCATCTTTACTTACGTTTTATGCTGCGATTGTTTGAAAGTGCCTTGTACGCATGGCACAGGGGTTTTTTATGAGAGAGAGCATTCGATTCATACAACCGTATGCCTGTTTTTCGTGCAAGCTAGCGTCAGGCTAAGTCGATCTGTAAGCTGACCAACATTAACCAAGATTTGTTGGCGCTGTAGAAAGCCGTTTGTCAGGTGCTCTCCTGCTGCTTCTTTTAATTAAAAAAGTTGTAGCTGGATGCAATTAGCGGGGGCAACACCAGGCCGGGACTCTACTCCTCCTGAGTTAGGTGAATAGTGTAAAGTTTAAGTAAATGATTAATTATTCGCCGAGAAACACCTTTTCCCATGCAAGTAGCCCTTTTATCAAAGGTATCCGATTGTTTTGTTAGTTGAAACCAAACAATTTCATAAAAAAATCGAACACAACACAGAACATAAAGGCAACATATTTTACGAAAAGCTAACTTTGTATACATATGTATGTAGATCATTTTCGATAACTTTTGGGTCCTAGTAGAAGCACCATGTTTTCCACACGTTTCCCCCAGTTAAATTTTATGAGAGAATACCGTAAGGCTAGTGCCAACAAGGTCCTGCTGTCCTGCTGTGACACAGGAATTGGTCAACGAGGCCTACAGTGCCTGGGAAGCTCTTAGTCCCGACGAAGCTCCTCGCTTTTCGAGGAGGTTTGTCAAGGAGCTGCCTCTGGTGAGACTAACTCTTGTCTTCCTCACAGCAGGAGTATGTGAAGGCTCGGCTGGCTGAAGCGGGGCCCTAAGCCTCGTCTTTTGCTGCCGGTTTGTGGACAACCCAGATAACCGATGGCCTTGTGGAAATGTGCGACGACGCCAAGATCATGGAGTCGATCACCGCCAAACAAAAGTCGAAGGGAAAACCAAAGGCCAAGGCTAAACCAAAGTCCAGGACATTAAACATTAAACTTGGATTCGTCGCTCCAAACAATCATGTTCCAAAAATTGGGACCTTTTTCAATATGCTCTGTGGCGACTTTAAGGCGCTTTTTAACATTTTTAATGGACAGCAATGGTTTTTTTTTATAAAATGCAATGGCATTTCTGACTTTGCCACGCGCAAAATGTAAAGTCTTAAAAATTTGTAGAATACTTGTGTTTTTTTCGTAATATTTCCATATTAGCTTTCTTTCGGCCGGATTTGTATTTTTATTTTTAGCCATAGCGGTCAAATTGTTTTGGGAAACGTATTTAGTATTCAATATTTTAGTTAAGAAAATAAGTAGCACAACTTTCCCGGAAAAAACACAAGTTTGACGATTTTAGCTCAAGATGGCTTAAGTATGTGAGCAGGACATTTTGGAGATGGTCTCAGATTTGTTAAGTTTTTCGTTGAATATATATTTTTATAACTTGGTTATTCTTCTATTAGAACACTGATATATAGCACTAATGTAACACCAGAAATTGGAGCTGTGAAATAAAAACTTTTCTTAATTTTCGTTTAAATTCTTGTTTGAAGTCTTGTGGCTTAAGTCTATGAGCACCACTGTACATACATATGTACATACACACATTTTTACAGTTGTATGTTTGCTGAATTATTGGTTTCCTGCCTATTTCTATTCTTTTGACTGAAAACGACATATGTAAGTCCGCGCGGAAATATGACGTTTTGAAACGACATAATTTCGAGCGGAGATATGTCGATTGTGAAACGGCGGAGATATGTCATCGGAGATATGTCGCTACCCCTCGAAATACTGGTATTATTATTGTGGTTTTCTTCGAAAAATTTTAGAATTTTAGCCGTAACATTTATAAGAATTCTGCTACTTTCGAAATTGAAGACATGAAACAGAAAATGGCATCTTCTACCCAAGGGCATAAGAAAATTAATTAATTAATTAACCCGTGTTCTAACATTAATTCAGAAGTAGTCTAGGGTATTTAGCTGTCAGTACACCGTCAAAATGTTTTTGATGGGTAGCAGTTTAAAACTTATTTTAGACCCAATCTAATAAACAGAATTTTTGAAATTTGTCAATCTTGTTTCATATATCAGTTAAAACTATTTGTTCAGGATTCAGTTTCCTATTCAGCTAGTAATATCAAACAGAATATAAAAATCGAGGAATATGATTTTCGTCGCCATTTTTATGGAATATTTAAAAAATGAGACCGTAATTTTCGGTATATTTCTGATGGTCGGACGGTATATTTTATCGATAATTCCGCGGTCACACTGCGGAGACGTCGAATTTATTGATTCTGCGCTAAAAATTTGGCTATATTGTTCATCGCGGGGGAAGATCACGTCTTTCCGTCAAATTAAACCGTAGGCCACATTACCTGTCCCAAGTACTTTAACTATTTTGCCGCCACCTGCCCCTCCCCGCCTACGACCCCACAACCATTGGCCCTGTCCGCCAGGGAAGATACCGAAAATGGTGGACGCTGCCAGACAAATGCTCGATGAGCTAATGGGCCGCAATAGGAACCTGCATCCTTCGGAGGCAGGACTCAAGGTTAACTGGGAGGACCCAGAGGTGAGTATGCGCTGACAGCGGCTCGAGACTATCCACTCGCATTTGTGCTATGGGCTGTTCTTCTTCGCTTCCGGCTACAATATCATATCCAGTCTTCCCCACACACACATGTACTTGCATGTGTATGTATATATACGATATGTATATGTATGTGGTGGGGCTGGCTGACCTTGCTAAAATCTTCCTTCTAAATGTGCATTCATTGCAGTTTTGTCAGTTCTACAATGTAAAGTTCTGCCCGCACGATCTCTTCATCAACACACGGGCCGATCTCGGCCCCTGCGCCCGCATTCACGACGAGGAGGCTAAGCACCTGTACGAGGAGGCACGTCCGGCACGGAAGCGCCAGTACGAGGATGAGTTTCTTCGCTTCTGCAACGTGATGCTGCACGACGTTGATAGGAAGATTCAGAAGGGTAAGCAGCGCCTGCAGCTAATGCAGCGCGATCAGCCGCCACCGACGCTGCAATTGAGCAAGCATCAGGACCAGTTGAACACCCTGAATGCCCGCATTAACAAGCTTCTGGCGGAAGCCGAAGAGGCTGGCATCCGTGGTGACGTTGACCAGGCCCAGGATCTGATGACGCTCTGCGAGGAGGTCAAAGAAGAGAAAGAGCAGCTGCTGCAGCAGTACGATGCCAGCCGCAAGGCAAACAGCAAGTCGATCGCCCCGGACCCATCCAGTCCGGACAATCCCATATCCAGTCCCAGGACAAGCTTTAGCGATGTCCCAGTGATCCACGACAGCACCCCAACCACAACCCAACCAAACCAAACCCAGCCTCCACTGATTTGGTCGAGGATGCAGCAGCAGCCTCCCCAACCTCCCAACCGGACCCAGAAACGACTGTGTGTAGAGCAGCAGGCACTGGAGCAGGAGCAGATGGGGAGGACAAGTCGGAGAATACAGACATCAAGTCGCAGTCAAATTGGTCGCACGAAGCCCTGCCCGAGAAGCAGATGAAGGTGTGCGAGATCTGCGGCGCTTTTCTGATTGTGGGCGATGCTCAGCAGCGCATTGAAGACCATCTGATGGGCAAGCAGCATCTGGGATACTCCAAGGTGCGCAACGCAGTGGCGGAAATCAACGACGAGCGGCAGAAGGAGCGCGACCAGGAGCGCGAGCAGGAACGTGAGCAGGAGGAGCGAAGGCGTCGCGAGGGTCGGGGCCAGCGCTTTAACTCATACGACAATAGACGGTAACCAGATTCAGCTCTGACTGTTCATCAGCCTGCCACAGTTCTAACCATTATTCTGTTCTATCTCTCTTTTCCGATGGCTGTCCATCAGCGAGCCGCGCGAGTATCGGGAGCGAAGTCGCGACTATGTCCAGAACCGCCAGACCTCAGACAGGCGACATCGTAAGTGAGCGGGAGGCGTGCGGCTCACACTATGGCTCGAGCAGAGTTTCAGTTGTAGTGGAGTCCACCTCCATGTCCATGTATTTGCGTACTTGCTGGCACAACTGAATATTTATTTATTTTTAGATCACCACAAGTCGCACCACGGCCACTCGTACTCGCGCAGTGGCAGCAATAGCAACAACAGCAACCGGAGCAGACACCACAACCACAGCCACTATCGGCAGGACAGCCGCGAGCGGCACGGTCGCAGTCGCAGCCGCAGTCGCTACTAGAGACCAAAACCGATGAGATGGTTAGCACTTAAGCTGAAACTCTAGGCCAGAAGCAGAAGCAGAAGCAACACGAACTCAGCCGTAACCGCGATCCCTGTAGCTAACCTTATATATTTTCAACGCATCCACGCATCCGCAACAAGCACCTGGCAATGTGCCCGAGACTTTGTCCCTTCCCCATTGCTGCTGCAACCGAAACTGATCCCGAAACCGAAGAACAAACACCACCATCGAGGTACCCCAAAAATAATTAACACAATTTCAAGTAATATGTATCAGAACAGTAAAAAAAGAAACAGAATCAGAGTGAATGAGAGTGCAACTTGGCAGGCGAGATCAAATCCTTGCCAGAGCAAGGCCAATAAGGTGAGTCGAACACTTGCTACTCCCGGTATCATCTACCATACCATACCGTACTGTACCGTACTGTACCGTACTGTACCGTACCGTAACGTACCATACCGTACCGTACCACTTCACACCGTAAACATCCCACAAGCTCTATATATTGTATAAATATAAATGATTCCTGTGTACGCATACCAGAATAACTATGTAACTCTCCACTCTCCATTGAACTTGAACCAGAATCAAAGATCGCGCAGACGGGCAGAATCCAAACACAACATTTCCCCCCACTGAATACCACACCGCAGATAAGCGTAGAAAGAAAGTAGGAGCACGATAGGGATTATTTATGGGGAGTTTGGGCTTAGATTCTATAGGGATTGAAATGGTAGGCAATGGCAAACTTCTAATGAGCCGTCAGCTCTCATCTCATAGCTTAGATGCATGCAGGACGGGATGGAGTAAGCCTCACGTTGATTAAGTTAGTCCCTACAGATTGCACATATGTACATATAAGGACTTTAAGCATAGATCCATTTGATGCTACGGTGGAAATTTCAGGACAGAAACCGAACTGAGAAAAAGAATAGGGAAAAGCTGTTCACTCTTGTTCGAAAGAGAATGGGAATTGTACAGAAACGGATAAAGATTATACTTAAGCTATCCCTATAGATGGTTCCATAATAATTTATATTTACCGAGGTTGGTAATGGATCGTACATGCACAGATCAAAAAAAAACCATGGTTCTCTTTTCAAATACTCAAATAAAGCATTCATGAGTTGCAAAAACGGGGACAACGTTTCACTGATTTCTAAACGAGAACAGCTTGAGGTTTTGGGTAGTTGAGAGACCAGACCACCTGTTTGTAGCGGACAGTACGTGTAACCTCTATGCATATTATGTGACTTGTGACTGAAAGAGTGCTCGGCAGACAGATACATTAAGTACACTATATATATTTAGGATGTTTGGCTGACTTTTGGCCGAAACCATAGCCGTAACTGAAACAGGTATTTACCAAGCCATTCCGTTATCTCTACTTTGCGCTTAACTAACCCAACAGATACAGATACACCCACCCACCCAAACCCCCCCAACCCACCCCACCCCACCCACGCATACCATGCAATCCAATCCCCAAACAAGAAACCACTCCACTCAACTCCACAGCAAACACACGCACACACATATGAATGTAAATATATGTATAACTAAATACATACGAGTATGTGTGTATATATGTATGTATATTTATATACATATGTACATATATACATATGTATCTATAGAGAATCGCATTGCATGTGCTAGAGAACTGAATATGGAGCATTGTGTGGGTCGTCGTCCCTCGGAGGTATGTAGTCGTAGTCCCCTTCCCGGGAGCAGGAGACGCACAACCGGATTAATGAGAGACCGAGCATTTGTGGCCCTTGATGCCCTTTCCCGAACGTATTCGAATCCGACCCCGCAGCAGAACCCTTTAATATGGTACCATACCATTTGATTTGATTCCATTTCATCCGATTACTTTTGCACGCTCGTTCGCATCCATTTGGAAAGGGTAATCGAGAGAATACTTCGGCTTGCCGATGCTTCATGTTTGTTCTTCCCTTAATGCCGTTGTGTTTGTGCTCTCCAACCCCAAAGAGTGCAACTAATTTAAGAGCCCCCACCCCCAGCCATTCATCCGTCCCCTGGTTCCAGATACTTATAACCAAGCATCCCTAAGAAAAGATCTATAGAAGAACACCAAAAACACGAGGTAATTGCACTGACGAATCACATCAATTGAAATGAAATCCAATCCAATCAAATGCCAATGTAAATGAAAATGAAAATCTAATGAATCAATCAATGAAGCGTGCCCCAATGCGTGCGATGGTAGGCAGAGGGAGACAGCGAATAGTGCAGAGCGACAGCGACAGAGACAGAAACAGAGCAGGAGAAAGGGAAAGCAAACATCCTCTATGTGTATCATATCCAGAGTGCCATATACATGCATATACATATGTAATCGTATATACATATGTATGTCTGTATGTATGTATCGTATGCTCAAGTTTCCCCCCACACTCATCCACAGGTAAATTGTGACTGACCCCAGACCTTGATAAATAATACATATACATTTATGTAATACCTAATGCTAATGTTAATGCTCTTGAAAGTAAATAATCGCAATACACATCCAAGTGTACATGGTGTATGCATACCAATATATGTGTGTGTGTGTGTGTGAGTGTGTGTATGTGCGCGTGTACGTGATCTGAAAAGACAAGACTCCAAAATGATTTGATCCTACCCCCCACACCATATCCCATAGCTGTAAAGCCTTCAGAGTTGCATCTTCTTGTGCCTGTCCCGACACACACACACACACACACACACACATACTTACAAAAACTTTATATATGTATATATAGGGTAAAGTAGGTAGTTATGGACAGTCGGTAGTTGTGGACACCCCTGTGCAACTTTTGACACAGAGCAGATTTGACAGATCTGACAAATGTCATATGTGCGCCATAGAAGCACGATGTTTTTGTGCCAAATACCAAAGTGAACAGACGCGTCTGCTTTGTGCTGCAAACAAATTAATTTTTTTCCTCGAAAAAAATCACAAAAGTTTTTTTGAACGTTTTTTAAGTGTTAAGTGAGAAGGTGAGTGCAATGGATTTTTTTACGCGTAATTTAGTTTTCTTTGAGATTCAATACCGGGTTCGGAAACAATCTTCACAGAAAAAAAATTTTTTTCATATGATTTCAAAATGGCTGCTCAAGGGAGTTGTGGACACCCAATTTTTTTTTGGCAAATCGTGAAATATTGTCGTTGATGTCAATATAAATTATTTTAATAGTGTGTTATGCATTTTTTCGATGTTTTTAGTCATGTCGTCGAGAAAAATTTAAAAAAATCTTCAGATTTAACGGGAATTGATTTTAATGCGCTGACAAATGCCATTAAACGATGCTTGGTGGAATGCGCGAGTTGTGCTTCTGACGTGGAATGATACCCTCTCTCGTTATTCTTTTTGCCATTGATGGCCTTTAAAATAAATAAACTTTCATCATTGATTAATTTCATTGCGTTTAACTTCATACTTTCTATATTTAAGCTCATTTTACAAAGGTGTCCACAACCCCCCACCAAAAAAAAAATTTCGCAAAAATGACCATTTCACAATGGGAGATATCAATGTAATTCTTTCAAAACTAGTTAGCTGAGGTTTCTAGCTTTCCATTGATATACATATGTCCGCATAATATGCCCCAGGTAAAAATATATGATTGAAAAACAAAACTATGTCCACAACTACCTACCTTACCCCACCCATATATGTATATGTATATATATTTTACATATTAAACTTAATCGATCATGTCTCCAAACAAATTTTCCAATGTACAACCCTTTTTATCAATCGCTGATCAAATGCTCACCCCGATTCACACAACTCTCTCTCAAACATTTCAGGAGTCGGAACATTCGGAATACTCTGGATCTGGTTCAGGATTTGGCTTTGGATATGGATCTGGATCTGGGGTCAATGGAGAGAGAGAGAGAGAGAGAGAAAAAGAGATGATGAGAGAGAGGAGATATAAGAGATATACATAGATAAAAAGAAGAACCAACCAGGTAACTTCTATGCCACACCTCCCCCACATAAATGTTTCTTCACGACAGACAAGGCATCGCATCGCACCATCCAACCACACTGAATCCGTGCTATGAACATATGAGCATACCCTGCACTCCACGATCAACGATCCACCGTTCTCTGATCCCGGAAGAGAGAGAGAGAGACTCGCGTAGAACTTTATTAGGCATGAGACATACGAGGTGAATTTCCATTTCTCTCATCTATAACTATCTATAGCCCTCCTCGACTCTGATCCCCCTTCACTGATCCTTACCACGCATCCTCCAATCTGTCAGCCTCTCTGTCGATTGGGACCACACTTTAACTCTCATGCACATACTTAAGTATGTATGTATGTACATATTCCCAACGAGCAGCTATCAAAGGCCCATGATCTACTATGGAGTGAGTCCATAGGCTGAAAGCCTATCCGTTTCCTTTCCGTTTCCTACCTAACTACTTTTCCCCATTTCGGTTACGACGACTTAGCAAACTAATCAATTTAATTGAGTCCCCGACCCCTACGCCCAGCCCCCCACACTTGCGTGGCATATTCCTGTTTCTAGATGAAGAGATAAAGTTTGAGGACAATTCTGTAGAGCCTAACGAATCAATAATTACTTATCTATCTATCGATCGATCGATTGAACGAACGCCTGTAGTCATGTAAAGATGTTTTTAAGTATGATTTACGTACGCTATGAGTAAGGATACAACATTCTAAATAGTGAGACTCGCAATAATTTTCTAATAAAGATCAAAGTAAATCCCGAAAAAGTCCCCCAATCTGTTGTTTTCTTTGCGTCCTCACATTTCCAGGTTTCCCCCCGCATCGAATGTCAGTTTTTTGACAGTTTTTAGTTTAAAATTTTTTTTTTTAACAATATTTTTGTTGTATATTTATTTATGTATATATACATAGGTATTCTGGTAGATTTAATATTAATATCAATACTCATATTTATAAATTTGTTTGCCATTCTTTACTGTATGTATTTGCTATATATTTAACATCTATTTCTATTTATGCACACCACCGATCATCAGCTGGAGAGATGTACAAAACTATATATAGTTTCCGTATATAGTATACGTGAATGGTATGGTGAGTGCAACCGTATGTACAGTACGTTGCCCATCGTTTAAGGTCTGTTATGGAGTCGAATTGAATGAAGCTTCGCATTGAGCAAGTTATCGAGTAGGTGGTATATATGTAGGTATTGTTAAGCTTAAGCGAATATTGTGTATGTACAGTAGTCAATTATGGTCGTATTCCACCAGACTTCAAGCTAAAGCGGCCTATGGCAATTGCAGGCAGATTAAAATTTGGCTAGTGCTACAGCATCACTGCAACTAATTGCAGTCTAGGTTAGACTTGAAGTCCGGTGGAAAACAAGCATTAAGGAAATGCGAGTTCCTATTCGAGGCTTCACCGAGTTACATTCTCTATAAGATACAGTTTTTTCTTGAATTCAAAGTTGTTTATCGCGTAGAAGCCATAAATGCATACAGGAAGAATCTTTGTCAAGGACACCCTGTCCCACCTAAAGATAGATTGCTTAGGAGCTCTGAAACACTCTCCTTGACAATAAAAACAGAAAAACAATCATAGCTCTGTACATCCCTCCTCATATCGTGCATATTTGTTAAGGATATTTTTACATACGAGTACATAGCTTTACAAAATGTCTTTTAGGTTACCAAACCAAACAGAACGAAAATTGTATACGAAAAAAAAATGGATTTTATTACCAAACAATAAGAAGGTCATAATAATATAATATGCATACAAAAAGGTATAATAATAAGATTGATAAAAGATATTTGTTTGGGGGCGCAGGATTGGACATTGTCTGAAATATCTGTGTATGTTGCTTCTGAGTTCTCCAACAATTATTGCCATTGGGTTTGCGCGTATCTACAGTTTTTCCACTTCGCTCTCTAAATTCTTATTCAGCAAAATTTGTTCAATTCTCAACTTTCAACTTAATCTGTTCCCTACATCCACTTAAATCCCCCTCGAAGGGGTTTGCGCTGATCAAATGTTCAGTTTTGTTTTGAGTTTCTATTGAATTTTACAGTTTTTTTTTTAAGTAATCCGGGGGTATGAGTGCGGCAGTGTTTGGACAATATGTTGTCGAGCCCTGGCTGGAAACGAGTGTGCCAGTGCCAGACAGTGTCCAGCACTTGCTAGATCTCGACTAATACCTAAAGAGTAGTAGCAACGAGCAGGACAGGGCGTAGGGTGTAGGGCGTGGGGCGTGGAGCATGAGTGTGTCTTTATGTGCATATGTGAGAGCTTTCGGGCCTTCCCGCCTAGCACCATCGATCCATCTATATTGCGGGCAGCTCCTCCTCCTGAGTTAGGCACCGGAGACTGCCCCGATCCGGGCTGATCCGCTGCTAGTGACAGTGCTCGGTCACATCCACGATGACGGACTTCTTCCAGCAGAAGAGGAAGTAGCCCACGGCCGCGCCCAGCACCACCATCAGGCAGAGCCAGACGTTGTACGTCATGAAGATCAGCATGAGCAGGAAGGAGAGCGTCACCTGCAGGATGTGAAGCAGCGTCTGGAACAGGTGGTTGACCGAAAGCATCGAGGGTCTATGGAAAAATAGTTGCAGTTAGATATCAGGTCAAAATGGAAGCACAGAAGATGAAAGGAAGCTCAGGATGACAGGACAAAAAAACTGAAACAGAAACAGAAACGGAAACACAAACAAAACGGAACGGAATGGAATGGCACAGAACGGAACAGCCCTTTCAGCGCGTTCAGTTCGTCCGTCGATGTGTCGGTGTTAAGCTAACCTACACTAGTCTAGGGTTAGGTTAGGGCTACGTTTAAGGTTGGTTTTGGTTGGGATATTAATATTTTACTGTGTGCACTGTACAGGTGTATCTATGAATGTACTTATATATATATGTATACACATATATTGGTAAAACCTCTGTCAGAAGTGTCACCCGATACGGGTGGGCTTAATTAACTGGGTTGGAAACAGGTGTGTCCAGTCAGGCATCAGCGCACTTCCGATGAAGTGCATGGCGATCGACAATCGGACAGACGTCTGAGCTAGTGCCAGGCGTGAAATGCGAAAACAGAGCTCTGGGTAATACGATACATAATAAACTTAAGATGGTAGCGTTAAATAATTACAGAATTGCACTGGAAAAGAGCTGAAACAGCGATACTTACGGTTGCTTGTGCACAACTTCGCCAACGTATCTAAAAGATCGATTGAAGCGTGTCACAGTTACAGTTTCGTATTCGGATTCGAATTCAGATTCGGATTCAGGTGCGGGTTCGCGGATCAAGTAAACAGATGCAGGTACGGATACAGATACAGATTCGGAATACAATATATATCGATTCAATCAGCAGTTACGTTCAATGGGAAAGCGGTCGGAATGAGCGTGTTTGGCGGTTCGAATTTACAATTTACAAATGGTGAACGCGGCACGTGGTCGTTCGTATGATTCATAAGGAACGAGCAGATGCAGATGGTTCGGATAATGGTGATGCAGATGCGGATAATGGTACACACAAGAGCGGGGAGCGGGAGCAAAACGGTAACAGTTTAACGGTAACGGTAACGGTAACGATAACGGCAACGAAAACGAGAAAGAAGAAGAAAGCATTAAAATTAATATTTACAACAAGTACAAGAACAGAGGCCACAAAGCAGGGCACAAAGGTCAAGCATGCGATAACCATTGGACGAACGCTCCCACGGGGGTATTCCCGGGAGTGACAAATATATTTATAGAACGGGCAACGGAAAACGGAAGCGAATCCCAGGATAGTACTCACTGCACTGGGGATGGGGCAGCCGCCGCTGCGGAAGGCAGGCGCGGTGCCTCCGGATTTCGCTGGGGACCCGTCACCGGGCGGTACTCAAGCAGGTTATACGTCTTCCAGAACAGATACTCGCGGTAGTACTTGAGCCCCTCGTACAGCAGGGCCAGCAGGAAGATGGCAATCATCGAACCAATCAGACCGGCCACCGTATCGATGTGCCACCAGGAGAAGAGGATCGTCTCATTGTACCCAAAGTGGAACTACCCAAACCAGATCGAGAGGAAGATTAATCAGAGTTTCATCACGCGATGTGTATGGTTTTTTATTGCCTACCGCCATGGACATCATATGCTCCATGCCAGTGCCCGTGCCTCCACCGCCGCCGCTATGATGGTGTCCCGCATGCATGTCATGGCTCATGGGATCGATGGTGGTGCTGGGTGGGCTGGTGATGCTGTCCATCCCACTGTGATCATGGTGCATGCCAGCGTGGTCGTGGTGCATGGAATGATCTGTAGGATCAGTGCAAGCAATTACCTTACCATTGAGATCTCTGGATTCCTCTCGCCACCGCGTACTTACCAACATTGGGCGCACTGTGATGGGCGTGGTCCATTTTTGCTGTGACTCTGATTGAGGAGTATCGTTGATCTGCGCTTATTGTCTGCGGAACGGGAGAGAAAGTTTCGTACCTGAATTATTTTGCCATTAAAACTGATTCGACACGACACGTGTGTGTCTCGACCCAACCCACATCGCAGGCAGGCACTCAGATTCCAATTAGAAAGCCAATCTCTTGTTAGTGACTGCCTCCCTTTCCCATTTCCATTTCCATTCCCATTCCCATTACAGTTCCCAATTCCCATTCACCCGTCGACTTCTTTTGTGTGGAATTCGAGTGCGGGGCGATATGGAAACGTCTGGCATAACTCCACGTACCACATACCACCCAACGGGAGATGGAGTGTGACCTTTCTCCGACCCCCCTACAAACGCATAGCGAAAGATGAAGAGAGACAGAGAGAATAGAATCCTATACCTGCTCACCGCTTGGAAGGCACTTTCAATTCCAGTTCCAGTCGCTTCTTCCGTCCGTTCGGGCAACGAATTGAAGAGCTTATGCTCTGGTTCCGAAATGGCAGACACAGAAGTTGCGGCGAGAGTTGAATTCTCGACTCGGAAGTCTTTTTATTGTTTATGTTTTACGAGTATTTTTCATTGTGGTTCACCGAATTTTTCGGCTGTCTGCGTATCTGGGGCCTGCGACTGTGGTGTCTCCATATCAGAGCAACAGCAGCAAATATGATAAGGCTAGGCTTTGCCCCTGCCGCAATCAGTGGAAAATCGAAAATGTCCCAGGCTACCGCAGACATTCAGAATATCTAATTGGAATTTGATGAAAGGTCTGGAAGTGTAAGTTTACCGCAAAGCTGGCTGATATCGTGTGCGAAGGAAGTCGCGGTTTCAATCAGGCTCCTTGCTATCACACTCGAAATGGGTACTGCTGGAAGAACCAGATCTTGGAATGGCATGCAATATGCATAGAAGGCTACGATTCCAGAGTAATGACAGCCACGTACTTGGACACCTCTCTCCCTCTCGCTCATACTTTTATAATTAGATTGTAGACGACCGCAAGAGTTGATCAAATGGGGAAAACCCGTCCGTTTCAATCTTACCTGAAAGATTGTGATTCTTACTGGGGAAATCTTAGAGTAGCACAATTGAAGGGAGGGCGGGCTTTGAAAGCGTTGATATTGCTTTGGGTATTTGTATCTGTCTGTGATCTGTGATCTGTTGGGGAATGCTGGACGGAGGTTAGTCTGGCAATGTCATGGCCCGCTGACTGGCCCAACTGGTTGGTTTGGATTGGATTGTATAGTTTGGTTGGGTTTGCTTTCAATTTGGCCTAGAAAAAGACCGCAAAACGAAAGGGAAATTGTCTGTGAGAGCGAGAAAGAGAGCTATGTATATCTGTATCTTTATTGGAGAGATATGTGGAAATCAGCGCACAACCAAAAAAGAGAACCAGCATAATTGGCTACTTGAAATGTGTATAGTCGTAGAGCTGCACTTTGTCGGGGTCCAGTTCCAGCAAAAAATTTAACAAACGCAGACGGACATGGAAACGGAGGGAAACCGGTTCATTCTCTCATACCCTCGCAGACTCTCGCTTTCGAGTATCGTATCCGTGGTGCCGACCAGTTCCATCCCCTGGAACTATCAGCGTTGCGTCAGCTGATGGCAGTGGAAGTGAATGAATATGAATGCTGCAATCGCACAATCGTACATACAATACGAGTACGTACATATACATGTACATATGTATATAATAGATGCCTGTTTTATATCCATATCATAAAACCCAGCACAATACACACACGTTTTGATGTATTGTACCGTTGCAATCGCTTTGCGAAATGTCATGGAATCAAGCATAAAGATAAAATGAGAGAGCGACAAGGCAATAAAGAACAGAGCAGATCATGCAGGGACAGAGCAGCTGCAGTGATTATTTTCGGTTGATGCGTATGGAGAAGCAGCAGGCAGAAGGAGGAGGAGGTGGGGGAGGGCGAGGGCGAGAATGTTATATCACAGCGAGTTTCGATCTAAAATTGAAACCAATCAAAGGAAACAAAACGAAACGAATCGAAACACACAAACGCACGCATGCGTATGTAGTTGTACGCATAACGGTTCCGTTCAATGGCGAATCACTGATAAAATGATCGTCAGCACTGATAAACGTAATCGGCATGCAAGTGCTCCATTCAGTCTTTGATTATCGATAAGAGCTTTGATGTAATTGTAACTGTTCTTGTTGATATACTTACAACAGCTGGGCTGGTGTGAAATTCTCGATGTTGTTGCAATGCTGCGAATTCTGCGTGAAAGCCGGCAACAACAAATCGATTCAGCGGAATGTGTGGCTAAAACAATATCAACAATTAACAAAATCCACAAACTACGGCTGTCGTCAGCAATAAAATGTGAGCGGAACAATGTCGCCTCGCAATAACCCCGCGCGAGACTAGTGCAGCAGTACGTTCCAGTACATTTCCAGGTTCATGTAAATATCATTTCATCGTTTAACATAAATATTATACATATATGCATGTGCATACATATGTACATATATATGGTCATATGCTATGCTTTGGATTCCATTGGGTGGTGGAGAGCCTCCCTCAGAATAGCATATAACAGCAGCCGTCACAGAAAGTGGTCCGGCAGCATCGCGATTTCCACCAGTTGACAACGCCCCCTTTGGCCCCCTCCGACAACATCCATTTAGTTACGATAATTATTCAAAAAACGCGAGCTATTTCCACGAACACAGGTTCACTTTTCTGTTATTTAATCACATACAGATGTGCGTGTGTGCACATTGCCGTTGTGTGCGTATCGATGGATTAAGAATTGTTTGCACATTATTAAGCTGATGCAATTGTCCAGCTCTTTTGTTTATTCTACTATTATGGCTTACTTGTCTATGCCGTTTTGATAAAACAATATGCGTACGACGTCCGCCCGCAGACAACTTGTTCGTACGATTGTTGATAAATTAATTGCGAACATATGTTTTATTATTCAAAACCGCGATACTTACTGCACAAAATGGCACTAAAAAATGACATACAATTATCTGCAATGGGAAGATTAATGAATGCTAAAACTAAACCCAATTGAAGAGGAATTGCCAATTTTGTTTAGTTTCATCTTCGAAAAGTTTATTTCTTAGTGGTATAGTGAATTTAAAATAAATTAGTAGATAAAACAGCTGGAATCGCAGTGTGACCAAACCGCTGCATTGCTCTATCGATATACCAACGATATCGTGGCTCCTTCCATCGCCAGCGACTAGCGGGGCGAATGTTTTTGCGTAGTAAATTATAGAAAACATTGTTTATTGGCAAAGCAGGTGTGAATAACATACACATTAGGTCTTTATCTTATATCATAATTGGTCTCACTTTTACTTACAGGCCTTTCGCTCTATTTGTTTCGCCCCTAGCATCCGTTACTGTCCTGTCCATACGAGCAGGCAATAACAAAAACACGTGTAGGCCAGAACGAAAACAAAACAAAGATCCATTTCGCCTTTCGCACTGCAAGAAGTGAACAAAACAGCCTCATTATGGGAATGGTAACAAAGCGTAAGAAGATGCACTATGGTGATACGCATCTTCAGCGTCGCTGGCGCGTCCGCAACCGTCGCCGCGATCTAGATCAAATCGATGATGATCTCCGGACCCGCAGCGGCGAGCTAATCAATCAAAACGTGGACCTGGAGAAGCCTGGCTTTGCCCAGTTCTACTGTGTGCACTGCGCCAAGTACTTCATCGATGACGCAGCCATGCAGGGGCACTTTCGCACAAAAGTGCACAAGCGTCGCCTCAAGGCCCTTGAAATAGAGCCGTACAGCATAGAGGAGTCGGAGCGTGCCGCAGGACGCGGCAGCTTTCAAAAGGCCAAGAAGCGGGGCATAGAAACGCAGCCCACAAAGGAGGAAGTCATCGCCGGCAAACGCATCAAAGTTGAGGAGAAACTGGAAACCACAGACACCGATTCGACACCAGCTACAACTCCGGCCAGGGCGACGCGCCGCAAACCACAAAAGATGGAAACATAGCAAACCGAAGCAATTGATGAAATGTTTTTAAAATGAGGCCTTGGAAATAAGAGATATTAAAGAAAACCCAACTTTGATTGGATTAAATTGTACAATCGCATCGTATAAATATATTCTTTTCTGTATATAATGTATCTCCCTTCTATTAGGTGTTTGATATATGTACATACATATGTAGATGGGAAATTAATTTATAACTATTCGCACTATGCAACAAAATGTACACATATAGTACATGTAATAGATCAAAGTTCGTTCCATCCAAATGGGTGGTGGGGGTGTGTGCGTGAGCATCAAGGACTCTGCAGGCTGATGGTGATCACGGGCGATGCTACTGCTACTACATATTATGTATACACTTCATAATTATATTTATTTCATGCCTTTACAGTATTTTTCACTTTTCTCTCTTATTATTTTCAATTTTTGGTATTCCTTTCCTATTGTTCATGGTTAACACTTTGTTATAAATATGTATATGTATAGTATGCATACTTTCTTTTTGGTTTTCTTTGAGTATATGATAGACGTCTCTTCAAATTCAAATGAGAAGTAAATTTGAGGTAAGTATATGTGGCCTGGGGCGGCGGATGTGGGCGTTCTTGTGGGTGCTTGTTCTAGATGCGCGCCCTGGACAGCGAACAAGCTGAGATGTTTGGTGTATGTACAGATGTTGTACGGTGATTTGGAAGAGATGCATAGTCTATATACAATTTAGAAAGAACGACTAGCTCTACAGCTTATTGAGCACCGTCTGGAGCTCCTCCAGTTTGGCGGGATACAGCAGCTGCTGCTCAATCTCAAGCTGCTGCAGCGGCTGTATGCCCATTGAGACGGGTCTACTGCCACAACGACGACGCGTCATCTGCCTGGTAGAGGCGGTGCGGCCCTTGCGCGGCGTGCTGACGGCTTGCTCATCCCTAGCCGACTGTGTACCCTGGACCTCGCAGTTGAAGAAAGAATGCTGGAGGGCATCGGCGGCGGTGATGCGCTTGTGCGGATTGACTTCGAGGAGGCGCTCCAGCAGATCGTAGGCGGAGGCCGGGAAGACCTCGAAGGGCTCCAGCGGTTCGGTCACATAATCACTCTCCTCACACAGGCAGTTGAAGAAGTACTGGTCACAGTTCTTGCAGACCTCGCACTGGCCGTCGGGTGCCTCGTACTTCTTCAGCATCTTCATATCGCTGAAGATTGCCCGGTTGCGGAAGCGTAGGCACAGTTTGCGTAGGTTTAGCGGACGGGAGCGTTGGCTGAGGGTGACCATACGTTCCAGAGCCAAGGCCGTCTTGCGTATTTCCTGGTCTCCAAAAATGGTGACGATCTCGGCCAGGGCTATGTAGTCGTTGGGTGCCTTAAAAAACGGATAAACCGATGACATGAGCGAGAGAAAGATCACGCCGACGGACCACACATCCACGGCTGTGGTTTGGTCCGCGTACTTGAGCAGCACCTCGGGTGGACGGTAGCCAGGGGTGCCAGCCCGCGAGGCGTGTACCTCCTTCTTCATGAGACAGTTGAGGCACACCGACGGGTTGGCGAAGCAGAAGCACTTGGCGCTGTTTGCCGATCCAGTGGCGCTTCGGTTTGTGTTGTACTTGCTGCCGGTGTTTGCGGTGCCCGTGACAGTGCCTGTGCCAGTACCAGTGCCCGTGCTTGGAGTCTGATCCGGTTGCATGTGCTGCTGTTGCTGGTGGGTGTGCTGGGTGGACAGCTGTGTGTCTGGTGCCTGAGAGACAATCTCTTTCGACTCGTTCTGAGCATGGGCAATCTCGTTGACCGGCTTAAGCGGCATCTTGCTCCAGCCGCCATCTTCGTTCAGCCGCATGCGCTTTACTGCACTCCCCAGACCGGCATCGGTTGCGCCCACCGCTCCACCAGCAGGAACTGTTGTCTGCATTTCCTCCGTCTCCCTGTCTCTAAAGCGCTTGCTGTGCGGACCACCAGCCCCTCCAGTGATACGGCTGCGCTGCTCTTGCTGTCCTGCGGCCGTGCCCAAGGCCGAGACCGGAGGATTGACATGTTGGGCCAGCCCAAAGTCCACCAGAAGGAACTCGCGGCGACGCCGGTTGTACAGAAAGTTGCTGGGCTTTACGTCCCGATGGATGACGTTAAACTTGTGGACGTGGCGCAGGGCCACCAGCAGGTTGCGCATGTACAGCCGGATCTCTGCGACGTCCATTTTGGTGTAGAAGTCATGGAATCGGTCGTGCGGCATGTATGGCATCACGAAGGCTGCTGAGGCGTCACATCGCATGCAGCAGTGGATTCCGACGACGTTGTCTATTCCGCTGTAAATGAAAAAGAGGGAGATGACAGTAGATTAGGGATTATCCAATCTCTCCCTCTGGCACCCTTGACTCTGCTCTGGAACTGTTTGCCTGCACACAACATAACAAAGCAAAAACGCCCACACACACGCCCAAACAAACACTCTCCCCGCCCCGCCTCCCCACAGTGTGCCTGTCTGTGATGGCGCGTCGACGTCACACAGCGATGAACGATGGGAATACGCGAGCAATCGGCATGACTGGTCATAATTATCGTTGTTGTGACGCAATTCGGCTACGGAATTTGCGCAAATTGCTTGAATAGACAGAAATCGCCGTGGGTCGTCTGCTTCGAGAGGAAAATGGTGGCAGGAGGAGGCAGCCGGATAAAGTCATGCAAGTACATACGGTAAATGTATGCGGCCGGACCGTAACGGCCCCTGGCATCCACCTACGTGACCACTCTGGCTCGGCTCGGCTCGGCTCTCTTATCCACAACCTCTCAACTAGTGCGCTCTCAATGAGCGGTAGCCAGCCGTCAGGGAGATACCCTTGCGCCAGGCGGTTCGAAGCGGTATGGAACGGATTGGGTATGCGTCGGGCGTATAGCCATCGAAACGCTGTGTCTAATCTAATCTCCGCTGCCACTACTCGCAGTGGCTAATGAATCGATAAGCGGCTGATGCGAGTCTAGGATATGCAAATGTCTCCATCAATAGATTTGATTCATCATTTTTGCCACTTGCACGACCCACTCGAACGCCACTGCAGTGAGAGCAAACGCTAGCGCGAGGGCGAGGGCGAGGGCGGGGGCAAGACGGTCAGACAGACACAGAGTGTCGGCGTTGTAACTGTAAATGAGCACGTGAATGGTGTGTGCAAGTGCAATAAACGTTCATTCGTTTCTTCGTTCGCGTGTTCGTTTGTTCGTCTAGTCGTTCGTTCGGGCTGCCAACTTAAATAAATTTGCAATGACGTAGATTGCGAAGCGACGGCTAGCGGTTACCGGCTGACGTCGGTTACCGACGTCTGACGCAAGCGAGGACGAAAGCGAACAGAGGCCCACCCCAAGGGGTGGCAGAGCCAGGCTACCGGCATACACATATATCTCTACATATGTGGTGGGTGTTTGCCGGTGGGTGGAGTGTGTGTGCGTGGGTGGTTGTGGTTGTGGCGGGGAGGCAACTCTGCTGGAACCTACCCCATTTTGGTCATGCACTGGAGCTCCTTCATAATACGGTCGGGATGGCTGGTGGGTATGTGGTGCTTGATGGCGAACTTGCGCCGCATGCTTTCCGGAAGATTCGCCTCTCGCTTGAGCGTGGCCAGCAGTACAGTACTGAAGGTGCCGTTGCCTATCCGGCTCTGAACGTCAAACAGGTGGCCCACGTCCGGGATGCGCGTTAGCAAGTCGGTGATGGCATCTGTGGGGGAGGGAGAAACAAGAGTAGAGTTTTTAATCCCGGGCTACACACTCTACAGGTGCCACCCAATCGCACGTCGCCAACGCACCGCACCGGGAAGCTGTGCCCGAAAATAGATTCAGACTCCTCCTTCGCCAGCCCACACAAAATGATGGGGCAAAGAGGCAGCTACGTCGTACATACCTTCGCTTTTGTTACGCAGCTTCATCACCGGTAAGGCTTCAGCTGCAACTACGGCTCCCACGGCTCCTGCAGACGGCAACTTCTGCTCCACAATGTGTGCTTCGTTTTGCTCCACGGTGACAGTGGGCTGGGTAGGGATCGATGTCACGACTAGCGCGCTTTCCAAACTTTTGGCGTTGTGGCTGAGCTGCTTCTGCAGCTTTGTCACTGGGTTCCTGGCTCTGGCCGGTGTGTCCAAGCGAGCCGCCTGTCTGGCGTGATTACCACCGCCACCGCCAACAAGGACAATGGGACTGGTACCGGAGTAAAACTGAATTGTGTTCTGCTTGGACATGCGGTTGTGCTGGGGGTGCTGGGCATGCTGTTGGTGCACGACCATCGGCTCGTGCTTGATGAAGCGCTCCGCCATTGCTGGGTTCAACTACTGGGTCTGTGGCTGGGCTGGGAGTATCTTATTGTGGCAATAGTGGACTGCTGCTGTTTCTGTTGATCAGCTTGGTCCATGGGGCTGCGAAATGCGGCGAAATGAGGTGGCCGGGATTGCGACGTCCCGAGCTGCCGTTCTCCAAGAATTTTTCTAGTGTTTTAGTGTCTGGAGAAGGATCTCCGTTGTGCTCCAAATAACTGTATACTGAAAATTTTGTCTGATAATTAAAATGGTTTGAGCCTAGTGGGTGCTCTGTTACTCTAATGTTTTTCTGTACACAATAAAAATTTTTGACCGGATTGTCGAGAGCTTCAATAGCAACTGAGATGCCTCGTGTTGCCTGCCATGCGGTATATTTTTTCAACGCCTACTTACTTGTCTCGTCTCTGGACTTGGTTCTGTTTCAGCTTCTCTTCCGATTGTTGTCGCCACCGTACCCAGCACGGGCTGCCGCCTGGGCCGCCCTTCACTGCCCACTCGTCTTCAGCAGTCGCGCCTCGCCCGCCACTTGGTGGCGTTCGGTTTTGGCCGATTTTCTGCGTTTGCAAGACTTGAAACATCTACCACACTTTGTCTATTATCTAATTAATTTGCGCAGCGCTGGTGGCTCGTCTGGCTTTCGTTTTTACGTATTTTCTGCGGCGGGCCCGAGCAGAATTCGCTTGCATTTGCATTTCGCACTTATCGGCTATCGAAAATTGCCAGGCGCGCCAGCTGATGCTGATACCGATTATTCTGAAGAGACTGGACTGCCAACTCGAGGTTAATAAACAACCTTAAGAATATTCAAAAATAGAGTTATATTTAGGCTGCGGGGATTACATGCATATACATATTATAGATGACTGGATACTCTCACCAATTAAGCGGCTAAAAGAGTGGACTACATTAAGGATACAATACCTAACGCAACATAAAATAATAATTTGAATACAATAATTAAAACGAAAGCAAAACAAATTTTTTGTGATCGACACATAATATAGTATATATATATAGATCAGCGGTCGGTGCGGCGACCGCTGTATTCCTGTCGTAGCAATGGCATGCCAATGGTGTACGTGGCACTGCTGGCGTTGACCGATTGGTTCGCGTCTGTGCAACGGACACAAGGCCCAAAGAGGCGCAGCATGCGAGTGCCCATCGAAGTTCTCTTCGGCTTGAACTGGGATTGAAAGTGGGTCTGGTCCAAAAGGTTGCTCTCGCTTGTTGCAGAATTTTGCTCTGAACTGGAGCTTTGAGTCACATTAAAAGACCGACATTCGATGACGCGATTGTTGCGCTTGTCAAAAAAGTAGATGCCGTCGCTGTGGCCCCAATCTAGCTGCGGCGGGTAGACAATGCCTCGGGGCTGGCGATGGTACGTTGGTTGCAAATCGAGGGCCTCCACCTCGATGGCAGAGTCGTTGCTGCTTGGATGGCTGGTCTCAGAGCTATTAGGGGCCGCGCCTCTTCTAGAGACGATGGCTCGAGAAGATGTGGGGGCGGTACCTGGTAGGACGAAAAAACATGGGAGAGACGAAATAGAAAGGTTGGAATGCTTTTCAAGAGTACGCACCATTTCCATTGGGTTCTGCTTCGGAGCTGTCGTTGCTGAAATCCAGCGAGAGCGGCTGGATGTTTTTCGGTTTTCCGGGATTGGGTTGGCGAGAGGCGGGAGCCACGCTCAGCAGAGCCACCTCAATGGAACCGGCAGAGCTGTCGTACGTGAGATGGTTTGGATTGGAGCCGGTAAGCGGCGTAGCGCTGTCTGTAATGGTGACCATGTTCGAGAGTCGTGATATGTTCGGGGCAAGGGAGAGCAACTCGTGATCGGTTTGTGTGGCCTTAGGGACGGTCGCGGGCGGACAGAAGTTGAGGGAGCGAAGCGAGTCACTTTGATGGCGTTTTATCTTCTCTTTGCAGTCGGTCAGGTCGATGCGCAAGATTTCAAAGTTGCGCCGCAGCTGAAAGTTCTCTGTGGCCTTCTCGTCTAGCTTGGTCTGCAGATAGTCGGTGTAGGACTGCATTTGCAACTTATCGTCCTCCACGCGAACTTTAAGGTCCTCCAAGCGCACGTTTAGGTCCTCCTTATCATTCTGCAGGCGCTCATTCTCGCTGAGCAAACGCTCGTAGATGTCGTTGGGGGTCTTGGCATCGGTCATGCTGTTATCCAAAGACTCGTCCAGATTGTGCAGGTCGTCCACACTGAAGTGGGCCCCGCGCTCTTTGGCTGTGGGCGTTAAATACTCCGGCATGGAGCTGTGGCGCTGGAATTTCTTTGCCGCACTGTGACGCTGCTGGTCCTGGGCGTGCATGTCCGCTATGTACTTTGCCACTTTGCTAGTTACGTGTTTGTATCGCCGTTTAATGTGTGCAGAGTGAATGTCCTGGTAGGAGACAGACTTGCTGCTTCTGACGTTTTTCATTTGATCCTTGGAGCTGCCGTTCGCCAGGGGAGACTCCTCAAAATCTGCATTACCCACAACACAACGATAATTTAGAACGCTGGAGGATTAGGAACGTGATTGCCTACCTTTATCTACCTCTTCCTCTTCTTCACCCTGATCACGGCCCACCGGGTCGCTGACACAGGTCTTGCCGCTCTTGTTGGCGGCATCGGTGAACGAACTCTCATCAGAGCAGTCGCTGGTTAAAAATGGCGCCGGATTGCGCTCAAATGCCTCTGGCTGATCGTGTTCGAGAAATTGGCTCTTGAACGGGCGTGGGGCACATGCGCCCACGCTGTTAAGCTGTTCGAACAGCTCGTCACCGGGAAAGCTTTCATCTTCCAGACTCATATTTAACAAAAAACAACAAGGTTTTCAAATTAATTAAACCTTTTTATTACATAGACTTAAACAGGCATTACAATGCTATTGGCACGACTGGAAGAGCACCGTTATTAAAGACGGAGAGCTGCCAACTTCTCCAAAACAGAATATGCTAATAACACTAGTCGACACGACTTTTCCGCTGTCTCCAAAAATGACTTTTTCTGATAGATTTGGATGTTTAAAAATTTTGAAGAATGTTTTTTTTTTTCATGGAGTAGTTTTTTTTAAAGAATTTTTTAAAAATCTGGTATTTTTTTTCATAGGTAGTGCTTCTATTTTTCACATAACTCACATTTCATACAACTGGTTGTACTGAACTTTGCAGTTAAAAAAGCTGATAAATGCAGCTATAAATCCGACTCAGACACTTTGTAGCAGAAACTTAACGTCTGGCAGATATTAAGCTTCCAAATTGAAATTTCATCATTTTTTTCGGTATTTTTTACCCGAAATTTTGACTTTGAAACTTCAGGAAAAATCAAAAAAAATAAATGAATGCCTTGATTTTTGGTTTTAGATAGACACATTAATTACGCGTCGTTTAAGGTATCGCTTATAAAAATATAAAATCAAACGGCTAAGTTATAACCGTTTGACCAAAACGACCCAAAATGACTTTTACCTGAAAAAATACCGTCCGGTACGTTTTTGGTCCAACTTCCAAAATGGGATTGCAAAAAACAAAAAGGACCTGTAATTTTGGTTTTACCGAGTCTTAGGTATTGATATATATCGGATATATATCCTACCTGGTCATATTTATTTGGGGTGTAAGTGTTGTGGACAGTTTTATTCCTTATTCCTTATACCTAAGCCTTGGTGAGGATAAATATACATAAATACCTGTTAGGGTCAAATGTTGACCTTTTTCCTTCACAGGTGCTGGTCCCGCAGATATTTGACCTTTCTCTTTCAAGCTATTCATAAAAAAGGATATATAACTCTGTACCCATAGTATCCCTGCCTCAGTGTAGTTCTGACTTCCAGCAGAATACGATCGTGTGTTTTCGAAAAATACCAATTGTTTCTAATTGAAATGGACAACCCAAGTCGGTCAACTTCATGTGCTTACCGAGCAGACTCGTTTTGCTACATATGTGGAAAGTATATGACCAGCAAAGAAGAAAAAATCGTTTTTACCGAAAAGTTCCAAGAACAGTATAAGGAAAACTATAAGATGTGGCTCAAAAGTATTGGCGAAGAGTGGGCTCCAAGCTGTATATGCAAAACGTTATTTTGTTAAAGCACTGGATAACGAAGGTGAATCGATGAATTACCTCAAAACTGTTTTTCCACGTCTGTCGCTGGCAAAAGTTAAAGAAGGCGTATTTGATGGCCCCCAAATTCGAAAACTACTAAAAGATGATGGATTTGAAAATATTTTATCTACGAATGAAAAAGCAGCCTGGAACTCATTCCGAATGGTTACAACAAATTTTCTTGGTAACAGAAAGAGTGATGATTACGTTAAAATCGTTCAAGACCTACTTAAGAATTATGAACAAATTGGAGCCAACATGTCACTCAAAATCCATTTCCTGCACTCCCAGTTAGACTTTTTTCCGCCAAACCTTGGGGATGTTAGTGATGAACATGGAGAGAGATTTCACCAACAATTAAAAGCTATGGAACGACGGTATCAAGGTGTTTCGAATGAGAATATGCTGGGCGACTATGTGTGGACTCTCATAAAAGAATCTGACTTAAATGACAAAAGAAGACAGACAAACCATTTTAAAAATAGTAACAAGCAATAACAATAAAAATATTTAAGTATCATAACACTTAAATAAATTCAAGTATTTTTCGGTATTTTTTTCAGATAAAATGAGATTTGGGTCGTTTTGGTCAAACGGTTATAACTTAGCCGTTTATTTTTATAAGCGATACCTTAAACGACGCCTAATTAATGTGTCTATCTAAAACCAAAAATCAAGGCATTCATTTATTTTTTTTTGATTTTTCCTGAAGTTTCAAAGTCAAAATTTCGGGTAAAAAATACCGAAAAAATGATGAAATTTCAATTTGGAAGCTTAATATCTGCCAGACGTTAAGTTTCTGCTACAAAGTGTCTGAGTCGGATTTATAGCTGCATTTATCAGCATTTTTTAACTGCAAAGTTCAATACAACCAGTTGTATGAAACGAGAGTTATGTGAAAAATAGAAGCACTACCTATGACAAAAAATACCAGATTTTTTAAAAATTCTTAAAAAAAAAACTACTCCATGAAAAAAAAACCATAATTCTTAAAAAATTTTAAATCTCCCAATTTATTAGAAAAAGTCATTTTTGGAGACAGCGGAAAAAAAGTTGAAATTTGTCGAGTAGTGTAATAGCTCTGTGTTTCCAAAGTGTGGTATTTCCATCGATTTAAGCGAATACAAACGATACTTATCGATGACGGTCAATGTGCTTTACGATGCGTTTGTCATTTTATAGTAAATTCTCAACAAGAAGGCGCCGGCGTCAGTAAAGAGTTACTCGAAATTTCCAACAAATTTCAAATTTCTTGTTAAGTGTAATCAAATCAAAGAACTTGTACGATGTCGATGGAACAGGTGAATAAATCTTAAGTGATTATCGGATTTTCAAATTAAATAAACTCTCATTCGCTTTTACCCGTAAAAATAGCTAAAATCCGATGTGGCCGAATTCGCTGCCTTGCTAGAACAGGCCAAAAGCGCCCGCGTCAAAGGTGTGCTCACCACAGGAAAGGCAGAGGTGGAGCGCGAGATTGTCAACCTGGAGATGAAGGCACGCCTTGCCGCCGAGCGCCAGGCGTCTGGTTCAAGCGATGCAAAACGGTAGGACTCAATTTAAGACAAGCTATTCCCAGTGCTGACTTCACTCCTCCCCCCGCAGATATCTGCATGAGCTTACTGACTACGGATGGGACCAGAGTGCCAAATTTGTGAAGCTCTTCATCACACTGAATGGCGTACAGGGCTGCACCGAAGAGGCCGTTACCGTCAACTACACTGAGAACTCGCTACAGCTCCATGTGCGCGACCTCAGCGGTAAAGACTTTGGTCTGACCGTGAACAATCTACTGCACGCCATAGATGTGGATAAGAGCTATCGAAAGATCAAGACCGACATGGTAGCCATCTATCTGAAGAAGGCCGAAGAGGGCGTGAACTGGGATGTGCTCACCTCTATTCAGAAGCGCCTCAAGCAAAAGCAGGATACTGAAATGACCAAGGACACCGAGAATCCGGAGTCAGCGTTGGTCAACATCATGAAAAAGATGTACAACGACGGCGATTCCAAGACCAAGCAGATGATTGCGAAGGCCTGGACTGAGAGTCAGGAAAAGTCGCGCATGGGAAAGGACATTGGCGGAGGCCTCGACTCACTTGGCGACCTTTAAGGCTGCTTCCAAGCCTGTCGTCTGTCCGCTTCACTCCACTCCACTACCATTACGAGCCCAGCCCCAATAGGTTGCATATATGTATACTACTCGTACTACTGCAAGTGCAGCGTTGATATGTACATACATACAGTATATATATAGAGAGCGAGAGAGAGAGGAGGGCACTGCCTTTCGCAGATGCATGATAGTATGTACATACTTATACTTACAATTTGAAGATAAATAAAGTCCCGTGTGTGGGAATTAAGTAAAAGACTTGGCTTGGCATGCCTTCTTGGTTTATATAATTGTATATAGGCGTTTATTAATTAAATTCTTGTGATTAAAATCAATTATGCTGCTGTTCGCTAGAGTACACTTTCGTGGTCTAATCTATTCCATTTGTAATAGTTAGTTTGCTTTCGAAATGAATTGATAATTACACGTTAACTGTATTTAAAATACATCATTATATGTTCTGGGATATATCATTATAGTACATATACTATAGTACATATATAGTATAGGGCTCTTGCCCAAAATAATGCTCTAACGCAATCCCGGGGTGCATTGGATTGCCACATTCTCTATAATTACTTGTACACCCGGGGATCGATCAGCCAAATCTCTATTGGTTGTATGTCAGTGTTTGTGTATGTGTGTGTGTGTTGAAACAATTAAATTGTTGTTTTGCTCTTTGTTAAAAAAATTACTCATTAGTTTGGTAGCGATTCGCTGGTCTCGCCTCGAGTGCCTCTAGATCCTATAGTACGTGAATTAGTATCAATGCTTTCAAATTTTAATTCAAATTCATTTGGTGTCCCATTACAAAGCCGAAGAAAGCAACTTAAACCAAACAGGGGTACAATGGAAAATAACCCAATTTTGAGTGAACACATTAAGGCCGATTATCCGGGTACACAATACGAACCATGCAACATATGTATGTGTGTGTTTGTGTGTGTCTGGGTGTTCGTTAGGGTAATAGGACAAAACACAATTGCAATTATAATCTATATTGTTAATGTCATAGGTACGATGTACTAAACTAGATGTCAACTTTGCTATAGCTTAAACAAAAAAAAAAACAAAATAACTCATGTACATATGCATGTATGTATGTATGTGTATTGTTTGATATAATTCCTGGGGTTCTGAAAATTATGCTATTCTTCCGATCCTTTCCATACTCTCTTCTTCCATGAAAGCTACAGATTTACGTAGTTGTCATATATGTACATACATATGTATGTATGTATATATTTGTGACTGTTTCTTAAGTTTTGGCTTGTATCTATGTATGTATGTGTATGTCATATCTATATGAGTGGGGCGATGTGTATGCGCGTGTGTATGTGTGTGGATACAGAGCGTTTCAGATATGAACAGAACGGAACAGAACAGAACATTGTACAGAGCCAGTCGAGCATGTAACATACATCATTGAAACGCACTGTACAGGTGTACACAAGTGTGCGTGTGTGTGTGTGTGTGTGTGTGTAGAAGGGTTTTCTGTGAGGACCTCATTTCCCATATTTCACTAGATGTACCTTTGCCTGCCTGCCCCCTGCATATGGATGTGTATATGTATCTATATTTATGTATATCTATGCTGTAAAAGTTGTCCGGCTTTTCGAAGCACTCACACAATGATCTATCGATCGGAGAATCCCGGAGCATACCGAATCCTCTGCTAGCGTACAAAAATAAATGTTGCTTTCTGTGTTCCTACGAATCGAATTTGAAGATTGCATTTACGGATCGATATCTTCTTTAAAAATTTCTAGAAAACTATGTATGCGTCCTTTATATGGTATTTGTATTTGTATTTGCTGTGTAGATATATTCGATATAATTTGTTGATTTTATTTTTAGATATTTTTAAAAGTTCCTGCTATATTCCTAGGCCAAAAATTCATTTAAAACTTTACTCGAGTCTTGCATTGTTTTGTATTAATTGTTGTACGATTATATTCTAGATCCCATTTCAGCACAGACCGTATCCGCGATTCATGCAAATCTATGCCATACGGAAAGATAAAGATATAAAGAGAGATAGATATAGAGTGAGAGATTGTTTATAGGTGTCTGATTAAAGTTCCAGGAGTCGAGTATAAGTATATCGCACACACTACACATGTATATATATGTAGAAGGAGTGTGTTTATAGGGAAGGGATAGCTGTGCTGATTTGGGGCTCTGTGGCTCGATTTGTGGCCGGTTGTTAACATTGTGCCCTGTCTGTCCATGAGGCAGTAAGTTTCGCCCCATAATTGATTGATTTTGATTCTTATTCTGATCGTATCTTGAAAATTCTATTCTATATTCTATGGCCTGCAAGTTGATTTCACTTTGGGTTAGCATCTCCATCTTCCATATTCTGATTTCTCAGATTAGCTATCTGTTCTGATTTCCATCTCCCACTTCCACCTTCTGCTCTGCTCTGCACACACAAACACAAACACACACACACATCAGCAACAGCAGCAGCAGCAGCAGCAGCAGCAGCGACAATTCCAGCTTGGCTTTAATCTAACTTATCTACTAACCCCTAACCCAACCCAACTCCACCCCCAATCTTTTCCTTTCCTTTCGTTTCCTTTCTATCCCATTCCATTGTAGTACTGCTCCGCATCCCATCGCCTGGTTATTGTTTGGGAGGTTTTTAAAAAACGCTCGGAAGCAGTCGGACCTTGGCGCTGGCGCTGGAGGCGTTTGAACGGGCACGGACGCAAGCGCTGACACGGACGCTTGGCGTCCTCAGACGCTAGTAAAGCTCTGTATGATGGCGCACCGGAGCCGGGATTTTGGACATGCCGCGCTCTCGTCTGGGCGAGACCACGCTAACTGCTACAGCTCCCACTCCGGCCACAGTGGTGGAGTGATTGCTCTCGCACGAACTGGCGGCTGAGCTGCGCTTGGAACGAGCCTTGGCCGGGGGCGAGCAGCTCTCGGAGCGCTCCAGGTTGCCATTGCTGTGAACCCACGCTGTGGTGAAGTCCTCGTAGACGGGCGTTTTCTTGCCGTTGGAGCCGCTTCTGACAGCTCCCATTCCGGCTACGCCTCCAACTCCGGCTCCAGCTGCTACTACTGTCCCAGAACTGGCTTGATTGCCGGCCGCATATCGGGAGAGAAGAGTCTTCATCTTCTCGAGGATCTGGGCATCGTTCTTGGCACTGCTGGCCGCCTCGAGCAGCTGCTGCGCCAGCGGGGACGAGGCATGGTTCTTTACCGGCGACGTGGTCAGGGAGCTGGTGCATCCGCCGCGCACCCTCCTCCCATTGCTGTCGTACAGGATCTGGGACGAGCGGCCCTTCCCGGCCCGCTCAAATGGAGTTGGGGCCACAAAGTTTTCTGGAGTGCACTGTGGCCGTCTCTTGCAGCTACTGGGGGCGGCTGCAGTGCGTCCGCTCCATGTGTTGGTCACATCCCGCACCGTTGGCAGCTGCGAGGCCTGCCGAGAGGCACGTGGAGGAGGCGTGGGCGTGGACGTCGCCGCGGTGCGGCTGCGCATGGAGCGGTAGACGGGCTGCTTGCGACTGAAGCCGGCGGTTGGGCCAGCGGATGAGCGGAAGCTGAGATCCTGGAGGCTGCCGCCGGCACCGCCGCAGGTGCTGTTGTCGATGCTGCGCCGACGCTGGGCCAAAGGCGAGCGGGGGATTTTGCTGAGCAGCGCCGGAGACTGCTGCGTCTCCAGCTTGGGGGAGGCCGGGCTTTTGGCCATGTCCACGGTAATCTCATCGTCAGTGATGAATACGCCCGACTGCTCGAACTTGTCCGCCATCTTCGGCAGACTGAGGATGGCCGGAAGCGACTGGGGGCCATCGCACACGGAGTAATCCTGCTCAACATCCACGTCCGCATCGGCGTCGAGATCCTGCCCATTCAGGTCCTCCTCCTCTAGTATATCCGCAGCCGCCTTCTCCGGCGGCTCTTCGGAAGGCGAGATCTGCGAGTCGCTGGACGTCTGATCGAGACGCGCTGTAAAGGGCGATTCGGAGCTTAGAGGGGAATAGAGGAAGGAGCGGTTGTGGACTCACCATTGGTTTCAGCGTCTTCCATTGACGCCTGACTGTGCAGGGACTCTCGCTTCTGGGCACTCGATTGGTTCACCCCCAGGCTGCGGTAGCCCTCGTCGCTGATCTCGCTCCCGTTGTCGCTGATGTTCTCGAACTTGCTCGAGTTGCCCTGCTCCGGGACGGACTGTCCTCCGCCAGGGGCAGTCACTGCCCCCCCTCCCACTCCGGCCTCCTCCAGGGAGCAGCTGTAGCCGCCAGGCAGCGACTTGGGCCCGCTGCTGTATGAGTCCAGGGAGCACTGCTTCTTCCGCATGTCGATCAGCCGCCGGGGACTGGGAGACATGGAGCGCCTGGCCAGGCCAGGCGAGCCCAGCAGCTGTTGCTCTGGAGCGACGGCCGTGTTGGAGGAGCCAGTGACTGCCACGATTCCGTTGCTTTGGATACCGTTCATGAATTTACGTTGCGGTGTCGGACTTCGACTCCGGTACTTTCCTGAATTCGGGGAGAGACTGTTGCCGTTCTGTTGGGCCTGGCCTTGTGCAGCGCCCACTCCCATTCCCAATCCTCCTGCTGCTGCTGTTGCTGCTGTGGCTGCTGTTGCTCCTCCAGTGCCTCCTCCGTTGCAGTTTGGACTGTTGAAGACGCGTCGCGCAGCGGGCGGTGACCTTTGAAAATAGCATATATTCCATTGGATCTCTAGAATAGAAAAGAATACAAATTCCGAACCACTCACCGCTCGAATATCACCTGAGCCTTGTGCAGCTCGATGCCGTTGCTTGGGTTGTGGTTGGGCGACTGCCGGGGTATGAGGCGGGCGGCCACCGAGCTGCGATGCTGGGCCCGGCAGCGGCAGGGGTCATGCTTATCCAGGTAGTGGGCCAGGGTGTCCCATCCGCCTCCCACACGCACCATCACATGGGAGCGCAGAATCTGAAAGTAGCACGAGAATATAAGCGATTCTCCATCTGCATTCCTCCAGCCAGCAACGAATACTCACCCGCACAAAGATGAGAACTTTGGTGTCCCCGATGCGATACTTGCCCTCGGACACGCGGACCATGGGAAACTGTGAGGGGCATGTGCACTTCTCTACCAGATCTCTGACCTGCAAAGCAATAAAATTTATAATTAGGGACAGCTTAGGTACTAAGTACTAAGTACTAGGTAAATACGTCTCTAGTGCATGTACTGGTACTGGTAGGGATTATACCCATTGGTTTAGTCGATAACTTAATCTTCTTCGATTATTTATCGCTGTACCTGGCAGACTCAATCGATTACTGATTAGATTGATTAGCACGGAGAACATTATTTGTTCTATAGAGTCTATCTCAGTCGATAACACCCTGGGCTGCGATAACTGATCCTTATTATCCTTTCCACACCTTGATCGAAAGATGAGACCTAATTCGATGAACATTTATCCCAGAGCCCATCGTAATGTTCTGGGTGCCACTGTACCGTAAGTCGAGTCTTTCTGGCCACTGCCCTGCCATCCTGCCTACCACCCAACAACATCCCCCTGGGCCGACGCTGACCCCCGGCATTGCATAAGCCTGACCCCAGTAGTCGGACTGACTCCCTGACTGACTGGCGACCGACTACTGCTGTTGGAGCTGATGCTGATACTGATGCTGATGCTGAGTCCACGGCTAAAGCTGAGCTTAAGCTGTAGCTGAAGCCGATCAAGCGACGAACGACGACGAGCATCGGGGTCACCAAATAGTTTTTCACTGCATAAATTCACGCGCTGCCATTGTCCAACAAACAAATGATCCGCGGAGAGGCAGCAGAGGGGCTACCCTTGCCCTAGGGAGAGCCAAACAGTCCATGGGAGCCAGACTGTGCTTCAGCCCCAGCCCCAGCCCCAGCCCCAGCCTGGGCTTCAGCATCAGCAACAGCCTTAACTGACGACTCTGTCCGTCCCAACTGGCGGCAGCGGACAAACAACAAATGACGACTTGGCCCGACTTCGACTTCGACTCCGACTCTGACTTCAACTCCAACTCCGACTCCTACTCTGGGCTCTGACTCTGGGCTTTGAGGTCTGAGGTCTGGAGCCTGGCTCCAACTCTTTCTTCGAGCCCATTGCTACTGTAGTTTGTTGCAAGACCAGACAGATGGATGGGCGGGATAGAGGACAGAGTACAGAGTACAGATTAAAGGGGATATAGAGGGAGGGCAACGCATTTGCACCTTTGAACTTTTGCAACTCCTTTGGCAGCTCTGAATGCGTGCTTAGGTGGAGCTGCTGACAATAAATCTTTCGGCCGTGGGGGATTGCGGAATCGGGTGGGAATCTCGCATCTCAGCCAAAGATCGAGGATCGGCGGGACTCTGACGCATACGAGATTAGCTGGCCATGGCGATGGGGCGATGTGGCGATGTGATCCTGGGCTAACCATAAATCGCATGCCACCAGCATCCACGGCAGCAACTGGCTGCCACAGACAGCGGACAACAGGCCATGCGGACAGACAGACAGCGATGCGGACGTGCCAAAGCCTGGGTCTGAGTCTGCAGCTTCGAGTCGACAAATGATCGTGGCTGGTTTGCCTTTTCTCCCTCTTTCTTTTGCTCAGTAGTGGCTGCTGTTGCTGCTACTGCTGTTGGTGGCACATCATTTGATTTTCGACAAGTTGTTGAGGCTATTTGCTGATTTGGCTGCTGTGGCTACCTCCGACTGGCTGTGGCTGTGGCTGCTGCACAAATAGATTGGCTGACTCTGCCATGATCGAGTCGAGAGGATGGAGGATCGCCCGGGCAGCTTGTGGCGCTGCTTCATGTCCATGTCTACGCGAAGACCATCTATCCATCCCCCAGCTGTCGATCGTTGCTAGATGTTGCTGCTGCTGTTGCTGTTGTTGCTGCTACCGCTGTTGCTGGCGGCGTGAGGAAATGTTTGCATGGCTTTCATTAGCTTGGACGTCGCTGATTTCCATTGCGTCTCTCCTGCAACTACCCCACCCTCCGCTCCGCTCCGCTCCGCTTTATCCCCATCCTCATCCTTTGCTGCTGCTGCTGCTGGTCATGCTGCTGCTGCTGCTGCTGTCGTCACACTTGCAATTACATTGACAATCGCAATTGTTGTAATTGTTGTTGGCACATCGTCAGCGACGACGCCATTGGGGAACATCTTGTCAAATTAATTTGACATCTCAACATGGCAGACGGACTGCCGCAATGCCACCATGCCGCACTGTCTGATAGGAGATACTCTGCTGCCCCTAAATTGGCATCCTATCCCCTACAATGTGTCCGACAGACACCCAACCAAATCCCACTCCAGATTGCCTTAGATTTGTTTTCGTTTTGGGTTGCATTTGGTTTTGGCTTAGCCAAGTTCCTAACTGGAAACTTAGCCATGGCTAAAAATGGTCCTAAGAAAAGTTGCAACAACAACAACAACAATGAAGGCAAAAACAATCGTGAGTTGAGCCATGAACAAAATGCATCTGCATACATATGTACAAGCAAAAAAGAGAAACCCCCAAAGAAGTGGACACTGGCACTGGCACTGCGACTGGAACTGGAACTGCGACTGGGACACTTAAGGAACGCACAGACACACGGACAGACCCAGAGATAGCCCTGCCACAGAGAAACCCAAAGGCAAGAGGTACTCGTACTCGTACCACACTCCACACTGATGTATAGCAGAGTGTTCTGTTCCCTGAATCATGTTACAATACCAACCAAAAAGTCACTCCATCTATAAGGATTTAAGGATCAGATCATAAAAACTAATATCTTTGCTTTCAGGAACTCAGTTGGTTGCAGTATTTCCAGTCTTGTCAAAAAGGACACTAACCATCTCATCGAGGCTCTTCAGATCGTTGGTGATTATCTGGGGCTGGGGACCGTACATCAGCATGGGATTCTCGTCGGCATCATCTTCGTTCTCCGAGTCATCGCTGTCGTCGTACAGATCCGTCTCGGAGCCCACAGTCGTGGTCGTAGTTATTGTTGTCGATGTGGCCGTGTTGCTCATTGTCGAGCTGGAGGCGGTTGCCTCCGTCTGTGTGCCGCTCTCCGAGGAGTTGGCGCCATTGGCCTTGATGTCGGCGGCGATCTCCCGATCGATTTGTCGCTCCATCTGTACCAGCATGGGGGCCAGCATTCCTGTTCAAAGAGAGACAGACAGAGAGAGAGAGAGAGAATAAACATTGGCATTGCCACCAGGATGATCCCTAGATGACGTACCAAACTTGGCACCTCGTCGGGCCACTTCCAGGAGGCAGAGGATCACGTGCTTCTCATTCTTGCGCATGATCAGATCGTCCGTTTCAAACAGCAGGCATTCGATTATCTTGAGGCTCTTTCTGCAGGAATAATCGATTGAATTACATACGTACATACATATATCGGGAATCGCTGGAATTGTGATGGTGAACCCACTCACCTGCACCAAGTTATGAAGTTGGAGACATTGTCGCGAGCAAAGAAGGTGCCGCTCTTGGCCGCCGGCAAATAGTGGATGTTGCCCAGGGCCAGGATCGGTCCGGCCAGGCCGGATGTCATCGAGCGTGTCATCGATTTGTTGCGCGCCTGTCGCCGGGCCAGATAGGCCTCGGCCGCCTCTCGCACATAGTTCGCATGCTGAAACAACGAGGAGCAGAAATACCCAATGAGCACAGAGCACCAACAAAACAACAAAACAACAACAATTTCTGCAAGCGGCGCAGCGCGAGTGAAAGTCAAGACAAAAATACAAAACTAGAAAATGGTTATTTTTAAGCTTCCCAAGAATTTAGCACGACATTTTTAGGCTGCCCCAGGCCCGTGTCCGCGTCCCGTCTCTTCCCCCCACCACCACCACCCTGCCGGTCCACCCAGCCACCAACGGTCGTTGAACGATCAACGTTTGCTGCAACGATATTTCGATAGGTTTTTTCTTCTTTTTTGTGCTGTTTTTGGCGAACGGTAAATTCAGGACAGAGGGCGACTAAAGATGGGCGAGAGTGTGAGTTTCCCTCTCGCTCTAACTCTCAAAAAGGAGTGCACATGCCAGTCCTCCCTCTAGCATTAAAGTTGTAAAAAAATGTGTTAAAATATGTCACGGGTTTGTGATCTAGAGATGAGAGCGGATCAGTCATCAGTCATGTCATGGGTACCCAACCATCTCCCATTTCTAATCTAGAGATGAGAGCGGATCAGTTATCGAATATTTTCTGTATTGCTTACATCCCTTATCGCAGGATGATTTTCGGAATCTGGGGACTACATTCCCACACTTTACTTTAATTCTGAAGTTTCCTACCTCCCTCCCTCCCTCTATCCCTCCCTCCTACTATAAGTAGCCGCACACTGGCACAAACAATTTGCCATTGGCACATTTGACGTTTGAGGTTATATCATCCGCAATCGGAGATCCCGCAGCAGGCCCGAATCCCATATTCGAGGCGATACGATGCGCTGGACTGCGCTGCTGCTGCGAACACACAAGCCAGTAATCGTGTCTCGACGTGTCATGCATTTCCATTTCCATTTCCATTTGCATCATTCCATATTCATTTATGCACATTTTGTTGTAATAATTTAATATTTAAACAATATTATTATATCTGCCTCTCCTTACCGCTGGCTTCTTTTATGGATATCTGACAAATGCTTTATTTGGTGTTTATTGTTTCACCTTTCCATAATACCCTAGCCCCCAAAAAAGGGCAGCAGCGACCACATCCAGCATGCATGACGCTGCTCTTCTGCTGACGTTGCCCTGCCCTGCTGCCGCTGCGGACTGGCTAAGGGAGGGGTGCCATGGGGATGACAGCGGTGTTCTAATTGCACATTTTGCATATCGGACAGGGACGGGGAGCCAACTGTCCTGGCGAACCAACGTTAGGGCAGGGTATCGCTGCGTCGATCTTCTCATTCGTTGCTCTCCTGCCTCTCCATCCTTCTTCATTCATCTTGGCTTGGGCTCTTATCATGCAAGGTGAGCAACAACGGCAACGGCAGCGGCAACGGGGACAGCGACGCCCACGATACATGCTGGCTACCAGAGGCGTTAAATGCATCTCCCATCCCCCCACCTCCACCCTATCATCATCTTCTGCTTCTGCGCTGCGCTGCGCTGTGCTGCCCACGAACAGCATTATCATACCCCGCCCTTGCGGAGGGTATTATGGGTGCATCGCACAAGAAGTCAGACGCCCAACCGACATACCTGCAAAGGGTATCAAAAGCTTCGGCCCACGAAGCTGGTCTTCCGTCTCTGCTAAGCCTTGGTTTCGTTTCGCTTTGGTCGCTGCCAGCAGAGCCGCGGCGCAGCAGCGCAGCAGCGCAGAGCATCATAGCTTCGCTTAGAACTGAAGCCCCGCTTGGTGTGTTCGTGTGTGTGTTCGTGTGGCGGTGGCTTCGTGTGAGAGGAGCACTCTCAAATGTTTGTAGTGTCTTCTTCTGAATAATGCATAGACAGCGACAGACAGACAGACAGACAGACAGACAGACACACGGACGGACAGACGGACGAACGGACGGGACGGCGGCAAATGCATATTTGATAATCCCCCCACAGCGGCGGCACCAGGCATCACAGCATCACCTTTTCACTTTCGAAATTCGACTGATGCTGGGCGGATGGAGAGTGCAAGTTGTGGGAGGAGGGGCTGCAAATGGGTATTATGACATCAAAACTTTCTTGCATCAGCCACAGCAACAGCAACAGCAACAGTGTGGCACGTGCCAGTGGTTTGTTTTTTATGGACGATAATGATAATGGATCGATGGAGGAGTCGATATTTGCCAGCAAATAAAAGTCAAAGAACTTAACGCTTTCCATATCCATATGCCAGTCCGTAGTCCCCAATCCGCAATCCGCAATCCGCATCCGTATGCACATCCGCATCCGCATCTTCAGAGTCAAGTGTTGAAGCAATTAACGTGACTTTAGCCTCGCTCTTGCTCTTACTCTTTCTCGGCTTCTTCTTCTCCTGCTGCCCCGCCCCCTTTGGAGCTTGCCTCCCCCCATTAGTATTCCTTCTTCTTTTGCGTTGCTCGAGAACGAAAGCCTGAGAGAGAGAGAGAGACGAAAGTGGGTCGACCTGTGGGCCACCGCCACTCAATCTGGCCACGCCACCCACGTCGCATGTACGTGACGTTGATGCGATGTATGATGTATGATGGATGGGCAGAAGAGCAGAAAAGCAGAAGGAGGAAGAAGACGCGCAAGGAAGAAGTCTATGCGAGGGCAGAGGCTCGTGTGCTTGCAGGTGCATGTGCAGGTACTCTGCTCTCTGCTCCCTCTCTCTCTCTCTCTTTCTTCAGCTGCGTTACGTTTGCCGTCACGTAATTAGCTTAGATTTCCGACCACCGCCCCCTCTGGCACCCCTCTTGCCTGCCCTGCTACAAAATGTGTGTCAATATGGCGTTAATAACATTACATGACTGCTGCTAAAAGCAATTGCAAAAAAAAAAGCAAAAAAAAAGCTCTGTCGCATTATAACCGTAACGGCTGAGACGTAAGCGCGGGCGCCGACAGAGGCAGCGACAGCAACGGCGACGCAGTCAGTGCAAAAAGAAATTTTTAAGTTACGCAAAAAGCAAATTCAATTATAAGTAAATTAAAAATTAATAAATGGCAGAGAGAAATGCAAGAAAATGCAAGAAATCAAGGAAACTGAAGCTTTCAGATCTTCCAGGGCCACTCGCTATCTCTCTCCCACACTCCCTTCCTCGTGCTTGCATGGGTATAACGGGAATATATAGTCTCTGCAAGGGTATACAATAGGTCAAATTGAAATAAATAAGTAACGCACAATTGTTGATTTTTGCAATTACACAAAAGAAAAGAACACTCGCAGACAGAAAGAGAGAGAGAGAGAGAGAGAGGCTACGGTATAGGGCGGGGGTAATGGTGTTCCTCTGCTAAGCGGATTTCAAACTGTTTTCGCATTGTCAATGATTGCCTTCATCGATTAGTCCCACAAAGCAACTCCGCTTTTGGTTTCCGCTTTAAGCTTGCTCCGCGCTCTCTCATCTACCAAGTGTGCGATTCTGTTCGGTTCAGCTGAGTTCAGCTCCCACTACACGTCCGTGTCCCACTCCGATCAGAGCTCAATCAAAAACAACAACAAAATACAAATGCCCATTCAAAATCATATTTCAAACGTTTCTTTTGTGTCTTTTGTCTGTTGTGTCTCTCCTGGGTTCAAGGTTCTCAGCGGCGACGACTTCCTCTACCCACATCATCCATGCCCACAAAACATACATACATCCATATATAATCGTATTTGGCTTTGGCAATGATAGATCGATCAATGGATTTCGCTTGCAAATGATTTCTGCACAGGCGAAACAGCCTCAAAAGAATCAACCGAAAGAGAATCAACAAGAGCCAAACACCACCACAATGATCGATCCATCTGAGAGATCTGATCTGGAGAGCGACTATCGCTCACCTGCTTGCTCGGAGGTCTTCTGATCTTGGCCGGGCGACGATTAACGGTATTTCCATAATGCCCATAGAAGGCTGCCGCTGCCGCTGCCGTTGCCGCTGCCGCTGCTGTTTTCTACGACTATTTCCACTTTGCCCCAAAAGTTTGTTGCTCTTTTGTATCTTTCGGTGTGTGGGAAACCGCCGCGACCATGGAGAGGCCCGTTCCGATCCGATCCGATCAGCAGCAGCCTCGATAGGTCTCGATGAGATCACTCAGAATGCGATTACCGATGACGATTGCAGGCGGAAACTGGCGGCGTTTGCTTCGGAACGGAACGATTGGAAATGGTAATAATGCTCAGGGTGTGTGTGTTTGGGAAATTCGAGTAGCCCAAAGCTCATTAGTTCCGCAACGGATGGATGTGTTACTCGATATAGCCATATTGTGGAATTAACTTATTAATTACCTGAGTACATACACATCGACCTTTGTTCTTGACCAGCATCAACTTACGGTTTCGTCTGTTCTGCCAACTAATTAGTATCTCGATTTGGATTTGGAACATTTCGGAATAATGTACTTCAATTCTGTTACCAATCAAAAGGGGAAATCCCCCAGGAAACAACCCAAAGTATATTATATTTCCATACAATTTGACAGTACAAATAAATCAGAATTTCCTTAAGCAGAGGCTTTTGGGTGTCACACGAATTCGTACCCTTGCAGGGCTAATAAGGCGTTGAGGTTTGGCTAAAATAATGATAATAACCAGAGCAGAAGTCTTTCTATAGTTGAGATGGCTATTTGGTTATGGCCAAAGCCACAGCAAAAGCCAAAGCCAAAGCTGGCTAAAAAAATTCGATGCCAAAACCAAAAGCTGAACCGAACCGAACTGAACTGGTTTTGGTGTTGTTTCTGTTGTCGTTGTCGTTGTCGCTGGGGCCAAAGCCAAAACGAATTTTGAATGTGGGTGAAGTTGTTAAAAATGTGGCAAACGCAATCGAGGTTAGCCGGAGACAGAGAGAGAGAGAGAGAGAGGGAGAGATACCCCACTACCCCTAGTCGTAGACCAACAATGAGTTGTACCTATTAGTTGGCGCATATTTAGTTATAAACTTGAATTTAGACTCTGGCCAAATTAGAGACTCTGTCCATGTGTTCGAGCGCAAGTATTTGCCCCCAAAGTGAGAGCGAGACTGACACAGCACCAGAGCACAACATCAAGAGATACAGTTACAGCTACAGATACAGATACAGATGGACTTACAGATGGATTTACAGATGGAGATAAAGAGAACCAAAATCAAACTCAAAACCAAAACAGAAATAGAAATATGTACATCGAAATAGAAACAGACAGTGGACTCCGAGTCTTAGAGTCTCAGAGTTAGAGACAGAGTCTCAGAGTCAGAGCTGGAGCCAGAACAAGCCACAAATGTCGAGATCTGTTTGTCGCGCTTGTCCAATTTGTCCGATTTGGTGTGTTTCCTGTTTGGAATAGCCAACAAATTAGGGAAACGCGCCACAAAATGTCGACTATATGGCTTAGAGACTTATATCTCAGATCTTGGCTGCCATCCATTAGAGCCATTAGCGGATTCTCTATACACATGTGTACTTATGTATTCCATTCCGTACATTAGGGTGACTCTCAGAATCGGTTAATCAGTGGTGCAAACATCTTAATCTTGAAAGTTGAATGATTTGCAGTGCGTTCAGCTCTCAGAACTAAGATCATTATTTTGTTCAAGTTTTATGTACATATGTCTTTAGAATCAGTAAACTAATTTTGAACGATTTGTATGCGACTCTGACATTCATCTGAAAGCGGAAAACTGGTAACATTTCTCAGAGATTGTGCAGAATGATGTTGATTTGATATAGAACTATAGAACAGCACAACTTGATCAGCGATCAGTGATCTTAATGATACAATTTTGGCAAACATTTATGGATTACATGTAGATCACTGATCAAGTTGTAGTGGATCGGATCTCGATTGAAATTGCTCCAGTTTCGCTATTGCTGATGCATCCTGATGCATACGGATCCCGATCTTCCGTATGCTCGTCCTTTACACCAAAATCGGGCATTGAATGAATCACACTGTTGCCTCATTCCTGGCTCGTTTTAAGTTTCTCCAATGGATCACAGATCACGGAACACGGAACACGGATCACGGATCTCTGATCACGAAACAGCTTTACGAGAGAGACAGAGAGACAGCGAGACAGCGAGACAGAGAGAGATATCATCACGGACGAATTATGGTGCGTGCTGGCGTTGGCTTGCTGGGGATCTCCACTCCGCTCTGCTCGGATCGTGCAAATTGCCTGGCCATGCCGCGTCTGGATCTGGCCCGAGTCTATTTGGCTATTTGTCCACTTTTGGCCAAACAAAACGGAGGCAGAGTCCGCATTGGCATCGACATCGGCGTCGGCGTCGGCGTCATTGTTGTCGTTGGGGTTAGGGTTGGGGCTGGGGCTGGGGCTGGGGTTGGAGTTGGGGCATTTGTTGTGTGTAAATACGGAACATATGTAAATATTAATTTTATTAAACAAACGTGACTCCAAGATCTTGGCTTGGCTTGGCTTGGCTTAGCTTCGCTTCGCTTTTCTTGGCTTGTCTTTTGGGGCTTTTAGGTTTTTTGTGATTTGGGGCCTGGACTTGGCACATTGACGACGTTGACACGACAATCCACGATGGATGGGAGGGGGATGGGACGGAGCAGCAGTGTCTCTCTGTCTGCTGTCGTTGGTTGGTGTTTGCTGTGCGGCTTTTCATATTTGGCTTTTCGATTCGCAATATTTGTGGATGCGAAACGCTTTGTTACCTTTGTTGTTGTCGTTACTGTTTTGGCACTGGGCTGTCGACTGTCGACAGTCGACAAATGGTGTGGCATCACCGGAGTCCATCAGGCACGCATCTGAGTTGCGTGGGAACAGGCGACCCGGGAGGAGGCGGCCTTGCCTTTGAAGTCCAAGTCCAAGTCTAGTTTCAGTTCCACTTCCTCCGCCTTCGAGCGACTGGCATTTGTAGTGGCCTCTCAATCTCCATCGCTCCGATTGGTCGGTGAAAGCAAATGGAGTGTGGCCAGAGCTTGCCGCTCGCCGGCAGTGATTCATCGCTGTTGATCGATCGATTGAACGATTGTTCTATCGATTGCCTTTTTGGTGACGTGAATGACGCAGACCAGACTGCATTTTCCACTGACCTTTTCCGCTTATAGGCAGGCGCACAGAGAGACAATTCTAAATTTAGAGATTCGATTTTGCCCAGATCGTGAGTGCTGCATCGGTCTCGAGTTCTGGTCACGCTTTTCCATCCCTAGAATGGGCATTTTTTTGAAAACTCCCGGACAAACGCCCCCGAACAGCTCAAATTAGTCAGCGACACTCCATAAATCAGACACACTTCCCGAAAACCACCGCCCCACCCCCACCCACACACACACACAAAGGCAAAACAATCAAATGGCAACTGGTCCATGTCCATGTACATGTCTATGTCCAGCTTCAGGTCCCAGGTCCCAGGTTCCAGGTCCAGGCCGAGGTCCACTTCAGACAGCTGCCAATTGGCTGGGTCCAGGTCCAAGCGATTAGCATACAATTTGTGAGGCGGTGGGGGGAGGGGAGGGGATTGCTGGGGCCTCGCAGCAAAAAATAATAATCGCTTGGAGTTTTTTGCATTTTGTCTCTTGCTCTGTCTCTGACTGCCGTTCCCCGTCCAGACTGCTGCCAGTGGTCGGTACAAATTGCAGCGTTAATAAAGTCAAAATCGGATTAGACACGGCCTGGCCTCACCTCCAGCCACAGTCACAGAGTACCAGAGTAGCAGTCCCAGTCCCAGTTCCACCCCAATCTCCCGCCCCGTCAGCTGTGGCCCATGTGCTGTCCAGCCACCTGTGTTGGCCACTCGGAAGGCGATTGGGCAGCGATATGCAACACCCCTTTGGAGCAGCGCAATCAACCCACCCGATAGATCCGCGAGACAGATATTCGATCACACAATAAATTCAACTAATGAATTTTGATTCATTTCCATTTGCATTTGCATTTGGCCACAAATAACTTCAGCAATCAATGCAGCAGGGGATGGGGTGGGGGTGGGCTGTGACGTGACCTACATATGTACATACATACATCTATGTATGGTTTCCATTGCTGGAATGGCAGAACCCCAGCTAAAGAAAGGGCTATTCAGATCCTTCAGTTACGTTCAGTTTCCTTGGAACTTGTATGATAAATTGGATACTTTAGATCCATGGTATGCCCCTCAATGATCTACACTCGCAAATGGACAAACACTATAGCAGCATACCCTATAATCCCTCGAGCATGATCATTGGTTGTCTTCCGCATCTGCTTTCCCAATAGATGGGCTTACCTACTGGGATCGGCCTCCACTTTATCTAGCAGTCTGACAAACCCGTTGACCAATTGATGCTCATGGATCTGATGTTTAGTGAAGAATAGGTGAAGAATAGGAGGTGGCTCATGGCCGTAGTCTCGAACGTGGACTCCCCGTTCTTGCAGTTGCGATAACACCCTTCAGATAACTGTTCGCCAGGTCTGATAGCGCTGGTCGATCTACTCCCAGTCGGACGTACCTCGTGATATAAGAGATGGTCTCTCCGGTGGTGGTGGTGGAGAGACTCACGTGATGAGTGTATTGGCTCATGGTCAAGCGGAACTCGTAGTTGAGGACATACTTGGAGTCCGGAAGAGAGGATGGTGGACTTCCGTCTAGCTCTTTTCCGCCCAGACAGGGCCCGGACGTACGCCAGGCTCTAGCCGGGTGCACTGCCACCAAGCTGCTACCCTCGAAGACCACAGACCACAGGTACTAGGACGACTCGAACATGCATATATGGATCATTGGGGGCACAATTCTAGGCCTGTTCTAGCCATTCATACTCCTCTTTGGCTCATGCTTGGTCCATGGATACTTTCCGCCTGGCGTTGGTTGCTCAAGTTTCATTCCGAGGGAAGGGAAGCGAAGCACCCATGGGCCCTGCCTGCGCCATGACGAGCCACTTTGGGCAATGGCTTTCAATTGGGGTACCATCGCTTGATTAGAGAGCGAGAGAGAGAGAGAGAGAGAGAGAGAGAGAGAGAGAGAGAGAGAGAGCACTTGCATTGACCATTGTGCAGCATTGTGTGTGCGGAGACGGAGTGACTTTCGGCATTCGAAATGAGACTTGCGGAAGTGGAGCGCACTCCAGCACTCCATAAGCGTTATTTAATCGAAGCCTGTAGGGGTTGGGGTTGGGGGGTTGGGGGGAGAGGAAACGCATTATCTGCCCCCGTTCGGTTATCAACGGATAATTGGCGAGTGTGTGAGTGAGTGAGTGAGTGTTTGGCCAATTAAAAGCATTCGCTGGCTGGCTTTTTATCAAATTCAATTAGACGCCGACGACGACGACGACGACGAAACCCAAACAAAAAACAGAAACCAACAGAGTTGGGCAATCATCTTGAGGTGGCGGAGTGTACACACAGACTGAATGCTGAATACAGACTGAAAGATTGTCATATTCATATTCATATTCATATTCACATTCACATTCGGTTGGAATGGAAGGAGGAAGACAGACAGAGAGACAGACAGTCTATTCTAACTATAGAAAATTTGTATAATTAACTAGATAAATTGGCAGGCAATTGGTTGTACAGATCGTTAAGACAATTCGCTAATGACCGCCCAGAGACGACTAACGATCTCCTTTTGGCTAATTGGCCTCCGGGCGTGTACAACCAAGCCCAGACCGTAGAACCGTCGGAGAACCGTCGGAGTAGTCGGAGTGCTCGGTGGAGTGCCAGATGATGTGGCCATCAAGACGATATAACGAGTCTTGTCCAGATGATGAAGACATCACATCGCTGTATTGCCGACCCCCTTTCAAGGAGATTTGCTTATGCCCCCCCCGACTCCCCCAGACTCCCCCCGACTCCACCCATGTTCGCGCTCCTTCGGTTCGGTTCGGTTCGGTTCGGTTCTGTCGTAGAGTTTCAATTAAAGTTCAATTAACGCTTCGCGACACACACAATTATCAAAAATTATATTTATGCTTATGACATTTCCGGCAGCCCCCCAGCCTGTTGGCCCCCAGCCACAGCCTCCACCCAGCCCGTCTCCGTGTCCGTGTCCGTGCTTATGCAAAATGCCCCGTGTATGGCCCGTGTCTGAGTCATTTCATTTATTTCAAGACAGCACCAGACAGAAGATCAAAGCAACTTTATGATTATGCTGCATGCATATCCATCACCATATCGAGCACTCGTCCGCCGGGTCCGGGAGCACAGCCAGCGGAGAAAGACTCGGCATAGAGTCCTGGTCGAAGGGATTTCGTGAAATTACATAGAATTCTTTTTGACTGAAACTGAAAAATGTATTTAATCCAATTAATTAAAATTTAAAACAATTTAAAACAATTTAAAACAAAAATATATAAATATAAGTATAACAATTTCTGGCATTTTTTAGAGCCCTGCATGGATCCACAGTATTCATGAAAGCACAGCTTTAAAGCGTTCGAATCATTATGAATCCTGCCTTCAGTCTGGCACTTCACTCGTTTCGTTTCACTCATACCGAGTTCGTGTGGCTTCGGCTATGCACATTCGGGTTACTGCTCGGATTCGTTAAGTCCGTTTCGGGCGAGCGACTCGGATCGAACGAAGCGAAATACCGAATCCCACCGAATCCTACCGAATCCTACCGAAACGACTCGGTTATTATCTCTTTGGAAAGAGCATACAGAGCTCGACACAGAGGCAGAGCCGAACAACAGAGCCATAGAGCAACACTCTCTCTGACGGAACAGGAACGGAACTCCACGACGACGACACCGGCGAACACTAATTGATGGCCATTCTGGCCATCTTCAATGTTCTGGCCACAGACGGAGATGCAATGCCATCGCATTGCAGCTCTTACACGTTTTTACTTTCGGGGCACCAAAGGCGGCGGCGGCGGCGACGGCGGCGACGGCGGACACAGACCGAAGCACACTCCGAAAAAAAAACAAAAAAAAACCAGAAACCATCGAGGCGGCATCTGCCACAACAATGCTGCCTCCCAGCAGGAGACCCCAAAGGGGGCAACCACACGATGATGCTGCTGCTGTGGCTGCGGCTGTTGCTGCAACGATCTCGTTGCCGATACAAATCCACAACGTCTGTCTGACAACAACTGCTGCAACATCGACAACAACAACAACAACAAGTAAAGACAAATTGTCTACGGGTTGAGGTCTTGCTATTGGCCTCCAGCGTGACGATGTCGGGTGCTACTGGCGCCACTCAGCGCCGCAATCACAGGGGGCACGGCAAAGCAGTGCAGTGCAGAGTGGAGTACAGGGCAGGGCAGGGCAGGGCAGGGCAGGGCAGTGGAGTGCAGGAGTTGTGTTTATGGCATGTGCCACCCAACCGAACCAAATGAAACCAAACCAAAACCAAACCAAAACCAAACCGAGAAAAGCCAAAAGCAAACCAAAGACGAAACCAAAACCAAAACCAAAACCAAAGGGAGACAAACGCCCGAGATGGCGATGGCGACGGCAGTGTCGATCATCTGGGAATGCCTCGTACGAGAGGCAGTGCCTCTCACAGGAAAACGAGACATCAGCTCAATGCTAATGCAACGGCAACGATAGATTTCCTCCTCCTGGGCATACACCAAGAGCCAGGGACCTGGACCTGGACCTGGATCTGACCCTCTCCATATCGCAGATCGATTCAATCTGTTGCTCCAGCGACAGTTCGGGGAGTCTGCAAAGAATGAGCAGGCCTTGGGCGGTGTGCGATGCCGGAAGAGAACCTCCTTCAGGAATGCATGCAGTTGATGCCCGCCACCTGCCCGCCTCCTGCCCATCGATTTGTCCGCCTGCCGCTGCATCTCTCTGCTTGAGGCTCGGCTGCCAACTGTGTCACCCACAGAGCCGCCATTCAGTGGCTCATTTCCATACGCAAGGATGCCCCAGCCAGGCACAGCAACAGCAGGCTCAATGAACCCCCAGTGACCCCGTTTTCCGCTGCCTGGAGTGCGGGTGGGGGTGTTGCATGAAAGCATAAAAAGCATTAAAGATGAAATGGAAATCCGTTGGGCTTTTAGCACTTTGAAGCACCCCCTCCGCTGCACCCCGCTGCACCCCCTCTCTGCTCCCCACTTACCTTGCAGAGCGCCACGCCCGTGTCGAGGCGATCCATAAAGTTCTCGGCATTGATGCTCAGCTCCGGATACAGTGTGCTCATCCACTCGGCCAGATCCTCCTTCATGGCCTCCAGGTACTCCTCGCTGGACTTGAACGGCCTGTACGGCCGTGCCTCCAACATGGCCATGGTGTATGTGTGTGGGTGTCCTTTCTCTCTCTAAGAATCAGAAACAATTTGTGTCCTTTTCCGTTTCACTTTCACAAATTGGGGGAAACTGCTGTTTGGCTTTCGTTGGGGCCGTTATTCTCGTTACAGCATTGCGGCTCGATGCGGTTCGGCTTATTCGGTTTATTCTGCAAGGAGATGGAAGCAAATGGGACATTAAAATGTGTTCTATGAACCAATCCTTGTGGTGTGTAGATCATAAATTGTCCCCACCCCCCTCAATCAGCGCTGAAACAACGGAAAAAGAGCGAAAATTTATGATTGTGCCACTGCAGCTGACATAATTATGGGACGCAAAAAACCGCAGCAACAATAACATTGCCGCCAGCAACAGAAACAGCGGCAGCAGCGGCAGTGGCAGAGGCAGCAGCAGAGGCAGCAACAACTGCAAAACTTATACAAATAAAATCAATAAATAAAACATAAAAGTGACTCGCGGCACAGTCGTCGGTTACTTGAAAAAGCCCCAACCAAACCAGCAGCAAGAGAGAGAGACCCATGCCCCCGCATGCCCCCCGCGACACGGCCTGGCAGCAACCTCAAGACATGGCTAAAAAGGTGGCTGACTGGCTGGCTGACTGGCTGGCTGACTGGCTGGGTATTGGGCGCCAGGTTAATGGCTCACACCACAGCTCCGTGCGACGTGCCCCAAACTGCAGCAGCCTCAAGTCCCACTTACAATTCCAATTCCCATTCCGGCCACTAATTAGCGGTAAACGCAATTGAACTGTGAACTTCAGGCAGCGCGGGGCAACAAGCAGCTCGACGAGATTAATGTCGTCTGTCTCCCCACTCCCCACTCGCCACTCCCCACTCGCCACTCGCTGGATCTCCCCTCACAAGGCCATGGCACGTCCCTTATCTAAGCGTTTATCGCTTATCGTTGCATAAGGATGCTCCGAAAGGATTAACCTTGGCCAGACACTGATGAGGCGTGGCGGAAGCCAGGCAGAACAGGTTCGATAATCTGTGATGATTGGCTTGGGGAGGCCCTAGGCCCTACATAAAGTGGCAGGATAACAGGTATTTCACCAGAGGAATTCAGGCTACTTCTGGGAATATGTTTAACAGATATTAACCTATAGAAAAATCAGATATTGCAGGGGAAAAATATGAGGAAAGAACTGGGGGAGAGTTGGAGAAGCAACCAAGAAAGGGAGAGGTAGTATGAGGAAACCCTAGGGCAAGCCAACAGATGGTTATGGGAGGGCCCCTTCCTTCAAGTGTTCAATGGAAACAGTGCAAGTTTCCCCTAAGCGAATTGCCAAAGGCAGAACCGGCAGGCGATTTCTTGGAGGAATATTCGTAGATGCTTCTAGATCAGTGATTCAGCTCGGCACGGCCCTATCTAGTCTGGATATCTGCAAGCAGCAAGCCTTCGTGTGGCTTCGGCAATGCAACTTCGGCTCTAGCTATCTGCAAAGCAGTAAGTCGATTTCACCCGCAGGCATGTTCGGGTTGCACTTGAGTGTATGCGTGCCAAGCCTTGTTCTAGATGGATGAATGGGGGGGACTCGAAATCGGATTCCGGCAGCCTTCGCATTTGCTTCCCAGTTTGTGATGTGTTTTCTTGGATCTCGCATTGCATCGCGCTGTTTCGCTGCAACAACATTAGGCACTCCATTGCGTAACACTCCCCGTTCCCGATGAGGCTGGTCTTAATTAAGGCGCACCGCTTACGTACGTGTTCGAAACAACAAGAGATTCGCGAATGGTCCACTCCATGGATCCATGGATCCATGTGTGTTCGAGTATTGGCTAATTTGGTGGCCATTGATTGGTGGTGGTGGTGGTGGGGGGGGGGAATCGATGAATGGTCGTCAGCTGATTGGAAATTGTTGCGAGCCCCCCCTCCGGGGCTCTCACAAATCCGCATCTCATCTCGCGGATGGAATTTCACTTTCCAGAGACTTGCAAAATCCGTATTACATGTGTACGAATATATTCACATTGGCTTGCCTAGATCGGATCGGATCGGATCGATCAATCTGATCAATCTATTCACAGCCACGCCCCCTGCTGGGGGTGGGAGTGAAAAGACATCGCATCGCATCGCCTCGTAGCTTTATGTGTGTGTGTTTTTATTTCTTTTCTTTTCTTTATTTTGTTGCCATTTTCATTCGAGACAAACAAATATGCAAATGTTCGCTTGGCTTGGCTTGGCTTGACTTGGCCTTTTGTTCAACTGATTAGCGGTATTTTTGAAAGTGAATTTAATTAAAAAATCCAGCAAAAAAATAAACAGCAAAAAGCATAGGATGCGTCGACATCATTTCGCTTATAAGGCCCCGTCCCCGTCCCATTTCCATTTCCATTCCGATGCCCATTCCAGCTCCTCTGGTAATTGCATTTCGGCGACACTCTCACTGGTTATACCCTATACCCAATAGAGGTACTGGCCTAGAGGTAGGCCTAGAGCCCATCCCCCTTGTTCTATCATGATTAAGCAGCGATCGGCAAGCAACTATATGATGTGCATAGGAAACGAAAGGCGCTGCTGTCACCCTTTTTGCACTGCAAATATATGTACGAGATCGTTGGAGATCGATTGGGGATTGGGGGACCTTGACAGCCGATACCAGGCCTATCTGCTACCGATAATCACCACAGGATTATCTCTATCTCTATTCTCTATCTCTATCTCTATTCTCTATGTGTTGCAGGTCTTTCCTAAGTCTAAGATCTCATCCAGATCGAATCGCAGAAGACTTTTCTGTTATTCACTTATTTCATTCCATTCCCTTACTCCATTCTATATAGAATCCTTCTTTCCTTAGACCCTGTCTTCATTGATTTACTCGTCTAATAGGGTTTTCCACCGTCTTCCCCCTCCCCCCCTTTGGCCCTGGGCGAAAGTTTTTGACTGCTGGCTTTCCTCCATTTCCATTTCCATTTCCATTTACACCTCGAAAAGTGTGAATTGCTAAATGACAGTAAAAGTGATCGAGAGAGCGCGTATGGAAAATATGTTATAAAAGCCAACCCCCTCCCCCGCTCCCCCCGCTCCCTTTCCCTCTCCCTCCGGCCGCTGTTGACTTTTTCAATTAACAATTACAAACGCCATGCCAGGCCATGGCAGCGATGGAGTTGGGGGATCGTTTGGGGGCCATGCGATAAAGTTTCACAATGCATTCAACCATTGGAGGGGGGTGATGGTGGGGGTTGGGGTGGGGGTTGGGGGAGTATCGATATCTGCGATAGATCCAATGAGAAAGAAATGCAAGTCGCATTTGGTTTCAAGTGTGAGAGCGAGTGCGGGTAGGGGGTAGGGGTGGGGGTTCACTCCACTCAATTCCTCATCTCTCACACCCAACTCGAGGCCCTATTCGTATGTGTATCTCCCTTTTCTTGCCACCCAAACGTTCAATGACACTTGAAGCGACAATCGAAACGATTTCATTTCGTAGCAGCAACATTCCCACCCCTCACCCCCCACCCCACCCCACACATGCACAGTACTCCCTCCAGAGCCTGAACTTGATGCACTCGCATTTGTCAGAAATTTCAGTGTCGAACAGCAACAACAAAAATGAACCCATGAGACCATCGACCATGGACCATGGACCATGATTTTGACAGCATACAAACACAAAAATTCCCCCTATGGATGCGGCTCTGCTCTCCATATGAGTAGGAGTGCTACCCCTCCCCTCCCCTCGCCACACCACCCCCTTGAATGGAGCAACAATTTGAAATCTCGTTCAAGTGCAAAAGTTATTTTCACAAGTTATTATCTATCCATTTTCAGCCATTGAGCCAACAATGGTAACAGCGTACTTGAATGGAGTTCCCCCCTCCCCCTCCCTCTTCACGTCTCCGAGTCTCTCTTTTGCATCCACACACACACACACACACACATATGATTGCTGGGCTCCTTTTATAGGCTCCGCCAACTGCATCTGCATCTCCTCATCTTTTGTCTGTTGATGCATTGCCATGTGAAAAGAGTCTCTCAGTCTCTCTGTCTCTGGCATTGTCATCATCTGCTATACCCCCCACCCACCCACCCCCCTCCAATTCCATCAGGCATCAACCGTCAGGCATCACTGTCATCGTCACCATAAATGGCCCCCAGCACCCACCCATCTCTGGGGCTGCGCTCTACGAGTAGGGTAAATGCACTTGCCGAAGTGAAGAGAAGTGAAGTGAAGTGAAGTTATGTCCCCAGCTTTGTCTCTCATTTCGGCATTCACAGAGCAAAATCAATAGAGAGAGAGAGAGAGAGAGAGAGAGAGAGAGGGAGAGATGGCCAATGGAACGGGCCGAGACGGAACGGCACACAAAAGGACAACAGGCAACGCCATTTTGTAGTTTGCTTTTAGAGAAATGTAAAACAGTAAAAGCCAGCTGGAGGGACACTTCACACTCCCCACCCACCACCCAAAGACTCAAAGAGTTTTGAAATCAAAAGAAAGGATCCCCAGATCCCTGCTTAGTGATCCTCATTTGAGGATGGAATCACAGGAAGAGAATCGATTTTCATACAAACCAATCGGCCATCTGCCATCTCTCGTTAGTGGACATATCCTTAGGCATATCCTTAGTCGTCTATGAGAGTTTTCACTGTAAGTACCCATTACTTGTACACTTATATACCTCAACATATACCCACTATATACCGTATGTCTATAATTGCATTTACTCGTCAGAATGGGTGATGGCGATGTCGCTGATGTCCCTGGCTCTGCTGTCTCTGCTGGCTGGTGGAGTGAGAGGCGTGTGTAGGAGGACGACGACCTTGGACTAGCTCCACTATATATTGGAGTGCGAACGGGAGTGGGAGTGGGAGTACGGCCATCCATTGGCATGGCGCCAGAACTAAAGTTCATGCAACAAAAGAACACCAGCAAAAAACTGACTCATCCAGGGAGCTGGCCGAAAGGCAATTTGGCCCAAAAAACAAACCAAATACAAGGCATGCGAGTGGAGTCACTCTCTAGATCAAAACTTCCACTCGCACAGCCATCTGCCATATGGTAACCTTCTGAAGTTGTTGTACTATCAAGAAAAACAACACCAAACTCAAAAAGAGCAAACTTGTCTTACGTACGAGTATACATATGTGTGTATTGGATATCGGTATTACATACATATGTACATAACTCTTTGAAAGATCAGATTTAGAAGAAGTTTTAAAGGTAAAGATTCACCTTTGACTAATATTTCCCAGCTGTCTTGGAAAAAACTCAAAATATATTGACTTGTGCCTTTGTTGGACCCCAAATAGAGCTAAGATCCAAATAATGATAATCTTCCATGGTTAAAGGTCATATATTTTTCCACCATTATCGAAGGGTATTCTGTGTGGATCCGTCCGCAGAATCCATATTCTATAAGAGCTAAATTAACCCAATTTCGTGTGTAGCATATGGCATAATCATAGATAATGGCCATATCTACCAGATTGCCCAATCTGGATCAGATCGTAGCAATATGTACAGCCCCTCTGTTTGCGGGCTTACTCTCTGTCTCTCTTTCTCTCTGCCTCAAACTCCTCCTCGTAAAGGCGGAAAGAAGCGAGAGCGCGAGCTATAACGGCTGGCGTTTGGTGAGTTGAGCCGCGGCCTTTGCCGCAACTCTCAACGTTTCCGTATAGTAAAACCTAATTTACAGTGTATTCAGCCTCCGACTGTAACAGCAGACAGCAGTAACCTAAAAGACAGACAGTGACAGAGCAGCAACAGCCGGAGGAAGACAGAGATAGAGAGGCAGAGTGGGACAAGCAGACAGTCAGACAGCCAGACAGTCAGACAGACGGACGCGAACAAAGACAAAGCTGCGACAAGTTAAGAATTCGAATTTGATTTCGAACTCGAAACAAGAAACGCAACTTAAGTCTGCGTGGGTTTCTTAAGTAACTTCAAATGTTTTGATTAGACTTTAAATGACAAAAGCAACAAAAGCAACAAAAGCAACAAAAGCAACAGCAAATAGCAACAGTGGCAGTGGCAGCGCTAAAAGCGGAACGGATCGAAGTTCTACACATGAGATACAAATACCCTTCCAGAGTTCCATCTGTGATAGTTTTTTTTTTATTAAATTTCAATGAAATTTGTGATCAGATCATATGTCCTACATGTACATATGTGTACTATGTATGTGTGTCTATATATTCTTTGTTTAGCATAACAAAGAGTCTGCAAAGTTATCATAATACCCTACCTCAAGGGTATAGCCATAGTGCCCCCCTCCTCCCCCAGATGGCAGCCTGAGACTCGAACTCAAAGTCATTTGCGCAGCAGCAGTCGCCATCGGAATCGCGCAGTGTGGGTTGTCTCAGAGAGAGAGAGAGAGAGAGCGGGAGAGAGGGGGAGAGAGGGGGAGAACCTAACTGTAGTGGAAGGCCACCCACAAAATGGCGGTGCTTGAAAATCTTATCAGGTGATATCCATTAGTCAATGGGAGCGCGATTACATTTTGAACAGCAGCCTGAAAGGTTTTTGCACTATCGAAAGCCCTAAATACCAACCCTAGAAGTGACGTAATACCAATAGAATTCGCATTAGAAGGTTGCAGCGGGAAGAGAGAGCGACAGGGCGACAGAGCGACAGAGCGACAGAGCGACAGAGCGACAGCGCGTGGTACAGCTGCAGAGTGTGGGAGTCTGCAAGAGGCAGAGGCAACCCTGAGAAGAGTGGAACCAGTGCCAGACCGCAGCTGGGCACACTGGGCAAAAAAAGGCAGCCACTCTAGGGGAAAAAATGTCAAATTTTGATACATAGAAAACTGTCAATTTTCTTCGATTCGGCTACCAATATTCGATCTACTCTGAGCATTTTTCTTGCTTGGGATTTGGTTTTGGCTTGTCTGCAGTTTTCGCAGTGTGTGCGCAGGAGAGGAGAGGGGAGGGAAGAGGAGAGGAGAGGCACAAAGCCGATGCGACGACTGCAGGCATTTTTCTACCTCGCCAGTTCTAATGTCCGTCTCGGCCTCGCCGCCCCCCGCCAGCCCCGCCCCGCCTCGCAGCCTCCTCAATCTGTCTTTAAGTCTTTTTCTGACTTTCATTCACCATGGCCACAAAAAAGCGACGACAACGACGACGACGACGACGACGACTGCGCTGCTGCCGGCGTATCTTCCAAGATGCTGTTGCTGCTGCTCTTGTGTCTGCTCTTCTCACTCATTTCATTTATTGTCTTTCATACCCTTTGCAGCAGAGCAGAGCAGAGCAGAGGGTATTATGATTTCGGCAAGGCAGATACTCACATGTTCTTAGTTCTTAGTTCTCCGAGCAGAATAACGAAGTCGCGTGTGCACAGGGCCGACGACGGCTACACGAAGTATTTACACTGTGCGTGTGCCGACTGCGCTGCCCTATACACAGTGCATAGGACGCTGCCGGTCTCTGATTTAGAACATACTACGAATCCGTTACAAAAACTATATAGAACTATATATTGAACTTATACAATACACGTTTATTCCTGCACTCCGTCCCTCATGTTTCCATCGGAATGAAAATAAGTCAGAACTGCTCGAAGGAGCAGGATCACCGTGTCCGCTGTGTTGTCTACTGTTCCCATTCGTATACCCCCGTAACTCCAGTGCCGACCCCTGGTATATACCCAATGCAAAGACTCCAATGATGAAACTGCCAGGATATCAGAAGGGTATGCCCAGGGTTCGGAGCCTCGAAGCTCCTCACGCAGCTGCACATCTCAAGCCAGGCAGCCACTGACCCCCGCTCCGCGCTCAGCTCAGCTCACCTGCTCGCTCGCTCGCTCTCCCTCTCTCTCTCTGTCTCCCTCGCTTGCGTTCACCTTTGAGCACGCGTGTGTCTGTGTGTGTGTGAAGCGCAGCTTTTGCTCTGCGCAGCGCTGCTCCGCTGTGCTCTGCTGTGCTCTGCTCTTGACCTTGAACTTGTGTCGGGTTTACTTTTGTTTTCTTTGGTCGCCTCGCCGTCACTTAACGTTTTTTTTCGTTTCCCCCTCTCCCTCTCTCACTCTCTCGTTATTGTTGCTGTTGCTGTTGCTTTCTTTCTGGACGGGTCCACACCAATCCGATCCGATCCGGTCCGGTCCCAGCTTGTGCCTTGGCTTTGACTTTGGCTTTGGCTTTTGCTGAAGTGCGGCCTAATCAGGCTTAATGCCGTCGCCATCTCCACACAAGGGTGAAGGGCGGCGGCGGTGGCGGTGGCGGAGAGGGGGGGTTGTGGAGGAGGTGATGGCGAGAGACCTTTTCTAAGAATCCTCAACTCAACACACAAGAAAAAAGGTAATTTTTCAGTATTTATGCTGAAATCTGTTCGATCCGTTCGGTAATTTCTATATGCAAGCCACAAGATTTATGTATCTATGTATCTGCATATCCACCAGGGTTAGAACTCATAAATTATTCCATATTGAGAGGATCCTTTTCTCGGGAAGGCCTGGCAAATGTGCGATATAATCAATATAGATTGTATCTAAATTCCTGGAAGCTAACAGACACAGATACAGATACAAGATGCCTTTGTAATCGTACCTTCTTCTTCTTCCTTTCAAGGACTCAAATCTCGACAAATGTCCCAGTTATGAGGTGGGGATTACAGCCAGAACTACTGGGTGCCGCTCCCATCTGGATTGCCAGAGCGTGACCCTCGCCTTTGGAAGGAAGGGGTGACGACTATCTGATGACAATTGACATTGGCCAAGCGACCGGAGACGAGACAAGAGACACACTTGGTGGCCAAGAGGTGTGACACAATTGCCCACATCATCATCTCCCATCTCATCTCCAGTGACAGAACAGAGACCCAAGAACAAAAGTCATCAAGATTGAAATGGAAACCGAGTCCAAGAGCAAGAGCACATCCCCAGACCAGACCAGACCAGGCACACAAGACACACACAAATGAAACTAGAACTATAACTATAACTAGTACTAATACTAGAACTAGAACTAGCACTAGAAGGCGAGCTTGAGTTGGATCTGGACCCCTGAACATAATTGGAGAATGTCCATAAAGCCTCTGTTTCTGTTTCTGTCTCCATTTCCATTTCCATTCGTTTGGCCAGGTGAGAGTTATGCGTTGTTGTTAATTAACCATTTACGGCCTGATTGCTGCCAGCCATCTGAGCCAATCCGAGCCGAGGAGTGTAACGGGGTCAGTGCCAACTGGCCAAAACGCACAATGCGTCCGCGGAGCAACAGAACCAGGCCACGGCGAACAGGGGTACAGGGTGTGGGACCTCAACTGGAGCACATCTTAGGGGATGGATAGCTAGCAACATAGAACCAACATCTGTATCTATGTAGCTTAGCTGGCCATACAATTGCGAGACGCACTGTAAAGAAGTTCTTCTTTGGGGGGAATACACTCCGTAATACACTCGCATAATTGATATGCAGCACGCACCGGCAATGGATCACTCCAATTTATGCATCGAACGACCAGGAAAACAAACCGCAACTTCGACATTCGAGTTGGACTTGGACTTTGAATTGGTCTCCCAGGGACTGGGGGGACAACAGGGGGACAACAGGGGGGGGGAAGGGTCTTCGTCTGGGCGTTGGAGTTTTGAGGCGTTGATGTCAACGTGCCACCTCCATAAACAACTCAATTCGATCGTGAGCCTGGGCCACGTTATTACGAATCGGTTCAACCAACTACCAACTTTATAAGCAAGTACTCCCCCCACTCCCCGCTTACAGTCCATGCCGTACTCAGACTCCTTGTGATCTGTTTGATAGCAGGCACGTGATCTGCAGACGAAACAATCTACCATCTCCATTCCATCCAATCCGAACCGAACCGATCCGAACCGATCCGAACGTACCGAATCTGAATGAAGAATTTATGAATGGAGAACTCGAATCGAGTTCAGTTTTGATCACTTGGAGTGGGGTTGCGTGAGCGTAGCAGAGGCAGCACGTAGATACATCTTGGTGTGTGTTTGTCTGCGTATCTGTGAGATAGTTTCGCTTTCTAGCAATCGCACCTGAGTGCCGGCGAGAAGGGGCAGAGGTGTGAAGGAAACCTTTGAGTAAGAGAGGGCTGCAACGGTTGTTCCTCTCTGGGATGTATCTGTAAACACACACACATGTGTATGTATGTATTCCGTTGTATCTGTGCATCTGTACATCTGCTTTGGCACGCATGTCGCGCAGCTTTGTTTTCGTTGCTCATAGTCGTTGCTGTTGCTGTTGTTGCTGTCGTCGTCGACTGACGCATTGTCTGTCGTCCGTCGTCCGACGTCTGTGCGTGGCTTAACAACTTGAAATTGTGGCATAAACACGTTCTACAATTTCCGGCATGAGTGTTGGGCGTTTTGTTGTCGACTGTTGTTGTTGTTGTTGTTGTTGTGTTGTTAATTAGTTCCATTGATCATCATTAACCGTCGAAACACATGCATCTTCTGGCTTAAATGCTCCTCTATGCCTCTCTATTACTCTGTTCTGTTCTGAACCGAACAGATGCCACAAGATCCCACAAGATCCCACCAAAACATATATTATTCTAGGGTATTAAAAGCCCGGAAAACTTGTACTAAACTTCCACTGTGAGGCGCAGGCCCTTGTTGCAAGTTCCCTTCTCTGCCCGTGGCAGTTGTCAATGATCGGAATGGGAATCGTGGCGGCTTCGCCTGGGCTATTTTGGAGTCTCTCCCTCTCCCTCTCTCCCTCTCGGTTCTCAGGGCTATTTATGGCTAACCTTGTTGCTCCAAAGCAAACCGACACAACACAAATATCATCATATTAGAGGTCTTTCATCTCTGGCTGCAGTCTCTACATAGCTCCGTCTCCATCTACATCTCCATCTCTGTCTGTCTCTTTCTGTCTCTTTCTGTCTCTGTCTCTGTCTCTTTCTGGGCCTCCTCTGAGGGGCCTCTGTGAGATATTTCTGTGTCATATTTAGAACAATTAATTAGTGTTGTTTCTTTTTTTAGTCAAAGAAGGCAATCGGCGATCTTTGGGAGAGATCTTTCGGGGATCGTTTGGGCACAGCTGGAGATACAGATACAGCTAGAGCTGGAGATACAGATACAGCTAGAGCTAGAGCTAGAGCTAGAGATACAGATACAAGTGCTGCGCCTGCGCATGTGCGCACTACAGTTTACTGTAGTGAAACGTTTGTCAATTAATTAACGACTGGGGGCCCTCCTCAAGGAGAAGTACTCCGACCGGACCGTTGGGAGAGCAATTAAAATGGATCAGAGACCCAAAAAATTGATCTGATGATCATTAACCAACCCACAGAGCCATTGGGTGATAATGATCCAGCAATCAAACAGCCAGCCAGCCAGCCAGCCAGCCAGCGGACAGACAGTGTGAATGTGAATGCCGAAGAGCTTGTCAAATGGCCCAAAACAAATGGCCCAGACAACAGCACAACAGATCCCACAGACAACAGCAGACACCAACAGAAAACAAAAACAAACCATACAGATCTTGGGCTAGTTTCAGTTTCAGTTTCGATTTCGAAATTTGAATTTCAAGTGGATTTCCCCCCACCCCTAACCCCACACCCCAGACCCCACCGAGAAATGAAAACATAGAAAAACACAGCAGGTGAGCAGATGGATAGAAGGTAGGAAAACAATCAATTAGGTTTTGATGAGGTTGGTCTTCGGCCGCAATCGAGTCCAAGATGATCGCATTATCATCTCAACTTTGACACACACTCCACTCCCCTTCACTCCCCTTCACTCCACTCCTCTCCGATTACGTGCGACATGAACTTGTGGAGAGGAGAGCAATTAGGGGGCATAATTAGAGCTCTGTTTCAGGGCTCCACCAATTAGAGACACACACAATATCCGTTTGAAGATCAATGCCACCATAATGACATCCGAACAGATTGTGGCCAAGATAAGTTGGATATTATCAGCCATGGGTCAAAGGCCAGCTACAGTTTCCAAAGATAAGAATAAGTTCGCTTCAATCGTGGATCTTGCTCGAAGAGATTGACAATTTCTGTCACTTGGAGGAGCTCGATCATCAATCTCACTTGGAGATTAAACAATCCAAACATTTGTGATCTTTAAGGCTGATCTCCGTTTGAGTTCATGTCTGATTGAGAACCACTTAAGTTCGTAGAAAACTGTAGAACAGCCTCATGGTAGTATCTGCAAAGCGCAGCTGTTGGAGTAGTTTTCCGGAGACATTGATCTATGGCAGATCATCTTCTGAAGAACCCACGAATCTTTGTGCTTCTGCTCCAGTTCGATCTTTGGCATTCTGGCTACCATGGATACGACTTGGTCTATGGCAGATCATCTTCTGAAGAACCCACGAATCTTTGTGCTTCTGCTCCAGTTCGATCTTTGGCATTCTGGCTACCACTTGGCTTGACTACGACTTGGCATTTCCGCGTTTACTCAGGCACTCAGGCATTCCGTTCATTTGGCATTCGCATGCAAAACGTGCATTCCCCGAGTACTGTGGCACATCCATATCCATATTCGCTGACCAACGCCCAGTGCATTATTGTTCCGTCATATTTCACTGGCTAATTGCCGATCGGGGCGATCGTTAATGCGGTGACAGGAGAGGCGACAACAGCAGCGTCGTCGGCGCCACTATCCCGACAGGGACAGGGGCCGGGACTGGGACTGGGACTGGGACTGACTCTCTGAATGGACTGCCCGCCCGGCTGGCTAATCGATTAATTGAACGAGGGAGAGCCACAGAAGCACTCGGCACCAGATGAATATTGCTATGGATATAATTAATACACACATCTACATATGTATGTGCATGTGTCCATGTGCCATTTACATATTGTATGTTCTGTCTTATATACATACCATGCCAAGGGGTAGTTAACTGGTAGAGCATTTCCCTGGTGGTGGAGTAGTCGTAATCCCGTTCCCGTTCCGTTCCCGTTCTCGTTCCCGGCATTTCCAATTGCGCAGCGATAAACGTGAACAAAGAATTCGCAATGCCCTCAAAACGAGGCGTGACCTTTGGGTGGGCTGCGGGAAAATTTACTGGTAATTTGCATGGCGAAACGAATGGGCAAGGAGGCAGAGAAAGAGAGAGAGAGAAGAAGGTGGATGGAACGAGTAACGGCATTCGCATTCCGCGTTCACGCGTGAATAGCAAAAAAAAACAGCTGGCAACAGCTGAGCCGTTCACTTGTGCGAAATTTGTTAGCAGAAGCACTAGAAACGGAGTACAGTAGGTGACAAAGAATAAACTTGGAGCACAGCCTGGATGATGCATCGTTTTTTGAAGTAAAGACTTTTCCACCCCAAATTCTACATATAGGTAAGCCATTTTGTTCAGTGTACATTGCGATGCATCCATCGTTCACATTGCTATAGATAGCCTTTCTTCTGTAGATGCCGATGCAGATGTACATGTAGATGATGCATATTTATGTAGTTTCTGGGATCGGAAATGCTTTCTACTCCCGCGTGGCGAATCAGAAGAAGAAATAGTACGTAAAGGGGGTATTTTCCAATTAAAATGTGAGTGCCATAAAGACAGTGTCCAATGACAACTGGGGGAAGATCTAAGGGACCAGCCCCATGGGAATATAGTCCCCCCCTTTGAGGCAATGTCTGGGGACTGCATAGCTCCATGGCATGCAACTCCCACCCCAAAATCCGATATCTGTCAACGTTTGCCCCCAGCCCAAAATGAAGAGACAAACACACACTTGAAAGCCTTGCCCCATGCCACTGCAACCGGATGGAGTAGCTGCCGCTGCCGCTGCCACTGCCGCTGCATGGGCTGTGGTGTCTTGTGGGGGGACTGACGGAGGGGTGCTGCTGCATATCACTTTTATTGCACTCACTTTAGTTTGTTGTTGCTGTTGTTGCTGTGCATATTATTCACTTGCCGTCGCACAAATGGAATTATTTATGCAAATTTTATGCGCCAATGCAAATGCGATTGGAAGAAGCAGAGGGAAAAATGCTTTTTATATATTGATAACAAACATAAATCTGAGCGATGGTACAGTGGTTGCTCCATTGAAAGGCCAGAGATCGTCAGAGATGAGATACATATTATCATCATAAGATGACATCATGAGATTTTCATCTTTTTGGATGAAGAGCAGGAAATACCTTCTATGGCAGAATACAAGCCGAGAATAAAATATAATTAATTTATTCAGTTGAAAACTAATTACTGCTAAAGTTGTTGGGTATTCGATGTAGAAATTGCCCATAAGCAAACGGATACATTCGTTTTATTTAGATATAAGCGGGTTTCGATGGCGAGACTTGAATTAAGTTTAATGTTCGGCAAGTCCCTATCTAATGTGGATAGAATTGGCAGCAAGCCTTCGTGTGGCTTTCTCACTTTCGATTTCTCCCGCAGGCATGTTCGCAGCAGGGCACTTGAAGGGTACGCGTGCCGAGCAGCAAGCCTTCGTGTGGCTTCGGCAATGCGACTTCGGCTCTTGCTATCTCGCTTTCGATTTCTCCCGCAGTCATGTTCGCAGCACTGCTAAATGTACATAAATGTACGAATAACTGAAGAAAGTGGAGTACCCCATCCCCCACACTGATTCTAGATAATATCCACGAGTAATACCGAATATAAATATGTTCCATTTGCTAGTTTGAAAGCTTAAAAATATACATACCTATTATTATATAATATTTCCCATAGACAATAATACAAATAAATGTATTAAAATAATCTTTTTTTCTAACTGGGTTGTCCGCCTGAGGACAGTTTTCACTGTAAATTTATATTTTCCATACATACATTCATACATACATACATACATATTATATTTAATGTATCTGTGTGTGTGTGTGTGCGTCTGAGTGTTTTATTCACTTTCAGTATGCTGATTTTTTTTCTTTTTTGCAATTTGAATCGAATCGAAAAACATGTGGACTTCAGACGGTTAAAGGGGAAAGGGGGGATGGGGGAAGAGGGGGAGGGGTGTGCGGCTTAAACCGGCAATATTCGCCGGGGGAAGGTAAGGGGTAAGGGGAGTGCAGAGTGTCGGCATTTTGTCAAAGGTAGCTCATAGGTTGTTGTTGTTGTTGGTTGTTGCAACGACATTGACAGTTGTTGCAACTTGTTGTTGTTGCAGCTGTTCTTGAGCTGCGCATGCGCAACGAATTTGAAACAGCTACCCCCACCCCCACCCCCACCCCCACCCCACCACAGCTCCTCCACGGCCAGTCCAATACCGCACCCCGCACCCCGCACGAACACCCACCGCCTCTCGACGGGGCGCAGACTCGTAATTAAACAAATCTGCGACAACAAACAGACATTAACCCATTACTGACCCCAAAACCGGTCAACCCCCAACCCCCAACCCCCTCCCCGACCGCCGCAGCCCACCGCTCACCTTGTTAATTAATGTAAAAACGCACTGCAGACCCCGAGCAGACCCCAGACGCTGTCAAAGTTGGAGTCACTACAAGATACACAAACTGTTTTAGTCAATGATTTTGAAGCCAAATGGCATTCAGGGCCAACCAGACTTGGCCAGCGGCAACCAAAAGGGAGGGGGAGGGGGCCTTACTGTAAACCCAAAAAGAGTAAAGATTAAATGGCTATCGGTGCTGCACTCAGAGATCTCTGTGGACTTCCTCTGAACCCAATCAATCTCTCAATCAAACACGTGCCGCGACACTAAGCTACCAGGATATGTGCTCCAAACATATGGATCAGCATATACAATATGTACATATGTATGTATATAGTGCACTATATATAGTATCTTCATGAGAAATCCCAAGTGTCAGGGCAGGAGGGAAAGGTATAGAACTAAGGGACAGAAGTAAGGGATAGAACTCAGGGATAGAACTCAGGGATAGAACTAAGGGACAGAAGTAAGGGACAGAACTAGGGGATAGAACTAAGGGATAGAACTCAGGGACAGAACTAGGGGACAGAACTCAGGGATAGAACTAAGGGAGAGCGAAAGAGAGAGAGAACAAGACGCGAACACGCCCCTGGCTATGGATGTATATCGTATATCGAATACTCGTATATCGATCGGTAATATATGTACTTTATGAGATCGGAAACACTTCAGGCATTAAGTCAAAGCTTTGGGACTGCACCATCAAGTGGCCCAAGCGACACCAGCAGGAGGCTGCCCTTACGCGCCCAACCGACCGAAGAGCGCTGCCGCATAACGCGCGACTCGTTAACCGAACCGATCGCTGACATGCAGGAAAGACACATAGGTGTAAGACTAGAGTTCAAGGAAAGGTAGAGCTAATCTGACTAAAAGAACTAAGCCATTTCCAAGTACAAGAGAGATATGACAGTATCAGTAATTTAAGACTAGGAAGCGACCTAAACTGCTCATGCAGGGCATGATTCGATCTTCAAAGTGGAAGGAACAATGGAAGCTACAGGAAGGAACAACAAATCAAGCGAGGGATATCTATGGAACGAATCTGTATACTCTGGAATGTAAACTCTCGAATGTACATATACTCACCGGAGGGGATAGTATCCAAGTATTCAGATATCGAATGTGGGAAGCAAGAACAGAGAGAGAGAGAGAGTTATCTCAATTGAATCCATACTAAAATCTCTCCTCCATGCCAGGCCCAAAGGGGCGTCAAACGATCATTTCCGGTAAGGGGAACAAGATGTTGCATGCATATCCCCCAGTGCCACCACCCAGTTCCCCCTTTGTCCTCGTAAATTGAAATTGTTATTGCAATAACTGAGACGCAAAAGGGTAGCCGTAGCCGTAGCCATGGATCTGAGCCGTGAGATGAGGTGGAAAGGAATGCCAATGGCCAGTGGAGTGAGAGTGAGAGTGAGATGCTGGGCGAGAAGGGGTGGCGGCAGAAGGGTGCCTGCTGCTGCTTAAGGGCTGAAAAGTGGAAAACCAATAAACTGCATAGTCTGCTCAATTGGAAAATATTTGTGCCTGCATGTGTGTCTGTGTCTCTGTGTGTGTGTGTTGTAATTTTCCAGGCCAAAGCAATTTCTACTTTGCGCTTCAGTGGATCACCCTTCCCTCCCCCTGCCCCTGCCCCTGCCCCTGCCCCTGCCCCCTGGTTGTGCTCCTGCGCCTGCCATCTCCCCGGGTGCCTGCCTGCCCGCCCGCCCGCCACCTTTCAACAAAAGTTGTATTTTATTTCATTTTATTTTGGCACGGAAGGAATGCACCGCAGAAGAAGAAGGAATTCGACCGGGGCCGACGCCGACGCTGCCGCTGCCGCTGCCCCAAAACAGGAGGGAGGGAGAGTGAAAGAGACAGAGAGAGACAGAGAGAGAGAGAGAGAGAGAGCACTGAACGATGTCTGTTCTGCTGCAACGTTTTTTTCGACATGCAATTCATTAGAAACGAGAAAGAAGCTGGGTGTGAGGCCACACCGACTGTGGTATACCCTTTTAAAAGAAGATAACTACTCTCCCGAGTGTTCCACCAATCGACTTTGGGTTCAATGGGTTCTACGCTTCTATTATCCATCTACCTATTAATAACTTTAACTCTTTACTCTCTCTACGAAAGAGAGAGAGACACAGAGGGAGAGAGAGGGTATCAAATCAGAAGTGTAAATGTGTAAAGTAAAGCGAGAGAGAGAGAGAGAGAGAGAGAGGGAGGGAGCGAGAGAACGAAATCATCATGAAGAAAAGGGAAAATTCTTTTGGTCGGTGCTGAAAGGTAATAAATCAGCAGAAGATGCGGACACGTGTGCCGTTAATCCAACAGAAGCCGCCGCTACCGCTGCTGCTGCTGCAATGCCCCCATCCAACCGGCAGCAGTCCCCCCTTTCGGTAGCAGCCACCATGCATGGTGCATCGTTCTAATTAACGTCACAAGAGCAGAAAAGGAACCCGGGAATCAGGGAACCCGAGGAACTGTGGGCCATACAAAAGATGAAAGTGGAAGAGGGCAAAGTAGGGGTACCGCTCCGTCCAAGTAGGTGGGAGGGGGTGTGCAGCAACCCTATATATATCCCTATATACAGCATATGTACATATGTATATATAGATTTATACTCTTGTACATGCGATTGCCATTCACATTCACATTTCATATATGGGGGGTTAGGCCTTTGAATGCATCTTTGACTTCAACTTCAACTTCCACATCCATTTTTCCATTTCCCGCTCTCACAACTCTCAGCTATCGCTCTCGCTCCCACTCTGTCTCCGTCTTGGTTCTCTTCCAATTAGGGATTCGCACAGCTCACTCGCTCCCTGGAATGAACTCAATTGGGTCTCAATTCAATTGAGAGACAAGCCATCATCCCATCATCGGAAGGGAACGAAATGACCTTCGTTTCAACAAATACAATTAAGAGAATCCATAGTATTCCCAAGTGAGAGTGAAAGAGAGTAACAAGAACAGAGCTGTTCGAACGAGAACGAGACAAATCGCTGATTCAAAGCGAGTCCCGACTCCCACCGAATCGATTCGTTTGGCATAGAGCGCAACATTTAAGCGGTAGCCCAAGAATTACTCGTTAATGCTGCACAAATTTCCCATGAGCGAACGGACACATTCGTTTTTGAAACCAAATCATTGAGTGCCAAATGGAACATCTGCGAATATGAAAGTGCTGCTTGGGGGGAAACTGTGTAGATTCTCCTGGAGATGCTGCGATCTCCATAGGTTTAAGCACATATAATCTTCCATACCGATTCTTCTGACCTGAAAACAAAAAACGAAACCGGGGACAGCGTCTTGTCTTGTGGGTCTCGACTCTCGATCGATGCCTCTACGGATGAAGTTGTTTGCCGTGTGTTTACGCCCACAGAGCGCATCAAGATACAACAAATACAAAAAGCAGCAACACACATGGATGGATGGATGGCTGGATAGAAACATACACACTCGTGTGAACATAGATAGATAGATAGATAGATAGATAGATTGGTTGGTGATGGGCACAGACTAGGGCTAGTCGTGTCTAGTCGCGGTGCTGGGTCTAGTCGGTGCCGTAGCTGGGTGTCTATGGATGGGGATGGACTACTAACCTTGACCCAAAAGTGTGTGCTTGGTATGCGCTGAAAGCGTGCTAATTGCATAGACTTTTCAACACGATCCAATCCCCATTCTCATCGCAGCATCGGCCAGCATCGCCAGCATGATGGAGTCAAGTGTAAACACAATAAAAAAAAAAAGCATACACATATTCAGATACAGATACAACTGGAAATTAAGTTGTTGTGTAGTTTTTCTGTTTGAACTCTTTGCAAATGGTGAAGATTTTCTTCGAAAGCAGAATCAACATGCACTCAATTATTGTGCGGGGACTCAATCGTACGTACATATGTACGTATATATCTATGTGTATCCACACACATCTGGCAATATGAACTCGTAAACTCGCAAACTTTATTTATGTTCTCGTTCTCTTAACTCTAAGCTATCTATTCAAACTCGTTGGCGTTCTCGTTGGCGTTCTCATTGGCGTTCTCGTTACCGTTCTCGTTAGCGTTCTCATTGGCGTTCTCGTTACCGTTCTCATTGGCGTTCTCGTTAGCGTTCTCGTTACCGTTCTCATTGGCGTTCTCGTTGGCGTTCTCGTTGGCGTTCTCGTTGGCGTTCTCATTGGCGTTCTCATTGGCGTTCTCATTGGCGTTTTCGTTAGCGTTCTCATTGGCGTTCTCGTTAGCGTTCTCATTGGCGTTCTCGTTGGCGTTCTCGTTGGAGTTCTCATTGGCATTCTCATTGGCGTTCTCATTGGCGTTCTCGTTGGCGTTCTCATTGGCGTTCTCGATACCGTTCTCGTTAGCGTTCTCATTGGCGTTCTCGTTAGCGTTCTCGTTAGCGTTTTCATTCTCATACCTGCATTTATTGAGGAGCATTTTATCGTCGTTGCCTGGTAAACACTTCCCCCCATGAATCCAACGCAATCCCAAATCAAAATCGAACCAAAATACGTACGTAAACACCTAAGATAAGATAAAAAATAATAACTCTTTGGTTAGGGAGAGATACTCGCACGTTCGTACGGGGACAGGGACAGGGACAGGGACGGGTACTGGGGTCTTCAGTTATTTGCCTTTGATTCATGTCACCATATGGTCTGTGTTTGCTCAATGACTTTTGCCTGATAGATAATGACACAGGCCTGCACACAGACCGGAAGTTAGTGCGAGATCTCATGTCAGAGTTCCAGTCGGCAAGGAAGGTTGGAGATTCACTCTGCGTTCGTTGTTTAATTTTGTCAAATGGAAAGTTGGTCAAATGCAAATCGCACCCCATCAAATATCCATAAATAGTTGAAATTAAATGATCCATCTAATGTTCAGTCAATCAAGGTATCCATCCAGCTTCAGCTCCAGCTCCAGGGCATAGCAGAGAGAAGCAGCACATTAAATCGATCATAAAAGTTGCATGATCTCTGCTCTGCTTGCTGCTGCTTGGGCTGCTGGGGCGCAAGGCACGAGGCACACTCTTACGTTTTTACGAGCCCATCAGCCAATCAGGGGAATGACGAACACGCAGCACACACACACACACACAAGCAAAAATGATACCCTCCAGCTGCAGGCGATCGTTTCCAAAGATTGAGCATCGATCTCCGATCATCGACCATCGAAAACCCAAACAGATCTCGGAGAGGTTGGTAAATTTGGTCACCAGATAGTAGTAGACCCCGCAGCCAGGATGATCGATCGTCTCGGAGGACTAGAGAACCGGCAAGTCATAGATCCTTCTGCCCAAATCACTCGGGGACTGGGAATGGGAATTCCCTGAAGCCTGGGAAAAGGTTTGCTCAACTCAAATTGAAAAGGAGAACAGAGCCGAGACACTTGACACACTCAAGCGAGGGGATTGCCAAATCACCGAGAATAGAATCAGAGGGAAGTCTCAAGTGCAGTGATCGGTCTGTATCTGTATCTGTATCTAAGCCTGTGTCTGTGTGTGTATCTATGTGTGTCTGTGTGTGTGGCATGAGGTAATTCAAACAACACATTAGACAGAGGAGAGAGGAGAGACACATCTGACATTGACATAATGATTCTTGGCTTGAGTTGACTGGTTTGTTTTCATGTCTTGTCTTGGGTTTCGGCTTGTTCCGGCCAACAGTTTTACCAATTGAGCCACTTAATGAGCCACAAAAGCACACACACACACACACACACACACACACACAGACATTCGCGCCCACCCAGACACGAAAAAGCAGAGAAACTCAAAACTAAAGGCCAAAAATTCTTAATTGCCCCGCCGCCAGCATTTGTGCGATTCATATTTTTGGCTATGCCAAAAAAAAAGATACAATACGAGTACACGAGCACTCATGATGGGTTGGAGGGGGGGTGGTAGGGCGGGGGGACACACTCATGATGTAAGCTGGCGACCAATTTGTCTTCACCTTTGCGGCACATCAGGTTTTCTTTTTGGTATTTTTTTGGTTCATCTGTGGGTTGGCGGAGCGCCTGCGCAACCATTTGCCATTCGCTGATCCACTGATGATCACTGATCATTGATCACTGAACACTTGGACACTGGACACTTGGACACTGGACACTTGGACACTGGACACTTGGACACTCGATCGTTTGCTGCCCGTCCGTCCAGGCCATTGCTTGTCATTCATCATTCCGTCAAGCGGTGATCTTTTCACGGAATCCCTTGATGACTAAATGCCATTAAATGTAATGAAATTTAAGTACGCGCCGCTTGTACCCCTGACCCACTAAGGCACTAAGCGCACAACACACACACAACTATCTATGTGTGTATATATCTTCTGTGTGTGTGTGTCGCCGTATCTCATAAATACATTTTTGATTAGAGACCATCAGGGAGACCATCGGCCCGCATCCGAGTTGATTTCGTTAATAGGCGACAATCGTCGTCGTCGTCGTCGAGAGCATTTAATCGGCTTCTGCCACTCCGCACCCTCGAACTCCACTACAGTCCCCCCTCCACCTGTGGTAACTCCACTCGTAAATAGTAAATAATGGGCCGGGCCGGGCCGGGCCTGTGAAACGTCGCGTTAATTTGATAATAATAATGCCCCGTCGTAGCTGAGCAAAAAACCATCATAACCATCATAATAGCAATGATTTAACGCCTGTTTATCGGATCGCAGCGGATCTTCATCAAATTCTGGATCAGAGCAGTGTCTAATCACTGATGTGCCATTCGCTTGTGGGAAATTTGTCGAGCAAAACGTGCTGCTAGTCGGTTGAGGCCAACCTTTAGGCTTCAGGATCAGCAAAATGATCAGGGAGATTGTCTTTATGTGGGTATCTACTTGGTAGAGACTTGGTATTTCCTGGATCAAGTGAAGTAGATTAAGTTTTACCCGAGATTTGGGAGATATACCTACCATAGCCGTCAGGAAGGTGCAGTGCGCAGATCAAAGTCTTTGCTTTCATTGCTTGAGGAATCTGTGGACAAATATCTCTGTCTCATGGCATTCGACGATCGGTTGGGTCTCCGGTTGGGACTGGGACTGGGACTGTGGCATATCCAAGTGAAACTTTAGACAATGAATGACGCAGACAACTTCAATGGTTTCATTTCTCCCACAAGCCACAGGCCGGAGATCGGAGCGGAGCGGAGACCCACAACATCCATCAAGCCGGAGACCCGGAGTTGGGGTTTCAGCAATTAATAAACAAATAAAAGGGCAACTACATGCCGGGTTCATGACCAGCCAGCAAATTTCATTCGCAAAAAACAACCCAGAAACTCACTACAGAAATAGATGGAGATGCTGGTTGGAGATGCTGGCTGGAGATGCTGGCTGGAGATGCTGGCTGGAGATGCTGGCTGGAGAGATGCTTGTAGTGATTATAGTTTCCAGAACGCTGGATTCTTCAATGATCTTCCAGAAGATCAAATACATATCATTAGAGCAGTCGGTAAACCATTCCCATTCGTTCCCTTTGATAGTTTGATAGAATTTTGATAGTTTTCCGTCCTGCAGGCATCAGTCTCTGTTTATCGATCCCGTTCCGCTCCCAAACCGAGCTATCACTGTTTGATCAACTGTCAGCTGATCAATGATCGATACTCATTCTGCCTCAGTCTCCTTCCTCTCTCCAAACATATAAATCAATTGTCCGAATGGAGACACGTCCGGGGGGTGGGGAGACACGTGGGGGATGGCACTTCGCTGTGCGTCACTTCTGTTGTCCATTTTGGGCAAAGGAACTGCTAGCCATTCGATCGTGCAGTGGATAATCATAAATAATATTGAAATGTACTCGTACTGGGGGTAGACAGGTGTCTCTGACTATCACGCACCCATTATCCATCATCCATTAACCATTTTCCTGCCCCGTCGCGCACAGTGGGTGAAATGCTCAATCTGGCATACACAATTTCCGTGCCGATCGATCGATTGTCACCTTTTTGGCAATCAGCGAATGAATCGCCTACCGAATGCCAATTGAGGCGATAGGCGTAAACTCTCGATAAGTGAAACCGAAAATGCAGTCCCATCTGCGAGTGTGAGTCACGCACGTTCTGTTGGCGCTCTGCCCATTCATAACCACTCGAACAAGCCATCGTTTCATTCGCACATACTCGCACACTGATTCCCTGACCTACGACATAATCCCCCCCAAAAATATTTGCTATACTTCTTTAATGGGGTGGAAAGAGGCGGGCGTCGTCGTCATCTTGGCGGCTAGCATGACGAAACCACTTGTATTTATATCACGGCCAAGATACGAGCACGATGCCACAGAATGGTCACAGAGTGGCCACAGAATTCATGATTCATGCCGTGGCGAGAGGCGGAACGCTTTCCCAGAACCAAAAGTGATTAGTGCAGAGGCCCACCCCGCCCTGCCCACTTTCCAGTTGTGGTGTCCAGGATAAGACTGGACAAAGGCTGCCTTGGGGATTGGGGAAAGCCTGGCAATATGTTTCATGGAACGGAGATTGAGCTCTATAACTCTATAGCTCCATAACTCTATAAGCTTACCGATATTTCTGTTGTTGTTTCTGTTTCTGCTTCGGTTTCCGTTATTCGTCTTTGAATTCTTCTCTGATCTGAAAGGAAAACGACATAGAGACTTATGTAGATGTAGATGTAGACACGTAGTTGTAGTTGATGGACAGATGCTTGATGGTTGGTATATCGGGCGATATATAGGGGGTACTATGACTCCCATGATATGTACAATATGACTCGCAGTGTGACGAGTGTGACGAGTGTGGCGAGTGTGTGTGACATCATCAGAAACGTAAGTAGGAAAACGGTAAATGGAGTTTTATTTGCCTTTTTTTATTTTTTTTTTGTTTTTGTCATAGAAACGTGAGTGAGCGACACACACGCACCGCACCGCACCGCACCGCACCGCACTGTATCCCGCCGTACTCTCGCCGATAGGTAGAGAGGTAGGCAGAGCTGGTGCTGGTGCTGGTGGTGGTGGTCTGGTCTAAACAAATAAGTCAATAAATAAAGGCGTTAACTTGGCTCGAATGGCCTACGTAAATATGCGATGAAATGAGCGAAAAGAAACAACTAAAAACCCCGTCCCGGTTGCCTCTGGGGGCCGCCGCCAAAGGTGGGCTCCACGGACCAGACCGACCAGACGGTCCCCCGTTTCAGTCACCGATTCAGATTCAGATTCAAACTCAGATTCAGATTCAGATTCCTATTCCCATTCAGATTCAGCTTCAGATTCAGGTGTAGGTTTATTCGCAATACTCGCACTCGTGTGTGGAAATAGACAGAGACTTAGAGAGCGGCAGAGATCGGTGGGGTGCGGTGGGGTGGGGTGGGTTGGGGTACAGAAGTTGGCAATAAGCTAAAAGCTGACAAATGTCTGACAAGCGGAAGTGCAAAGAGAAAAAGAAAGAGACAATCAACGCACCAAGAAGAAAACAAGAATGAAACTCCACCGACCAGACACCAGACCCACCAGATTGTGGGTGTGCCCTGCCCTGCCCTGCCCTGCCCTGCCAGGATGACTCAATCATCCATAGACCACCTCTCCAGCTCCCAAGGGGAGACGACACCTTCTCGTTCTCGTTCTGCTGCTGCGTTGGTGGCTCAATGATTTTCCCACGAAAGAAGACCCCAAATGGGTTCTTAAGATCTTGTGGTGGGCAAGGTCAATGCCACACACGAGCAAGTATTGGCCATATTGCAAGCGCTTATGACCTTTTCCCTGCCGCCTGCCGCCTGCCGCTCTCTCCTGCCAAGGAGTGCGTGACGAATGCCCGCGCATGCGGTCATCAAGGTCAGACCAGAGACCTTTTCTCTCTCTCTCTCTCTGTGCCACACAGAAAACAGCTGACGTGACTGGCTAAAAGAGGTGCTGGGTGGGTGGATGGGGGATCTGACTCATGGGAATTCCACCTAAAAGGCCTCCAAATATACAAAATAGTATTTGCCAGCCATAGAGTGCCTCCAGGAGTGTGTTTTTATGGAGTGCTATTCATCCCAAGATGACTGAAAAGAAAACTTTTTAGGAAATTAATTAGGCATCGACCAATCGACAAATCACTCTGCAGAATGACGAGAATATCGAGCTACGTATGTGGGCCTCTCATAGGCCAGTATCGTCCTTAGTTATCCGGATGGTATAGGTTTCTATGGCTAGAGTATATCCTGGATCCCTTCTGCATATATCTGGTACTGCTATAGTTTTAACTGCAGACCCCCCTCCCCCCTATTGTTATCTTATCTCTTCCCACAGCCACGGGAGTATTGTTCTTTGTTCATGGATTGGCTTCCTTATCGATACGGTTGTATGTATGTCTAAAAGGTCTACTTGTTGTGGTCCCTAGGCGGTAGTTTTTCTGATTATCTATCATTGTGGTGTCTGGTGTCATACTTAATACATAGTATATCTACATATACATATACATATACATATATATTTAAAGCCTCGTCATTTGTGTGTTTTGGGATTTGTCATTTATCCGTTTTTTGTTTTTTTTTATTTTTCTGTTTGGTAGGGTGTAGGGTGGCTGGGTGGGGGGGGCTCTGTTGCATGTGAAATGCTTTGAGCGGAAGGGTACATAAGTAGTCGAATCACTTAGTACCCTTTGCTGATCGATTGATGCCATCTGTATGTCTTAACACAATATGGAAAGGTATTACAGGGTTTATTATCCTACATATTGTATGGTCTTTTGGCTCTTGTCTCTAGCGATTCTCTATACCCATTATACCCTCCTCTTTTGGGACACGAAAACTATGGCCTGCTGCTGCCGACACACGAAGATGACTGTCCCAGACATCCAATCCATCCCCAGACATGATATACATATAGAATCTATAGGTACAATAGCTCCAATAATAATAATAGTAATTTGTATTATTTTTGTTTTCTTTCTCTCTTTCCATCTCAAGGGAAATCGCATTTCTGGCATTTGATTTCTTTTGTATTCCATTCCCGTTAGCTTTGATTCGATTTTGAGTTTTGAATGCGGCTGAACGACACGCAAATCAAATCGATGCTTGCCACCACCACCCTCTCTATACGCACACACCCTGCACACACACACACCGACACACACACAAGAAAAAAACAGCACTAATATTTATGGTTTATTCTGCGCTTACTTTTCTGCACGCGACCCGAACAGCGACAGAGGTGGGGCAGCGCTGCCACTGCGCTGCGGACACCAGACTAGGAAGCACGTTATTATAACGGTAAATGTGCCAAAAAAAACGCCAGCAGCAGCGGGAGTAGCTGCAGCGCAGTCAGCGTCTGTTATTGCCCATTCACACCACAGAAACAAAAAGAAAAAACAGATGGGCAGAAAGGTAAGAGAAAACCATAAAACCGTAAACCGAAGAAGAACCAAAAGCCGACACGACACTGAGCAGGAATCAGCCGTGGCAGTGCAAGTGCGCCCAGGACGTGGACCGCGCGACACGAAGTACCGCAATACAGCGACTCCGAGAATCCGCTACACGGCAGCACGCGGCGACCATATGACTGACTGACTGACGGCGCAACACCACATCTGAGCCAAGTCGAACCGAACAGAGGGTTGCTGCTGCTGCTGCTCCTGGGCTGCAAATGTTCTTCTGTTCAGCTTCCGCGCAAGTCCTGGGCCCAACTACTGCCAGAGAGGCGGCAACAGGAGCGGAGCAGCAGAGAGCACTTCGAATTCTTCGAATGTTCGAATAGTTGGATCGAGATCGAGAGGAGTGTCTGTCCACTTCCAATTGAAACGAAGCTTCCACCAACTAACTAACTGCAACTGCAACTGCATTCCTGCATTCCCACAGTGGAATGTGAAATGTGAAATGTGAAATGTGTCCTTCAAACTAGCCCAAAATTTGGATACTTTAATCATTGGATTCGCTGCGACAACCACTGTTCATTGATTTCGAGACTCTTCCTGAGTTTTATTGTTGCTCAGCGGGAGTGAAGGGTTCGGGAGGGGAAACTGTTCGGGGAACGGAGAGGGCATGCGCTCTGCGGGGCATATGGAAGTAGCGAGGACCCAGCTCTCTCTCTCTCTCTCGTCCAGATGTGTACTGTGTGTGTGTGTGTGTGTGTGTATGTTTATCAGCGAATTCGTTCCCCTGTGGGAGAGGAGAGTGCAGCGGAGGTCTCTCTTGTTATCAGTTTCACGCATTTACTGCGTTTCAATCCAAATCTGAACGTAGCTGCAATGGATGTCTTGCTCTCATGTGGCGGGGATTCGCTTCCTGCGCTCTGTTTGAGAGCGTCCAACAGGCGTAAACAGCTGTAAATTGTTTGTTGACACACAAATGCAAACACACACATGGGCACAGACATCCCAAAAGCATGAATATGAATATGCAAATGTGTGTCCTGTTTTTTAATGGATTATTGCTTTCAATTAACAAACAAAAATCTTGAGGGTCGAGCAACAAGCGAATGAGCGGGTGTAGCAAATTTATGGCTTGCAGCGGCAGATTTTAATTTTATTCATCATTCAATTTCCTGGAAACCCCCTGTCGCACGAGTCACCCCACAAAGCAGCCAAAGACCGACCAGAGAACAACCTCTGCCAGCCATACCATTCTTGTTGACATGACGAATCTGCGTATCCGCCAAGTTCTACGAAATGCACACACGAACTCTTAAGGTTACGGAAATTGCAACGAAAGTAAAGAACCAAAAAAAAAAAAGGAAGGGTGTCGTGTCGTGTCGTGTCGTGTCGTAGCTTTTGATACCCTTGAACGATCAGTTTGTATGGCAAACACTTTCATTTCTGTGTCTGGAAATATCAGCATACCCCCCCAGAGCACAGAGTAAATCACAGCCAGCAAACCAATCAACAAGTGCTTGTATGCAGATAGAAGAGCGTTTCTGTAATGGTTGATAAAAGCACTATTAACACACATACATACTATACGTATTGCTACGCTTGCAGTCGGTGCAGATGGTGATATTGAGGCACAGTCCCGACACCACCAGCCGCACCACACATCAAAACCCCACAGCGTCCAGATTGTGGCCGCTGTAATCTCTGGAGCCCCAGATGCTAAGCGTTGCTTTTCTGTTCTGTTCGGGTTTGTTCATTTCTATATCGAACAAAAAGAGGCAAACTAATCGCAATACACTCGTAGTTTTCATGTGTATCGCTCTGGCTTCTCCATTCCCTTTTGTTGCTTGCGAAAACGCGGAATAGTAAGTGCTGATAAGTGTCACTGATAAGGTCTGATTTATTTGGTCCAATATATCATAACACTGACAAAATGTATTGAAATAGAAAGGTTTTCTAGGTGTTACTAGCTGTTAAATCCTAGGTCATACGAATTTAATGGTAATCGTAAATCGTCTAAATAAAATAGAACCCTCTACCAACTTCGATAAGGATAAAGCGAACCGTTAGGCTGATGCAATTCGGAACGGAAATGAATAATACTCTGATAAATGTTAGCAATATGAACGATGTGTGCCTAAAGCTTTTTAAGAACTGAACCAACCTTTTAATACACGTAGATCTCCCCGATCTCTGGACAGCGATCTCCGAGTAAATTTATGCAAATGGTTTTTGTTTTCCTGAGCAAACTTTCACACGAACAAGAATCACAACAACAATGGTGTCAAAACCGAACAAAATTCATTCATATTAATTTATATCAATATTGTACTTTATATTGTTTTAATATGCACTATGAATTGTGGGTATTTCGATTATAGAATACATATTTCGCGCTGATTTCCGTTCCGAACGCGTTTCGCGCCCACGACTCGATTTTTCAACTATCTCGGAATAAATGTTTTTCGTTTTCGTTTGCACGGTGGCGGTTACTTTTGCCAAAAAAAAACTCAAAAAAATTATCAACACAAAAAATGCCGTTGGCAAGTCGGGCGCATAGCGGAAACGGCATGCAGAGGTGAACGACGTTGATAAACAACTGACTTTTGGCGCGACGATGGAGTAAATATAAATTGATATCTCATTATATCGATACATCGATATACTTGTATTGTTGATAATATATTTGTAGGTGATATATTTCCTAATTATCAACGGAAATACTTTTCTTGGTTCATGGCAATTCGACATTATTTATCTGTTGTTTCGTATCGTTAGAGATCAATCATCGATTGAGCCTCTAGCCATATAGTATAAAGATTGGGCAGTTCATACACCGAAAACGTCCCAACAGAATTTGGAAGCGAGAGCTCCCAGATCTTTCCTAGAACATGACAGAAAACTTCAAACCTTTCAAGCGCTAAAAATGAATTCATATATTGTGAGAACATATTACTTGTAAATACCGGCCTGCACGCATAAATTCAAATGCGCTGCTGTGAAGATTAATGATGCGAGTCGACCAGAACGCTAGAGTTCTCAGCCAACGCACTATGACCGTAGTTGAAACAATTTTATAGTATGAACTGAAACATCTACATACGGATATACTTGGTTAATGTTCCAGTGTGCTAAAGTGATCTTTCGCAGCTGGAACTAGTTCCAAAGTGATCGAAGTCGCGGGCCCGCCCACCGTGTGCTAAAGTGATCTTTCGCAGCTGGAACTAGTTCCAGAAGTGATCGAAGTCGCGGGCCCGCCCACCGAAGCGCAAATTCAAACCACTGATCATCTCCTGGTTGGGCTTACAACAAAAAAATTTATTTAATCTTAAAATTACAACTCAAATATAAATGACTAACATTACAAAATAAATGCTTAGCTTAATTAGTTGTGTGGAATGTGGGATGGGGTGTTGGATCACTCGTTGCTGAGCATCTCCATATCGGCATATTGCCAAAGGGGCTCCGACATGGCAGCGTCTTCGCCATTGTCGTGGGTTGGCATTGTTGACGCGGAGGAAGACATCTCCTGTGGCTCATCGCAGTTCACGCTCTGCCACTCCTGGTGGGGGGTGGGCTTGGGCGTGGCCATTCCATGGCTGCCATCACCTCTGTCTGGCTCTGTGGCTGTGGCATCTCCTTTGGCTCCTGTTGAGCCGCCCATCTTAAGAGAGTTGATTCCATTTATGGCCCGCACGCAATTCGAGTCCACACTGGAAGGGAAAACGATTACACCCCAATCTAGATCGCTTGCCTTCTCCCACTCACCTCAGGGCCCTATAGTAGTAGTCCAGAGCCTTGATCGGCTCCTTTTCGATGCGCAATATGTCGCCCAAGAGGGTGTAGAGATTCTTATTCGGATAGTTCATCACCTGCTTCTCCAGCAGCTTGATGGCCGCCTTTGTGGCTCCCTCATACTGGCAGATCTCGGCCATCAAGGCCACGGCCGGAGTGTAGCTGGAGTCGATCTTCAGTGCCTTCTCCACAAACTTTCTGGCACTCCTTTTGGCCGCCGGATTAGTTGAGTGGAAGAGCGTTCGTCCAAACATCTGTAAATGAATGAGAAACACACACAATGAAGGTGATTTAGATAAGATCCAGATTCTCCTCCTTCTCCTCCTCCACTAACCGTGTAACTACGCGGTGAGGTGCGGAAGCTGCGTATAGCCCAGACACACATGGTCTGCGCCTCCTTGAACCGCTTTTGGGCCACATAGCAATGGAACAGCCCCTTGTAGACCTCGAAGCGATATGGAGCCAGTCCCTGTGCGTTGCGGAACGCTTCGATTGCCTCGCGGTACCGCTGCAGCGAGATGAAAAGATTGCCTCGCAGCAAATGTCCCTCGACGTGGCGTGGATCCATATCAAGACAGCGCTCAACAAAGGTGAGACCCCGCTGGTACTTCGCGTCGCTGTACATCTTCTGGCCGTGGACGAACCAATGGGCCGGGCTGAACTCCCGGTCGGAGCTTACCTGGGTGAAGAGCTTCCCCTGCTCTATGGCGCTCTGCTCGTTGAGCTCATAGACGACAGCCAGAAGGCTGATGGCTTCCATATTGTAGGGATGGGCCATGATCGCAGTGCTTAGGTACAGCTCTGCCTGGATATTGTTGCCGTAGTAGTACAGGCACCGCCCGATCTCTACTAGTAAATGCTCGTTTCTGCGGAGCCTGGTGGAATCGTTCAGCTGCTGAAAGGTGTTGGCCGCCTCCAGATGCTTGCAGTCATACATCTGGGCCAGCGCTTTGATCCAGGTGCTCAGCCAGTCGATGTTTCGGGGCGCAGAAGCAGCTGAGGCAGGAATAGATATTGGCCATAAGAATGGAGTAGATTATAAGGATTGTATTGCAACAGTGCACAGTGCACTCACCATTCATTACCAAGGAGTTGACCTCGATGCCATCGACGCCTAGCTCGAGCAGGGCCTCAATGCATTTCAGCGACATGGGACACTCCTTGAGTACATCCTTGTAGGCCATCACGGCGTCGGCTTTGCTCTTACTTCCCGCTGTGGCGTGGTGGTGCAGCCGGCCCAGCAGCATGTTGATGCGCGGCGTGCGCGATTTTGCTGGCACTGCCGAAGGTGCTGATAGCCTTAGATGGCTCCCCCACTTCCTTGTAGCATACTGCCAGCCGGTAGCGCAGCTCCACGTCCGTGAACTGAGTGTTCATAATCTCGATGGCCGTCAGGCAAGCGCTCATGTACCGCTGCATGGTGCGGCGCGTGTGCAGCACAGATTCCAGCTGCTGGTGGGCCAGGCGGAAGTGGCGCTCCTTGTACTGGGCATTGGCCAGATAGAGCATTACCTGGTATTCCATCTCCAGCGTAGCCACATTGCGATCGTTCTGCAGCAATGTGTTTAACAGGCTGGCCTGGGGATTCACAAGAAAATGAAAATGAAGACATGACTTTTCCAGGATTTGGGTTGCACTCTTGCACTCGTCCTTACCGCTGGAATGACGGACTCGTAAAGCCTATGATCGTAGAGCTTTTGCACATTGGCAAAGAGTGCGTTTTCCATAATCTCTCCTTGCCTTTCCTTGCTGCGCACAAATGCCGCCAAAATTCAGAGGTGGCTCAGCTGGTTCGCCACTGTTCTAAGGACTGGTTCTTTGAGTCGCGAGCGTGTCATTGAATACGGTTCGTTCTTTTTACACTGTTCGCTCGGATTGAATAATTAACCTTTAGAAAATATCCAATTTACAATGGAAAAATCAAATTATTTGGTTGTCTTTAATAGGCTTATTTTTATATTGTCGATTCGCGACTTTCGGAAAGAACTACCGATCCACTCAGCACTCAGCAGTGTTGAAAAGCAACTTATCGACAGAAAGAATTGGACGGTTAATTTAATTTCAACATATTTATATTTTAGCGAAAATACATATACGATATTATAAAAACGGGTATAACAACAAAACTACTTAGGGACTAGTTGGTTGGAGAGTGGGACAACCTCCAAAGATGGCTGCTTTTCGCCCTTGTCACTAATGAAATGCAAAATTTCGAACCCCACCTCTACCATGATCAGGATGATGATCATCCACTCGAGCCGGATGTGGTGGGCGTCATTGAGATTGTGAGAGACCAGCTCGGCCAGCTCCACGCAATGGCTGATCTTCTCATTCATCACCTTGGTGCGGCGTGAAATGCTAAAGTAAGAGCACACCTGCAGATAGAGTCCTTCCAGTTCCTCTCTGTCCCAGTAGAAGTCGGGAGCATCCAGTAGATCTGACGACAAGTTGATCACATGGCGCAAGGCAAACAGCTCGCCCGTTTTGCGCAGCATGGCTGCCCGAGAGATGCGCAGCCGTCGGCCTCGCTTGAGGTCCTCGGTCAGGTGCTCGATCGAGTCGATGTAGCGGTCCAGCGTCGCCTCCCACATGCCCAGCTTGATCGACTGGGCCATCGCATTGGAGAATGTGTACTTGTACAGGAAGCTGTCTCTGTCGCCCGTCACGAAGAACTTGCCCTTCTGGAAGAAGGCGCGGGAGGTGGCATTGTAGTCGCTGCTCTCCGCCACCAGGTCGCCTTCCACGTCGACGGTAGTTGACGGGATATAGGTGTAGGGCATTGCTTCGCTCTCCCCGTGGACCAGGGCACTCACGTACGACTCCCGCTCGAAAGATCGCAGAAAATTCAGCACGTTGTTCATCTCGATCTCGCTGCAGTTCCAGAAGACAACCGACCCCTCGCGAAAGAAGAATATCTCGCGCGGCTGCTGTCCTGTCGGGTACTTGGCTGCCACGAACAGCACGTTCTGCTCCACATCCAGGTTGTCCGTGGAGAAGAAGCGCTTTGTCTCATACAGATTTTGTTCCTTGAGGGCCGCCTGCAACGCCTCCAGATTGTACTCTTCAGCCGTGGTATAGCCGCGCGTGTGGAGGAATCCCAGGTCGGACAGCTCGTCAGTGGCCAGGCGCTTCTTGCGCATTATGCGCGTCCTAATGGGCGACAGTATCGACTCCAGTCGCTCTTCCACCAAAGGCATTGGCTTCACTCTGGGAATTTGACCCTGGATTGTGGCTGATTGAGGCTTCTTTGTGGCAGCGTCAGTTTCCTCTGCAACTGTTGCGGCTGGCGGCTTAGTGATTGTGGTCATCCATCGCTGACCATGCCATTGCGTCTGAAAGCGATGTTGCGGCCGGCAAAGGCTCTAAGCAGCAGCTTCTCGAACCGAAGGCGTGCAAAGTTCATTTCGCTCAAATCGATGTGGATTAATGTACGTTAAATGCAACTATATGGCCATTCCTGCAGCTTGCTGGACTAAATGGTTTTGTAATACTACTATAAACAGCCGGCGATTGCCCGACTACCACTTGTTGTGATTATCGCTATCGGATCAGTGCTGTAAATATACTGTCAGATTCTTGACAATTCAATTTCTTTATTATCAAATTATTGACATTGATATTATAAATAGCATTAAGCACAAAGATTAAACAAAGAAAAAAAATCTGATATTGATGTAATAAATGAGTCAATTGTGTATCATGTTGTGAAAATCTTGTTGGAAACATTAGATGTCGATAGACCGATAGACCAATCAGCTGTTTGATGAACTTGTGCAAAAGAAATTAACGTGCTGCAACATTTTCCACAGGAAAAGACCGGAAAATTCGACACAGCCCCCAAAATGCATCTGACACTAATAAATTTCTTTAAGAAAACTGTGCCGGGCCACATATTCCGCGGAAAGCGACGTCTGGTAAAGCCAGTCAGCAAGCGGTCGATGGACACGCTCACCCGGGAATACGAGCGACAGGAGCACATCATGTTCCTGCTGCGGCATCCCTACCTGACACTGGTGAGTCAACAGTCTCTTATCCCTCCCCTATCCTTTTCTCAATCTCTTCATTTGAACCTATGCAGGAGGAATCATCTGGACATGCCAAGGAACTGCAGAAACGCGATAAACTGGTGGCCAAGTGGACGGATGAGCAGACGATGCGCAAGATGAAGCCGCATGTGACCATCGAGGAGCGTCTGAACCACCTGAAGGTCAAAGAGACCTGGGACTAGCTGATAATCAACTTTTTCCACCCTCAAGATGCATTAAATTAATTATAAAGTAAATATAGATTATGTATATGGAAATTATGTAATTACACTGGCTTCGGGAGCTGGCTAGCGCAACGAACAGCTTATGTATTGCGGTGCATCGCTCCTGGTTCCGCAGAATGTGACGACTGTTCCCTCTGTTTCTAGATAAGTTTTCATATGGATTCACAACTTTCATTTTCTTAGGAAGTTTATATTTTGAAATTCTTTCTGGAGTGCATCGAATCACAGGATATTTTAAGGCTTTTAAGGATATTAAGATACTGGGACAGATGTGAAACCTGGCTTATATTGATCATCCCTCTTGGGTTTAGGGTTTATCTACTATTATACTCCCATACCTGATGGCGATGAAGCCGCCTTCTCCAAAGCACACCAGACGATATGCATATGCACAATTGGTATGGTAGTATGTGGTCTTGTCTCTGTCTATTTCGTGTTTAGAGCTCTTGGTGTCATCTTTATTCGATAAATTGCATTTCAATGTATATATGTATGTATATATATATTTCGTGTATATTATGTATATGAACTGTGTTATGTACATATGCAAGGCATGTAACATTTTTCATCATTTCGCCGCTCCGTCTCCTCGTCCGCCCAGCAGCTCCGCTCCCAAGATCCGACTATAAATTTATTGCAAGTGTGTTGTTGATATTTGTATTAGAGTTCGTTTCTTTGATTACTTTAATGCACAATTTCAGGGTTTCTCACTTTTAGAAAGCACATTCAACATGTCTCAAATTGAAAAATCTGATTTTCCAAACGGCCCAAACGCTGTGGGAACTGAACTGTGAGGGAATGATCAGAGTTAATTGGGATCGGATCCATGAATAGGATGGCGGTTGGGATGGGATGGGTGCTATGGTGTTCTGGGAGGTCGGGTCTGTCTATTAACAAGCGCTGATCTCTCCTCCAGGTTCAACATTATCAATTCATATCTAGCAATAATACCAATAGAATTTATCTCTAACTTCGATAGAGATTGGATATACATATGTATGTGGCTACGAGGCTTCATTCTTTCCTTCTTTCTGTCGGTCTTTCGTTCTTTCTATGCTTCTGTCTGGGGTTCCTTTTTCTATGCTTCGCTCTGCGTTTGATTATTTTTTTTGTTTTCTTTTGTTGATTTGGTAAATGATGCGCATAACCTCGATAAAACATTTTGTAACAATTTTAAATTAACTTTAAAAAAATAGATGTATGCTTATTTTGTTGCTTTTGCTGTTGCTGTCGCTATCGCTGCTTCTACTTCTGCTGTATACGGATGATATACGTAAATAGTTCTGCCTGCTCCTCCATTCCACTACAAGCTGAGCACGAGTACGATTCCCACTCCCAGCCCGATCCGATCCGGTGCGTGGCAATCCATCCACGCATATTTCTCAATCGGCGGCCAGAGGCGTAGCGCTGACCTTTTTCGCAGCCGCCGGGGACGTGACCCCGACATCGTCAGTGAGTGATCCGCCATCCTGATCCAGCACATCTCCCGAAATATCCAGCGGCGCTGTTTCCGCACCGCCATCCGAACGGGGTAGCTGCAAGGGGAGCGGTGGCGGCGAGCTGGACAGCATGGCAATGGGCGAGGCACTTGTGGTGGCCGCTGCGGCGCCATCGCCCATCCCTCGTTCTGGTGCTGGTGCTGATGTCGCTGAAGCTGAAACCGAAACTGAAATTGGATCAGATGCAGCCGCCAGAGTGGGCGTTGGCGTTGTTGTTGTCGTTGACATTGGCTCCACTCGGACCACTCTCTCGGCCGGGCTCTCGTTCAACGGCGTCAACGGCGGCGAATTGGGCAGTGGAGAGTCGAGCTGCTGCTGGCTAAACTCCTGGTTGGGACTCTCCCTGGTGAAAAGACCCATTTTCGATTCGGTGCTAGCCACCCCGTCGCCTACACCAAGGCCTACGCCGGATCCGGCTGTAGCCGCACCCTCGGCGCTGTCCGTACTGGTGCTGATGAGTGAGGGGGCGACTGTGGGTGCCGCCGGACCACTCACCAGATGTGGCGGGGCATGCAGCGGCACGTGCTGATGCTGCTGGTGTTGCTGCTGCTGATGCTGGGCGACGTGGTAGCGGGGAATGTCCGCCTTGCGCCACAAGGTGATCTCCTGCTGCTTAAAGTAGCGACGATCCTCAGTGTCCATCAGCACCAGGTTGAGAAAATACTTGACGGAGAATTTCTTGTTAATGTCGCGCATCGTTGGCGTCAGATTGTAGCCGGCGAGAAAGACCCGGATGGGTATGCTCTCGCCCTTGACCGGCGCCCCATCCATGATCTCGTACTTGGCGATGGTTTCGTTCTCGTTGAACATGTTCGGCCCGGTTCCGGTGGACTCGCGCTTGATGATAGCTATCTCCATGTGCTTGATCTTGATGCGAACGAGCAGGAAGTATATCTTGCCGATGATTGTGTCCCGCAGGTGGTACTTGCTCTTGTTGTACTCGAACTCGATGTGTAGACAGTCCTCGATGCCCACCTCCATTTTGATGGGGTTGTTCATCTCCGGGTAGCTGCAGAGCGTGTGTACGGCGATGTCCACCTCACGCGTGATGTCGCTGATCCGACGCACGATGGTCGCGCGCAAGAAGTAACGCAGCCTTACATTGGACCCGGCATACACCTCAAACTGCTTCTCTACGTTCGGGAAGTCGAACGGGTAGCTGTTATTCTGGATGAGGTCCCCGGGACGCGCCAGTGCCTTGGCCAGGCACTTGAACTCGTGGTGGGTGCCCCGGTCGTAGAACAGCTCAATCTGTCCGATAAACTCGATCTTGATGCCCTGGTGCTCCAGCTTGCTGCCTGGCTTCTTCAGCGTCACGTTAACCTAGATAATGACGCGACCGACCGACAAACCGGAAAACGATACGGAGGAAATGCAGATAGTGGAAGGAGGAAAGAGAAGAGAATTGAGTTAGTGAGTGAGTGAACAAGCGATGCCGATAAAGGCAAGGCAAGGCCAAATGGTATGGAGGCAACGCCTCCGGATCTGCACAGTCGCCTGTGCTTCCCTTTCCGATCCCGCTCTCACCTTGCCGGACACTGTTTCGCCGTCGTAGAAGAGCAGCATCTTCTCCACCTTGCCGTCCTCACCCTTGACCTCGGCAGTCTTGTGTTCGGCGCCATCGAAGACAATCTCTATCTCGGCTGACTGGCCAAAGCCCAGGAAATTCATAATTGATAAACGTAAATTGGCCTCCTCTTCTTCTTGCGTTACTCGGTCGCAGCTCGGCTGGAATGTCGCTGTGGCTCCGTCCGTCCGTCCGGTTGTGAAGTGCAGTGCTTTTTTTGGCTCTTCTCGCTGGTGCCCGTTGAGTTTTACGTTTTGGAGATGCACTTTCTGCTGCCGCACTTCTTCGGCCGACACGAATTTATTGGGCGTTTTTCGCCTGTTTTTCTTTTTTTGGTGTAGTGCGTGTGTCAGCGTGTGTGTGTGAATTGGAAAAAATTGCAATTTTTCTTTCACACAGGCTCCGCGTAAACAGTTGCCACCTATTTGATATTTGAAAATCGGCGTTGCCATCTCGTCGCCGATACTTTTTAGATGGTGGTATCGTTATGTTAACAGACAGCGTTGTTTTTTTTAAGCTATCGAGACCAGATTTTTTTTATACTTATTACGTATGACCGTTATATGTTGTTATAAAATTATAACGTGTGACCGTACTTGCAGAGACAGAGGTTAGGTTAGGTTAGGTTAAGGTGGCTGTCAAGCTCCACAAGAGGTGTTCCCCTTATCCATCTCATGAGACCTGAACATATCAGCAGTTATCCCATCCTGATGCTCTTATGAAGTTTGCAATCTTTCTGGGACAGATTTTGGACATTTCTGAAATGTCTGAGACATAGGGCATGCCCAGGTATTGTAGCCTTCTCCTGCTGAGAGCTGGACAGGAGCAGAACAGGTGTTCTACCGTTTTCTCCTCCTCCTCATCTCTACAGCTTCGGCAAAATCATTGCATGGGGCTCCCAGCCTGTTAGCGTGGGAGCCTATTAGCCAGTGCCCCGTGAGGGAGCGGATGACTACGCTGCACCTTTTCCTGCCGAGCTTACATAGCTCTAGTGTGCGTTTCCTGTCAATGGTCGGCCATGTTTGTCGGCCATGTTTGTCGGCCATGTTTGTCGGCCATGTTTGCCGGCCATGTTTGCATAGACAGAAAGAAGCAAAACAAACAAAAGCTAAAATAAAATCGCGTCGTCCTTAGCAAAGATTTGAAAGTTAAGGAAGGAAACCGCCTGAATGTGGGTCTAACCAGTTAACCCAGTTGGACAACAACCAACCCTTATCATCAAATAATTTTCGCAGACTGCTGCGCATCAGAGGTCTTGGTGACTGAACTCATCGTTGAGGGTCCGGTTGCGTGGCTCAAGGAGTTCTAACAGTTTCTTGGTTCTCTTGCTTAGCTCCCTGCTGGTTCTGGTCCTGCTCCCAGATCTGCATGACCCTAGTCCTAGGCTCGCAGACTGCACTTCACCAGCGATTCATTGATTACCTCGTCTCTCCTACAAAAACGATTGGTGTCACACAAGCGGACACCAGGTGTCTATATCGTATTGAATACTTTAATTTTTGAAGTTCAAATTCGAACGTACATATGTACATCGGGTGGATTGGGATACAGTGTGGCTGGTATGGGGATATTAATATATTTATGTATGTATGTGAATCTACACTGAATCGGACACTGATTGTTACATGTTCGCTTTGATCAAGCAAGGCAAGAGTGATCTGATTGATCCTGCGATGATTGGCGCAGCCAATGAGCGGGCGGTAGTGTACAAAACTCAACAAATTTTAGCGTAACTCCAGAACATTTGTACATACATATGTATGAATACATCAACGATTGCATAGAAAATATAAAGACAAATCTCTTGCAGTTAGCAGTTGCATGCCACAGGCACAGCCAGCGGCACAGGCCAGCGCGGGCTCCAGAGAGCTCTTGGGAGCTGGTAGCTGGCAGTTGCTCTACCTCTAGCGCACCAGAGGCAGCGGCTCCAGTAGCTTAGCCGTCCAGGCCTCACGGTTCTCGGCATTCTCGATGTCGTCACGACCGAGGCACTTGCCCTGCGAGATCAGCTCGGCGAACTGAGCCACAATGGGATCGCGGCCAACCGACGCCACAGCCGTAACAGTATCGGCCTCATTGACGAAGTAGGCCACGAACTTGAGATCCTCGAGGCTGCCGTCGATGATGACGTCCTTGTAGGAGCCGTGGCCAGCGTAGCGGAACCCTTTGCCGAATATCATGGTGAAGAAGAAAGGAACGGCCTCCATCTTCTTCACGGATCCGCACATGTTGATGGCAGCGATGCGTCCATGGTACTGCGCCAGCTGGTAGTGGCCGATGGTGACGCGATCGTGGGCTAGCCCATGGATGTGTGCATTGGCAATGTCGCCGCCCACATACACATCGGGAACATTCGACTCCAGGAAGTCGGTGACGTCCACAGAGCCATTTCGATTGATTCGCACGCCGGACTTGGCCAGGAACTGGGTGTTAAGAGTGGAACCGGTGCCCAAGATGAGGAGATCGCACGGTATGCGCGACTCGTCCGCCAGCTGCACTTCCACCACATTGCCATCGGCGTTGCCAATGATCTGGGTTATGCCGCTCTCCATGCGCATTGTAACTTTGTTATCCTCGAACAGCTGGGCCACACGCTGCCCGATCTGCTCCCCGAAGGCAGCCTTTAGCGGCACCTTGTCGCGGCCCACCACGGTCACGCTGGCCACCTTGGATACCAGCGCAGCGGCCGCCTCCAAGGCAATGAAGCTGGCACCCAAACAGACAACGCGACTCTCCGGGGTGACAGCTGCGATGAGGCTCTTGGTATCGTCCAGCTCACGGATGGTTTTCACGTTATTCAGATTGACGCCCGGAATGGGGGGCCTGAAGGAGGAGCAGCCAGTGGCAATGTAGATCTTGTCGTACTTCACCACATAGCCATTTGAGCAGTGCAGCTCCTTTTGAGCCGTGTCCAGCTTGGTCGCTCCAACGCCGAGCCACACCTCGATGTCGTGCTGTTTGTAGAACTCCTCGTCGCGGAAACGCAGCTGCTCGATGTCCAGGTTCATGGACTTGGAGATTTTGATGCGATCGTAGGGCAAATAGTTCTCGCGGCTCACCAAAATCAGGCGGCCGGTAAAGCCCTCCTGGCGCAGAGTTTCCACGCAAACGCCACCGGAGGGTCCGCCGCCCACCACAATGAAGCAGCGCTGATCGTCCGGCTTGCGCGCGGCCATGTTCTTGAGTCGCTTGCTCTTCGCCAGATCGGACCGCTTGGCCCGCAGCATCACCTGGCCCTCGGAGCTGACCTCCACGTTGTAGCAGGGCAGTGAGTCGAGGCCGGGGAAGTCCTCAATGTCGCCCGTCTCCAGATTGAAGCAGGCCCCATGCCAGGGACAGCGCACACGGCCCTGACTGAGGACGCCAGTGTTCAGAGGTGCCCCATAATGGGTGCACTTGGCGCCGACAGCCCGCAGCTGACCGTTTTGCTTGACCAGAAGCACGCGCGTGTCCTCGTCGAAGTCCACCTGCTTCATCTCGTTCTCCTTCAGGTCGGACTCATTGCACACGGCCACGGGGTCCGTATACTCGACCAAATCTGACTTTTTGCCTGTCATATTAGTGTCTTTGCTGTTGCTGCTGCTGTTGCACTTGGACTGATAGGAACCGACGGCGCCACCTGAGAGACGACACAGAAAAAACGGTAAGAGTTAGATGGAAGACGAAATTAACGACAGGTGATAAAAGATCTCCTCTTCAGAAATCAGAAATGAGCACTTAAAAAATTTTCTAGTTTTCCAGTTTCCAACTCAACAATGGGAAGGGGTAGGGTAGGGCAGGGCATGGGGGAAAGTCACTACTAGCTCTAGCCTGCTATGCCAGATGCTCAGGTAGAAAGCGACTCAGATGGGATCAGTCTCAAAAATGTCTTGCTCGTGTTCAGAACTCGTTGTCACCCTGATGGCCCTGCTGGCCTTCTGCCTCTGTGCTGGTCTGTCCTCCGGCGATCCTGTGCAGCAACTGGAGCTGAAATCGCTTCGCAGTCACCGGGATCGGCTTCTGGGGGAGATCGAGCGCATCTACATGGAGCAGCCGCTGGGCACGGAAACGCAGCTGCTGCTCGACGATCTTTACTTGCGGGAACAGCAGCTGCGGCTGCAAATCGACCACCTGGAGGGGGCCCATGGAGCCTATGTAGAGGAGAGCAGCAATACCCAGCGGCTGGCCATCAATCTGACCGCCGACTTTGAGCATCTGCAGCACAAGCTGGACGACCTCAAGCATCAACTTCAGCGTCTGGACGGACGCTTTGCCACGCAGCTAGGCAAGCAGCTGGACAGCCAAACGACCACTCCGGCTCCAGCTGCCTCCTCCGGTCTCGGATCGTTCTTTTGGACACCGCTGCTTACAATGCCGGAGTTTCCACAGGGCAGCATAGCCACTGACAATGGACACGACCATAGGGTGGGACAGCAGGGGCAGCACCAGACTCAGCAGCAGCAACAGGGAAGTCCCTCCATAATTAAGCGCGTCCTGGACATGCTACGACCCTCAGCCGCTGGCCTACGTAACCGTTGGTCCGAGCCGGAGAAATCTGCCTCAGGATCCGCCAAGCTTCAAGCCATAACCGCCGAGGAGCTCCTACCGCAGCTGCAAGAGCAGCGGAAATTTCTGGACGATGCCATCAGGCGACTGGAACTCTTGTCCACGACGAAAAGCCCAAAGAAGCATTAGGATCAATACGTGTAGGACAATCGTGCTGATTCAGTGGAAGGGCAGCTGGTTAATTGCCTGAATTTTCTTGACCACAACAGAGTGGAGCTTGACAACAGACACACAGACGACCACAGACAGCCCATGACCCCCATGACCCCACACGCAACACCACCACTGACCACTAACTGACCCATTTAACCTACTCCAATGTCATCGTCACACTTTGCAACGTCATCAACAATAAAAGATAAAAGAAAAAGTAACAAAAACACTTGTAAGCCCATTATTCCACTCCGATACGATGGATGTACACATGCATGTTGTACTCCTCTTGTACACCTCTTGTACTCTTATCGTTTCATCTGCCAATCTACATATTAGGAGTACCGCTACGAGTACGATATCTAAAACGTACCTACGTATCATTGCACAGCCAATAAAGTCGCTGGCTAATTGATTAGACCCACGCTAATCAGGGTTTTTGATATGATAAATTATGACCATATCAAGCAAGGAAATCCTCTAGTCATTCAGGTCATCCAGTCATGGTTGTCATCAGTGCAAACAGTCGACTGAAAGCACAACTTGAACAGCGATCAGTAATCCATTATGATACAATTTTTGGCCAGCAATTTGTACCAGCACTGCACTCAAAACATGATCAATGCGATACTGATCACTGATCGCTGATCACTGATCACTGATTTGTGGCTGTGTGTCCTTGTTACTGCAATCGTTGATCCCCCGAAAGGGTGCCTGTAGCCATCATTGTGATCAATGATCATTGATCGTGTTCCATGTATCCCTATCAAGTATCCAGTGCATCAATTATCCATTCTCTTTTCTCTCTCCTTTCTTTTTCACTATTTCTATGCGTCCATTTACTTTCAACTTCTTGACTAAAGTAGAACAAATATGGAGAAATATATACAGATATGTTCCATATATAGCATATGTACATACATATATATAATACTCTAGTCTTCCAATATAATTTCTGAAATTGCGTACTTCCTTGTGAACTTCTTCGCTGCACTGTACGCCCCTCTACAACCCTTTCCAGCCTTAATCTCTTTGGCCCCCCCTTGGATTTGCCAATGTCTAATTTCTAATTAGCAATGATTTCAGATTTTGTTTTCTTCAAACACACACACAGAAACACAGACACACACAAACACACACAAACACACACACACACAGAAAGAAACTGGCTGCTGCTGACCCGCACAAACCGGTTGGCCTTGTCTAACCAGCATGACTCAAGTGCTACCAAGAAAAAATAAAAACAATTGTAACACCGTAAAAAAAACACACAAGAGAAGCCAAACAATAATTATTTTCAGAGAACAAATATACAATTATTTTACCGAGTAAAAAGTTCTGTTCTCTTATGTTTTGGCTGTTCAAGGATTTGCCAAAAAAGCTATCTGTAGGTTTTCTCTTCTGAGAGCTCTTCTTGGGGGGGGGAAACCGGACCGGACCGTCAGCTGTCGGGCGAATAGCACGAATGGCGAACGCTGACGTCGCGGGCGACGACGTAAGCTAGTCGCGATTAGTGGACGGGCGGACGGTAGTCGGAGAGGCAGTCTCCAAATGCCGATAACAGTGACTAACAGCTGGAGACCGACCGCAAACGGTTATGGGAAAGGCAGAAAGCCACTCATTCCATTGCGACCATTATTGCCGCTCAATCAGACCTTGTGCGAGTGGGGAAAGGAACATGACCAAGGCAAAACCCGAAATTTTTCCCCTCGTCATGGTTGGCAAGATTGCATGTACATAATTATGTATATGTAGATAGATATCTGCATGTAGACATACATATGTACATTCTTGATCTTCTTGGCATCGAAAAGGCCGCGGATCGGAGCACTATATCTTTTACATACTTATCTGCCCAAGAAAAACTCAATCAAAGAATCCCTATGGATTTTTGGAATTCGCAGTGGATACATAATTCTACATAAGGGTGGATCTATGTATATACCTAGCCTGCATATGTACCTGTCGATTGTTCCTTTTTGGGCGTGACATTGCCTGTTGTCTTGTACTCCTTGCAGTTAATGGATCCCATTGTGTGTATCCTGCGATGGCGATGCTCGTTTTCGTGGACAAATTGCCAGCTAAAAAGCGGGTGGGATCTTGCTGGGATGTTGTGGTGCTGGACGGTGGTTACGGTGGTGTGCCTTAGAATGCTCGTTTTGGTCAAGTTAAGAGCTTGACGATAGTAGGGCTGCCACCTGCAAGAACAGTTCAGTTCACAATTAATAAAAGCTATGCTCAAGGCCCTGGCCTTCCATTGTTTAGCTTCTTGTGTAACTAATTATTAAAGCAGCTCACTATCATTATCAGTTGATTATAGTACAGAAAAATGCATGAATACATTCGTACAAGTATAAGTACATAGGTACTTGTTGAAACAATTTCTGCTCGATTTGGCAGCTGAGTCATTCGGGGTTTTTTTGTAGGTGGGTTTTCTAGATAGTCGCTGCCGGTAAAGGCTGCCCGTCTTAATTCTAGTGCTTTGCAAATAAAGATATGTACGGGTTTTTACTGATTTTTGAATACTTAGTCGCTCATCTGGACTCGTCCTCTTCCACTCACCTCTCTTCAGTTCAGCGACATCCAATCCTCCTTCCAGTTCCAGTTCTCATAGGGAATCACGGACAAACAAAACAACAACAAAATTCGGGAAATGAGAGAGCAGAGAGAGAGAGAGCGTGCAACAGGTTCGGTTCGGCAAAAAGATAAAGATGAGATGACGATTGGTGGGGATGGGCGATAGGGGACAGTCAACAGGCAAGGGCTCCACCAGACAGACACCAGGCGGCTGTGCGATGTTTTGTATGTACGATGTTCGAGGCAACAGCAAGAACGTTGGCTGACAGAGACAGAGAGAGAGAGCGAGCGAGAGCGAGAAGAAGCACGTCTGTCGAGCGTGGACTGCGAACCGCGTATGCGGCACAACTTCGATAGTGGAAACATTGGGGCTCTATCGTAGCCGTGTTCGACGCACACACAAAGCCAACAGGCATGCAAACATGTACGTACATGTGTATAACATGCATCGCGTTTGAGTCTGTGTGTGTGTGTGTGTGTGCTCCACTCTCGACCAGGTTTTTATGTGGCTGTGTGCGACTAACGAAACGACTCGACCTTGCCGCCGTCGCATTTCACTTCCAGGCAAATCTCTTGAACCTCCTTTACACGAACCACGCCCCACCACACAACCACACAAGTACACAACCTACAAATAATCCCTCCACTCCACGCCACTCCATGCCCCCCTGCCTATCAAACGGCTCCATACTGGTTTGCATTTGGAATGGCATGAGGGAACCATTAACCTTCATGGAATGCAGCATGCCCCCAACCCAGCATGTAGTGAGTGGTTCACCTGTTGCCAGAGCTTACTGTGGCAATCACTGGTATAATACCATAACGATCTATCAGACCCGACGATAAGGGTGTACGGTTTCCACCAGTTTTCCCAGTTCAAGTGGAATTACAGAGAATAGTATAATAGATTCCTGTATTTCTTTGTATTTCTATGGTAATTTGTGTCCATTTGTTTAAATTTTAAAGGAAAACAAGTACCGGTACAAGGAGTACCGGTACAAGGAGTACCGGTGCACAGCCTTTCCAGCTCTTTCCAGTGGAACTCCTTCAAGCTTTGACTTAATTAACTTCTAATGACAGTCTAAATAAGAGCTTTAACTTATCTATATTTGGGACTTTGATGGCACGTTAAAGATAAACAGTCTGCTACAAGTAAGCACGTACTAAAACATGCACCTTAACATTGTACATATATATGTATGTTTATACCTATGGAAGTATGTAGTTATATGGAGACGTACTTACACACCCATATCGATAGATTAATCTACGGATTTAGTGGCCACATACACTTGGAAACCATTAACAATATAATAATCAATGGATTGATTATAGTTTTCGCTGGGTTTTTGTTTGTTTTTGTTTTGCATTTACCGCTTTGATTTGCCGTGCATCAGCTGTAGAGCTGGAGAAACATCGATATAATCGATGTTTTCTCCATTTTTTAAACATCGACTGTTTATGGCGAAACATCGATGTTTAGTCTTAACGTCTTGTTCCGTTTTTATAAAGGAAAAAACTAATGTTTCTTAAAAAAAATCAAGACTTATTTTAAGATATATGTATGTACTCTAGGAATTTTCTCTTTTTTTGTTTAAGTTTCTGAAGGAAAACTAGGAGCTATTTTAATTAAAATGATCTCAAATGAAAATGATCCCAAATGAAAATGATCCCAAATGAAAATGATCTCAAATCAAAATTATCTTTAATAAAACTGTTTATTTTTCATATCTTTAATAATATATAATATTTTTAATAATATTTTTACAGAATTTTTTTAACTGTTACCTCTGAAAACATTGATATTTTTCCACCTCTAGCGGAATACTGACGAAAAACATATTTCTCGATTTTAATATTTTTTTTATATTATTTATTATTATTTATATTATTATTTATTATTTTTATATTATTTGATATTTTTTATATTACTAGCTGAATAGGATACTGAACCCTGATATATGAAACAATTTTCTACAAGATTGACAAATTTTAAAAACTCTGTATATTAGATTGGGTCTAAAATAAGTTTTAAACAAGGAAGGTCAACATATAAGTCAATTTTCTTACAACTACACGGTAAACACATATTTAAGATCTCGTTTTCTGTTTCTCATGTCTTCAATTTCGAAAGTAGCGGAATTCTTATATCTTTTACGGCTAAAATTCTAAAAGACAAAATCTTGGTTAATGTTGGTCAGCTTACAGATCGACTTAGCTGACGCTAACTTGCACGAAAAACAGGCATACGGTTGTATGAATCGAATGCCCTCTTTCGCAGCATAAAACGTAAGTGAAAGTGGAATACGTCATAGTAAAAACGTGTATGTTTTTGCACAAAATGTCCGCCTTGTACAAATTGTATGGGGAGAGACAAACATTATTGGTGTAAAAATACAAATATAACGGATATATGTATCCGTAACTAATACTAATACGTCATTTTTGGTTTCAACCAATGAAAATCATCAAAATTCTTCTGAAAACGAATGTACCTGCCACAAATTTGAACAATTTTTATTGCCCACAAAACAAAAATCCCGTAAGGAAATTTTTGGGAAATTGTTAGTTGGGATGAAAAGGGAAATTGTGGGGATGATGTTGCCTCCACAAAATCTCTCAAAAATTCCTAATAACATATACAGTCTGACCTAACATATTCGTAGATTTTTATATTCCGTCTAATATTAATAGCTAGCCAAGACCCTACGCACTAACCACATAATTTTAACTGACAAATTTATCAATTTTCTACGAGATATGCACAGGTCTCATCTTGGCAAAGGTCTAAAAACATCGAAAACAACAAAGCGCCGATTAGGTTCTTCAGAAATACCTATATACTGTGGTATCATCGATGTTATCGATCTTTTTATGAAACTCCCTTACACTGTTTTACAGCCCTGCCGCACACTAGCAATTTTTTAGTTCCAGCCCAGCACCACAGATGGCGCTGAATATGGGCGGGATTCGAATTTTTATTTGAATGGAAAGCAAAATTGTATATACACAGGAGCCATTGGATAGGCGGTCTCTATTGTCATATAACTGCTTGATTTCGTGTAACTATCTTTCGTTTTCTTGTTTTCCGCTCTCTCTCACCAAAAATAAAGTTTTTTTTTTAACGGGCCCTAATTTGTTATTTAAAACGCCGTCCACATGATCCGAGCACTTTTATCACTGTGGTCACCCAGTGACATCAACGTTGGCGCAGATTACGAGGTTCAGAATCGCCTGAACCTACTCCGAGCTCAACCCCCGAGACAGATTCGAGGATACGGCGGTATGCGCCACCAGACCCAAGGTGGCAACGTTCATCACCGTTTCCCCGTGTCGCGACACCCGCGAATGGTAGCCTTTGAAAGGGCCGTGCGACAGAATCTATCCAATCTGTTGAACCAAGTCGAGCCAAACAATCGCCAGCGTCATGCTGAGCAGAATATAGGTAAGAAATTAGATCGTGCCTACAGCGCTATCATCCATCCATCTCCATCTCCATTTTCCGTCCAGACATGAGCGATTCGGAGCAAGATGAGGGATTCTTCCTTCATCGTTACGGTGGTGGTTACTCGATGAGCCGCCGTCGGAGCAACTTCACCATGCCGCGCATTGGCCTCGACGAGCCCGTCAGCCAGCCCATAGTTTGGCTGGCCCTGGAGGCCCTTGAGAAGCGTAGCCGCAAAGCCACCAAAAAGAATCTGCCAGCAGTAACCGTTGGCCATCTAAGCGAGATCGAAGCTGCGCCCACAGCCGCAGACTTTGTGGCACAGTTTTTGGTCAAACATCTGACCATAGACGTCTTCAATGCTGGCAATCAGCCCGGCTATGGTCCCTCCAATGCTCCACGAACGCCGCCACCACCACCACCACTACATCCACCAGCTAGATATTAACTGGTAAACTGGAAAACCTATCCATATGCTGCTCGGGTGTACAGTCGTGCTATCGTGGTGACGGTATCGCAAATTTTCCGTGATAAAAAGCACAAAAAATTAAGAGAAAACAAATTCAGGAAACCAGATTCATGTGCAGCTCGCGGAGGTCGATCTGCACTCTTCAACCAAAATTTCCCGTGATTAAACAATTGAGAAACTAGCTTGAAAAAAATGCAAAAGAAAGTTTAGCAGAAAGAGGGGAGAGTAGGGAAGGCGATGCCATAAAACAATTGTTCTATAATAAATTCGGTACGAAAAGTGTTGATTACAATTGACATGAGCCCCATGATCTCATTTATTTGTTATTTGGCAACTGGTTTGGATTGCTATCAATTGCTCCCCATCCTGGGATTGAGGCAGGCAGCCAGCCCGAGCTAATCGCGGGGAAATCAATTTTAATGAATTATTATTGCGATTATTATTGCTTCGCGGCAATTATATAAATCGTGCATGTGCAAAATGCGTTTCTGTAAATGTACATACATATATAAAGTGCAAAATGACACCATTTCATAGTATAAAACGCACTGTATATAAAACGCACGATACTATACGAGTTTGTTTTTGTTTTTCCTCAATTTTTATTGAATTCGCTGGAAATGCGGCTATTTATTTTTGTAGATTTTTATTTATTTGAAATCGTGCTCCTAATCGCACACATGGATGCCCAGATATGCATTAATAAATATTATACGTATAGTCGATTCTGTTTACAACTCGAGTCCACGCGCCACTCAAGTGATTCGCTGCTTGGCTGCTGACACGGCGAAATCAGTGCGGTGCGTGTGGGCTTCATTTCATGGGAAATGGAAGTGTTTCGAGAGAGAGTTGAAAGGTCAACAGGACAGGCAGGGCATACGCACCGCACCGCACCCGCACCCACACCCGAAACCGCTAACGCTCCACCCACCACAAAGCTAGAGTGCAACGGCCCCGAGCGGTGGCTGGCCGTCTAGTGGGCGTCTAGTGTTCAAGGTCGCGTCTCGTCTCGGCCAGACAGAGTCCAGACAAGTACACAGGCCCCAGGCCCAGTCCAGTCCCAGGCCCCCCACGATTTCCAGACCGAGCCGCGGCGGAGACTGAGCGGAGCCATCGGCCGCAGTCGGTTGAGATTAGAGATGGGCATGGTGGTTCCGTTTCTGGGTCACTGATTCCTACGAGCACTTTTGGCACGCGAACCAACACAACCAATTCGAATCGATTGAGCCAAATAATAAATGTTAGCACAACGAATCCTGAATACCCTAACCATAAACTCTATCCACATGTCCGTTACTCAGTATATGCATATTTGAGCTTATGATTTATGAAGCACAGAATTCTGGTCTAGCTCTTATGGTCTCAGAGGAGCTCAAGGAGCTCATCTGATCCAGAATATGTACTCAACGGGTTCGGGAAAGCCTCCTTCTGGTTGTTATACACATCTACATCTACATCTAAACTCTTCAAGTACCAAGTATAAAACAGTTCCATCATGGATTGGGCATCATTATCATTGCATTTTCTAGGAATTGTCACTGTTTTTAGCCATCACTGACTGAATTGCTCTTCCAACCGCACTCTCTCTCTCTTTCTCTCTCTCCCTCTCTCTCTCTCTCTGACTGCAGCTTTGTGATGATTTTTGGGCCAGACATTGCCCTTGAGGTCTCTTAAACGATTGCAGTTCATTGGGTGACCTCGCCACATCCTCATCCTCATCCCAATCCCCAGGCTCAGACTCAGCCTCATTTCACCTACCCACCCCATGTGAGGGGGCGGAACGGTTCAAAGCCACCATTGGACCCAGAAAAAATGTGTGTCTATGCCCGCTGGTGGTCGACGTTCGCCCACATCTGCATACCCATAGTACAGCGTACATCGTATGTACATATGTACATATGTATGTATATATCGCCATCCTCCTGCTGTTGTGGTTGTTGTTGTTGTTGTTGTTGTTGTTGTTGGGGACAGGTCGCGTTGTGGGTCGCTTGGGTACAGTTTATTGACATCGGGCGATAATTTGTTTGTTTGCAGCTTTTTTTTCGCCGCAAAATACATATACGCAAATATTGAGCTGGAATCGGCATCACACTCGTACAAAGGTCAGGTTCTAAAGACTAAAGACTTCTACAGAAGAATTGTATTTTATTATCTACATTTTGTTTAATAAAGTTTTATTGTAAGAGTCTATATATACTCTTTTTGTTTAAATTAAAGATGCAAAACTTAAATTTAAAATCGGTTAATCGGGTCATAATATACGTTTTGGTCTAATTCAGGCTTTATTATAATTGGAGCCACTGTACGTTAAGCTCAGATTTCTTAGAGTTTTACTATTAGTCCAACAATAAAAGCCTTAAAGAAACGCTTTAACCGAAAAATATAATTTTTTTTTTCGATTTTTTGGTAATCCTAAGGATTTATGTACTTCTCAACTTTCTCAACTTTATCCACCCAAATATTCCTACTTTCCTCGAGTTCAAATTCCAAATCATATGTAGGATTTCCAGTGAGCAGTGAGTGCACTCCATTTACTTAGAGGTATTCCATTCCCATTCCCATTCAATTTCATGGAACTTGCAAGTTAATTGCAAAGTTCAGTTTGCTCTAATGGGAATCCTATTGCTGTTGTTGCTGTTGCTGTTGCTGCTGTTTCTGTTTCTGTAGCTATAATTAAGATTGTGGACTGTTGTCGCCGATGTCTAGGCTTTTCATCAACAACAAACACCAGCAGAGCAAGAGGCAGAAGGCAGGAGGCATAGCAAGAGGCAGAGGCAGGAGGCAGAAACAGAAACAGAGGCTGAGGCTGAGCCATCACCTCCTCCACGCTTCTGGGTCAATAATCTGCGTCTGAGCTGGATTGTTGTTGGCGCCCGCCTGCCGCACATGTCAATCAATGGAGATCCAATTTTAGCACAAGTAAACAATATTTGCTCGATCGATGGCAAGGGAGAAGTATGTAGATGTGGAGTCCAGCTCAATGGGGCCTCCGCCTCCTCCCACAATTGGCTTATCGCCAGCCCAGCCCAGCCCAGGCCAGGCCGGGCATGCATAGAGGAAAAACACCATGGAAGCTCTGCTTCTTCATCGCGATCGCATCGTTACTTTCGTTGTGTTATCGATAACACAGTCATCGCCAGTCATCGATACGGGGGACACAAACGGCCTTCGATGAGGTTCCACCATCCATAAATTCGATATAGTATAACATTTGCTTACACATCATCTACGAACGTTGAACGACTAAGGCGCGAATTTATCGATTAATAATCGGAAAGTGTGAGATTCAGGTATCCGTCATTATCGACTCTTCTATCGATATGGCTTCGTTTTGATCGATAAATCAGCTTAACGACCGAATCATCCGTTGACCCTGACGCGTCGTGCCTCCTCCGTGTGGGCCTTCCCACCTTGGACTTTGCACCGCATTGCGTATGGCATCATCCCCCAGCAGCGCATCCATGTAATCCTCCTCCTCTCTCTCTCTCTGGCCACATCCCCATCCCCACCATAACATACCCACCATCAAAAATCCCAAGACGGCTCTGACTGTCTTATCTCTCTGTATGACTTAGAACGGAGCAACTCTCGTTCGCTCTCTGTTGTTTTCCTCCCGCGAGAGAGACAGAGAGAGAGAGCGAGAGAGAGCGAGATTAATGCTAAAAATAGGGATCTTTTATTTCGATTCAAAACTAGATCACGACAAATACACGTTGTCGTTGTTTACGGTTTTTTCACAGCGTTACGCCCCACGCCTCCTCCGATGCGTCTGGGGTGCTGCTGCTGCTGCTGCTGCCGCCGTTCCATTGGTTTCCGTTCTTCATCGATCTTCTGATGCTGCTCCGCCGCCTTCTTCACGCTGCACGTTGCAGCATCGCCATCGCAGTCGCAGTCACGGCAGCGCCAACGGCAAAGCAACAAAAACATCAACAAGTCTTATCGACAGACATTATCACACCAAGCCCAAGACCCCAGATCGCCCGTAGAATATGTAGGGTATACACTTGGGACCCGAGCCAGATGCCATAACCCTAGACCAAGGACCAGGCCAGACCAGACCAGACCGTAAGGAAGGAATGCCCATGTCAATTATCTGTAATCATCTCCCAGTACAGTACAAGTCTCATCTCATCAAAAAAGAGCTGCGGTTCACAGTCCACAATCAGTGAATCGAATTCGAATCCAAAAACAGCTCAAATAAATAACGATTTCGATTTCGACTTAATTCGGAATATATTTAGGTATCTAAAAATGATCAGTTTTAAGTTTAAGTAAGTTTGAGGCAAATAAATTTCAAGAGTTCTGAAGAGTATCTGCCAATAGACAGGACCAATTTACAGCCAGATATGTTCTAAAAATGGACAAAGATACGATAGATACATATGTGATCCATTAGACTACTTTGCAGATGTAGATCCGATCTACATACATACATGCATATGTAGATCCGATCCCTTGAAAGAGGTCAAAATAACAATACCCATTACCCGAAATGTGGCAATTACGAGCTACACCACAGCCACAGCCACAGCCGCACATATAGAACATTGCCATATCATCGCTAGGGAAGATGTTGTTCCGATGGATTGGATTCACTCTATTTGTTGCTGTTGCTGTTGCTGCTGTTTGCATTTGTCACTCTCTCAGCCAGATAACGCACACACGCACATGGGTAGGCACGCACACAGATACTCTTACATATGTACTTTGCTCAAACGGCAATCTCGTGAATATTATTGTCAGTGTACCCCGGGCCGTACTTAATGCTGACACACACACACCCACTTACACACTTACACACTTACACACACAGCGTCAACCACAGTGACCCAAAGTTGATTGGATGGATGTGTCATGGCCAGAAAATTTGTTTTCTTTCATAACTTTTGTTTACTTTATTGGCTTTGTACCAAAACATGCCTCTTCACGCTAAAAAACGGGGTTTGGTTCCCCTGGCCGCTTGCCCTGGACGTGGCTTTCACGTGCATCTGATTACCCATAGGCCCGGAAGCAGTGTAAACTGTAACTGTAACTGTAATTGCATTGCATATGCGTTACGTATGCAAGTTCTATAACGAACCAAGTGATACCCATTCAACGTTCAAATATATGTATTCCATAGTATATATGTATGTAGTATATCGTCGGATCTCTATGATTTGTATTCCATTCGGACTGTTCGAATTGAATGATCATAATGATTTGTGATCGAATCGCTTGTATTACAGGTGGTTGGGTGTCCAGGTACAAAGTGTAGATGATAATGGTTCTCCTGTTGAATTATCTACATACACATATGTACATATGTACTGGTGTACGTATATTTTTCATCTGGTTGCTTCTCCACAAATAGAGTATACCCTTGGACTCCTCTAGTACCGTTTACAAGAAGCACACACCCGATCGCGAACGAATGGAACGAATACGATTTGCCGACGACGGCAAGAGCGGCGGGGCTTCTCGGCGTCGGCTTCGCGGAGCGCTGGCCGCACTTAAACGGTTCTTTTTCAATTTGGCTGTGAAACAACGAAGAACGTGAGCAATCCGATCAGATCAGAGCAGATCAGATCCCTCTCAAACGCGAACCGATTCCATATAAAAACGCAGTGCGGAGCTTTTACTGAAATCCAAGCGAATGTGCAACGAAAGTGAAACGAAGAGCAGCAGAAGAACCGGATGTTAAAGAGAAACAAAACAAACAATTAGAATACTATTTTACTTTCAATTTTAATTTTGAGAGGCAGTGTGTAAGATTCGAATGCACTCACTTCATTCACTGTCACTGAGCTGAGGAGGGGCTTTAAACAATTAGAGCACACCAAGTGTCAGACGCGCTCATTTTTTGGTGCAGTGTAAGCTTCGAATAACTGGAACACACACACACACGCACACACACACGCACACACACTCAATTGGATGGAGTGGAAGTGGATGTGTGAAAGCAACAAACAGCAAACCCCAACGGCAGGAAGTGGACAAACTAGCGAGCGCGAGCGAGAGCGAGAGTAAACGAGTGGGACAAAGAGAGATAACCGTCAAACAGCAGCAGCAACAGCTGTGAGCAACGCAAACAGCCTCCAGTCGCAGTCTAATTATAGCGCACTGATGTCTAAAAATAAGCAACAATTCCACAGGCACACAACCACAAACTCGGGCAAACAAACCCATTGAGAGCAGAAGAGGAGGAGAAAAAGCAGGAGCAGCAGCAGATAAACAGCCTGCAGATCAGAGAGGATCAGCTGTTTGGGCATTCGACAGAAGCGCGCTGGCTGTTTATAAGGATAGCCACAGCGATAGACCAAAGGATCCAAGGGAACGAACGGAACAGGCACAGAGACAGGACAGCAGCTAGAACGAAAAGGAGCCATCACAAAATGCGAGCAGCGTGAGTGGCCAGAGCGAGAGGAGAGACGCTGAGAGAGCGCACATGACGAGCAATCAAACATCGAGCATCGAACATCACTCACTGGCCGGACATTGAGTTGGCTCGGGCCGGCCAAGGCGCGTTCCACTTTTCAGAGATTCCACATTCGGCATCCAAATCCAAATCCAAATCCAATTGCAATCCGCTTCAATTGTGTCAGCGCCAGCGCAACGGCCAACGGCAACATCAGCGTCGGCCGCAATTCGCACTCGAATCAAATTTTGCTCAGGGACACGACGCCACACGAGATGCAACAACAACAACTCCAGCTGAAGCACTCAAGCACATCAGCAGTAGCAGCAGCAGCAGCAGCAGTACAGTTCGATTGCCCCAGCCCCAGCCGCAGCCGCAGCCCAGACACTCGCACCGATCACCTATCGATCCCGATAGCTCATTGAAAGACAAGCCAACCCAACTCAGATCCCTGTCAATCCGCTGCGGTGCACAATCGTGTTCTTTCCGCACAAGCGGAAAGCATCCCCCCAACTATTTTCGTTTGATTTTTTTTAGCACGTAATACAACCCCCCCTCCGCCCCCCAAACCCCCACAAAGCCCACAGACCGCAGAAAGGGAACTCCCCCAAAAAGATAAACGTTTGTTGTTTTGTTTTGTTTTCGTCAATTGATTGTGATTTTGAAACGGTGTGATTGCAAAAGAATTAATCTGCAAATTACCAAAAAGAAAGTTCCTTAGGCAAGTGATAATACGACAGAACTCAAGAGAGTGCACGCATATACACAAAATACAATATACAATATATATACACATAACATATCCTACGTATATCCAATACAATACATACCATACCATACATATATCTACGTACATAACGTACACAAAAGCAAGGACCAGACAAGGAGAATAAACATATATGTACTCTATCCACGCCCGGGACACGCAGCATGCAAAGGTGAGTAATACTTTCCAAGCCTTTGAAGAATTAATACCTTAATACCTGAAAAGCATAATAGAGTCGAGTGGGGGGTTAATGCTTATCAAGGCTTACCACTCTGTGGCAATATGAAAAAGGGGAAAGTATCTTAGTCTTGGCTTGGTTAACCATTTCTTAAAAGAACTTTTGTAAATTTGACCTTCAAGATCTCCAATCTTTCAATAAAATAAACAGCAAAGTTGGTTTCAGGCGGCAATGTAGTCAAAAACAGTTCACAGAATATAGAAAATTCTATATAGAATAGAGAATCGGTAACCAAATGTTTCCCCAAGAGACCCAAACGAGTTTCAATGTAAAATTCCTGGAAAAACGCCTTTTTTTCACCAACTAAAAGTTAATTAAAACCATTTTGGATCCATTAGCTATCGACTTTTAATATACGAGAAACACTCGACTTTTCCGAGAATTCAATTCAACCGAAATGGATCAAGTGGAGTAGAGTGGATCGATCATTCGAGCCGAGATCAATCCAGACAGCCGAGCAAACAATCAGAAATTCCAATGCAGCGAGTACATAAGAGTACGAGTAAGAGTGCCGAGTAAGAGTGTCGAGTGACGAGTGTTTGGGTGCAGTTATACGATAATTTTATGACAGGATGACCGACCGACCGACCGACCGCCTCTTGTTTATTTCCCACTCGGTGCAGTGTACGCGAAAGCGAAAGAAGTGGAAAACATTGAACCACATACTATATATAGGGTCGGCTGTCTGGCGGCTGTCGGCTGTAAGCTGATTCTCAAAAGCAAACAAAAACAAAAACAAAGCCACATGGGGCATGCCTCGCGCCCGCGTCTCTCCCATGGCTCATGCCCGTCGCGCTGATTGTGTATAAAAAGAACTCATGTTCCAAATGATAAGCCGCTACAGAGGCAGAATCGGGGTTTATTTTTAAACACTGAAGTTTATGTAAATATTTCCTGGCCATCCCCAGCTCCAGCTCCAGCCCCAGCCTCAGCTCAGACATCAGTCTCAGAGCCAGACACAGACCAAGCCCCGACCCAGCGTCAGACAAAAACAAAAACAAAAACACAATCGAATGGGATCTGTATTGAAAATATATTAATATTTGACACTGATAAACGAGGAGCCGGAGTGGAGTCCCATGGCAACGAGAGATATCTCTGAGGGTATGACAGAATTGACAAACACAGATAGGAACCAGAACAGGTGTAAGCTGAAAAGTTGCACTTTACGAGTAGATGTGATATCTAACAATTGTTTAACAAATGTACGGGATATATAATATGTATATACGGGAAATACGAAAAATACGGGATCGAAGCATAGTGAAACCCTTGAGAAAACCTAACCTAACCTAACCCTTTCGTCCGTTTGCAGATGATTCTCGCAGTGCCAACGTCTAAAGTTCTCGTAGTGCTGGCCGCAGTCATGCTGGGCCTGTCGCTGTCTGGCATCCCCCTGACCGAGGCCAGTCCCGTGACCACGGAGATTGATGGGGTAGGCACGCGCTGTGCCGACAACCTAACCGAGTTCATACAACTGATCTGCAAAAATCGCACTCGCTCGCTGGCCGATGCCTATCGTAAGTTGCCATAGCGACACCCCCTTCCCCAATGACACCTCTGAGACACCTCCCTAAAGATCCAAAATAATCAATGCGTTTACCCACCTCCCACCCCACCGAACAGCCAACAGCTTTGGGCGTCGCCACAAGCGCCTCTCCCCCGACGAGATATTCTACAGACCACTGCAGAACGGTCCCACACACGATTGTTGCAGCCGTCCGTGCATCTACACGGACCTCTTGCAGTACTGCGCACCCCCCGAAAGTGAAAACTGAAGGAAAAATCTAGCACTAGCACAAGCACTAGCCACCAGATACCCTTTCCACCATAAATATTGCACCAGCATCCATATACTGTTCAGCAGCAGCAGCAGCAGCAGAAAAGCACCAGCATCTACAACCACATAGAGTACACATACACTTAGTATATTCCACTAATTTAAACTACGCTCTAAATGCACTTTGTAAAAATAAACATGCGAATGCGAGAAATCCGTACTAGGAAAATGCCCACTTTGTTATGTAATGCACACAACCATCTGATATTTGTTTATATAAATATTGGCCACTCATTAGATTAGCATAGGGTCTATTTGAGCTGAGCTCTCCCAAAATTCGACTGGGTGTATTATTGATTTTCCAGCTTATTTCAATTTCCTCTGCCTAAACCGAAATCGAAATCGAAACGGAACCACTTGAAGAAAATATCGTGTTCATAGCGAATATACTATGGGTGGACGGACACTCTCCTTTCTGCCACCCTTCATTTGACGCCTCCATTGTTGGTTTTATGGCCCACAAAACGGGACATCCATTCGGAGTGGCATTCAAGAAGATTGTCATGGCTTGGGTTCGGTTTAAGTTGAGTTGGGGTTCGGATGAGGATGAGGGTTAGGTTTGGGGTCATGCAAAATGCATGGCACTCTGCCATCCCCGTGCTCTTTCTATTCGAAACTTTGAAAAGCAACACCGTCCCACACCCCACACCACACACACATTCGGGGCTGGGAAAAGGCTGAATGGGGGTCAGGAGGATGATGATTGCAAATTAGATTACAAACGCTGACGATGAGGATTTTAATGATGGTGCAAATCAGACACTCAAGGGACACATGGAATCCCTCCGAGCATCCCTTTCGAGACAGTACGAAAAAGCTGACCACTAAAAGTAGTTCATATGTTTAATGCTTTTTTGACGCTTTTGATAGGCCCACTACCGCTAACAGCTCTAAAAATAAACCATAATTTAATTTGTACGCCGAACTTTCCACTGTTTGACTGACTATTGCTTCTCGGTAGAAGGCAGCATTGAAGGATCCGATCGTTTCGTTCTGGTCTCCTTCTGACTACAGATCTTCAAGGGCCTTTTGGGATCGTGATGTGTGGTATCCACCTTCTAGATTGGTCGATCGCCTATCGAGAACAATATATATATGTATATACATATATGTGGTTTTTAGGTACAAATTGATAAAGCCTACCTCCAATTCCATTGCATATTCCGGGGCCGACTGCCCAGGGTTGGCGACCCATCAGTTTTTCCAGGAAGCAACTGCTTTTCCTACCGTTAATTTAACCGAAAACAAAATATTTTAAAACGATACATGGAATTTAGAAGAGAAGGGTGAGGGTTCTTCCGTTTCATTTCTTCGGGCCAAGCCGCTTGTAGTAAATGCATCGACTAAACGCAGTTTTCGATGGCTTTTCATTTTCCTCCAGGGTTTCCTCTTTGAATTCTTTTTTCTTCGGCAATTCTAACGACAAACCGATGGACTTTGACGGAGCAACCATGTTATCGTTTTCGGTTATATCCGTCATTTTGGTCATGTCTATATTCGGTATACCATTTTCGTCTTTTTGGACAACTCGTTTGCCATATTTGTTCTCACAGAAATTCAGCAACAAATTTACGGAGGAAGATTGTGGTACCGTGACATTGGCATTTTTCGATTCGACAATCGAATCGTCTTTTGCGCTGGAACTCATTTTCACATCCTTTTGAGAAGGTGGTAACCCCGAAGCTATAAGGCGAATAGGAGTATCCTTTTTTGCCTCCTTCTCAACGCTCGAAATGTACGCATTGAACTTGCGGAAGAGTTTTTGAAAAAACCATAGTCCTTGGCTTGGATCTTCTACTTCGGGGCTGGTCTTCTCTTTAACTGATGGCGCCGTAGCCTGGATCTATGTTGGGGTAGAGCCCTTCGGAAATCTTTTTCGAGAAAAAATTAAAACTATCACCACCACTCACCTTGGGGAAACGATCTCCCCAAAGGACTCGCTTCAGACCCAAGTGTGAGTACCGAAGCCACTGGTTAAACTTTCCCATTTTCTTGTTCGAGAATGTTTATCTGAGATGTCGAACTTTAAATAATTATTAAACTTAACTTTAAGATTTGAATATGTTTATGTTTCTAGTTTTGTTTTAATTTTTTTTGTAAAAAAAATAAATAAAATTTTTTATATTTCGGAGCGACCTCGTCAACTGTTTGAACTATACTGAATTTAGAAAGTGCCATGTAATTTGATTTTGTTGGAATATGGACTACTAGGTTCGGAATGTTCCAAGAATATGTCTGTGAAAACTCACCTGTCAAGTCACCTGGAACTGTCCTAAATCTAAATTTAACAATAAACAATAATATTGGTAATAGTATTCCAGTAGAATTACGGGAAGATGAGGCACAATGTCTGTGTCAAAACGAAAGTGAAGTGCAGCGTAGGGTTAGGGTGAGGTTGAGAGCACGGTGGAAGGATAAGCGACACCAGACAAACATAGCCGGCTTGGACATTTCCCCCAGTTTTCATTTCATTCCCAGCGAAACCTTAGAACATCAGTTAAATCTTACAGAACACCCAACCCCACCCAGAACAGCCCAACCCCCACCACAGCACACAGCAGTGCATTGGTCTCAGGCGTTTCCTCCAGGGGTTGTAAGGCACAACAGTGTCCTCCGGACATTTCCAAACACTCTTCAAAGAGCGAAAGAGAGATAGAGAGAGAGAGAGAGAGAGAGTGGGGAAAAGCAGGAGCAGGCGAGTCAACAGAAGTCTTATAAGGATACATTCAACCCCAAAAGGAGAGCGACACAAACAGAAACCGATAGGAAAATTCCACCCAAACAAGTAAGAGTTGGCCACGTTGATTCATCTCGCATATGGAGGAGTCGTTTGAAGGCGCCAAATCAGTGCGGTGCTCATTTCGTCATTCAATTCACTCAGGCACCCAAAGAACGAATTGGTTTTCTAGAGCTTGAAGAAGGAAAACCAAAACAAATGGAATGAAATAAATGTAAAAAACCAAAATTTAACATAACGGCAAGGGAAACAACAACAAAAATTTAATCAATGAATCAATCACCTCCTATAAACGTATCACAACTGCAGTTTGCTTTCCAGCACTTTATTCCCTATCCATCGCATCACAATTGTCCTTCATCAGTTACAGTTTTTATGTCCGATACTCGAAGAGTTCTTGTTTTGAATGGGAAACTGTGTAACACCCGGAAGGAAACGTTTCCGACCCCTTATGTGTTATATATATTCTTGATCAACATCAATGGCCGAGTCGAAATATCTATCGTCTATGAGCCAATATGAGCGACTTATTCTTGGAGACCTTAAGAGGTGGAGCAACCAAATTTTGCATCCAGTCTCCTATGATATCACACTGAAGCAAGTTTGCTTCAAGATTTCGTCCCGCTCCCAAAAATTATGAAAATCTGAGATAAAAGGACCCCAAAAACGCAGAATCGTAAAGAATGCTCATTGCAGCAAATTGCCGAATTTCGATCAGATCAGATTAGATGAGAATATTACAGCCAAAAAGAACATTCAACGCTTACAGAGGGAATGCTCTCTCTCTCTCACACTCTTCCTCATGTAGATGTGGAGATGCAAAGATGTAGATGTAGAGAAGACAGATGTAAAAAAAATGTAAACAAAAATCTTCCAACGGTTCGACCGTCGTTACTGTCCGATCTCCTTTAACAAAGCCGCTGGCTATGTCCAGGTTGTCTCGCATAAGCTCTACCAATATCTCGTCCTGCCCCTGCAAATAATTAAGGCAATAAACGTTTAGAATTACAAACTAATTCATGGTGAATTTCTAATATTCAATAGCTTTCAGTAAACAGCTGACTGGGTTACCGCTCTTATTTTCTTGGAAATCTTTAGGAAATTAAACTTTTATAACAGCACACTTGGATTTCAACATACAAAACTCTCAAATTTTGTACCACTCTTAGTGTTATTATCTAATTAAATTCAATAATTAAGACGGAGTTTAATCGAGTGTTTTGGTTTTTTGCACATTCCACTTGTAACTTGTCAACCCTTCTCAACTATTGGTATCGATATTTCAGCTGTCCAAAGGAATTCGAAATTTTTGTTGTTTTGGTTTATTTGGGTGAGTAAAATATAAGAAAATACATTTTCAATTATATATATAAATATAAAACACAAGAAAATATGTTCATAACTTTTGTGATCTTACGTTCATGTTTGCAATAGTTGAGACTTTACATTTTATTCCACCTGAAAGAAAACAAAGCAAACAAATCTACAAGAATATCAATCATCAGCTGTGACCCTTCCTTTTATTTTATTATGTTTCATTGCATTCTTCTCTTTCGATTCGATTCGTCTTTAAGGTTTTAAGGTACGACTTTCAGGGTGGAATGGATCGCTATTTGTTGTCTGTGTGTGTGTTTGCAAAGAGAAGAACCCGAAGAGAACACAACCAATATACTTACATACATATGTATGGATGTGTGTAATATGAACTGCAGCAGTGTGCCATCTACAGTTTTTTTTAACACACACTAATCCATAGTAGTAAGAGCAACATGTCATATATGTACACATATGTACATATGTCTACCCCGAGAAACAATAGAGCCTAGACGTAATATGTCATGTTTCCACAAGCTGTTCGAAATATTCGCGAGTATTTCATTTAAATCGTTTGGCGGCTGTGTTTCTTTCTGTGAAAAATACAAATAGAAACTGCGTTGGCAGACGAGGCTTATTCTCTCGCGTTTTTCGAACAGAGAGCATAAAAACAAAACTCGTTTGAACACTCATATTTTCACACGTGCTCAAAACAGTTTCCATCGTTCCATCGTTTGCTGGAAGAGAGTCCAAAGACAAAAAGAGCGAGGCGACCGAAAGAGAGAGAGGCGGCCCCGGGCCTTGAGGGCCGCGTGTTTCGTACCGGCGTTCGCTTAGTCTCGTTTTACTCGTTCCGTTTGGTTGGGGCGTTTGCATTCGCGTTCGAGTTCGGTTCGCGTTTAGTTCACTTGTGAAACTGTGAAACAAAACTCTACACATGGGACATATGGGACGTCCGCGCACCATTGACGTAACCAATTTGGTGGTAATATACCCTGATAAGAACTTTTGCCGCTGCGTGCTTTGTGATAGGACCCTCGCTGGCATCCTGCGGAGCAACATCAAGCGGCATTACCAGCGTCTCCATCCAGAAGTCGTCTTGCCAAGACCCCAAGACTCAAGAGCGGCGGGACCACCTATCGTACAAGCCAAAAAATCTGGTTAGTTTTCAATTTGCAAACCCCGATTGAAGATAATAAATAGCAATCACAGACAAAAGAAACGAACGAAAAACCACTAAAGCAAGAGGCAAAAGCTTAATTTTTCCAATGCACTTAACGAGTCGCACTTTGAGCGAAATGCTCCCTCTCTCTCTCTCTCACTCTCTTTCGCTCTGTCGCAGTGCAATCGAAACTGTACTTATTGCCCTCTCGCTTTGTGTGGAGTTAATTTGCGTTGGCGCTGATGATCAACAGTTAACCCTAGAAAGGAGCAATGTTTGATGAGCACCAATTAAAGAAGCAAGAAGCTTGCAAAACAATCATTATATAATATTCTATATATACAGTGGCAGATAAATCACCTGTCTTTAAAATGATAATAAAGAATAATCTTACGAACCGACATGTTTATTATAAACAAAGTTAAATATTAAACATTTCCATCATTTTAGCGTTGTAAAAAATTATTAATAATTGTTTTTGTTTACAGTTACAGAGGTGGTCCAGAGATCCAAGATGGGACGAACACCGATTATGGACACGCGAACTCTGGTCAATTTGCTGCCGGATGGAAGGCGCTGCCGTTGCCGGATCTGCGACAAGACACTCATCTTTCTCTCGGGTAATGTGCGTCGTCACTATAAGAACTACCACCCCCAGCACATACCGGAACGGCCACAGCAGAATCCTCCTCCAGTCGAGAATAGGAAACACTTGAATCGCAGTCGAAACAAAACGGATCTAGCCATAGTAAGTGAGACTTCCCTATACCAATAATTTCACACAATATTTCATGGTTTATTAACATGAAGCAAGCGCAGCTGTCTCATATGCTAATCGAAACCCAAGAACAACAAACATCTCCAACTGGAATATTTTCCTAGATTCTGCACATTACGAATAAAAAATACTCTTCAGCTCTGAGCAAGGGGTTTTGGGTAGGTAAATAGAACAAAGGCAGGGCAGGGCAGCACCAAAAGTACCAAAGTGTCATAAATAGAGAGCAAAAAGCGAGGCAAACCAAGCATAAAAACCTCGACGACAACAACAAAGATCTGATTAGTGTTTCGCACACAGAGAGTCCCGACAGACCGAGAACCGTTTCAAACCAGTTTACTTTGCATTTGAATGTTTGTGTCTCTCGTCGTCCCATAATCCCAAGTGTGTTTCGTCGCTCTCTGAACCGCTCTCAGGGTACGTACGAGCGAAAGGCAAATTGGTGTTTCGGTTTTGGTTCGGTTCGGTACGGTTCGGTACGGTTCGGTTCGGTTCGGTTCGGTTCTGTTTCTGGTTTGCGCTATTTTCTGCTCTCTTCCCGTATCTGTCTGGGTGTGTGCGGTTTTTGGTTTTGCTCGGCTGAGACAGCTTTATTCACTATTCGAACGTAAAGTCGAATAGAACGCAAAACGTCGCCCGTTTTATTTTGCAGTTTCCAATAAAATGCCAAAAAAGTACTTGAACCCCGTTAACAAATACTTCCTTTACAACGAGGACACACGGAAAAGCACCTGCTTGCAGTGCCTCTTCGACATGGCCGGCAAGCATTCGGAGAACCTTATGCGCCATCTCAAACGGAGGCACCACCACTCATACGCCTCCCTCATGGAGATGAGGCGATTACGCCATAATCGCCTCAACCAGTCGCCGGCCAATTCTGATGGCCATGCTGAGGCCGTTGAGGCGGCTACCGCACCGTTGTCGTCCATGTTTCAGTTTCCCTCCGAACCAAAAAAACTAATGATCAAAATGGTAAGACACCAAACAGAACCAAACCATACGAGTACGCAGATTGAGACAGATTTATGGAGAGATACTTTGGGGTTCTAGTTAAATAGGTCATTGACATCACAGAGCATGCCTCAGTGATGATATATAGATATACTGCCTCAATATCGAGTACCAGGTATAAAAGTCCACAGCGTGGACGGTGGTATCCTGTGTTGGTATCAAGAGCCGAGTACAGATGGCCGACAACAGGCCGTTACAGGACACGAAACAGATGGAGCACTACTTTACATTTCTCTCATGATATCATCAGTTTATTGATCTGTTTTTTTGTTTGTAAATTCTTTGCAGGACCCTGCTACAATAATGACCACCACCATGGATACGGGCGACGAGGATGAGGACGCCTCTAGTAGCCGTCTCTCCAATGATCAGTTCGAGAGCATCTACATTGCCAAGTCTGAGGTGCCGGATGTAGTGGACGTGGACCAGCCAGGCGACCAACTGATCGAACCCGATGAGATGCGCTACTCACAGTCCCCGAACCAGTCACAGCCAACCATTACATCAAATATGACAATGACCAGTATAACTTCTGCTCCGAGGACTTCCTCGGCAGCACTCGGACAGACGCCCCAGCTGTCTGGCGAGGACGCTTTCTTTCTGCAGTATCTGGGCAACAAGTTTGAACACTATTCCACACGCACCAAGCACACGGTTCAGTTCCAAATCAATCGAATCTTGTACAAGGCCGATATGGGCTGCTTCGAAGATGCCGACGCGAGCAAATTAAATGATTCCGAAATTGTCTAGAAATAAGCAGATAATCCTCTAATCCCCTTGTAACAAATTTGATTGTACCCGTCCCATTGCTTAATTGTACCATTTATATATACTATATACATATACATATGTATGTATGTATATTAGTTTGTTTTTGAATTATATTCTTTTCCATAGCCTATACTGAAAGAGTATTGGGATACGATACTACCATGTAAATGGCCTGTATGAAGGGCTTCCAAGTCCATAAAGATTATCGTAAGCGACATTTGGTGGAAGATTTTTATAACATCCTTTTGTAAGGATTATAGAACTTATGTTATGGAGCTTTTAGCTTTTTATGCTTATGATCATTTCACCCAAATATGAGTCAATATTATTGATTTGCGACAAATTTGTTCCCAATCATCACAAATTCAGAATAGTGGTATAGTTGTATTTAAGAGTCTTCTCGAGAGAGAGAGAAATATCCTCTTTGTAAGGTCCATTTTGAGAGCTCTCGACATGGCCCTACGGGCGAAGGTTTGTTCCCATTGCCTGTTCTCGTTTCGTCCCCGTTCCGAAGAACATCAGTTATGAATGGATCTTTTGCTGTGCAGATTGTGGACAAATTTCGATTAAGTGGTTAAACCAAACTAAAGAATGACTTACTATTTAAGCCAAGCGTACATTGGCCCTGATATATCCAAGTTATTTTTTGTAGTTAAAACAAAGGAGATCATAGAGAAAAAATCCTGGAAATATGAATATAAAACTATCGACAAAAGTAATCGTTTGCCTATTTTAATAGGTTTTCACATCAAAGTCAATGAAATTATATGTCAATCGGTTAAATTAGTTAGCATTCAATAAATTTAGAAAATAATATCAGGGCAAAATTATAAGGAAATCTGTTTCTGTTGTCTTTTAGTGAGTGTTATTATATGACATTGTATAACCAGATAAGTGCCGCAATTAACGTTCCTTGAAGGTATGTATTCCATTCCCCATCCCGGCAAAACCAAACTGGTCCCCTCCATATGATTGCTCCACTTCAATGCCTGAATTTCCCTTGGAGCAATCCAGATCATTGCCCCTATTTAACAGGGGGGTCAAGGCTCATTCGCAGGCAGGCAGGTCGGTCGGTCGACTTGCCACAAAAGCAGGTCAACTACCCGCACTGAAACCCATAGAGGGTCAACATCTTTGGGCATACAAGCACACCATTCCACCACACCCCACCCCCCATCGCAGGATGATGTGATGATGAGCAGAAAAGTTTGCAGGAAAAACGCAAAGTGCGTGAAGGAAAATACACACAAATATTTCAGTATGCTCTCAGAGTATGGCTCATTTCGCTTGCCTCCTTTTTGGAGTGTGGAAAGTTTTTTCATCGTTTTCCAAAGCAGATGTTCTGCCTGGCTCTCTCTCCCCCTCCCTCTCTCTCTCCCTCTCTCTGTTTGTGTATGTGAGTGGTTTGGTCGAGTGTTTGTTGTGTGTGTGCATGTATTTTCATTGTGCTCTTTAAAAAATTTCGTACCGATGCTTGCCATAATTTAAAAATCATAAAGGAAAATTAAGGAATGCCCTGATCCTTGCTGTCCTCTAGACACTCGTCTTCAGCCTCATGACCAAATCGTTGCAGATTACACATCTGTAGCTGCTGCGGAAGTAGCCATATCCGCTGTCAGCGACTCGTTGAGGTAAAAAGTCCACCAGGTTTTTAGGTGGAGGCTATACTTCTCCCATACTATATGCCCTCCTTCTGGCGGTGTCCTTCAGGTTGGCTTTTGGTGCGTTCCTACCACTGCTGCCAATTTAGCTTTTTTCCCGTCAAATCAGGCTTTTTTCAAAGCCCAATTGCGGGAAAATTTTGTGAATTGCGGGAAGCGGGAATTCTGACTTTTTTTAAAATTAATTGTGCTTTTTTTTCGCTTTTTTTTAATGCTGCCAACAATTTTATGAAAATATGTATCAGCACGGCTGCCACTTGCAAAAAATAAAAGTTTTGGTAGAAATATACCAAATGTGTGTAAAAGTGGCAGCTCCATCTTACGTTTATCTCGATATTTGCCAATATCACCACCACTACTTTACGCAAACTGACATCACAATCACAATAAATAGTGCGCTGCTTAAGTGGGATTTTTTCGGGGACAAATTTCGCCATGCCAAATATATACAATCAAAAGTGCCGTGATGCTTGGATGGAGAACATGAAGGGATGACCCAGACGACAAAAGGGTCTATTGCAGCTACTGAAAGACTACAATAACTGCAAAGCCGAATTTCGCCGATGAATTCCGTTAGCCGACGTATAACCGTTTTTTTTCTTACAAAAATACAAAAATTTGTTTTTGTAACAGTTTCTAATGGTAAAATGGCATTTGGGATGGTGCCAAACGGCACTTGAAGCTTTGGTCAAACTATACCTTAAACGACGCATAATTAATGAGTCCATCTAAAACTAAAAATGTTAGCCCAAAATATTTGCAACTTTTCCTGAGTTTTCAAAGTCAAAATTTCGGGAAAAAATACCGCAAAAAATTATGAAATTTGAATTTGAAAGCTTAAAATCTTCCAGACGTTAAACTGCAGGAACAAAGTGTTTGGGTTGAATTTATAGCTGCTTTGTCAGCTTTTCAGAGCTGCAATACAACTAAGAAACTTAAGTTACATATATGAAAAATAGAAGCACTACCTCTGAAGAAAAAAACAAAATTTTTTAAAAGTTCTTAAATAAACTAAACCATAAAAAAAACATAATTATTTAAAAATTGTAAATCTTTAAATCTATCAGAAAAAGTCATTTCGGGCGACAGCGGAAAAAAAGTTTAATTCTGTTGAGTAGTGTTATTTATTTTAATATAACAGACAGATATGTTTTGCGAAGACTGGGCAAATGCTGCTATGAATATAAAGTCCCTTCAAATTATTTTCGGATGATCGGTACGAACATGTCATACGATGGTGAAACCGATGCTAGTCGCGAAGAATTAGACGACGTGTTAAAAATCTTATAAATAAAACAAAGCAAAAAAAAAAATTAAACCATAAAAACTGTTTTTTTTTACGCTTTTTTTAGAAAATATTCCGCTTTTTTTGCCGGTGCTTCCATCCAGAATCAGCTTTTTTTTCTAGGAAAAAATTGGCAGCACTGGTTCCTACTCTTCGCTGACCTTCGCTGGAGTCGCATATACATACATTTTATGTACATACCTCCCTTCTCTCCTGAGCTTCATGTGAGTGCCTCTGTGTGAGCCGCGGCTCATGATGCGGCTCTTTTTGGTTCTTATTTGAATCAATCCAGCAGCAAATGCAACACCAAGTATTCGTTTGTGATTGGATGTGTGTGAATGTATGAGTAAAACCCCAAAGAGAGCACTACGACGCTCTCTGTTCTGCTCCTGCCGCCTGCTGCTGGCCGCCTGTCCTCTCTCTCCTGCTGTCTGTCCTGTCCGGTCCTATTTGTGTGTGTCTCTCCCCCCTCCTGTTAATTTATCTTTCAATGTTTTTTTTTGTGCATAGGGGCGCTCTGTATGTAGTAGTCGGCTTTTCTTCAACCACCTCCCCTCCTCCCGCATTACGAAACCGAACTCATTCCACTTCGATTTATGGGAACGTTTATGCGTTCAGCGTCCTCTTGACGGGTTATTAAAGGTTCATTGTCAAAACACACACCCAAACATATATACAAATATATGTATGTATGTCCGCAGTTGCTCCGCTGCTTCTCTCTCTCTCTCTCAGTCTTTGCTTTCTCTGCCACTGCTTTTGATTCCGTCCTCTGGGCAGTGCTGCCAAAATTCCCCAGCCAGATTCGAAACATCGCAAAAAATCGCTTAAGTTTTGACTGGTTTTAGTGTTTTTCTACATTGTACATATGTACATACATACATACATATACATATATGTATGTATATATAATTTAACGATAAGTTAAGCAAAATCTATAAAATTTACAAAAGTATTGAAATGTATTAAAAAATTATTATAATCTATGTTTCGATTGTATCCTATAAATTTGTAGAAAAAAATGTGTGTGTGTGTGTGTGTGTGTGTGTGTGTGTGTCTGTCCAGGAGTGGGCGTGCCCTGGTCCCCGATAAGACCGTCGCCAGTCCAGTCCATTCCATTCCCAGGGGGGCGTAACGGGGCACAACGGATGAATGATGATGGCGTTGACGAGAAATTGAATCCTGAGCCTGCAGGGACCAAGTCGAGGATAATGGAAGGAAACAGTATGGTGAACAATATGGAGGGCAACATTCGGAATGGAGCGTTCACATAGGGTGTAAGAATGGAATTGAAAACGATGTCCTTAAGGGTAGTCCAATGAGTTCACCTTTTTTTTTTTTGCCGGGTCGATAAAAAGATTAACCCAGAAAATTATTCTCGCAAAAAAATGTAGAGACAATTTTCGAGACTAAAGCAAGGACACAGGTTGGCTTTTCGCTCAGGCCTGATAGTGCCCCCCTGCCAGGTCCCACCCCTCCCCCCCTGCTGTCCAGAGAGCCTGCCCTTTTGGAGCTTATTTTCTTATTTTTATGAATGTTACACCTGACAAATATAAGAGGGTTATGAAGTTTATTCATCGAAAGATTCAATTCCAGGACCAATAACCTCACGTCAAGTGATTTTTACTCCGCACCACTCCACCCCCCACCTCCCCGCGGTCATACTTCACCCTACACCTAAAAATGTATGTATACAAAAACAAAATTGTATCTTCAGGAGCAGGGAAAACACACAGAACAGTTCCTTCAGTGAAAGTTTCCTTTGATATTTAACAATCTTTGAACAGCTGAAAGACGGGAACAACCTAAACTCTCACATTTGTATGTGTATGTGTGTGTGTTTGTGTGTACGTGTGTGCGTGCGTGTGTGTGTTAACAGACAAAGGCCAACAAGTTGCTATGGGAATGGGAATGGCAATGGAATGGGCTTGTGTTGCCATCAAAATCTCTCATTCGCACTCACAGTCGGAACAAAAACATCAACAGGGAGGGAGGTCAGGGCAGGGCAGGGCTGTGGCTGTGGCAGGGGCATGGCCATCGAGGCAACAGCAGGAGCAACAGCAGAACAGCAGAAGAGAAGTGTAACAGAAACAGCAACAGCAACAAGAACATTATTATCATAGCGAAGGAGGAGGAGGAGAATGAAATAGTCAAAGCGCTACGTATCTGATACGATACGATACCTATATAAAAACATATGTATCTAACAGATGCTGGTATTAGTAGAGATACATACTTATGTACATACATGCATGTAACTCGTAATGTGCGGATGTAGATGTAGATCTTTGAAATGAAGGATACCACAGGTCGGCAGGGTTTGTGACAGAAAGAACGAGCCCCTGTAGACCTCTTTTTTAAATAAACCCTAAAATAAATTAACTAATATTTAATTGAAGAAAAGAAAGGTAAACGAAAGGTAAAAAATCCTACGGACGAAGAGGAAACTCTTACGAGCATGTTTTCTTCCTTTTTCTGTCGCTTGCATTCTTCGTGGAATTCCTTCATTGAGGCGGCGGCAGCATCCCCTATGCTATCATCCCTTCCACCAGGTTCCACCAGTGCCAGGTTGCGATCGACCGCATCCGCTCAGATACTGGCTAATGCAGTCGTGTCCATGGCGGACGCGTGGCCGACATCTGGGATGAGATAGTGTCTCCTTAGTCTCCTCAATCCCTCGAGTGCCGCCTCCGCCTTTTGTGAGCGGCTATCCACAGTCGGAAGCCGATACGATACACGCTGAATGGACGCGTTGCTCATGGTTTCTACCACATCCAAGTGCTTGGCTACCTCGGTGGTAGACGTCATAGACGATGTTCCACAATACTGGGGACCCAACTACCTTTGGATCCTTGGGGGCGTAACGTTGGCCGAAATTCGTTGGGATACGCAGATACATATGTATGTGTGTATGTATGTATGTAGTCCAACCCTCAGTCACCGCCTGGAGAAGGGAGAAGAATCACTTACAAGAGCAACAACAAGTAAAGCCAAGAGGAGGAGGAGGAGAAGGAGGCTTAAGACACATCAAGACGGTACACACACATGCGACAAGGCTAATCCCAATAATCTTTTAGTTTTCTCAAAGATAACGAGAGAACGAACCCGCTCTGTCCTCCTCCCACCACCAGCACCTCCTCCTCTTCTGCTGATTGATTCCGCTGGAGCGGAGTGGTGTGAGCAGAGAGGAGAGGGGAGGAGTGGAGAGGAGAGGACCTTTGTTGCCATAAGAGCGAGTTCCGAGTTCCACATGCAAACTAGGAAGAACGGACGGACCGTTGCCACGCGTGTGTATGCGCGTGAGTGTGAGTGAGAGGGGAGGGATGAGAGAACCGAATGGCAAAAAGTACACGACTCGATACGCACGCACACACACACACACACACACACACACCCACAACGTGTCGCCTGACATTTCTCCCCCATGTTTCCTTGTACATACATATGTACATCTCTACATACATCATTCGCTTTATTTCACTGGTTTTTTTTCTTATTTTCCTATTTTGTAAATAAAATAGATGAAAATCAATTCGACGTGTCGGGAATTCTGTTTTCGGTTTCAAGATCTCGTTTTACAAAAGATAATCCAAAGGCAAAAGTATGAAGAGACAAGCAAAGGCAGAGGGGCGGGGCGGGGGGATACAAAAAATGGAAATAAAATTTGAATTTTGTCCACGCCCATGGGGTGGAGGTGGGGGTGGGTCTGGGGTAGGTGGTGCCTGAGTATCGACACAGAAGTGCAGGCTCTTAGAATCTGATTTTGTTGTGGTTTTTCAGTTCCAGTTGCAGTACCGTTCAAAGAGAAGAATTATAAGAATATATAGTATTGTATATAGCGTACATATGTACATATTTATGTACATATTAACATACAATTCATAAATCGTTCTGAAACTGTTTAAATGCAATCATATCATAACACATCTTTTCCATCCATAGCCACAAAATTTACATTTAAATAAAATTAAATTTACATTTAAAATAATACATAAATAAACATTAATTAAAAATATATTATTATTTTGATTAATTTGTTGTATTTTTGTACATCGATCCTCTTTTTCATTCTAAAAGAAATCCCTACATTTACTACAGTAACGGAAAAATGTGACCAAGAAAATCGAACTCTTAAGGAGCGGAAACGTTGCAAGGGCCGCGGCTCTACTTTTAAGCCTGGTACTCAATTAGTATATACACATAAATGTAGTATTACGGCTATGATAATGATCCGATCTCAACCAGATTTTGTATGTTCATTCTTTATTATTCTGCATTTACGGTTCAATCGTATCTTCAAAATTGATTGATCACAGATTTGCGATCTTTGTGAAGGCGGCCAAGGCAAGTGGGGTGGCAAAATTTGAAAACAAAAAGAATTCAGTGTGATATCACAGGAGTGATACACAAAAAGCACAACGGCAAAAAGCAGCACACAAAATTTGATTGCTCTAGATCTTAAGGGCTTTGAGATCAAGGCTTTGATCAGTGATCAAAATCAGATATCTGCAACGAGGTTATGTTTTTACATGTACAATGTACATCATCAAGGAAAGGCATACACTTTTAGCGATACTTTAAGCCTGGTTGGGTAGAGCCTTGGGTTATGCAATGTAGCACCCCCAAAATCTTTTCTAAAAATTCAAAAGCCGCATCTTAGTGATCAAGTGATCAACAAGGACCTGCTCCTAATTATAAAGATTGTCCCATAAATG